>OU015754.1:59213640-59269067 GCA_907169655.1 Acomys percivali | reverse complement strand
CACACACACACACACACACACACACACACACACACACACACACACACGCTAAACTAGGATGTTAATACCTTAAGTCTTTCTAGGGAAGCCTTGGAGGCCCCAGGCTTCAGAAAATAAAGCTATATATGGGCAGGTCTCTCTGAAGCTCCTGTCAATTTGACTCTTTGAGGCAGAGACTCTCTTGGGCCAGACTGAATCTGCTGCCACTTGGACCAGACATAGATTTTTCTCTGTGTCGTGCCATTGAGATTTGGCGGTTACTTTGTTACTGTCGTGTGGACCAGCCCTTCCTGATGAGTGCCATCTTCCTGATCTATGTCCCATCCCCTCCATATTTGTGGTCCACATCTCCTGTGCCGAGAGTGGGAGTATAAATTGGTCCGGCCATCCTGGGAGACGATGTGGCCATCTGCATAGATGAAAAGCCCTAAATAAGTGTATTGTCTTTGACTCAGAAATTCTACTTCTAGAGATTTATCCTAAGAAAATAATTGGACAAGTTCAAGAAGTTGTCTGGATAAAGAGGATATTCATCACAGAAAATAGTGAGAAATTGGATCAGCCTAAATATCCCCCAACAGCAAATTGGTTAAATAAATTGTGATCCTGCTCTACAATGGAATAGTCGCCGCCGCCTGTGATACATATTTATTGACATGAAGAGAGTCACACTCCATTGCGGTGCAGCGTATGCATAATGTGAGCCCATCTTTGTTAAGGAAATTTGCATGAAGCCAGTCTGGCTGGCTGTCATCGATGGCTTAACAATGATAATTTCAGAGTGTGGAATTGCAGGTGATTGTACATTGATTGTTTTCTATTTTGCCTCCTTCTATTAATTTTTTTCCCTTCCGTGATTTTTGTATCATGTGTATAATTAAAAATGAAATGGGAGGGAAAGAAATGGCCGTGATCTTGGACGAGCGAACCTCTAAGGTTCAGTTAAAGCACGTGTCACAGTGCACCCGGCACTTACAGGGTATGCCATTCCCAAAGTCATTGTGACCATTGAACTAGGAGCATTAGAGGCCGGTGGGCTCATTAATGAACCCATTCATATAGCCGCTCATTCAATAAATATGTTCTGCAATCCGTGCACTTGGCTACATACTGGAGAAACGGAGACAGTGAAAATAAGAATAGCAAACACTTTGATGTCTTATAGTGTCGGAGAGCACCACACCCACCTTATGCTTATTAACTAATTAGCAGAAACGACCATGCCTGGCCTCTCAAACTGAGGCATAGAGGCCAGGTTGACCCACCTTAAGTTGCTAGGAGAAGGCCATGTGACCCACCTGAAGCTGGCAGGAGGCTGAGCCAGGCAGTCAGCATCTCAGCTGCTGAAGTATGTACTTTTCTGAAGGAAGCTAAAGGTGGGTTCCACTCCGCCCTGGGGTCCTTGCTTGTCTCTTAGCTTGGAGGAACGGAGCTAAGGCCCAGCTAGTAGAGAGGCCCAACAGCTGGGCTAGAGATCTCAGAGCAATCAAAGTACCGTGAGGTGCTAGCAGACAGTGGAAGAGTTTTTATGAGGCAGCTCTTGGCTGAGCAGAGAACGGGGACACGACTGCTCTGCCCTGGGTCTCAAGAGGTCATCATGACTCACAGGATGCCTGGGCTCCTCTTGGTCAGGCCATAGGGTGGGGTCCCTATAGACTGTGCTCTCTGTGGCCAGGTGCTAGGTGAAGCATCTTCCTGCATTATGTCATTCAATCCTGGGGCAGTTCTGCGAAGTAAACACTATTGCCCAGAACAGGAAACTGAGGCTCAGGGAGGTAAGGTGGGGCTGAGGATATGGCTCAGTTGGCAGCATGCTTGCTGTCCAGCACGAAGCAAGAAGCCCTGGGTTTGATCCCCAGCACTGCATAGACCATCATGGTGGTGTAGAACTGTAATCTAGGCACCTGAGAGGTAGAGATAGCGGAACAGAAGTTCAAAGCCATCCTTAGCTATACTGTGAGACCCTGTTTTTAAAACCTCTTAGAGAGGGGAAGTGGCTTACTTAGCATCTTACATCTTGTCAGCAGGAAGCCTAGATCCCGAATAGTGTCCTCAGATGGATTTCTAGCCACTTTGGGGCCAGCCTCCCTCCCCCACCCCCCAGTTTATCCCCATAGGGCTCCCAGAGTTCCCTAAGAGCTGGGAGATTGGCTTCTGGTCTCACACACAGGCTTGTAGTCACTGAGTCTGCAGTTGCTAGGGCTCATGGTACATCCACGGGACGCTGTCCTGTCAGAACAGAAGCAAGTGAGAAGCAGACACCTCTAGGGGTCACATGGTGACCCACAAGGTCATCTAGGATGGCAGTGGGCTAGGAGGAGTCCCTGGGAATAGGAATGGGGATGGATAAAGGACAGCCCAGACTTTGGGTGGCACCCTAGGTTATAGCTTCTGTGTCCACCTTCCCTGGGTGTGTGAGATCCCTTCCAGTTCGATTAATTTGCTAGTATGGGTCCCAGAACTCAGGGAAATGTGATTTGTGGCTACTGGGTTGTTGTTCAGGTATGTTACACAGAAGACAGGTGGGCAATCAGATGGGTAGGGACAGGTATGACCATGGAGAAGGTGCAGGAACGTTCACACCCTCTCTAGGAGTGCCCCGCTCCAGGTACTGCCCTGAGTTCAGCAATCCAGAACACCCAGGACCCCCATCCTTCAGTTTTTAACGGAGACCTCCTTTCTCAGGTGTGACCTTGGGAATCACTAGCCGTTCTGTACTGATTTACTTCAGTCCCTTTAATTTTTCCTGGGGCGGGGGGCAGGGGATGAGGCAGAAAGCATATCCCTTAGTTCTGGTGGCCAGCCCCTCCTCCCGAAGCTATGTAGGGCCACCAGCTGCCAGCCCTCTCAGCGTATCCTATGGCCTGAATGCTGGGATCCCCACCCCTACCCTAATTCATAGGTTGAGATCTATAGCTCAAGACGATGGTATTAAAAGGTGAGGCATTCAGGGGATGTGATAAGCGTGAGGGCTCTGCCCTCACACCTGAGGTTAGTAACCGTGTACGGTGCTGCCTGGTCCCTTCTGCCTCCAGTCACGTGAAGATGCGCAGCCATGAGACACCATCTACAGAGCCTTACCAGACATCCAATCTGCTGGCACCCCTGATCTTGGGATTCCCAGCCTCCGGAGCTCCAAGAAAATAGAGTTCTTTCATTTATAAATTAGCCAGCCTAAGGTATTTTGTTATAGCCGTCCAAATGAAGTAAGGCAGTACACAAAAGACTTGTTATTCTGGGGGATTCAAAGTGCTTTAGGAACTGTGTGCCAGAAAATGGGACCCACGACCTAATCTAATACACATTTCACAACCGCACACCTTCCTTAAGTGTTGGCTTAAAGTCCCCAGGGAAGCCATCTGATTCTGAAGTTATCTTTGCGGGAAGGTTGTTACCTCAAATTCAGCTGGCTAAATAGATGTTCTTTTTTTAATATCTGTGGAATCTTGGGCAGGAGAGATGGCTCAGTGGGTAAAAGTGCTTGCTGCCTAGGCCTAACGACCTCAATTTGAATCCCTGGGGCACATATTGAGAGCTCGATGCAGTGGTATGCATCTATAATCTCAGTATTTTTTAAAAAAAATATTAAAAATTATGTCTGTATGTGTGTGTTTGTGTATGGGTCTGTGCATGTGAGTACCAGGGCCTGTGGGATCCAGACGGCATCAGATTTCCAGGAACTGGAGTTATGGGCAGTTGTGAGCTGCCTGATGTGGGTGCCGGAAATTGAACTTGGGTACTCTTCGATAGCAATGTGCAAGATGAGAGGTGAGGACAGGAAAATGGCCCGGAAGCTTGTGGGGCAGCTAGCCTGGAGTATGAAAGGTAGAAACAAGGGAGATCCTGCCTCAGCGAGGCCGAAGGAGAGAACTGACTCCTGAGAGTTGTCCTCTGACGTCACACACGCACGCACATGCGAGGTGGTTTGAATGAGACTGGGTCCCCCTTCCCATAGACTCGCAGAGTTGAAAGCTTAGTCATCAGTTAGTTGGTAGATTGGGAAAAATCAGGAGGCGCGGTCTTGTTGGAGCATAGGAGTGGGCGTGGTCTTGTTGGAGGCGGTGCATCTCTGCGAATGGGCTTTGAAGTTTCAAAAGCCTAGGCCAGCCCAGTCTGTCTGTCTATCTGTAGGTCTCTGTCTCTGTCTCTGTCTCTGTCTCTGTCTCTGTCTCTGTCTCTGTCTCTGTCTCTGTGTCTCCGTCCCCCCCTCCCCCACCACCCAGATCACCATGTAGTGCTCAGCTATTTCTCCAGCACCATGCCTGTCTGTGGAGCCATGTTCCCCACCATGATGATAATGGACTAACCTTTTGAAACTGTAAGCAAGCCTCCAACAAAATGCTTTCTTCTCTAAGTTGCCTTGGTTGTGGTATCTTTTCACAGCAACACAACAGTGACTAAGACAGCATGTGACACACAAACAGAAGAATATCTACGGAGTCTGTAGTGATGTAATCCCTTTCATTTCTGGTTCTGGTAAACACCTCACTCTTTCCCTGATTGGTCCAGCTGGAAGTTATTGGTTTATAGATTTCTTCAAACAAACATCTTTTGTCTCTATTAATTTCTTCTATTAATGTATAATTTATGGCTTTCAGTTTTAGTCTTTTTTTTCCTGTTTACTTCAGGTTTAATTTGCTCCCTTTTTCTTAGTTTCTTTCTTTTTTAAGATTTATTTTTTTGAGCCAGGTATGGTGGTGCACACCTTTGGTTCCAGCACTCAGGAGGCAGGGGCAGGCGGATCTCTGAGTTCAAGGCCAGCCTGGCCTACAGATTAAGTTCTAGCACAGCTAGGGTAATATAGAGAAACCCTGTCTCAAAACAAAAACAAAAACAAAAACAAAACAAAAACCCCAAAAAACAAAAACAAACCAAAAACCCCAAAAACCCAAACAAAAAAACCAAAACAAAACACCCCCCAAGACCAAAAACAACCACCACAAAAAATATTTATTTTTCAGTTTGTGTATATACCTGTGTGTTGCTATGTGTATGTGTCCATGTGTGGTGGTGCCCACTGAGGGCAGACGAGCATCTTAGACCTGTATTATTCAGGATTCTCTAAAGAAACAGAACTGGTAGAATGAACATACATATTAAAAGGGGGCTTATTAGACTGACTTACAGGATGTGGTCCAGGTTGTCTCAAGGATGAGAAGACTGAGAACCCAGCAGTCGTCTGTCCATGAGGCTGGGTATCTCTTATCCCCCCTCCCCCCACCCCTGGTGCTGGAGTCTGGGAGGATTCCTGGAGAGCTTCTGGGCTTCAGTCTACACTGAGATCCTGAAGAAGCTGGATTTCATACCAGCCACAGCAACAGGATAGACACTTGCCAGTGAGAGCCGGGGTAGCAGGCAGAAAGCAAAGCTTCCTTCTCCTAAGTCGAGTTTTTATGTAGGCTGCCACCAGGAGGTGTGGCCCAGATTTAGGGTGGGTCTTCCTTCTGCAAATAATCTGATTAAGAAAATTTGTCTCCGGAGTGCCCAGCAGTTTGGGTTTTGGTTGATTCCAGATGTGGTTGACAAGCAAGTTTAGCTAGCACAGGTCCCATGGAGCTGGAGTCACAGGCAGTTGTGAGCTGTGATGTGAGTGGCTGGGAACCGAGCTCAGGTCCTCTGCAGGATCAACAAGCATCTTAGGGCTAAAGCATCTCTCCAGCTCCCTTTCCTGGTTCAGTAAGGCAGAAGCTGCAGTCACAGATGTTGGTCTTTTCCCACTAGCACTAGTGGACTGGGCTCTCTCACCTTCCTCTTGGCTCTCCCACAGTGGCACTCCGCTAATTTTGAGTTTTCACTCACCTCAAAATACTTTGGGATTTCTCCTTTGACTTACAGGTTATTAAAAGTATTCTCCCTCTCTCTGTCTCTCTGTCTCTGTCTCTGTCTCTGTGTGTGCACGCATGTCTGTGTGTGAGGGCACACACATGCATGCAGCACATGCAGCCGTCAGAGGACAACCCCCTCTGTTAATCTTGCCTTTGCCTTTGAGACATCACATCTCTTGTTTCCTGCTGCATATGTCAGGCTAGCTGGTCCATGAGCTTCCAGGGATTCTCCCATCTCTGCCCTTATCTCCTAGGGTGTGCAGAACTGCAGATGCATGTACCCCGGCTTTTAGCTGGGCTCTGGGAACTCAGGTCCTCTGGCTTGCATGGCAAGTGCGTTCCCCTCTGGGGCATCTCTCCTCCTTACAGGCTCTTACCCTGAACCCAAAGCTTACTGATTGGACTAAATTGGCTGGCCAGTAAGCCCCAGGGGTCCCCCTGTTTCCACTTACCAAGCTGGGATTACAGACACGGACTGCGGAGCCCAGCTTTTGATGGAGGTGCCAGGGATCTGAACCCAGGTCCTCACGTTTATGCAGCGAACGCTCTGCAGACTAAACCATCTTCCTAGGCCGTGATCTACTTTAAACATTTCCATGGGTACTTGAGAAGAATATGTATTCTGATGTTGAGTGGCGTGTTCTGAAAACATCAATTAGAGCAAGCTGTTTATAGTGCCGCTTAAATCTTCCGAATCTTTAGTGATTTTTTTCTGCCTGTCTGTTTTATCAGTTATTGAGAGATAGATATTGGGATCTCCGGCTGTAATTGTTGATCTGTCTGTCTGTCTCTTCTTGTCTGTTCTATTTTTTGCATCATGTATTTTGCAGCTTTGGCATGAGACACATAAACAGTGTGAGTTGTTATGTTTTCCTGATTAATTGGCCCCTGGTCATTATGCTCAGCAATATGGCTATGATCTGAAATACGTTTTGTCTGGTGTCAGTGTAGTTACTCCAGCTTCTCTTCTCTTTCTTTCTTTCTTTCTTTCTTTCTTTCTTTCTTTCTTTCTTTCTTTCTTTCTTTGAGACACGGTCTCAGGTATCTCAGGATGACCTTGAACTTGGTGTTTAGTTGAGGATGACCTTGAATTTCTGATTCTTCTGCTCCCACTACCCATGTTCTTTGATTACAGGCATTCACACCTGGTTCAGTTTTTGCTTATTTAACATTAGGAAGATATGCTGTTTTCCATTATTTTATTCTTAAAGTTCTTTTTGGGCGCAGGGTCTTACTATGTAGCCTTGGCTGACCTGGTACTCCCTGCGTAGACCCAGGCTGGTCTTTTCCTGTTTTGTTTTTTGTTTTTTTTTTTGAGACAGGGTCTCTTTGTGTAATCTTGGCTGTCCCAGACTCGCTTTTTAGACCAGGCTGGCCTCGAACTCACAGAGATCCGCCTGCCTCTGCCTCCCAAGTGCTGGGATTAAAGGTGTGTGTTTACCACCGTGCCTGGCTTAATACTTCCTTTGAAACAACATGTAGTTGAGCCCTGCTTAAAAAAAGATTTATTTACTTTATTTTGTATGTTTGTGTGTGCCTGCATGAGTTTATTTGCATCATGTGTGTGCAGGAGCACTTTGAGGTCCAAATGAGGGTGTTGGATCCCTGGAGCAGGAGTTATACCTGGTCACGAGCAGCTATGTGGGTGCTGGGAACCAAACCTTGGTCCTCTGCCAGAGCAGAAAGTATGTATGGTGAACCATACATACCTCTAGCTCCAAGTTGTGTTGTTGTTTAATTTTTAATTTTTAAATCCAGCTGACTGCCTCTGCCTTTATAACTGTGGGTATTTGGGTCATTTACATTTAATCCAAATATTGATATCGGACTTAAGTATATTATCTGATTATCTACTTACTAGTTGTCTCATCTGTTTGTTTACTGGGTCACACAGATTTTTTTTTTTCATCTTTTAGATTTTACTTGTAAGATTTGTTGGGGCCAGAGAAAGGTATTTAATTTAGGACCACTTATTTCTCACTGTTAAGGCAGGGCTCTGTGTGATCTATTCATAGCGTGCGAACTAGTTTCCGAGTTCTAGTTCCAGTAATTCTGGGGCCCGGAATGGCTGCTCGTACTGTTCCCATTCTTCTGGATAGTTATCTCCTGGCCTTGGCTACTTTATTGAACACACATGCTGCCCAGTTCCCGGAAGGATGCTTAACAGGACCCTCTGTATATGTTCACAGTCAGAGAGAGCAGGAGGCACAAGAGGGCCAAGACAAGAAGACATCGTCGTCAAAGGCCTGCTTCCTATGACCTACTTCCTTCAGCCGGGTTCAACTTCCTCACGTCTCCGGAGCCCTCCAGAACAGCGCCACCACCTGGGGACTAAGTGGTCTAAATATAAGCTTCTGGGGGGAATTGAAACAATTAACAATTGTCTAGGCTCTGCCAGCGGTAGAGTGTGTGGCTTCATTGAGCTCAGAGACTTGGTCTCCGTTAGGGCTGGTTTGCTTGTTTCTAGTACAATACTGGCATACAGTAGGTGCTCGGTGAAACAGAGCAGTGAATGAACGACTGAATAAAACATTTTTTTTTACATTCGTCAGATCTACTTTCTGTGTGACCCTGGACCAGTAGTCATGTGACACCTCAAGTGGCATCTTTAGCGGGCTCTGTCTATTCTGCATACAGTCTATGCTGGAGAGGGCGGGGTCTGCATGCAAGGATGATTGACAGCTCCAGGCTTTAATTGGCACAGTCACCACCAGAGGGCGCCCGATGCTCACACTATGGACAAGGGGCTTTCAGGAGCTCCTGGGGTACAGAGGTCTGGATGCAGGTGGTGCAGAGCAGGTAGGTGATCTCAGCTTAGGTTCCCCACTTAGAGACAGCTCTGGAGGAATTTCCCACCCGTGTTTTCCCAAGAAAAGAAAAGAAGTAGACCCATCAGGGTAGGGCCCGTTTCAGATGCTCCATGACCTCCTCTGGGTCCTAGACCCCAAACCTTACCATGTCCTTGGACAGGATGAAGGATGTCCCTAGAGCGATGCAGCTGGGGTTTCTTATCTCTGGAACCCATCCAGAGCAGCATCCAGCCCACTTAGGTCACTTCCTCAGGTCCAGGAAGGCCCTTCAGACTCATCCCAGAAGGAAGGCTTCTGCAGGAGGGAGGAGAAGCTTCTGAGTGGGGAACTCGTGTGAGCAAGCTCATTTCATCCCTCCATGTGTTGGAATGTGTTTGCTATTGACATGCATCCAGATAGGGAAACCGAGTTTCAGAGACGAGAGAGGTAGCTTGAGGTCACATCTCAGCAGCAGGTGTGTTTGGTCCCACTGCACTGGGTGTGCCACCAGGCCAGATGTTCCCTCCCAGAGAGGCCCTTCTGTGGCCATACCCCACCCCATCTACCCATCAGCTGCTCCTGTTTCCTCTAGAGCAGGGGTTCTCAACCTGAGGGTCGTGACCCATCTGGGAGACTCTAATGATCCTTTCACAGGGATAGCATAGCAGACATCATATTATGATTCACAACAGTAGCACAACACTATAGCTGTGAAAAGGCAATGAAAACAATATTATGTTTGGGGGTCACCACACCCTGAAGAACTGTATAAGAGGGTCGCGGCATGAGGAAGGTTGAGAACCACTGCTGTCGTGCACTTTTCACCATCCGACGACATTGGCCATGTTCCTGGCTTCCAATGGATGGTGCTGTCACTCATTAGCAGGAAGGCCCATGGCCAGCTTGTTTCCCAAACAGGCTGTGTATTGGCACTTGGCAGTCAGTGGGGAGGAGCCGTGTGAGCACTGCTGAGCGAGGGAACGCTGGCATCCTGCAGGTCCTCAGGCAGCTGAGTGCATCTTAAGTTCCTCCAGGTAAACTCTGGCTTTTTACTATCCATGGGGACAGAATTGTGGCTAGGAGTCAGAGCAGCGGGAGAGAGGCTTTCTGTGGGTCTGCCTTCGTGTGAATTTTGAAGTACATGCATGCATCGACTGTTTTAAAAGACCAATAAGAGGTTAGGGAGATGCCTCAGCGGGTAAACTATATAGGAACATGAGGACCAGAGTTTCATCTCCAGAACCCAAGTACAAAGCCAGGTGCTGTGGCAAGCATTTGGAATCCCAGCACTGAGGAGGGGTAGACAGGTGGATTCCTGGGGTCCACTGGCCAGCTTAGCTCAACTGGACAGTCTCTGGTCAAGCAACGAGAGGACGCCATCTCAATACACGCACCCACGCACCCACGCCCGCACACACTAAAAATAAACACCCCCAAACCAAAAACAAAACAAAACAAAAACCAACCCCTCCCCCCAAAAAAACCCCAAAACAAACAAACAAAAAACCCAAAACAAAACAAAAAACCCACAAAGTGGATGACTCCTCAGGTGACTAGAAATGAACCTCTGGCCTCCACATGCACTCACACGCACGTGCAGCCATATGCACCAATAATGACACGCTCCCACCTATACCCTGCCCCACAATGAACAAACAACAAATCTAGGAAGTCAAGCCAGCCAGCCCAGGCAGACCCTGTAGACTATGGTCAAGCCTAGGAGCTGACAGAAGCTGCTAAGGGAGAAGTTTGGGGCTGCCCACTGTACCACACTGTCTTTGGGCAGCCACTGCCTGTGCAGTCAGGTGAGGCAGAGGCCACAGTCCTCTTGCAGTGTGAGGGATGGGGGCACTTGTCTTAACTCTCATCCGTGCAGCTTGGTCACCGAGACCGTGGCACAGCACTCTAAACTCAATTAGAAATTTAACAAACCTTATAAATCCTCCCTAGCTTGAGCCTTGTAAATCTCCAGAGTGGGGCTGGCTTAGCACTTATCCATCTCCGGCTAATGACCTCCCCAGCCCAGCCTTGGAGTGATTCCGGCTGGCGACAGGTCTAATTAGAGAGCAGGATCTGTAGCTCCCTGGCACCACAGGGAGGAAGGGCGGGCTGTCCCTATCCTGAGAGCTCTGGCCCTTGTCTATCCCAGGTCCCAAGAGGCTGGTCCTTGAGAAGAGAGGCGAGAAGGGGGTGACAAGATTGGCTTTTAGTGCTGTTGAAACTCCCGTGCGTGCCTCTGTTTAGGGATGACTGCTGTGTGGTCAAGGGCCGCCAGGCCCTCAAGTGGTCTCCCAGGTGGGAGCAGGCTTGTAGGATGGTCTGAGGCCATGTTATCAGCGTGTGTGGTGGAGTTTGGCTGAGGAGCCTGACCTCCTGGTGCCATGTCAGAACATGTGGCCAGAAAGGGTTCAGGAAACCTCATTTGTAAGGAAGGGTTCCAGCTCAGCCTTAATGGAGAGGGTGGACTCTCCAGCCCTGGGAGGATGCTGAGGCCCCTGTACATGGATCTACAGCGCAGGACTTTGAACTGTCATGGAGGCTCTACTGTGACCCTCGGCTGACACTGGAGCCCAGCTCCGCCTTGACCTTGGACCTCTCATGTTCTAGAACCACAAGAAGTAAATGTTTATTGTTTTGGGCTGTCTTGTTTACATGTTTTTACCACAGCTGCCCAAAGGCCCATGACACTGGGGGTGTAGGTGTGAGGCCCTCTCTTCTACCCATGGCTCTTCATGCCCAGGTGAAGGAAGCACCTTGGCTCTGTGGCCTGAGGTGACAAATGCCAGCTTTTACTTCTCCCAGGCTCCTCTGACTCCCTCTGCCCTGACCTCAGAGAGAGCAGGCACCGGGAGGAGGTCCTGGTAATTGGTTTCATCCAACCCTCATCTTCAGTGGTGTGAAAGGGAAAGTTATAAATATTTTTTATCTATAACTCAGGACGAATAAAAATTTAATTACACTGAAAAATTTAAATTTCATAAGAAATAAATATTAATCTTGGAGAGTGACTTTTGTGGGAAGTTAACTTTCGAACGCCTTCAGTCTGGAGGGAACCTGAGGTCTGAGAGGGAGCAGGTGGCTGGTCGTTCTGGATCTGGGTGTGGGGCCATGGTTGCCAATCCCAGGAGATCAGGTCTCCAGGCCGGAGCAGCTGTCCCCTTGGCAGCCTAAAGAGTACAGGTAGGACTGCAGCGCGCAGCCCCCAATGGCTTGCCTTCCCCACTTCCTGCTCAGCCTCAGGGCAGCCCCTCCCCCTTTCACCAGCAATAATAAATCACTTACAAGGCCCAGACATTTTACTAGGTTCTGAGTAATACCGACAGGAGGGATATCAAGGTTTGTCCTTGTCCGTGATCTCTGTAGGTCACATGAAGGGGGCAGACAGGAACCTAATGGGGACAGTACCATCCTCTGCTGGCCACGTCTTCTCAGATTCATTACTATTACCTTATCATTGAAGAATTAAAAAACATAATACGCAGTAAGAAAGGAGCATGAGACACATGTGGCTTGGAGGCTGACAATAATTTGTGGAAACACACACTGCCTATGTTAGGGAACACAATAGTCCCCTGTGCTGGGCATTTGGGGTAGGGAAGGCCTTGCCTTGGGGTTCTTCACAGGATGATGGACAGTTTCTGGAAGTCTGACCAGGAAGATAATGGCTTGAGGGTAGGACAGCCAAATAATACTAACATCTCAATGCATAGCGAACATTCGTCATGCACTGGCTAAATTGTATAGACTTGAGGGGTATCAGCTCTTTGGCCCTGAAGAAACCCCTGGAGCAGGTGCTGTTAAGTTCCCCACTTTATCGATGAAAAGATGACCCACATGGAGCTTATGTAACAAATTCAAAGTCACCGAGGTCATGGGAGGCAATGCTGACTTACACATGGACCCCCCTGGGTTGGGGCCCCCAAGCTCCTCAGCAATGGAATACTCAGGCCTTGGTCCTAGGAAGCCTGAGGGCTTCTGACCCTTGCTGGTCCAGTCGGTACCTTTGTGGTTCTCTGCTGGGGAGCCTTGGGCCAGGCTCTCAATCTTTCTGGGCATCAGTTTTCTCTTTCGAGGCATGATGATGAACACTTCGATCTGTTCGTGCCAGGGCTTGCAGGGGGTGGGGCCAGGTGGCAGAGGCAGATGTCTCTTGTCCTCTGGACTGAGCCTCTCTGGCCACGCTGGTGGATTCTGGGTCACTAAGTATGCGACCACCTCACTCGCTTTCACTTTTAAGCATCAGTCTCTGTTAATCCCAAGGTCCCTGGGAAGGACAGAAGAGGGTAAGGTGGCCCAAAACCTCCCTGGGGGAGTCCCGAGGGAGAGTGAGTGAGGACCTGCCATCCAGGAGGGTCCTGCACCATCGGACGTTTGGAGGAGGGTGTTGTATGGGTGTTGTATCGGGGACTGCAGCATCTTCTGCTGTGCCAAGCTGAGGCTGGCCTGCATTGTGAGTTGGATCACAGCCATGTTTCCACCCCATAGAGACAAGGGCAGAGGCCATCGAGGCTGTACCCAGATGAAGGAGGAGGCAGGAAGTGGGAGAATAAGGACTTGTCTTGAAATATAAACCCTGCCCCTTGATCCTGAGCCTAGCGTCTGCTCAGGGCAGTGGACTGAAGCCCAGAGGTCTTGTAAGCCTCCAGGTGCCAGCAATATGGTTGGCTGGGACACTATGGTTTTGTATGACAAAGAGAGTCCAGAGGGGTCTATGTTCCCTTGGTGGCTCTCCATGGAAGTGGAATAGGTTATCTGCTCTTCTCTAGGGACCAAACAAACTAGGGCCCTCTCGGAATTGGGAAGTACCAGGATTTTTACGTGGCTGACTCAGGCCTCTGCAAGTGGCAGAGGGAAAGTCCATTGTTTGTATATGTGTGTGTTGTGTGGTGTCTGTATGAGCTCATTCCTGTGTGACGTGGGGTGTCTTCCTCCGTCGTTCTCCGCTTTAATTTTAAAGACAGAGTCACAGATTGGCTAGACTAGCTGGCTAGCAAGCTCAGGAATCTACCTGCTTACTCACCCCGAGCTGGGATTGACGGACATACATCGCCACAGCTGGTTTTTATTACATGGGTACTGGGGAGCCAAACTCAAGGCCTCATGCTTGTGTGGCAGGCTCTTTGCTGACTGTGCCATCTCCCCCAGCCCTGGCATATCCTCCTTTTACACCCCAAAAATGCATGAAAACTTGGTTCTCCTCCAGACACACCCACAGTTCCCATTTCCAGGCATGGGTGACACATGCACACATGCGTACGCACAAACCCAGGCATGTTTCTTAGACCCGTGTGCCCACACACATTTTTTCATTGGTGCCCACACCATTGGGAAACCGGGTGCTTGCGTGTCCCTGAAAACCCACCCTCCTGGCTTCATTCCGCTGATGGAATGCTGTAATATTTTTCTATTAAATGTTGCATTTGTTGTGCCTTTTAGTAGCTTCCCTCATTAAAAATGATATTATCCCCATAAATAAGCTGGTGCCCAGGAAGAGTCCCGACTGCATTTCTCTTTCTAATTGAGACACTTAGCTTTGATTTGCACGTCGGCACGTAGTGAGCGGATTAATTTTCAATTAATGCTCCTGGGCGGGCGGCTGCAAGCAGCGTGGGCGTGCAGCCCAGTGGCCTGGGAACAGCTGCCTTAGCAGGGGCCTGGGGTAGGCAGGGGCTGGGTGGAAACAAGAGGCCCCTGAAGACGTTCTGGAGTTTCGTGGTTTTGTTCTTGGAGGCAGAGGGGTCCCTGGGTGCTCATCTGTGGGAAGTGCCCCACTCCAACATCGGGAGGAAATCCCCCCCACCCCCACCCCCTACTCTCGCCCTTTGGTAGTAGAAGCCACTGAGCCTATTTAGTTCTTGGCTGTTGCAGCTCCTACTTTGGAGACATGGCAGGTTTGAATGGAGCAGGACCAGAGTCACCCCCTGCTGCCCTCCTGAAAGCCTCATGTGTGGCTCCCTTTTCTCTTTGACCTGCAAGATCGTGGGACCTTGAGGGAGCAAGAGGTGTGAGCATTCTCACATTCATTTAGTTTAGTCTTTTCTTTTCTTTTTGGTCTGATGTAGTATGGGCTGTCCTTGAACTTGCCATGCAGCTGAGGATGGCCTTGAACTCCTGATCCTCCTGCTTCACTCCCCCCCCCCCAGGACTGCTGAGCTTACAGGCATGCACTTCTAGGCCTGCTTCCCATATTTATTGCCTTTTGTTTTGTTTTGTTTTATAGTTAGGTCTCTCTATGTAGAACAGGCTGGCCTAGAACTCAGAGAAACTCCTCCATCTTGACCTCCTGAGAGCTGAGATTGCAGGTGGGTGCCACCACACCTGGTTTGTAGTTTTTCTTTGATGGCACCAGTGAGGTCATCCCTGAATCCTGCGTCCCAAGCAAGTCTTCTTAGCTTCTGCCCCCGAGGGCAGATGCCCCAACCCCCGACTCTCCGTCTTGGTTCTCTAGCCTTTTGCCGGTACAGTTAACTATTTATATTACACAGTAAACCAGCTTGGAGCTTTTCCATGAAAGCAGGAGAAATTTCTAGAACCAACCAGCACCTGTCTTCTGGTTACAACAGTGCCTACTCTCCAAGCCACAGCTTCCAGAGCATAGTGCTACTGTGTCCCCCACCTCCCTGCAGGCCTCTGGCTTCCCTGTAAATGCTTGGGAGATGGTAGAGCATTAGGGTGGGTGACAGACTCAAGCCAGACCCTTTGGCTTCACATACCGGTTTTTCTACTTAGCCGGTTCTTTGATCACATTAGCCCATCTCTCTAAGCTTTAGCTTCTGCTGTCAAATAAGGATGATGGCAGGAGGACCTACCTCATTGCATGTTGTGGCAGCTAAATGAGATAAAACAGTAGCTCCTGACACTCTAGGGATGGCCTTTGGACAGCACAGCACCGGGGGCTCAGCTCACACGTGCTGGGTCCAATCTGTATTTCAATAAAGCACCCAGGGGTATCTGATGCACCACCAAGTTGGAGGAGTTGTGATTTGGGCTGGAGTGCCTCCTTCTGCCTCTCTCCACCTCTTGTTCCTCTCTGGGAACATGGAGAAAATGGGTCCATCTCTTGGAACTGATGGAAGGTTGAAGATGAGTCAGAAAGTGCTTCTGGAGGTTAGGGAAGCCAACCACCACACACACACACACACACACACACACACACACACACACGCACCATTGCATGCTGGCACACATGCATACATGCATGCACATACATTGAGATAGGGCCCTGCAGTCCAGGCTGGTTTTGAACTGGCTGTGTAACCAAGGATGACCTTAAGCGCCTGATCCAATCCTCCTGCCTCTGCCTCCTGAGTGCTGGGATCACAGACATGTGCCGTTATGCCTGACTGATATTTTTGGAAGCATTCTTGCTCGCGCTTTACTTGACACTGCCTCCTATTCCCATTTTAAGCTCTCAAAATTATCACAATTATCATCATGTGTTTGTGACTACGGGTGTGCAAGCCTCATAGTACACACAGAGAGGCCAGAGGACAACTGTATCTTGCCCTCTATCATGTTAAGGCAGGGCCCGCCTTCTTGTTTTCTCTGCACTGTGTATTCCAGGCTGGCTGCTTCTCCTATCTCTACCTCCTGTTTCATGCTAGGACTTCTGGGAGGTCAGATGTGCGTTCCTGCATCTGGCTTTTTACATAGATTCTGGGAGTTGAACTCAGGTCATCAGCTTGCGTGCTGATCACTTTAACCTGCTAAGCCATCCTGTTGGCCTGCTGTTCTCACTTTACAGGTCCAAAAAGGAGCTTTCATAAACTCTTGGAGCTGACTGGTTCCTGAACTGAGTCTAGTCCTCAGATCTCAGTCTGTGGTCAGTGAGGGACTCCATAGAGACTTCCTGACCAGATTGGCCATTCAAAGTCTGTGTGTGGGTCCCGCTCACCTGCCTGTCACCCAGGGGCACCTACCTGGCCTATTGTGCTGTGACCAGTGAATGCTGTTTGTTTGCTCGTGTTGAGGACCGTGGTGACTGCAGAGTGGAAAGGGTCGGGAGGGAGAGGTGGAACCACTCTGGGATCTGACGGTTAATTAAAATGTCCTCAGAGGTGATCAATCCACAGTCAATGACTTGAATCCGCAATGACCTGGCTCCTTTGGCTGAGTGCTCAGCCTTGGCCTTGCTGAGGCAGTAGGCAGGAAGCCTGGCTGACCTCCTTCTGGTCCTCGGAGGCCTGGCACTGGGCACCGCTGTCCACACCGCCTCCCAAATATTCCTGTCTTGTTTCCATAATAGCTTCTGTCACTGCTCTTGACAGGCCAGCCATTAAGTCTTTGGCAAAATTGTAAGAATTATTAACATACGAGATTTTATACTATTTGACAGCTGTCGGCTCCTTTAGAATCCCATCATCCCATTCCCTCCCTCCACCCCGTCATCCCCCACCCCCATCCTAGGGGGAAGGGAGGAACCTTTCAGTTACTGTGTAATAGAAAGAAGGCCAATCATTTTTTAAAAATTGTATATTCAAGTTAGGGTCCTGCTATGCAACCCAAGCTGGTTTTGACCTTGTAATCCCCCTGCCTCTGCATCCCTAGCATTGGGATAAAAGGATGCAATAAACCACATTGGTCTTCCAGAGAGTCTTCCAGAGAGGTCCCCTCATGGTTCCTCCTATACATCTGTGAACTGTTGCTGTGGTCCCTGGGCCCTGTGTCTGGGCTTCATCTGGAACCTTCCTCAACATGGGGCAACATCACGGTCTTGCTTCTGTGCCTCTCTCTGTGAGACTCCAGCTCACTCTCTGTTCTAGCTCGGCTTGCTGGGCACAGTCACGTGCTCACCACACCAGGACACTCTAGGATGCTGCAGACCTTGTCCCAACAGGACCCCAGGTCCTCACATCTTCCACGGTTCCCCACATGATGTCTGTGTCTTTCTCCACACTGCTTCCTAGAAGTTCTCACCTCCACCTTCTCTTCCCCCAAAACCTTGGCCCTTTCCTGATCTCTTACTGAGCCACTGCACATATGTGCTTGGTGGCAGTGCCCTGGCCCCCTCTCCAGGCCTGCTCCCTTCCATTGGCCTAGCCTTTCTGGGTGGTTCCAGGAAGGTCAAGGGATGTCAGGGTCTCTCTCTGCCATGGTCAATGGTAGCAGCGGAGAAGACCTCAGCTCCTTCACTATGGGTGGGACAAAGTACTCAGAGTCAACACTCTGAAAACTCCATCCATAGTGTATGAATTGTTGAGGTTCCTCCTTCCCTCTCTCCCCTCCCTCCCTCCCTCCCTCTCTCCCTTCCTCCCTCCCTCCCTCCTTCCCTCTCATGCACTGCCTCTTTTCCTGTTCCCCCTCTGATCGATCCTTGCTTAAAAGTCAGCTTTCAGGGACTCACAAGGAGACATTCCCATGTCCTTCCGGCATGCAGCAGACAAGCTATGCCTCAGGCCCACATTTTTATTTTCTCATAACTTTGTTAGGATGGCTGAACACTTTGGAGTTTCAAGTCCAGCCTCATGGTGATGTTTTGGTAGTATGGTCATCCCGGGGTCACGACCCAGCTCTGGATAACTTGGGTCTCTACAGGAGCTGAGAACAGTTGCCCATAGGTCAAAAGTTGTCTCAGACCTCAAAGAGAATGCTCTTCTGAGAGCTTGTAAAGTTAAAGTTTGGTGTTTACACAGCTATCAAGTAACAGGTACAGGGTGCTAATGTTGAAGAGAAAGGCCTTCCTAGACATCAGACTATGTCATAAGCCAGCCCAGACAAAGCTTGTGTTGGCTGGAACAAAAAGGGAACAGATTTGCAGGTCAGTTCCCAGTAAATGATAAGAAGTGACATTTCAAATCCGTGTGGAGAGGGTTCAATTTGTCTTGAAATGGTAAGGGCTATTAATCAACTGCTCGTGGAACATAAAGATGCCCAGATCATGCAGATGCTAAGTGTGTGTCACAACATTCCTGTGCAAAGAAATTCACATAAGAGCGATAAGCAGCAAAGGGTGAGGGGGGCCTTAGAGCACAGAGACAAGGCGCAGACCAACCAAACACAAAGAATACTACCGGTAAAAGCAGCCTGTCTGGCCTGGCTGTGGTGGTGTATGCTTGTAATGCCTGCACTCTGGAGGCAGAGGCAAGTTGATCCCTGAGTTTGAGGCCAGCCTGGCTTGAGGAGTGAGTTCCAGAACAGCCAAGGATACACAAAGAAACCCTGTCTTGGAAAAGAACAAGAAAACCAAATGAAACAACACAAAAGCAGCCAGTCTGTGGTTAAGAGGACATGCTACTCTTGCAGAGAGCCTGTATTTGGTTCCCAGTGCCTGGAGGTGGCTCACAACTGTTTACAACTTCAGCTCCAAGGATTCTGACATCTTCCTACAGTCTTTGAGGGCACTTTCACTCCCATGCATTCACACACACACACACACACACACACACACACACACACACACACACACACACACACACACACACACAGAGAGAGAGAGAGAGAGAGAGAGATGTACACACATGTTCTAGGACTTATAAAATGGCTCAATCAGGAAAGGAGTTTTCTGCCAAGCCCAACAACCTAGGTTTGACCCCACAATTTGTCCTCTGACCTCTTCAGATATGCTGTGGCATGTGTGTGCCCTGCCCCTCCAACACACACAAAATAAAGGAATAAATGTTCAAAAAAAATTAAAACTAAACAGGCTAGCTGGGAAACTATCTTGGCAGGTTCTATTACAAACAAAAACAAAACAAAACAACAAAATACAAAAACAAAAACAAAAACAAAACCCAACCAACCAACCAACCAAAAACCCAGAAAGAACTGGTATGGGGTCCAGTTGTTCAGCCCGCTTCAGCTGGCTCGTGTGTTTGGTACTATGTACGTAACAGTTAGCCAAAGCTAGGACAAATCCCGAAAAGGTAAAGACTTGGTCATCTCTTGGTGAGACACTCACCATCCTGAAGTTCTTTTGTTGTCTAGCTTGCATTCCTCTTGCTGCAGAATAGTTTCTTCTGTAGTTCAGTTCCCAGGGGAGTGGGAGGACCTCTTCCACTGAGGTGACTCCACAAACAGTGTGTGGCTCCCAGGGCATCAAGGGACTGGATGTGGACCCATGGTTCAGTGACATCCACAGTCCAGGAGAAGGTCTTCCAGGGTGGTTGTCTCAGACATATGGCCCCAGCTGGTTCCAGTCTCCAATCTGCTTGTCTCCCCCTTCAAAGACCACGGTAAGCCCTCCGGCTCACCCTTCGGCTGGAGCCTGAGCTGCTCTTGAAGGGTGGTGGCTACCCCAAGTTGGCCCGACTGGGTAGGCAACAGCTGGCCCCTGTGGATTGGCGGCAGCGCAGAAGCTAATCCACTTTTATCTCGTTATGGTGACAGCCGCCCCGTTAAATGGAATGGACTATCGATTTGGGGCTCACTTCCAGCCCCAGGATTTTCCATCACAGGCCTGAGTAGAATAGAAGAAAAGCAACACTTATTAACTCGAGTGCCAGTCAGGGGCAGGTGCCGGCTGAGGGGTGGAGGGTGGCTGCAGCTGAGGAGGGGTAGCCACAAGCTGGGAGGTGGAGCCATGGGACCTGGCCAGGGTAGAGGGTCCTGTTTCAGTGCCTCTCTCCATGAGGGGGACAAGGGCTGTTGTGCTGTTGCATACCTGTTCACACACAGCACATGCACACCCACTGCAGGAATACACAATAAATACAACCCACATGGCATCTTGAATCACACATCTGTTAGCACACTTGTGAGTCCATTTCCCCCCACCCCCCACATGCACACACACACATGCACACACATACATACCTACACAATACCATCACAGACATTGCCAATACCAACACAGGAACACTTCTTTTTTTTTTTTTTTTTTTTCTGAGACAGTGTTTCTCTGTGTAGCCTTGGCTGCCCTGGACTCACTTTGTAGACAAGGCTGGCCTGGAACTCACAGCACTCTGACTGCCTCTACATCCTAGAGTGCTGGGATTAAAGGCATGCACCATCATGTCTGGATGGCTCACATACTTCTAATCCCAACACATATGTACACTCCCAATATCAACACCGTGAGCATTTGCAGTCCCAATACCAGCACTATGTGTGTGTGCATTCTCAGTTCCAATACACACATCAATTCCAACACCCCCAATACCAACAACATCCTAATACCAACATATACTTCCAAAACCAACACTCATTAATGCTAACACACACTCCTAATACCAACCCCCTCTCCCAAACCAACAGTCCTCCAATACCAACATACACTCCAAATACCAACAGACACACCCAATACCAACACACATACACCATTGACAACACATCACACATACACTACCAATAGCTGCACACACTCAGTTCCTATACCTATACATACATGTATATACCAGGTTGGCACACGTTCAATGCTGCACACACCCTTGTGTGCTATATATTGACACAGGTCCATACAACACTAACACATATATCATGCTGGCATACCTAGAACACAATTGGATACATCCATTGTTGACACACATACATACACAAGTTGACATATACCTATACATATATCTAGTACTGACAGACAGAAATACACAAGGCTGCTTTCAACAATGACAATCACACATAGTCAGACAATGAAACTCACACAGTGACACATACATATCACTGACATAGATAAATGCGCACAGCACTATTCCCAATTCTTTCTTTCTCTCTCCCACACATATGCTGAAGCATGCAACGATACAATTCTGATATAAGTAGGTAACACAAACATGACACACTGTAACACTCTACTACTGACAAATGTGTGAATTATCCATCAACACACAGTTATACACAGTCAATACTGACACATGCATGTACTCACTCCCGGCACACAGCTACATACAGTCAACACTGACACATGCATTGACCCACTCCTGACACACAGCTATATACAGTCAACACTGACAGCCTATACTGACAAAAAAACATCCATACAGAACCATGCATATGTACATACACAGGGACAGACACACCCAATGTGGTGGGTAATCTCCACCAACTTGACTATATTTAAAATCTCCTGGGAGACCAGGCACATACACCGCTGGGTGTGTCTGGGTTTCCAGAGAGGTTTGACTTAGGGGGAGTGGCTTGTACAGAGGCAGCATTTTTCTTTTCCAGGATCCTGCCTGCCACCTCTCTGCTCCCCATGCCCTTCCCACTATGATGGAATGAAGCCTTTAAAACCAGGAACTAAAGGAAATTAGTGCTTTGGTCATAGCAATGCAAAGGAGCTAATACACCAACCTCGCCACACTGTACCTTTAATGCCTACACACACTTGCACTACTACACACAATGCTGACACACATACTGACACAGAAACACATGGTGTGCATACCTCCCAACACAGTTCACAGGTACACCCACACCCACACCATACACATCACTGGTCCACATATTTTAACATATCCATCACCTGCTGGTGCCTATATCCAAATGACACACATATGTTACTGATAAGCACAGCATTGACAGCCACTAACCATCTATTACTGATACAAAAACTGATGGTGTGTACATATGCACATGTGCAGACACTGGCTGGCTCCTTTGCCCGAAGTCTCTGAGGCTGGCTTTCTGTTCTGTCCAGGGTGATGCTGGGGCTCCGCGGGTATCCTGCTTAGGTTTCTATTGCTGTGACAAACTTGGGGAAAAAAGGGTTTATTGCAGCTTGCAGTTGGAGTTGTCCTCAAGGGAGGTCAGGGGAAGACAGGGCGGAAACTCAAGGCAGGAACCTGGAAGCAGGAACTGAAGTGGAAGTTAATGAGGACAGCTGCTCACTGGCTTGTTCTTCTGGGCTTACTCAGCCTGCTCTCTTTTCTTTCTTTTTCTCTCTTTCTCTCTTTCTCTTTCTTTCTTTCTTTCTTTCTTTCTTTCTTTCTTTCTTTCTTTCTTCTTTTTTTGGTTTTTCAAGACAGGGTTTCTCTGTGTAGCCTTGACTGTCCTGGACTCCCTTTGTAGACCAGGCTGGCCTTGAACTCACAGAGAGCCACCTGCCTCTGCCTCCCTGAGTGCTGGGATTACAGGCGTGTGCCACCGCTCCCAGCTTTCATCCTGTTTCCTTCTATATAAGACCACCTTCCCAGGGGCAGCACCATCCCACAGTGGTCTGGGCTCTTCCACATCAATTGTTCATCAAGTAAATACCCCTTAGGCTTGCCTACAAACCTACTTGATGGAAGCATTTTTTTCTCAATGGAGATTCCCTCTTTCCCGATGACCTTTGCTTGTGTCGTGTTGAAGAACGAACAAACAAACAAAATCCCCCCCCAAACCCAACCAGCACAATGGGGGAAGGGAGTGAGGCCCAGGCCCTGCCTTCAAGCAGCCCTTCATCTGGTGGGCTTGTGGGCTCACAGCTAACTCTTCCACCACTCAGTGGTCCAGCACTTTTCAAATGTCCACCTAAAATGTCTTCACAGGGGGCTGGAGAGGTGGCTCAGCAATTAAGAGCAATGGTTGCTCTTCCAGAAGACCCGGGTGTGATTCCCAGCACTCCAAGTGGCAGCTCTCAAGGATCTGTAATTTCAGTTCTAAAGGACCAGATGCCTTCTTCTGGCCTCCGTGGGCACCAGACATGCGTATGGTGCACAGACAAAGTACCAATACACACAAAAGAAAAATAAAGCCTTCAATCCCAGCACTCAGGAGGCAGAGGCAGGTGGATCACTATGAGTTTGAGGCCATCCTGGTTTACAAAGTGAGAATTAAAAAAAAAGGGAAAACCGTTATTAATCCTATTTGTAGATGAGGGATCTGGACACAGGGTTAAGAAGGCTGAGTGACTGGCCTAAGCTTACACATCTCTGAATTTGTACAGATGGGAACTGAACCCAGAACATCAAGATTCAAGGTCTGCATGCCCAACTCTTTAGCAATCCCATGCCCCACACGGTCACACTTGGACCTGTCTGTACACACAGGCCCATTCCTCCAGCCTCGGTACCGTGCACTGGAAAGACCCAAATGGTTCACCAGGGAAGCCCATCCATGCTGGCCCCTCGCCCACACTTCCTGGCAGGGCAGAGTGGGAGGAGGGTCCTGGGGTGGGGTTAGGGCTCCTGCTGGGAAAGGCAGCAGGGGAAGTCTGAGTGCAGGGTGGGTTTTTTTCCTTAGGGAAGTCTAGTCCAGTAGCAGCCCTATACCCCATGAATCTTCCTGCCCCTCCTGGCCCCCTGCCCCATTCCCAGGCCTTTGTACACCATCCATGACTGCTTCATGTAGCTGGGGTCTCATAGAGACCAGGGTCTGGGGGCTAAACACTACCAGGCAGTCATTCTCTCAACAGCAGAGGTGGGCAGCAGAGTCAGGAATCAGCAGTGTGCTGGGCTTTGGGGCTTTACTTCTTGAGAGTAGTGTTGGAAGGGTGCACTTGGGAGGCTGCAGTCTCCTGACCAGAGCACAGAACTGGATTGAACTGGTCAAATCCCAATCATCTGACCATGGGCAGGCCACTCAGTCACTCTAATCCTCAGTTTCCCCTTTGGAACATGGTGCTAATATCATCTCAAACACAAAAGTACTAGAGAGATTGAGTCAAATGACACATGCCAGGCTGGGAGCATGGCTCAGTTTGCAGAGCACCTGCTTAGCATACTGAGTCCCTGAGTTTGATCCCCAGCACTCACTGCATAAAATGTGTGGTAGACAGTAGCACACACTTGTAGTCCCAGCATGTGGAGGCAGGATGATCAGGAATTCAAAGTGACATTGAGGCTAGACATCACATCTTTTTTTTTTTTTCCTTTTTTTCTTGTTTTTTCGAGATAGGATTTCTCTGTGTAGTCTTGGTTGCCCTGGAACTCACTTTGTAGACCAGGCTGGCCTCGAACTCACTGAACTCTGCTCCCTCTGCCTCCCTGAGTGCTGGAACCTTGTCTTAAAAAACAAAAAACAAAAAACAAAGCACATAAGGTGGTGGGCACAGTAGGGTAGAGACAAATGGGCTTCCATGCCCCCTCCCTTTCCCACTCTTTGATGAACTCTTTGCAATTTTACTTGTGGTTCTTGTCTGAGGCGGCTTGCTGTGCTTGTGGCTAGGCCAGGATGTCCCCTCCTCGGATCAGCTGTCCCCTCCTCAGCTCAGCTGTCCTCTCTTCAGCTCACTTGTCCCTTCCTCAGCTCAGCTGTCTCCTCCTCAGCTCAGCTGTCCTCTACTTAGCCCAGCTGTCCCCTCCTAGGCAAGCTGTCCCCTCCTTAGCCCAGCCGTCCCCTCCCCAGTTCTGCTGTCTCTCCCTCAGTCCAGCTGTTTGCCCCCTCAGCCAAGCTGTCAATGTAGTTGTTCTCTGTCGCCAACCATTTTCCCTTATTAACTTTGGTGGCTCTCTCACCTCGGGTCATGTGTCACCCCTCAAATTGATCTTCCTCAGCATCTCTAATGCTTCGACTCACCCCGTCTTTCACACAGCTGCCCCTTCGCATCTGTTGGATGTTCTCCCAGCCTCTTCAGTCAGCCCAGCTGTTCCAGTGGCTGGCGCTCCTCCCCTGATGTGGGCACAGCCTTTCCAGGGCTTAGAAAGGCCGCTCTGTTCCAGCTCCCTCTTCCAAGGCTGCCTAATCCTAGGGTCTCTCAGATCGTGGGGGAGTATCCAAGACTGGGAGAGGAGGGAGGACTCCCTCCCATTGGCTAGAGGCTACCCCTTGTGTCCTAGGCCCCGCCCCCTCCCCATATAGTAACCTCCCCCCCAAACACTGAGGGTTCTTTCAGCATCACCCTAGCCCCTCCCAGAGCCAGGGATAGATGGGGCATACCCCAGCCCCAAAAGGCAGGGGCCACCTTGGGAATGACTCAGTTATGACTCCAGGCGGGTGGGCTAGGTAGCTTTCCCCCTCCCCTCCTGCCCCTCCCCAGGCAGGATCAATCTGAGCCCCCAGAGGATTAAAGACAGAGGCTGATTAAATATGAAAATTCAGGCAGATGGCGGATCCTGGTGATGGACAGGTTGTCAGTGGAGCATGTCACTCTGCTATGTGTGCCGGCCTGTGCCATGGGTGAGGGGGGCATTGCAGGGGGGGAGGGGGGAGGAGGGGCGGAGCCTGGGCCACAGGGGTGGCTTCTAGCCAATGGGCTGAGCTTCCTGAGTCCAGAGTGAAGGGAGGAAGGAGGTTGACTTTCCACCACCAGTCGGCCCTCTCTGCATCTGGCTCGCCAGGTCGGTCTCTCCACGTCAGGATGCTAATACCTGCAGCACAGGGCTGAGCCGGGCCAGGAGGGGATTCGTTAGTATAATCTGCACCTGTATCCCTGCTGTTGCCATCGGCCAAACAATAAAAGACACAATATTTACACAACTTACCGGGGGAAGCAATATCGGGCCATTGATTTTGTGTCCCTTGGATTTCCACGGTCTAAACCTTAATGGTTTTTAATCATAAAATATTAGCACCGCAGGGCACTTAGTGCTGGCACCTCACTGCTGAGGGATGGCAGCCCCCTCTGCAGCTCCAAAGGGGTGGTACTCCCTGAGGAGGAGGGGCTGCGTCCCCTTGCACACACCCCTGGAGCACTTCCCAGGCACTGCTATGGAACTGACTCAGGCTTAGGCCTGGAGGATGCCCACTTGTTAGTCTCTGAGGGCTAGAATCCGGGCAGGCCTGGAAAAATGAAGCTGTCTGGAGAGTGTGGAACCTCCATCGGGGACTTTAGAAATAAAAGGCATTCTTAGAGCTGTCTTAGGTGAGGTGCTCCGAGAGATCTGACTTGGTATCTGGACCTCACTGTGGGTTGAATGAATACATACGTAGATGTGGTAGACCAGGGGTTCTCAACCTGTGGGTCACAGCCCCCATGGGGGTTGCATATCAGACATCCTGCATATCAGACATGTATATTACAAGACAGTTCTGAAGTAGCAATGAAATAATCTTACGGATGGGGTCACCACAACGTGAGGAACTGTATTAAAGAGTCGAAGCATTGGGAAGGTTGAGAACCGCTGTGCTAGGCTCTCACATGGGATTCAAAGAGGTGATTTTCGCCAGTCTTTAATCCCAGCACTCGGAAGGCAGAGGCAGGAGGATCACTGTGAGTTTGAGGCCAGCGTGGTCTACAGAGTGAGTCTAAGACAGCCAAGGCTGAACAGAGAAACCCTGTCTGGAAAAACAAAAACAAAACAAAAAACAAAATCAAAGAGATGATTTTCATTCATTCATTCATTCATTCGTTTGTTCATTCATTCATGATTACCCACTCAGGTCTCAGAGAGGAGACGGCAGGCCCTACCCTTGCCATGGTGAGGTGATACAGGAGACACGCGTGCGGGGATCTGGAAGGAGAATGAAGGCAGCTCAGGAGAGGAGTTGGATAATGGGATGGAAGAAAGCTTGTTTTCTTCAAAACAAAACAAAACAAAACAAAACAAAAAAGAATCCCCCCAAAACCAAAACAAAACAAAAAAACAATTTATTTTTATTCCAGACATGTGTTTGTGTCTGGGTGACTATATACCATTTATATGTGGGAGCCCATGGAGGCTGAAAGAGGTTATTTGGGTTGCTAGAACTGGGTTTGTAGGTGGTCGTGAGCTATCTGATGCGGGTGCTAGGGATCCAACCCAGGTCCTCTGAAAGAGCCAGAAGTGCTCTTAGCCACTGAGTTGCCTCTCCATCCCTGGGTGGACTTTTCAGAAAGGGTAAAGCCTCTCCAGAATCAGATGTGGGGATGCTGGGATCTGAACCCATCACAGCCCCTTCTGGCCCTGGCCTGGAGGACTTCCTGCACAGGGCTTCTAGGGGGTGACATTTGGCCACTGCGTGTGTATGTGTGCATTCGTGCGTGTGTATGTGTGTTGTGTGTGTGTGTGTGTGTGTGTGTGTGTGTGTGCACGTATGTGTGTATCTACATGCCTTGGGAAGACTCACTCACAGCCTGAGAGAGGGGTTTCTCTGGTGCAGAGGAAGAGATGGGAGGGGCTGATCACTGCTCTTGTTTATTTTTTCTGAGAGTGAACACACTGCCCCTGCCCCCAGTGCTGGCGGGGAAGTCGATAGCGATGGATTAAACTGCAAGAGGAAGGCCGAGAGCGCAATTGGAAGAAAGATAAAGATAATTAAAACTAATTCCAACTTCTCTCAGAGAAATCAATTTCATAACTTCCTCATGTCCCTAAACTTGCTCCCGAGGCAGCATTGAGCAAAGGGCATATGCGTGCGGCATGCAGACACAGGCGTGAGTATGGATGCTTGTGCTTTCGTATGTGCGCATCTATGGCTTCATACACATATGTGCATGCTTGTATGCTGGTTTCCTCCTATGCACTTGGGGGAACTGAGGCCCAGAGCATGGAAATGTGCCATGAACTAAAGCAGTTGAGGAGCCAGGCTGCGGCTAGATAAAGGTTTCACCAACCCTGGTGGGCTCTCTGGCCATTTAGGGGAGGCGACAGGGAGCAGAAGAGCTAATCTGACATCCCATGCTGTCATCTCACCTTGCCCACTCACGCATCCTTCAAGCTCGGCTGCACACCTGCTATGTGGCAGGCCCTGCGGGGGGGTCTCAAGCTTGGTTGGGCTGGAGGACAGGGCTCTTCAACTGAGGGGACTGGAGGATGATGCTTTGTGTTCCCCACTGAGGCACAGGGCTCTCAGGGCCCATTGTCCCTGGTTCTGGGCCCTGGTTCTGGATAGTCGCCAGCGTTGCTGTCATAACTGGTCACTTCATACAAGGACCTCACGGCTTGTCTGTCAGGGAACTTCCTGGTATGGTCCCCTGGTGGGAGAGAGCCAGGTGTGAGGCCATGTCCACAGCCTCCATTCTTATTGGGCACAGCCAAGGCGGGGTCTGATCTGCACAGGCCATGGCACCCAGTAGGTCCTTTTCCACACAGGACTGGCCCGCTAGTGAGCCTTTGAACCAATGTGGACTTCCTTCAGTAATGAAGCCGCAGATTTGCCTGCACTGGAACTAGGTGTCCATTGCTCAAAAAGAGTGTTTTCCTTAACTCGAGGGACCCTTTCTCGTCTTTAAAACAGGGGCAATAGGGCCTCGAGATGAAGCTCGGTTGGTAGCCCTAGGGCACATGAGTCCCCGAGTTTGAGTCCCGGCACCACGCAAATCAGGGTACAGGTCCGTTGTCCCAGCACTGGGAAGGTCATGAGGGTCAGGGGTTCAAGGTCATCTTTGGCTGCATGCATAGTTTGAAGCTAGTTTGGGCTATGTATGGCCCTGTCTCAAAGATCAAGTAAAGTACAACAAAACAAAACAGAACTGGGCAATAGAATTGACAAGGCAGATTCTGTAAGTCTGACACAAGGTACCAAGTTTACACGTTCCCTTCTTGTAAACTCTGAGCCGCCAGATGGGGGTCGACCAATGAGCAAGGAGCCAGGAAACCTTCCACCATGGCTACAACTGCCTGGGCATAGAAGGATGGATGAGATGAGGCCTCTCTGCGCCTCCAGGGCAGGGCAGGATGTCTGTGTATTTCCGTCTTTAGAGCTTCCCGCTGCAGTGGGCCTGGAAGAGGAGCACCCTTGGGGCTTCAGTGCCTGTGCCTGCAGTGCCTGAGGCTACCTCTAGATGGCAGCATTGGCGAGCTGGAGCCAGGTGAGAGTTGCCAGGAGGGGGCTGGGCTGGAGCTGCCTGAAGGTAGCTGCCAGCCCCGGGTCCTTTATGTCACACCCCTCTCTACCTCTGAGGGCAGAAAAGGACTGGGGGGCAGTAAGAGGCATTCTGGGATTCCTGGATTGGGAGGGAGGCCAGTCCCTTCTCTTCCAGAGACAGTGTCTCTGGAGCGAAGTGTCCTGTCCTGTTGTCTGCCTGGGTGGACCTTTTTTTTTTTTTCACAAAACCTGCACTCTGTTGGGAGGGCCACAGTCTGGACACCTCTGCTTCTGTACCCTCACAGTCCCTTTCTGAGATGGGGTGAGAGGAGCTCCCAGGATCAGGGCCAGGGGTACCCAGGCAGCCCCCAACATAAGTCAACCTTGGAACTATGTTCTCCCCTCATCTCTCCTAGAATTTGCGCTCTCCTTTCCCAAGAAGTCCAAGTGGCAGCAGATGGAAACTCGTAGCCCCTTCTCAGGGCTTCACAGGGATAGAGAGCTGGGGTCCGGCAGATATTTAGAAGGTGGGACTCTTGGCTAATTCTCCATGGGCCTTAGACCTTTGAGGGCCCAGTAGCAGCTCCTCCTGCAACCTAAGGGAGTGGCTGGGAGGAGCCTCAGCTCTCCAGGCAGCTGTATGGAACAGCCTGAACTGAAGCTGGGGTACCACACAGCCTGAGGGCTAGCCAGGCTCCAGCCAAGCAGCCAGGCAGTGGCAACTCCCAGGCCAAGGACACAGGAGCCTGCATGTGCCATTGTGGCCTGCAGCAGACCACTGTCTCTCCATCACATGGCTAATAATAATAATAATTATTATATATATTGGCCCCTGTCTACTGGACATGGCATTTTAAATGGACTTATGTAATACCAGTGACTTCCCTCAGGGAAGAAATAGGGACTCAAAGGTGAGTGAGTGACATGTCCAAGGTCACATACACTAAATAGCAAGGACTCAGATCCAGGACAATCTGAAGTCCAGCCTCTCACATCCCTCATGGCAGAGTGTGTGACTCCCTTGTCCTGATGCCTCCCACGGAGGCTTGGGTGTGCATGCACAGGGGAGGTCAGTCATGGTAGGTTTTCCGTGTAGCGAACCACAGCCTGGGACATTTGGCTAAATTTGAGTGTCAGATGACAAAAATGCAAACTTAATATGTTTCATACAATATTCGGAACATATAGCCAAATATATAAAATATACATTTGTTATTTATCTGGAAATTCTGGAGGGTATGGTGCGTTTTGTCCAGCACTTACTAAGTACCGAGGCAGAGGGGTGGGAGCTGAAGAGAGGACAGTGGGGACATATGTGTGGAGTCACGCTTCGCTACTCACCTTGGCTTAGGACAGCTCCTCCACTTATAAGATGGAGAAGAGGGAGCCCTTCCTCTTCCCCCTTTTAAGGGACGATGCTTAGATGAAGATGGCTTGAAAGCATCCACACAGTGTGGCAAGATAAAGCCTGGGTTGGTTAGTTCAACCTGAACTCAAACTCATTGTCTCAGACTCTCTCATCGCTCTCCAGGCACGGGTCATCCCCCGTACCAGCTGCAGAGAAAAAGACAGGAGCAGGCTGGGGAAAACAGGGGGGACAAAGCCATGTCACAGGGAATCAGAGGTGACTTTACTCTTACTGGTGCCCTGGTAAGGGCTGGTCCCTGGGAGGCTGCATGTACACCCCAGTGTTGCCCTTTCCAGTCCAGAAGCCCCTCACTTCTCAGAGTGTCCATTCCAACATGTGCGAGCGGAGGAGACAAGTCTCCAGCTCCCACAGGCTGTTGTGAAAGTGCAAAGAGAGGGTAGAGGGAACATCCAGGGTGTGCTGCCTCTGCCCTGTCCCAGCATCGTCTTGTTGTCAGGGACACGGGACACACAACCAATGATGTCACCTCCGCCTGCAGTCAATAGGTACTTGGGAAGATAATCCACTGTTCCTAGGGGGCTGGGTTGAGGCTTACTTGTTGAGGTAAGTGATGTAAACTGCACATGTGCACACGCACGTAAGTGCTGGAGCAGTTTTGCACTCAGCGCACGCTCATGTCCACTCTATCCTGACAGGAGGGTCCCTTCTTATGCATTTTCCCCGATGGTGGCCCGACTGGGGCTCTCTCATTCTCCACCCAAACCACAGCCTGCAGCCTCCCCATCTTGCCATTTTGGAAGCTCCTCTCTGCAAGCCTATTAGTCGCTGGGCTTTAGCTCCCTCAGGCTGAGTTACTGCTAGCTGGCTGCATTTGTTTCCAGCCTCGTTTTATGCTGAAGTTGTGTAATTCAATTAAATAAGTAAACCAAGACACTGTGAACAGGCACCGAGTTGTTGTTTCTATAAAATGAAATTGAAATCTTTAGGATGACTCTATAAAGGTGAATTGCTAAAACCAAAAATTGCTGTCAAATTAAGGGTGGATAAGCAACTGTGAGATACGACGGGGGCGGGGGACAAAATTGTAAAAAATCTAGAAGATTCTACTCTCATACCACGTCTCAAGAGTCTTTTAAGTTCTTGTTCCACTTCCGAGAAATTGAAATAGGGAATTGTGGGTGATGGGTTGTCAAGTTAGTTTACCCTAGAAAGATGAACCAGCTGTAGTCGGAAGACACATAAGCAATGGCGAGGCTCTGCCTGCGTGAAAGGACATTAAAAAGGCAAACAGCTTATATACTCTGAGTGGAAATAAAATGCTGGTCAGAGGAGGCTTTTTTTTTTTTTTTTTTTTCTTATTTTTTTTTTTTTTGAGTCTTCTCAGAACCTTTGAATTTTGTTTTGTTTGACACAGGGTCTCACGCAGCCTAGCCTGGCTTGGAATATGTCAGGTACCTGAGGTTGGCCTTGGACTCCTGATCCTTCTGGCCCCTCCTTACAAGTGCTGGGATGGCAGGTGTGCACCACCACACTTGGCCTGTGTGTATGTGTAAGTGTTTGTGTGCTAGTGTGCATGCCTGAGCACATGTGTGCAACCACAGGTGTGTGTGTGTCTGTGTGTGTGTGTGTGTGTGTGTATGATGTATACTCATGTGTCTGTGCATGTGTGTGTACAGGTGTCTGTGCATATATATGACAGTCAGGACTTGGTAGCTGGGTATCCCTCTCAATGGATATCTACCTTGCTTTTGGAGGCGGGCCTCTCATTGAACCTGGAGCTCACTGGTTTGACTAGAGTGGCTGAACAGCAAGCCCCCAGGCTCATCTAATCAGCGCCTCTCCAGCACTGGGATGATAGTGCTGCAGAGCCGAGCTGGTTATGTGGGTAATGGAGATCTGAACTCAGGTCCTCATGTTTGTGTGACTAGCATGTTATCAACTGAGTCACTTTCCTAGCTCCTACGGCAGTTATTATGTTTTAAATTAACCCAAACTAATGATTGTAGTTTAACCAGAAGTTGTTTCCATACTAAAGAACCTGTGTGTGTGTGTGTGTGTGTGTGTGTGTGTGTGTATGTGTGTGCATACACACACAGAGCCAAAGAGCTTCATTGAACACACCCATATATATACACACACTCACACCCACCCTTGTACATGTAAATACACACTATCACACTGCTAGGTTCACATACATCTCCTCTGAAGTCCACACTGCCAGTGAGCAGCCTACACACACGTACATGCATTTACAAGCTGGAACCTTTCCTCCTGCAAGAACAGCCAGAGCGGTGAGCAAGCAGAAGCTGGTTTTAATCAGAAATTCACCCTTTGGCTCTGTGGCAGGATTGGGGGAACAGGGGTTGGGGGAGGGGGGAGGTAGATGGAGGCAGGGAGAGCTGGCTGGAGAAGTCAGGCCTCCCCTGGATTTCTCCCCAGGCGCCTGCTGGGTTGGAGCTGCATTATTGAGAACCCTGTTCCTCTTGCTTTTATCTCTAAGGCAGCCAGACTCGCCTGGGAAGGAGGTCACCTCAGGAGCTGCATCCCAGGACATAGCTTCCCCTGAAAAGAAACATCTTACCCCGCCCAGCCTCTCCCTTGCTGTTTCCAGGGGCCTCATTTAGGTTTTCTTGACGGAAGCTTCCAGGCTTGGTGACAGATTCCTGACTGAAGGGACTCCAGCCAGCCTGGGCATGGCGAGCATGACTCTGGCAGGTCTTGCCCTTCCTCCCAACTCCCTCTGCCTTGTTAAAAACATTCCTAAAGCTAGCCCCAAGGTCTAGTCCCCTATTTGGCCACTTCCTCCTCCTGAGGCTGACCATCGAGGTCCAGCTATCAAAGTATTGAAGTTCAGCTATCAAAAGCCCCCCTTGGCTCACCTAATTAACATGTCTAATTAAAATTAAACACCTCATCCTATCATGGGGGTTTCTGCCTTTACCTTTATAAACTGCCATTTGCCATGGGTCCACATGCGACTTCTCTCTGTCCAGAGGCAGTCTTCTGTGTGGCATCCCTTAACCTATCCCGGAGAAGCACCCCTCCCCCTCCCTTGTTCTCTTCCCGTTCTTTTTCCTCTATCTCCTGTGTTTGTTGCTTATTCCCTGACCTTTGTCCCAATGGGGCAAATAAATCTCCTTTGTGTTGAGACCTCGGTCTTGGGGTGTCCTGAGCAGATACTGCTCTCTTTCCTCATTGATACCTGGATCCATGAGTCAGGCTGATTTTCCTTGGTGACTCTGATGTGTAGACACCTTGAAGGAGAGCATTTCACTGCCATCTTAAGAGACCCTTCTCGAGGAATCACAGAATGTGTTGTGTCCCTATTTCCTCAAGAGCCTGCGCCATCTTGGTGATGGGAAGTTTCTAATACAAGAGTAGAGTTTGGAATTCTGAGAGAGAGGAAAGAAATCTCACATAGGCATGTTCTCTCTCTCTCTCTCTCTCTCCCTCTCTCTTTAAAAAAGTATTTTATTACTCAGGGAGGCAGAGGCAGGCAGATCCTGTGAGTTCAGGACAGCCAAGGCTACACAGAGAATCCATGTCTCGAAAAACAAAACAAACAAAAAATATCTTATTTAAAAAATTTTAAATTATGAACATGTGTGTGTGTGTGTGTGTGTGTGTGTGTCTGTGTCTGTGTCTGTGTCTGTGTGTGCCTGTGTGGGATTGTGCACAAGAATACAGTGCCTTCAGAAGCCAGAAGAGGGCACCAGCTCCCATGGGAGCTGAAGTAATAGATGGTTGTGAGCCATCTGATGTGGTGTTAGGAACCAAACTCAAGTCTTTTTTTCCAAGAGCAATATGTGTTTGGCCATCTTTCCAGCCCAAGGTCATCTCTGTTATGAAAGAGACAGAGGTCTGGAGGGGAAAAACTTGCTGGGGCCACTCTGACAGTCAGTGAAATGGCTGGGATTGGATCCAGAACCATAGGGGCCCAGAGTACCTGTTTTCTTTGTCAGCCCAGACGGGTTGTGCTGTACTATAACAAATACCCTTGAGTCTCACTGGTTGAAGACACACAGACAACAAAAGTTAGCAATAGTTAGCTCACCCAGGTCACTCCAGATCTGGCTGGTGGTACAGCTGCCATCTTGGATTTACCAATTTCTGGGACAGAAAGAGAGATCAGGAGGTTGTGTTGGCCAGTCTGTGTGCTGGCCTGGAATTGGCAGTCATTGGCCAGAACTGGTCACGTGCTTTCATCTAGCTGCAGGAAGGATGGGAATTAAAAATAGGGAACAGTGTCAATCACACCCACTTTTCTACCGCCCTCATGTGATCTGGAGACCAGGAACCACCGCTGTGCCTGCTGGAGACCAGGACCAGCCGCTGTGCCCGCCAACTTGGGACTGCCCTCAGGCCCTGATCTCCACTTCATCTGCTCAGCCTCAGTGGCCCTGTCTCCCTCCCCCCCCATTCCAGTCTGGGTGGGGGTTTTACAGTCTAGCTCTGGCTTTGCCCCTAATCACTGTGTGGGATGCCCCAGGTCAGCCTTCTCTTGTTAGCTGGGCTCAATTTCCCCATCTGTGTTCTGGGATTCTGCCTTCAACCTTACCGCCCCCCCCCCCCCCCCCCCCCCCCCCCCCCCCCCCGCCGCTGTGGAAGCATTTCTGGAGGCCGCTGCTTGTTGAGACAACAGACCTGGGGGAACAGATTTCATTTTCTCTCCTTTCCCGTCCCTGTTTTAGAAGATCCCACATATGTTGGGCCTGAAGGCATCCCACGCATGCTTGGAGCTGAAGGGGCTACGGCAATGCTGCCAGGAAAATGCCTCCTTAGAGGTGGGTGTTCTCCCCAAAATGGAGCTGGGCCAGACCAGTCCCCTTTCTTCTCACTCCTGTGGGATAGGGACAGCTCCTGGGACACAAGAGAGCGATATTAGCCAGTACATCAGGCTAAAGCCCTGGCAGTTTCTCACCTGTCCTTTGGAGACTGTCCAAATAGGGAGCTTTATAGCCTGAGGTCTTTAGATGAAACTGGCTGGGGATATTCAGGGTGGTATGGCCATAGGCAGCTTGAAGAATTTAGGTTTTCTGTCCAGGTAGAAATAGTTACTGTGTGAGGGACGCTTGGAGCTTCTTCTCTGACCTATATTTAATTTTTTTTATTTTAATTTTTTTGTTTTGTTTTTGTTTTTTTGCAATAGGGATTCTCTGTGTAGCCCTGGCTGTCCTGGAACTCACTCTGCAGACCAGGCTGGCCTTGAACTCACAGAGATCTGCCCCTATACTTAATTTTAAACTTGTCTATGAAGCTCAGCCATCTTGCTGTGTAGTTGGAAGTGACCTTGAACTTCTGACCCTCTGGCTTCCTCTTCCCAAGTGCATGCCTCATCATCACGGCCTGCATGCCTCATTATAAAAACAAGTTTCATGCTACCCTGAGAATTGAACCCAGGGCTTTTTACATATAAAACAAACACTCTATCACCTAAGTTATATGCCCAGCTCTTTAACAATTGTAAAGTTTGTTTTTAGCCCTCTGTGGTGACACCTATAATCCTAACACATGGGAGATGGAGGCAGGAAATCAGGAGTTCAAGGCCTGCTTCAGGTACATAGGGAGCTCAAGATCAGCTTGTGCTACTTGAGATCCCGTCAGAAACAGAACTAAACAGAAAGAACTAAAAACGGAGTCTGGGTTGCATTCTTGATACTGTGGAATGTGGAGCATCTTCTGTGTTTTTTGGGGTTGATCGATATTTTGGTTTTGTAATCATCAATGCTGAGAAAGGCACTTTGCATAAATACACAGAACAAAACAGCCAAAAGTGTGTGTGGTAGCACGTTTCAGAAACCGTTGGAAGTTCTCTGTCGTACTCCCAAGCCAGAATTCATTTAATGAGCTTTTATGAAACTCAAGTCAGCAGCTCAAACAGCAATTTTTAAAAATCAAACATTCTAGCACAATACAATTCACAGATACACAAATTTGATACTTACATACTGAAGGATGGGGGTAGGGACACAGAGAAAGAGTTTCCTGTAATTAAAGTGTCCTGTTCCGGTTGCAGCAGGAAACGGTGAGGAGGGAAAACCTCTGCATTTGTCTTAGCCAGGGTTTCTATTGCTGCAACCAAACACCATGGCCTAGAAGCAAGATGGGGAGGAAAGGGTTTATTCAGCTTACACTTCCACATCACAGTTCATGTCAAAGGAAGCCAGGACAGGAAGTCAAACAGGGCAGGAACCTGGAGGCAGGAGCTGAGGCAGAGGCCACGGAGGGGCGCTGCTTACTAGCTTGCTCCCCATGGCTTGCTCAGCCTGCTTTGTTATATAGAACGCAGGACCTGTAGCCCAGGGATGGCACCACCCACAGTGGGCTGGATGCTCCCGCATTGATCACAAATTGAGAAAATGCCTTACAGCTGGTTCTCACAGATGGCATTTCCTCAACTGAGGCTCCTTCCTCTCTCGTGAGTCTGGCTTGAGTCAAGGTGACACAAAATCAGCCAGTACAGCATTCATAGCACACAGTCGTCTTTGATCTCGGGGAGGTTTTTTAGCCATCATTCGCTGGTGAGTGGTGAGGCAGCACACACAGCCTGAAATGGCCACGCTGTGTGTGGTGAGGTCACGTGGCATAGCATCGTCCAGTGCGGACAGAAACAACTCAGATTCACAAGGCTTTTGACTTTGAATTACCTCTTGGCCACGGTGCACTCAGAAAGCTTTTTACTTTTGCCAGATTTTTCTTTTCTTTTCTTTTCTTTTCTTTTCTTTTCTTTTCTTTTTTTTTTTTTTTGCAACCTCCACATTCATTTACATGACTCCACATGGGACTGTGATGCACAGTTTGAGAAGTTGGAGTCCAAGTCTAAGTTCATACCCACCCCTATGTGCTGTATCTCCCTACAGGCACTTGCACACCAACACAGGCTTTGCGATACTTCCTTAACAAACTAGGGCTGTCTTTGTTCATGAATGTTCTAGATTCCCCTCTTCTACCACCAGTCCACTCACTTTTCTCTTTAAAAGGATCTTTATTTTATGTATATGGTGTTTTGCCTGCATGTATATCTGTGCACCACTTCCATGCCTGGTACCTGCAGAGGCCAGAAGAGGGTGTCAGAGCCCCTGGGCCTGGAGTTACAGACTATTCTTAGCCACTATGTAGCCAATTCTTGCTGGACTCCACCCCCTGACACCCCCACCCCACCCCTGCCGCCGCAAGAGCAGCTAGTGCAGCAGTTAAGAGCACTCCCAGATTTGATTCACATCTGCTCCGGTGTTAGGGCCACAGGGCTTTTTTGTGGTCCCCTGCCTGAGATCCTTAGCTTTGCCAAGGGGCAGTCCCCGATGTCACTTATTGAGTGCCTGTTGTGTGCCAGAGGCTGTCTTTCAGGTCCCAGAATCACCAGGCTGCCCTTCCATCTTAAAGCTGGGGGGGGGGGTGTTTAGACACTCCTCCAGGGGGTGGCTTTCTATAGCTGCCCAGCCTCTGGGCACTCTTCTTCCCCTCCCTGACTTCCTCACTGGAATATAAATTCGTCCTCAAGAGCGAGGCATGTCATCAGGTGTTAAGTCTGCATCTATCATTTCTAGGCCCTTGAAGAAGCTAACTTAAAAAAAAAAAAAAAGACTTTCGCTGGCTTCTTGCACTTAAGAAACAGGGCAGGACTTAGAGGGAGAGGCTCTGCCCCCCCCCCCCACTGTCCTACAACCCTCCCTGCCCTCCCACAACCCCCACCCTGCCCCACTGTCCTAATTAGGCTCACTATTGCTGTGATGGAACACCACAGCCAAAAGCTGCTTGAGGAGGAAAGGATTTATATGGCTCCCATATGAGAGTCACGGTCCACCACCGAGGGCAGCCAAGGCAGGAACTCAAGCAGGGCAGGAACCTGGAGGCAGGAGCTGATGCAGAGGCCATGGAGGGGTGCTGCTTCCTGGCTTGCTCAGCCTGCTTCCTTATAGAACCCAGGACCGCAAGCCACAGCAGGCTGGCATCTCTTCATCAATCACTAATTAAGAAAGTGCTCTACGGCACGTTTTCAACTTCCCACTGCTGTGACCCTTCAAAACAGTCCCTCGCGTTGTGGTGGCCACCTCCCCTGACCATAAAATTATTTTTCATTGCTGCTTCATAACTGTAATTTTGCTACTGAAGTTGTAATGTAAATATCTTGGTTTGCCAAAGGGGTTGGCGACCCCACTGGTTGAGAACCACCCTACAGGTGTGTCTGCAGCCTGATCTTGTGGAGGCATTGCCTCCTCTCAGAAGGCTTTAGCTTTCGTCAAGTTGACATAAAACTCACCAGAACACCCTTCCAACAAACCCTGGCTCAGTGTCCGGGTGGACTCAGAACCTTACCAGCTAGAACAGAGATCTCTAAAGTCCTTGTCCAGGCTTGAACACTTTATTTGATTGGGAGCTCTTCGCCACTCTCTGCTGGCCTGTCCCTGAGATGGGGAGTCTCGTCAAGTTAGCACAGGATAGCCCTTGGGCACCAGCCAACTAATGTCTTCTCTCTTTACAGCCATAGGAGCTGTGTCAGAGTCACACAGCAAGTGAATCTGCAGTGAGAACCTGGGACCTGCCTTCTACTTCAATGCCACTCCCCTCACCAAAAGGTCCAGGCTCTGGCCTCTGGGCATGCCTGGCTAATGACTTTCCTCTGGCTCAGGGATGTGGTGGACCAAAGCTACAACCTTGGAGCCTTTCCCACGCTCACTGCCCCATCCAGGCTGGTGCTATGTGGCTGAGACAGAAGCTGCAAGCCTGGAAGGCTGCTGTTTGCCCCCACACCCACTCCCCCCTTCTCCAGTTCCTCTCATTTTTCCTCTGAAAGGGAAAAATTAATAGAAAATGTAAGTGAGCAATCTCACAGGCGAGGCGGGTTTTCATTATTTGCGGCTGGGGAAGGCAGGCCGGGACTCGGGTCCCAGCGAAGCGTGGATCTTGCCAGAGCCTCGGGGAGATAATTGAGAATCGGCAGACGCAGGGCGGGTGCCGTGCGCAGGCTGTATTATCATTAGAATTTACATGACACATTAGCCAGAAGTGGCAGCGTTCATCTCTCTAACCAAATCCCATTTACCAAATGAGCAGCCTGTGATGCCAGCCACCAGCTGGCTTAGTTCCCTGTGGCCTTCTGCTTAGAGCATTCTAGTGGCCTGCTGTCCCCCTGGGCGGGAACAAGGGGGCCCCTGACATCCATTGAGAGCCCATTCTGCGTTAGACGCTTTCTTGCCTGGTACTGCTTTCCCCACCACCCACCTCCTCACTGTGGGCCGGTGGTGTTAAGTAGACCCACTTGATGGACAGGCAAACTGAGGCTGTGAGGTTCTATTTTGTTTTGCATTGCTCCCACAATGAGTAAACTTTGAAGGCGGACTTCCTGGGCTTCAGCCTTGATTCGTTTTCTTGTCAGCTGTGCGGCTTGGGGAAGTCACTTAACCTGTCTGAATCCTTCTCTCTTCACCCCGGAGATGATGCTAATAATGGTGTCTGCAGTCAAGCTGTTGTGAAGATGCAAAAGATACCAACAAGGGCAAAGAGGTTAGCCCTGGGTGAACTTTAACCTTGTGAGCAATTGGCATGGGTTATTGCCGTTACTACTTTGCTTGCTGACATTTGCGATGCTCCAGTAAGTAAAGGCTGTTAGGCATTCAGCATCCAAAATGGCCTTTGATTCTCCAGAGAACACTGTTGTCCTCCTCCCCCTGTGTCATTTCCCCCCCCCCCCCCCCCCCCCCCCCCCCCCACGCCGGCCCAGAGGTGAGCTGCTTTGCACAAGGTCATCCAGCTCCAGAGTGGAGAAGCTGGTTTCTGAACTGGAGTCTGGTCTTTCTGTGCCAGCTGTTTCCCCATGGATAGAGTTTTCTCGTTTTCCCTTAGATCAGTGTGGTGACCTTGCCAGTCGACAGCTCCCGGTTCTAGCCTCTCTCCGCGTCTCCCAGGCAGCCTGTGTGTGTCTGTCAGTCTGTGTTTCTGCGTCTCTCTGTGTGTCCGTGTATCCGTGCCCTTCTGGATTGCTTTTATTGCTTTCTGTGTGAATCTGTGCCTGTCTGTTTGTTTCTGTGTTTCTCCCTGTGTGTCTGTCCGTGTGTGTGTGTGTGTGTGTGTGTGTGTGTGTGTGTGTGTGTGTGCTTTTCTTTGTTGCTCTCTGTGTGTATCTATGTCTATCTCTCTGTTTCTGTATCTGTCTGTCTATTTCTGTGTCTCTCTGTGTATTTGTCTCTGTGTGTGTGTGTATCTGTGTTGTTCCCTGTGTGTAGCTGTGTATGTCTCACTGTATTTCTCTATCTGCATGTGTGTCTGTATATCTCTATCTGTCTCTGTGTGTGTGTCTGCTGTGTATCTCTGTGTTTCTGTGTGTGTGTGTGTGTGTGTGTCTGTGTGTGTGTGTCTGTGTCTGTGTCTGTGTCTATGACTACTCTGCCTTCGGCAATGTCTGTTGCCAGCCCATCACTCATTCACGGGGAGGTGAAGAGGGTTAACAGGCAGGGAACCCCCGACTGAGCACCTACTATGCACCAGGCCCTGGGGCCGGACAGAGACGAATGAGATGCAGCCTCCAATGACAACACAGAGGGTATCACCTGACAGAGCATGATTAATTGCCAGGACGCACACAGGCAGCGGCTGGAGTGTGCAGGCGAGGGCTCTGCACCGAGCCACAGCCGTGAGAAGGGCTTGCCTATAACCAGGAGCTTAGGATTGTTGCTGGGAACAACCCAGATCAGGCATCTGCTCCCCTAGAGTTTACAGTCTTGAGGGAGTGACCAGAAATAATTACTGAAGGAGGGTCTGGTGGCATGTGCTGTTAATCTCAGCTTTGGAGAGGCTGAGGCAGGATTGCAAATCCTGGGCTAGTCTGAGCCCGAACATAACAAACAGTAACGGAACCACAACAGCCACGACGACCTATGACCCAATGCAGCTGCCTACAGGTGGGAAGGGCTCTGAAGGCAGCAAGAAGGAAGGACTTTGCATCTGAGGGTGGCTGCACCGGGAGATGGAGCCGGCCGTCTCCGGATTTGTGGAAGGGGTGTTGCAGACCCAGGGAAACTGTGGAGGTTCTGGGGGCAGCCGTAAAAGCAGACCAGAGGTAAACACCACCCAGGCTGGCGTATGAGAAAGCTGAGGGAGGGGAGTGGGAATGCAAGCCCAGTGCCCAGAGGCCTCAGCAGACCCCCCCCCCCTTTCTCAGTGGCCTCTTGGTCTGTCTTTGTCCGCCTTGTCAGTATCCTTCCTGCTTGAAGGTGCTGTGGGTGCTTGTTCAGCCATCTTCTGGGGTCGGAGTCCCCTCAGATGCCTTCTCTACAGTGTCATCTCTGCTGCTCCTTTGACTTTGCAGGGCACGCAGGGACTCTTTCACAGCTGGGTCTTTGGTATTTACCACCCCCTTTACTTTGGAATCCCAGCACTGTTTCTATGGGGCCAACTCTTATATATCCTTTAGTCCTGGTAAGACGGGGGACACTTCAGGGAAGGTTGGCCTCCTTCTCTGAGTCCCTCTATCCCCAAGCTACCTCTTGTAGAAAGCACCAGGCACTGCGTTGTAGTCACTTGTTTCCTGGAGGTCCGGGCCTTACTCCTAAATGTCACTGGGGAGTGACAGAACCATGGCTCTTTTTGTCTGGACCTGTGACTTAGTCCTTGGTTGGGTCGAAAACTCAGGCCTTTGGGATGTCCCTCAGGGTCCCACTGAGGTGGGGGTGGGGGGGTGGGAAGAGGAGAGCAAAGCAGGCTATCCCTACCTGGCCCCACCCCCATAGGGGCGGGGCATCCTAAGATGGGGGCGGAGCTGCAGCTGTGCTCCTGAGCTCCTGCGTGAGGGGGAAATGACTTGGAGATGCTCTGTCAAGCACGAGATATAAATTGCAGGCAGTTTTTAAACGTTTGGAGAGATTGCTTTTTGAGTGGCAACCCGCATCTGTGCGTATCGGAGGGGGCGGGGCAGAGGTTCACATTCTTTTTTTCTATTTGTTCTCCTCCCTGGGGCTTAAGTTCCTTGTTGGCCTGCTAGGACCCTTGCTCAGCTTGGGGGAAGAGGCAGGGGCTGTGGGAAAGGTCAAGGCTGACTGTGGAAGCTGGGCAAGGGGCTGGTGGGCTGCTACTGGACAGGCCTGTGGGCTGTGCTACAGAACTAACTGCTGGTGGTGGGCCAAGGGACCCACCCATCAGTGCTTCCTAGTGCTTCTGGCGTCCAGGGTCTTGATTTTATTGCCTTTCTCTCATTCCAGCCAACTCATCAGATTCCAGCGCCAGCACAGCTTAAGCACCCTCGCCTTCTAGACCTTTGGGGCCATAGGCTGGGCCCTTGAGCCCCCTGTGGCATGAGGTAGGTGAGACCATCTGTCAACTCTGATGAGTGCAGTAGGGTCAACTGCTGGCCCCAGAAGCCATAATTTACCTGCTCCTTCATTCACTCACTGTAGGAATGTTTTGAGGGGTTCGGTTACTCAATGCTCAGTGTGATCTTGGGAGCTGAAAATATAAGGGTCGGGGAATGAAACTAGATACGATCTACCTTGGAGTTTACATATGTTTTCCTTCTTAATTTTGCAGCCCCCCCCCCCCAGTTTTACTCCTCCGGATCCACAGCGGAACAGCTCTACAAGCAGTCCCTCACGAACCTACTGCCTCAGTCTAGCCTCGTGTTCTGGTACGGCACTAGAGGGTCCTCACCTCTGCATCCAGAGACAGGAAGCTGGATGGAGTCGAGAATCTGTGGTCAAACCGACAGAGAATGGACTTGCAGGGGTGAGGGCTTCTCTCTCTGTTGGGAAGGGGCTAACTGCTGTCCTTGTGCAAGGGGACCTGCCCTGGGACACACTCTGGGCTAGTTATTGGAGGTAGTGAGTTGGAGGTAGTAGCTCCTGGGTATTGGGGGTGGTGGCTGGTGGCTGGTGGCTGGGGCTGGGCTGCGCTGGGTTCAAGGCAGCTGCCATGCGTCATGTGCCATGCGATTCCCACCCCTGGCGTGGGAAAGGAGCTGGCAGTTCCTCACCGTGGTTGGGAGGGTTCCCAGGAGACCTGGCCTTCCCACTGCTCACAGAAAGCTGGTTACAGTTTGAGTTAATGCTCCTTAGAAGGAGCCGATGGGTCCCTCAGGGGCCTTTCAGGGGATTACAGATTGCATTCAAACCCATCCACCCTGGAAGGGTGGGGGGGTGGGCGGCTGGAAGGAGGCAAGCCTCACTGTATTGGCTGACTGAGTCCAGAAGCTAGGACAGTGGGCCAGGCTTGAGTTAGCTGAGGAATTAGGATGGGGGACACAGGGGACACAGAGGGAAAGCCGTGTATAGGCCACAGGTATGATCACTCACCTGGCCTCAACCCCACCTGTCACGTGGTCACATTACCACGCTTGTGTGACACATGAGGAGGTAGGAACAATACAGGGGAAGGCATGATGTCACATCTGGGCTAGCTCTGAGATTTGAACTTGCGAAGCCCAGCCCTCAGAGAAGCAGTACCATCCACTGAGCTGGGGATTTGGACGTGGAGCTACAAGCAAAATGGGTCCAATTAGGACAGGGGTGGTATGAGGACCTGGGCTGCAGCCATGTGCCAGTTGGAATTTATTCTACCGCAGAGAGTAATTCCTGTCCGTGATGTCCCGTGGCTTAAGGGGAGGCATGGGGCTTAGATCTCTGGCATCCCTCCCCCACCCTGGAGTCTAACGGATGCAGGCTCTGAGAGATGTTCTATTGCTACCCTCTTGGCCCCACCTGCCTGCCTGCTGGCTTCTCTTTCTACCTAGGCGGGCTGCTTGAAGGAGGGGATGCTCGGGGCCGGAGATGGGTCTGTTCTGGGATGAGGGAGGTCTAGGGGGCCTGAGAACAGCAAGGGAAGCTATATTATGAGTTACACATACTTCAGGTCCTGGTGGCCCTGTCTCCTATCCTTGGGTCTTCAGAGAAACGCAGATCTGACCTCAGGTTGGCCTAGGGGATGTTTCTGAAGCTCCTAACCTAGAGGCAGAGGGAAGTGGTATGGATGTGACCCAGAGACAGTCAAAAGCTGTTACCCTAGAACCCAAGGGACTGGGCCTCTGTCCCTGGGGGGTCTCAGGTAACTGAAGTACCAGGCTGCTTTCTATCTTAGGCACCAGTTGGTGGTCCATAAAGTTCCGCTTGCTCTGTACAGAATTTCCAGAGTTCCTTTATCTCAGATCCCTGGGCTTATGTCAGAGTTCAAGGGTCTCGGAGACTGATCGTGTATTCTCTTGGCTCCTGGACAGACGTGATGGATAATTCAAGGCTCTGTTGGACACTTGCTTCTCTGGACATGCTCTGGCTCTTGGCCTGCAGTACTGGCTGATTTGCTGAGTTGTCTCAACAGGGAGGGACCCAGTCCTTTCTCCCACCCTGCACTGGGAGTCCGGATCCCTTTCTCTGTGTTTCTGGGACCTCATCCCACAGTCTTGGCTTTGATGTAGGTGACCAAAACAATGAAAAACTGCAAGTTACAATTTACTGTGTGGAAACAGAGGACAGCATCCCTGTGTCTCCCACTGTCTTTTTAAATTTGGTCTCTACAGTTTATTGGCTCATGGTGGGTAATAGGTCTATTTTAAATGGCCACTTTTAAGCATTAAATGGGTTTCAATTACAAAATTAGAATGTGCAATCTCCGATAAGAATCCACATTTTGCTGAGTGGTGGTGGTGCACGTCTTTAATCCCAGCTCTTGGAGGCAGGTGGATCTCTGAGTTTGAGGCCAGCCTGGTCTACAGAGTGTGTTCCAGGACAGCCAAGGGCTACACAGAGAAACCATTCTCAAAAACAAAACAAAACAAAACAAAACGATTCTACATTTCAAGTGTGTGTCAGTGGTGACATTACTCTTTCTTAGGTCAGAGCAGCTGACAGGTTGTAGGGAACAGGGAATGTGCTGTGGGAAGGGACAGGCTGCCTGGCTGCAACTCCTTCCTCTCAGCTTCCGGTCTCCTGTGGTCCCCTCACATCACTCTTGCATTATCTGGCAGTTCCCTTGCTCAGTACTTAAAGCAGTGAGTGGCCAGTTATTTTCTCTCCTCTGTTCTGCATTTACTCAGTCTTTGTCCCCATAGACTCTGGGTGTATAGGCCACCCCCAGGGCAGAGCTTGTCCTGCCCCAGGATAGTCAGGCCTCCCAGGTAGAAATTAGACCAGGGTGGATGCTTGGCCTTGGCAGGCAGCAGGTATTGGTGCCTCGACTTCTTGTTAGTGTACATAACGGGAAAACTCTTCTTGCTGTCTGCCACCAAGAGGGCCGCCCATGGGTGTCTAGTGATGGTCCAGTCCAGCTCAGAGGCTCCACTTTCTGGCTACGAGAAAATAAAATAGAGTTTTCCTTTGGACATGGACAATCAGAACTAACTAGGCCATTGGATCCCAGTTCCACCCCAAATGAGCTACGTCGTCACCTTGATAGCTGACTTAACCAGTTCTGTCATCTGTAAAACAGAGACACCGGTGCCACATTATAGATGGGCTAGAAGAATAAATGATGTAACCAAACCATGTGGAACAAGGTGCCTGCCCGGTCCATGTGCACACTAAGTGACAATGAACCATAGAGTCTTGGACCTTGGGGGGTAGAGAGGCAGTGGTGAGACCATAACTCCTGGAACTGGGGACAAGAGTGAGGAGTTAGATTCCAACTCAAGTTCTGTGACCCTGAGAAGAGCAGCCGGCCTCTCCTGAACCTCAGTTTCCACCTTGCAAAGTGGCCTTTCAGGAATTCTTTCTGTCTCAGGGCCCTTGGGTGGATTTATTGAGATAATCTGTGATGCTCGGAGCTCGTGCTTAGTTTATGGAAGGCACTTGATAAAAGATAGCCACTGTCTTGTATTACTGACGGCAGCCAGGCTTTTCCTAGTGGGCTAAGAAGCGTCTGTGTTCTCACATACTCCTTTAAATCAGCCACCCCTCCTTGGCTTATCTGTTCCACTTTAATCACCCAAGAAACAGTGGAGGGACCCAGATACTCCCAGGAAGCCCTTGATTTATAATTACTGTTCCTCTCAGGCAGTTATTTCTCCCCCACCAACCCTATCCTGGTCTTGCGTGCCCGGAACACAGTTAGCTCTCCATTGTCAGAGCCGGGAACTTCAGTATCAAATTAAATGCAAACAGATGGATCTTGCTCATCTGTGTTTTTCTCGAGTCCCTCAGCCGTCCTGGAAAAAAACAAAACAAAACAGGGCAGCGACGAGGACATCTCTGGCCCGCCTCACTAATGAGCAACCTCATTTTCCTTGTCCTCCTCCTGCCACAAGGAGAGAAGAATTGTTTCTCTGTTTGGCAAGCCAGTATCAATATTTCCAGAGTGATGCAATGAAGAAAACGGCCCCAGGCTTGAACGGTGATTGAGGCTGCCACAAGACGGCTGGGCAGGGGTCTCACTCTCTTTCTGGTCTTTCCTCTACTCAATTCCACTAGCCCAGTGGTAAGCCAGGCTAGAGATGGCCCAGCTGGAAATTCATCATCCTCTCTCTCCACCCTTAGGCGGCCTTGCCCATCTTCTGTCAAATGGAGACCCAGGCAGAGCAAAGAGTGAGCCTGAATTCATAGGGTAAAGATGAGGCTGGGTCCAGGCTTCCTGGCTTACACTTCCTTGCTTTCCCATGTATGCTGGTTTGAACGAAAAAATGACCTCCATAGACTTATAAGGAGTGGCGTTATTAGAGGCGTGGCCTTGCTGGAGTGGGTGTGGCCTTGTTGGAAGAAGTATGTCTCTTGGGGTTGGTTTTGAGGTTTTAGAAGCTCAAGCCTGGCCCAGTGTCACTCTCTGTTCCTGCTGCCTGAGGATCTAGATGTAGAACTCTCAGCTCCTCTCCAGCATCATGTCTGTCATGCATGCTGCCATGCTGATAATGGACTGAACCTCTGAACTGTTAGCCAGTCTCATTTAAATGTTTTTTTTTAGAAGAGTTGCCGCGATCATCGTGTCTCTTCACAGCAATAGAAACCCTAACTAAGACACCACGATACCACAAAGCTATACAATCTTTTAGGAAGCAAGGTGCTTAGAATAAAGTGAGGCCAGCAAGAGTGAAAGAGGCAGGAGCCCAGTCCAGGCATCTTACACTCACGTTGACACTTGAAGTGCCTTTAAGGAGCCCTGGGCCTCTGTTAGCACCTGGCTTGACAACCTCTACAGTAAACTCTTAGCATTTTGATTCCTCTTATCTGTGTTTGTGTTTCTAAATCAGCTAGGCATTTGGGGTCCTGGTTTGTTGGTCCTCTTTCTACTGTGGGCACCAAGTAAGAAGGGATGGGGAACCCACCTCTAATGTTCAGGAGGGCCAGTCAAGCAGAGACCAGACTCTGAGCCAGAGAACTCTGCCTTTACCCCGTTTGGGTCTGCTTTATGTTTGCCTTGGGGTACAATGAGAGCCAGCCTTGGGGTACAGTGAGAGTCAGCCTTGGGGTACAGTGAGAGTCAGCCTTGGGGTACAGTGAGAGCCAGCCTTGGGGTACAGTGAGAGCCAGCCTTGGGGTGCAGTGAGAGCCAGCCTTGGAGTGTAGTGAGAGCCAGTCTTGGGGTGCAGTGAGAGCCAGCCTTGGGGTACAGTAAGAGCCAGCCTTGGAGTACAGTGAGAGCCAGCCTTGGGGTACGGTGAGAGCCAGCCTATAAAGGGTCATCCTTACCCTCTGCATCACGGAGAAGAAGGCCTGGGGTTCTCAGCCTCTAGCTGTCTGCGTCCACTGGGAGGACAACTGATTGCTCCAAGATGTCTGCTGAATGGAGAGTCACCTCAGCCCTGGGATGGAGACGACAGCGTTGTGACTTGGAGTATTGGAAGACCCAGTGAGGTGGGTGACGTGGAAGTGACAGATAAAGTTTCTGGCTCCAGTGTTCCATATGCACTGTTCCTTAACTTCCTGTGTTCATTTTTTATTCAACAAATGTCAATGTGGAAACCCTGGGCCCTGGCTGGTTGTCAAGGATACACACTGGCTGGGAGGGCTGCTGGGTGTGAAGGGCAGAGCTGCACGGGGTGCTTGGGTTCCCTGTTCACACCCGTGGGATGCTGTGTGTTGGCTGTGGCACTTTCTCCTCAGGGGGGAGTGGGGTTACAGCAGCTAGTGGTTTCATCTATCTATCTATCTATCATCTATCTATCTATCTATCTATCTATCTATCTATCTATCTATCTATCTTTTAACAAGAAGCTTCCAAAAAAAGAATGATGAGTTACTGCCAGGCCTGAGGACTTCCTGTAGGGCACTGTTTCAGCTCCTGGTAGCCCCATGACTCTAATCACACCTACTTGGCAGTTGAAATAATTAAGAAATTGTTCCATGATGGTCCGGATGCCAAGGAATTTATGTGAATTCCAACGCTCGAGCAAGATGGAAATGGGTCTTGAGGAGTTGGGTGGGACGCTGACTTTTTCCCCTTTCCCTCCCCCACCACACAGCTGCGGTCCATATACCTCTAAACTGTGGCTACAGCTGAACTTTCTCATGGTGCAGAAAGGGAAACTGAGGCCCTGAGAGGGCTACAGTCCACTCAGCTAGCCGGTAGCAGAGCTTGGCGTGTACACTTGGGTATCTGGAGCTTGTTCTTGGCTGCATCTGGTAAACCGGAACATCATTTTGCCTATCTGGAGCTTGTTCTTGGCTGCATCTGGTAAACCGGAGCATCATTTTGCAACTCTAGACATCTTCTTCATCCTTGTCCTTTGCAATCAGCGGTCTGAGTCATTGCTCTCCTTAGGTGGGGCTGGGCTGGGCTGGGCTGGCGGTGCGCAGTGGGATGGAGGGAAGAAACGATTTACTTCAGAGGCAGCCCCTAGCTCAGCCAGCCTCCTCTAACTTAAGTTTCAGGCCACACAATTAAGGTCTTGCTAATAAGCCATCAGTCTTGTCCCACAAAGAGCTCAGGCAGGCCTCCCACCGGCTCCCTCCTCCTTTGGGAGGGGATCAATGCCTTATCTCAGTCGGGCCTGTGTGCTGGGGAAGGAGGGAAATGAAAGCACTTAATTAAGGCGCAGAGGAGCAGAAAGGGAACTGGCTGCTGCGACATCTCTGCCTCCCAGTATCCCCTCTCTGAAGACAGCATGCAGTGGCAGAGTCCAGGGAGACCGCTGCTTAGGGGGTCTAACTCAGGCCATAGCCTTCTGTGGGGAACTCAGGATGAGATGGTGACGATCAGAGGCTCTCAGGGCCCACTACAGCTTGTCTTCACTGGACCCACCCGATTTCTTCCTTGCCTACCCGACCCCAACAGTGAACCGGGCTGGCCCTGCCTGTGGGCAGTGAACTGGGACCGTGAGCTGAGGAAACGCTGCATGAATTTTGTGTTCTTTCAGGTAAGAAAAGCTTTCTTGACCCTGTTTTTCCTGTGTGCCCGTGAATGGAATGCCTTTATATGCTTTGGAGAGGAAGGGGCTGTGTTTGTGTGTGTGCGCGCACGCACGTGCAGACATCCACACTTCCGCTCTGGGTCTTGGATGTAGAATGCTTTCCATAGGCCCTATGCTTGAGCACATGATCACCAGATGGTGGCGCTGTTTTGCGAGGCTGTGAACTATTTAAAAGGCAGCATATGAGGGGGGGGGGAGAGGGAGAGAGAGAAAGAGAAAGAGGGAGAAAGAAAGAGGAAGGAGTGGAGGAAGGAGGAGGGGGGAGGGAGGGAGAGAGAGAGAGGTGGCGGTGGCGGGGGTGGGGGTGGGGGTGGGGGGGTGGCAGGCGCACTGTCTTGCCAGGAGTGGTGGTGAATGTCTTTACTCCTAGAACTTTACAAAGTTGGAAGACTCCCTCTGAATTCTCCCTCTGAGGTTCTTCCTCTCTCAGGTGAGTCTCTGTCCTCTGTGGGCCGGGCAGGTGACATGTGCCATCTCTTGGTTTCTACATCCATTGTCCTTACCTATGACTTATCCCTTCGAAGCTTGGCTGCCTCTGGCCTAGGTAGAATTCCCATCACTGGGGCTTCTGTTTCATTCTAGGCTTTCACATCCACCCCGGGACAGTTGGCGGTGCCTTTTTAGTTATGTGGCTACCACAATCCTGCCTGGGGGACATGGGGGGGGGCATACTCCACGGAGACATACCTGCAGACCCTGAGAATAAGGCAGCGATGTGTTGGAGCTGGCTCATATTGGCCACAAGCACAGCTGCATGTTCAGAAAACTTACCAGGCAGATGGGGAACTGTCCGGAGCTGTCTTTGCCACCCCCACCCCACCCCCATGCTCGATAGGCAAGTGCTCTGTCCCTGAGTCACGCCCTCAGTCCTATAGCTTGAAATCAACTTTGGTAAGAATATTTATACCAGGGCCATTGGTTGGTGCTACAGATGACCACCTGGATTCTCACCTGTGGGTGTTTGTTTGTTTGTTTTTTGCGTTCTGCTGAAATGGGCAATGCTCATCCTGTGGCTGATCCCTTATGCAGGGGCTCAGGTACTGTTGGGTAAACTGTCTTCCTTCCTGGTCCTCAGTTGACAAATCAGAGGCATGCTGCACAAGGGTATCTTCCTTCTTCCCGGCAGGCCAAGCGTCTGTTCTCACAGCGATGGCTAGTCAGTGGATGCATCCTGCTATTGGATTTCTGTCTTTCTCACTTTATTTGCTATAATCATGACCCTTACTTCTATGGATACACACTCTCCACAGGCTGTTTCTTTGTGAGCTATTGTCCCAGAGCAAGCTTGGGCTCTTCTTTGAACTATAGGCTTTATCACCTTCCGTTTGCCCAGAGTGAAGCATTTCTGTGCTTTCATTCTTTGGTTTTTTGTTGTTGTTTTTTCTGTGTCTAGGTGCAACTGTACAGAGTCTCCCTCAAGCAATGACTCCGGGTTGCCTTTGAGCGTCTTCAGTGGGAGCGGAGAAGATTTTAAAATATTCAGTTGATTTAGAGAGCAGAAAGAATGCTTTCTGGCCTGGGTATCACCTGTGAGTCTCCGGCCTGAGACTCTCACAGCTTCCCTCTCTGGCTGATTTAGTTTCCATTTGCAAGAATAACCACCACCTGTGTCGCCTGCTATGCGTTGCATTTCTCCCGCAGTCACAGCTGCCCGGGTACCATAGCCTCCACCCTCAAGTCATCGAGGCAGCTCTCACCGGAACACATATTACACGTCTTCCTCTCATGCCCAGTTTCTAACTCAAAGCTGCTCAAACTCCCGCTCACTGATGTGTGATCTGTGACTCAGTTTCCCATTTTCAGCTGACGGGTTGCACCCAGTTGCATGGATTGCAGCTAACCGAGCAGGTCTGGTGACAGCTGGAAAGAGTTCTAGTTTACTGGCTCCATGGACCGGAGTAGCTCTGGCAGTCCTGTGCTTGTGTCTTTGAGGTAGTCACATTCCAAGAAAACCAGGCTGGGCAGAAGGGAAGAGAATTAGGCACTGATCTCTGTCCTTCTGCTAAAGGACACCAGGATAAGAAGGCTTAGCAGGGACAAGTAACTTTATCAGGAGATCTTAGGGAGGCTACGTTATCTGGGTACACTTAATGAGATCATGTGAGTCCTTGCGGGGGTGGGGGGGGGGAAGGGTTGGCCAAAGAGGAAGACAGACTTGATGCTCTATGGCTGCCATGTGTGTGAATGCATGGACACCTCATGCCTGCTCGTAGCTAGCGTCCTCATCTCCAGCCCCCGGACCTCCAGGGTTAACACTCCGCTCAGGCGCTGAGAAGTGCAGCCTCTCCACATTGGTAATTGAAATCAATTTCTCAGCCTTATCTTTAGGAAACTTATATAGTACAGACTGTAATCTGAAAGCTTGAGCTCAGGCAACTTTTAAATGAAAACCCTCTGTCCCCCCTGGCAGGGGTTGGAGAGGAAGAAAGGAACAAGTGGCTCACCTCTTGTCACGATTTCTCAAGCACAAGTGGGGGCGGGGGTCTTGCATTGTCCTTTGGGCGGCTAGTTTTGAGTATGTGGCAGTGTGCTGGAGGATCTGTGAGTATGTGTGTGAGTGAAGATGTGAATGCTGGGGACTCCATATTAGTGTGTGTGTGTGTGTGTGTGTGTGTGTGTAAGACTGGACATGTGTGCAGTGACCACCTTTTTGTGTTTGTCTTTGTCTCTGAACCTGGGACCTTGTGCCTGAGGGAGGTGGTGAGTGACAGCTGTGAATATGTGTGCAGGTGCGTGGAATTCATATGCTCAGGCTTGTAGCCGACTAGGACACTGATACCTGCCCATGCCACTCATTTCAGAGGGTGTCAGCCAGTGGGCCATCACCTCTCCATTCTCCTGGGCCCAGAACAGCCAGTTCCTCTCTTTGCTACCTCTGGTGGCTTCACCGATTTGCCACTCACTCCTCAAGTCGTTCTTCTCATCTCCCATTGGCTACTACTAGAAAGCTTTCTCAAACATCCATCTTGTTGCCCGAATCCTTCCCAATTCTCCTCAGAACAGATCTCTAAGGGATGCCATGCCAGTGGACAGAAAGCCTGGCTTGGTTCAATCTGCTGGTCTGACCACTGGGCATCCCTCATTAATCTCTAAGGCGGCGGGGGGGGGGGGTTGCTCAGGCCTATTCTTCAAGCCTCAAGGTAGGGCGGAGAACAGATGCATGCTCACTTTGTCATAGCCCATGCAGGTAAGGGCAGCTCCTTCTTCTGTCCCTGACCCCTATCCCAGCAGAGGGTCCCCGCTCTCCTCAAAGCCCCATGGATTTCTCATTTGAAGTCAATCAGCCTTGAAATCCTTGCCAGTCCTGCAGAGTAATTGTTGAGCTGGTAATCAATGCTAGACGCTCAGCTGCCCAGGGTGGGGGTAACGGAGGCACAGCCTTCCCTTGGCTCCAGCAAAGCCTGGAAGAGGGAGTGACAGCGGGATCAGAGGGGCCCAGCTCAGAGACAGCCTCACCCCGTCTGGGGCTCAGGTCTTCAACTCAGATGGGGAGAGACTGAGAGGGAGCCAGGAGGACTTTCTCCCAGGGACCAGGGTGGCTGTGGCAGCAGAGGGGACATGCATCATGCTGGTCCAAGGACAATCAGGAAGTTGGGAGTGGATACAAAGTCCACATTGGAAAGCCAAACAAACAAACAAACAAACAAAACCAGCTTTGGGTTTGTGATAAGTTGTCATTAGCCACGGAGGGTCTGAGTCCCACACTTCTACCTGTTCATTTATTCAATGCCCAGAGGAACCCCCGGCCCCCTGGACCTGTTCTGGTAAGTGACAGAGATGCTGGTGTATTCGCAATGGTGGCAGCAGCGATGGGTTGAGTCATAGTGATAATTAATGCAGAGGAGGAGAATGTGGAGCTGGGGTAGGGGTTAGGCTGTCTTCATAAGTGATTTGAGGAAGAGTGGGAGTGACTGGTGTGGGGGAGGCTGCGGTGGTGGTGATGGCAGCTGGGGAGTGGGAAGGTAAGCAATGGTGATGGCGGCTGGGTAACTGGAGGGCTCTGGTCTTGGCGGTGGTGATGACAGAGATGGGTACTGGAGCAGAGGATGAGGACTTTGGGAAAAGGAAATCAGAGATAGGATGTGGACTCAAGGCTGCATGAGACCTAGTGGCGCAGCTACAGCAGTAGAGGAGGGAGTTGGCCTCAGAGCTTCAAACATGCCAGAGATGGCCAGAATGGTTGGTGAGCTGCTCATGTGAGAGGTAGACATTCTAAACATGCCCAAGTCATTAAATCTGGGCAGCGGGTCACCTTCCCAGTGGCCACATGTGCTGTAGGTCCCCTGCGGGTCTCAAAATCTGTGAAGGGAAGACTCAGATCCCCGAGGGGTTGGAAGAGCCAAGGGTTAAGGAGCAAGTGGTTAAGGATGGACGGATACAGCTGGGGGATGGGGATGCTCTGAGGAAGTGGGGGAAGCGGGAGCAGAGGTAGCAGACCAACGGCTGCCACTGTGCACCAAGGCACAGAGACCTAGGAAAACAGAGAGGCGGGAGGCAAGATGGCTCAGTGAGTAAAGGTGCTTGCTACAGAGCCTGGTGACCTGAGTTCAATCCCCAGAACTTACATGGTAGAAAACGCCTACAAGTTGTCCTCTGACCTTCACAACCATGCCATAGCATACTCATCCCCCTCCCCCTGCCACCTCTGCATAAATAAATAAATTAATAAAAATGTTTTAGAGAAATATATGGAAGGAGGGGAGAGTAATAGATCAAAAGATACCCACAGAGGCAGTCACACACACACACACACACACACAGGCAGACATACACATACTCTCAGGTTCAGGTACACAAGGAGACACACAGACACATGAACCTAGACCTGTGGTGGCAGAGTAGGAAATGCACGTGGGCACACATCCACACAGAGAGAAATGCCACTTTACATGGTGGGTAAGCATGGAACCAAGGTAAAGTGGCAGAGTACTATGCTGGGCATGGGGTTGCCTGAATGGAGCTGCCTTGTCTAGCAAGTGGCTGCTGATTAGGTTGGGGGATTTTGGCGAGATTAATGGGGTCTTGGAGACCTGCCTCATTTCTGGGTCTGAGGTCTGCCCTATGTTGGAGAGGGGGAGGTGTGTCTTGGTGCTGTGGGGTAGGGTTGGCTGGGGAAGGCCGTGATGGAGGAAAATATGGCAGAGGGCAGGGTGACCTGTCTAGGTGTGCCAGAGGATGCCTTCACAACCCATTGTTCCTCCACCCCAGGCATGGCAGGGACATGGCTGTCCTTTCTCTTCCTGGAATGCTGTTTCAGGCAAGACCTCCAGAGGGCACTGGACACAGAAAGAAGGCCCCTTGGAGACCTCTAGACAAACCCCAGTGCTCACGTTTTTTTTTTTTTTTTTTTTTTGCAGTAGCAGCTCAGTGGGCCAGTGTTGGGCATGGGGTGACGCTGTAAGTCGGAGCAGTTTTGGTGCAGAAAATCTGGAAACATGAGCCTATGAATTGTAATGGAGCATGACGAAATCTCATCAACAGAAGTAAATATGAAATGCAAGCGGATAGGACGCGTGGCTGTGTATGCTCTTCCTGTCTGCAGACCCACCCCAGCTATATCCTACACACACACACACACACACACACACACACACACACACACACACACA
>OU015754.1:59166785-59182566 GCA_907169655.1 Acomys percivali | reverse complement strand
GAGAGAGAGAGAGAGAGAGAGAGAGAGAGAGAGAGAGAGAGAGAGAGAAAGAAAGAAAACAGAACACATCAGGAAGCAAAGCTATTCTTTATGCTGGGGAAGGGGTCTCAGGGAAGAAAGGAGCTTGAACTTAGGATGTTGGGTCAGTGTCTCAAAGGTCAGAAAAAGTCCCCCAGCAGGACAGAAGTCACCCTAAGAAGCCTGGAGTTGGAAGATTGGGTCTCCTTCCCAGCTCACAAGCCTCAAATGGCTCTGTTTTCACAAGCCCTTGTTTGTGTTTCTAGGCTGAACATTCCACATTAGGCTGGCGGGAAGCTGTGGGTGGGGGGCCTTCTGAGCTGGAGAACAGGAAAGTAGGCAAGACACACTTGATCCCTGAGGGGAGGAGTGGTCAAAGATGGGATGTGGCTAACAGATGCACAGATAAAAATCACTAGCTGACTTTCCAAAGGACTTTAGTTCCATTTCCAGCACCAAAAGGGCAGTTCATAACCATTTCTAATGCCAGTCCTGGGTTGGGGTGGGTGTGGGTGCATCTGATGCCCCCTTCTGGCCTCCATGGGCACTGCATGTGTAGACACACACAGACAAAACACCCACCCACATAAAAATAAAGGAAAAAAAAATTAAATTCCAAACTCTTCAGAGGCTCATTCATCCTGCCACCCATTCACCCATATGATATTTACTGAGCCCTTGCTGTGTGGCAGGCAGACATCCAGCACTACAGATGCAGCACTTAGCCAACGAGACCGCATTTTTTCTCCCATCGAATGTGGTAGGGGCTGAATAGTCATGGCTTCCTCTGAGTCAGGTGTCTAATCAGCTGCAGTTTTGAGTGGGATGGGGCTGCGAACCACGCAACCACCCCAAACTGCTCTATGACAATAATCAACATAGCCCATGAAATACACATTTGTTCTTGGTTGACGTCACAAAAAGCAGGCTGCAAGCTTAACAGAAAGAGGCAGGACCCAAGTCACATAGGCAGGAAGCATTTGCTCTGAACAGAATGGGTGTCCTCAAGGACGGGGCTGCTCCAGCCCTCACCTCCTGGTCGCTCTGCATCTTCCCCTATCCAACAGCAGAAGCAGGACCCGTGGCTGCATTACTGACTGGGACTAGGGTGAGGGATGAACCTGCCCTCTCTCTGCTCCCTTCTCCTCCTGCTGGAAACTCCCATAGACAGAGACCAGAAACTCCTGCTATGTGCCCTAGGAGCTAGCCCAGGGCTTGGGCATCCTAGGTAAGGGCTGTGACAGAGCTTTGACATTCCATCTTTCACTACACCTCCCCTCAGGGATCAAGTCTGTCTTGCTCACTGTCTGCCCCACCTACTCTCCAGCTCAGAAGGCTCCTCAGCTTTCCTCCTATCCCCTCCTCTTCTATCTTGGGCTTTTTCCTGGGGACTCTGGGGTCCCTGGAAGTACCCTCTAGGAGACTTTCCTCATCAGTCACTGAGGGACTCCCGACTTGATTTGGTCTGCACTTAATTCAAGAGGCCTGGGGCACCATCCCTCCTAGGCAGAGCCTTGTAAGGGGAACCACTTACAATAACACAATTGTTCTTTGTATCCGGAGGCGGGGGCAGGCTGAGGGCCCCCCTGAAGCAGGCCTGCCATTAGAACCCTGCAGAAACAAAGTAATAGCCTGTACAGAGAGCCATTTGTAATGTTTCTGTAATTCCCATGATTCATTAAACAGGAATGGAAAATGATAACATTTCCCCTGGAAAGAACCCTCTCTGTGGAGCCGCACGCTGCGTTCACTCAGCTCAGCTATTGGATTGACTAAGCATCTTGTTTGTGCTGATGTGAGGAAGGCTCATGCCCAGCGCCATTTGCTTTTTACATCAGCTGAGAAGGAAGCAGCAGATGGTCTCAGGGGCAGAGGCAGGGCTTGACCTTGGAAAATGGATTTACTGTCCCACCTTGGATGGCTCAGTCTGGCATCTCCTTCAGGTCGAGGCTGTTCAGGGCTGGGGGAGGGGGGGCGTTCATTGGACCAAGAATGGTTCAGTATCCAGGAAGGGAGTACTGTGGCTGGCTTGGATCTGCCTGGGTCTGGGTCGCACACTGACCCTATTCCATCTCAGTGGGGTGCCTACTTTGGAAGGTCGCACAGCATCCATCCGGCTCTCCTTAGCAGAAGCTCTGGGAGCCCTGGATGCGTGCTGGTGTTTCCCTTTGCTTCATGTGGCCTCAGACTGCTCCCTACCCAGTCTCCAGTTTAGCACTGGGTATGACCTTATGTCTTTCTGGTAGCAGCCAGGTCCTGGGGAGTGTTGGCACAGAGGTTTCCAGTCCTTTTCCTACACTTTCTCTCTCTCCAGGTGCCTGTCCCGACTTAGCCTACCATCTCCTGCCCTCCTGCCATGCCTCGTCTCACTCCCTTACCTGTGTGCCCAGCAAGGTCTCTCCATGGCCACTGTCCTGGAAGGCCACCTCACAAGCTCCCTGCTCCTCATGGGCTCACTTGAGAACTACTGGATGTGTGCGTTCAGGGCCTTTCCCAGGGGAGCCAGGGTTTCTCTTTTCATTTCCCCTCCATCCTGGCCTCCCTCTGCCATGTACCCCAGGCCTTCAAGAGCCCCCAGGGGCCTGAGGCCCTCTCATGCTTTCTCTCTGCGTGCCCCCAGATAGAAATGCTCCCGCCTTCCTTTTGTCTCCTGAAAGTCCCCAGTGCCTCCTGCCTGCTGAGGTCTCTGTGAGCGCAGGGCTTGAAACACACTTTCTTCTGGATTCACAGCCACAAGTTGACTGGGTGTGTGGCAGTTTCCCAAAGGAGACTCAAGAGGCTTCTGTTGCCACGTTGCCCTCCTCACTTCCTAGTCTAGCAGGACCTGCCATCAGGACCGTTCTCAGGAGGAGACTGAGGACTTGGTGAGAGTCAGTGGCACAGCTTGAACGAATCCCCAGGTCTCTCGGGTGACACACATGACCGCTGCTGTGGTGGGTGCGTGGGGCAGATCACCCACCCATTCCTCAACTGGTCTCTCCTGAGCTCAGGCCATAGTGTTTCCTGACTCAGAACTGCTCTGAAGCTCACTACCACCCCACCTTATAGAGTGATCTTCCTAGAAATGCTATTGACCAGAAGCCGGGCAGGATGGAGCCCACCTGGGAGACCCTCCTCCCTCGCGTAATACGAGGAACAGAGCTACTTACTAGGAATGGAGAACAGGACTCAGGATTGGGACTCCAGACCTAGTAGATCTAAGGGGTCAAGCCCCACCCCTTCCCCTGTGACTGCCAATTGCCAATACTCCTTGGCAATCAGCACTGCCCAGAGAATGCCCAGCGTCCTGGACCTACTCTAGCCATGAGCCTCAGACACAGGTGTAGGGGCCAAGCTCTCCCTAGCAGAGCCTAAACCTAGCCTGGCTAGGTGTTCAGAAGTGTTGGATGATTCTATGAGGTTAAGAGCTGGTCTCTACCCACTGCTGAAGTGAGCCCTTCTTTGTGGTTCTACGGGGAAAGTTGTTTAGCTGTTCCCTGAATGACTCCTTGGGGTGGGGAGGCCTGTCCCTAACAGAGCTCTGGATCTGAACACCAGAATCCAAGTGCAAGGAGCTTATTGTAGAGGTGACCAGGAAATGGGGTGGGGACAGGGCGGTGAGGCAAGGTAAAGGAAGAAGCTGTGGAGTGACATGTGTTTACACTGTGGGCATTGAGAGTATAATTTGCAGGTGACCGTGTGGTCTTGCCGACAATCCCCTCAGTCACTGGCTGTGTGACCCTTGGGTATATTCAGCCATGTGCAGTAGGTTAGCATGCTTCCTTCACTAGAAAGCATCATGGGTGTTGGGGCAAGCTGAAGGATCTGTTACCCATGACCTTGCTCGTCTCTGGTGCTCGGACACTGTCCACCTTCAACATTTCCTCTCAGGACACTAGTGCCCTCAGCCTGGCACTGCCCAGACTCTCACCTCATTCTATCTCCTACTCCTAAAGCTCTAGCTTGTGTCCCATCCAGCCCACAATGTCAGCCCCTCCCTGCAACCCAGCTCCCCAGGAGTTCCCGTCACCTGCTTTGGCTCCTCCCACCCAGCCTTTTCCCTTTGTCAATGAAAGCTTTTCAAACTCTCATTATTGCCCTGGTCACATCGCACAAGCATTGACGTGGATCGCCATTACTTGCATATCAGCTATGTCTTCATAGAGCATCTCAGAGGATGGGACCAGGGCTACTACTAGTGCCCCTGCACTTAGCAGGTGGGTCAGTGAACTTCCTGTTGTTAAGATCAGTACCTGAGAGAGCCAACTTGAAGGGAGAAAAGGCTATTTTGGCTCATGGGCTCAGAGGTTTCGGACCCTGGTTGTTTAATCCTGTGGTAAGGCTGTGTGGTGGGAGAACATGGGAGAGGAGGCTGCTCGCTTCATGGAAGTCAGGAAGTGGGGGCGGCCACAGGGACCCAATATCTTCTCTATCGCCCACCCTCAGTGACCTCACTTCCATCCCAAGGCTCACTTCCTAAAGACTCCATGCCACCAGCCAATAGTACCACAGGCTGCTGTAGGACCACTTGACAGGAAGCAAATTAAAGGGAGGAAGGCCTGGTTGGAGGGCATGCAGTCATCCGGTTGGGAAGGATTGTGTCAGGTTTCTCCTTGGCAGGAGAGTGCAACCTGGACACTATTGCTGGGAGAATAGGTGGACATGAAGTGCCACACTTCCTCTAGCCAAGTGCTACTTCCTAAAGTCTGGATCCACAACCTTTTAAAGGGAGGGAACTGAGTGTTTAAACACATGTGCCATGTGTGGGGGATTTCATATTTAAAATGTGACCTCTGAGGACCTTTGTGGGGACCTTTGAGGTCTGGACCATAACAGGATCCAGCCACTACACACTGACGGATATGAACTGGCAATGAGACTGGTTCCATCTTTCCTCTGCTAGCAGACTTCCTGGCTCCCTACTGCCCTGAGAGGAGGCCCTGTGCCCACCACTCCAGCATCCTGCACAGCAAGTTCTGTCCTGGAGGATCTCTCCAGATATGAATTCCAGAATGTTCTTTCCCGGATCTCCATCTACCCATGCAGGAACCCTGTGCACTCCTTCCTGGGATCTAGCAAGATAATAAGGCCAGCAGGTAAGGACTGAGGCAGCCTCGGATGCCAGTAGGGAGAGAACAACAGTGGGAGATCAAGAACAGCCATGAGCTCATATCCCACCACAGACATTTGTGTCCTGGTGCTCAGAACACCTGGGATATGCTGGTCTCATTAGGGCTCTGCTGAAGGAATGCAGCCTGCCTTGCACGTAGTACCCGCCTGCTGTCATTCCCTACGTCACCTCCTCCATGAAGTGCGCAAGGATTCTGCCCACAGGATGGATTCTTGTCTCTTTCTGTGCCTTAACATTTTGGATTCCTATTGGGCTAGTTGTGTTCCCTTAGAAAATGAGCCCTTGCAAGATGCAAGCTCGCATTCCCAGGAGACACCGCATACCTCATTTCACTTAATGCATATGTTATCTCAATATGTCTATGTTGTTGAGCAACAGAAGACAAGAACATATAATAAGTAATTAGAAAGGAGCCATACATGTAAGTAATAATCTGATAAAAATAGAACCTTGTAATTGAGGTGAATAACAGAGAAATGAAAGAATCGACTCTTGGTCACACAGGAAGTAAGTAGGACTGGGATTTGAACTCGAGACTGGCTGGCTTAGGCATGTGAGCCCATCACTCTACAGCTACACAATGCTCAGTTTAATGTGAGTTTCAGGTAAACTATAAATAACTTCCTAACAATTCTATCTCAAGTTCATAATTGATTGAGTGCTATGGTATAGGCATGTGTCCCCCAAAGGCTACCGTATTAAAGGCTGGGTCCCCAGGGTGGCATTAGTAGGTGGGGGCTGAAGAACCTTGAGGAGGTAAGACTAATTAGGGGGCTCTTAGAATGTTGGGAGTGTGCCTTTGATGGAGATTATGGGACCTTGGGCTGTCAAGAAATTTTAATCCAGAACATGGCTGCTTTGGCAAGTGATCACATCCAAAGACTGTTAAGGTCTGTGTGATCTGACTGGAATACAGATACACCTTTAATCCCAGGAGACAGAGGCCAGCAGATCCGAGTTCAAGTCCCGCCTGGTATAGATCAAGTTTTAGGTAAAGAAAAGCTTAGGTCCAGGATTGGTTGGTGCATGCCTTTAATCCCAGCACGTGAGACAGAGGTAAGCAGATCTCTGAGTTCTAGTCAGTTCTGTTCAGGCAGTTCAGTTGAGTCAGTGATTTGAGAGGCCGCTCAGTTCACGGAACTCAGAGGTGGTTTTACCGGGTGAGTTTTGCAGAGACAGATTGAAGAGAGAACTAGCCAGAGAGTGAGGAGCCAGTAGAACAGATTGCTAGACTTAGCTTGAGTCAGAAACAGCTGAGCCGAACCAGCCAAAGCCAGAATTCAGAAAGAGACAGAAAGGGTGAGCTTATTCAGCAGTAAGTCTCAGAGGCTGAAAACTTTCTAGGCCTAGATAAGATTGTATGGAGGCTAGAAGCTTCCAGGACTAGGCCTAGGTTAGCAGATGGAGGTAGTAAGCCTAGGAGATGACAATTAGATAAAAGATATTTTAACACTGGGCTGCAAAGGAGAAGATGCCATGGTTTACCTCTGCTGTGTCCTCTGACCATGATACCCTGCCTCATCTGACGTGCAAAGTCAACAGACCATCGGGTTACAAACTGAAACTCTCCAAACTGTGAGCCCCCAGGAAACCTTTCTTCCCCTATAATTCCCTCAGGCACTCAGTTATAGTGACAGCAATAAAACGATAGGTAGAACATTCTACGTTGACAATGGTCCACGGTCTTCCTGCAGGGCTGAGTCTGGGTCTCTCCTTTCTCTTTAGGATGGCCTTATAGGAGACATCTTTGCCTCGTTCACATCTGAGCTCCCCACATACACCCCAGGACAGGCTCAGATGGTACTCAGTAAATGCTACAATGCATGGGCTAGATTCCTGCAAGACTTTGGCCAGTTTTGATTCACCTTGGTCCTGCTTCTTCTTAGCAGCCCCTGTGTGTTTTCAGAGTGAATGGACACTTTGGCTTCTTCTTTGCCCTGACCCTGATCTGTTCCAGCTGTGCGAGCTACAGAGATAAAACATCCTGCAGGACTAGCTGGGGCAGAACTCTGGCCCAAGGCACGTGAGGACCCCGAGGAGAGGACCCCAAGGGGGAGGACCCCAAGGGGGAGGACCCCAAGAGGGAGGACTGTAATTTGAGGACTGTGAGGCAAGGCATGGTGCTTCCGTTTTATAAACCTGGAAACTCAGCTCTAAAGGCCGTGATGTGCCAGTGTTCATTTGGCTCTGGTGTTTGGATGGTCTAAAGGGATGCTCAGCACTATGCTGGGAGTGGAGTTTGGAGCTTGGTCTTTCTGATTTGTGTGCCCCCTCCCTAGCCCTGGACTGTGGGCTCCCCAACTCTGGGGTGGGGAAGGGATGAGGCTTGTCAGGTGAAGGATGGGCAGTGGTGGCAACGCCCCAGCCAGTGACACTATTGGGAGGAAACTCTAGGGGCCAAGCAGTCCCCTCCAAAGCCTCAGGAGAGGCCAATTCTGCCATCATGGGCCAGGGGATAGGGCTGTTTAGGACTGGCTCCTTTTCTGGAAGACTCCAGGCTGCTCATTCATTGCTTCAGGCTTCTTTCACCCCATTGGGCAAAACCAAAACAAACAAAACAAAACAAACCCCCAAGTCATTCATCAGCCACCAGGCTAATTACAACCAAGTTCTTGGTCCTTGGCTTTGAAGCTCTGCTGGAGGCCCTTGGGGGACTTTATATGTGCTCCCTGGATGTGCTCCAGGTCTTTCCAGCTTCTAGATTCAGTCCAAAGTCAACTTGCGTAAGATCCAAGGTCAACTAAAGCCTTCTCTGCTCCCAGCCCCAGCCCTAACCTCTACTGCATATCCAGACTCAATCTCAGCACTCGGGAGGCAGAGGCAGGCGGATTGCTGTGAGTTCAATGCCAGCCTGGTCTACAAAGCAAGTTTAGGACAGGCAAGGCTACACAGAGAAACTGTCTCCAAAACCCAAGAACCACAGTAGACTCCTGGGGTCAGAAGGCCACAGAAGGCCACAGTAGCCCACAGGCCCCAGCTCAGCTTTGGTTTCTCTTGGGCTCCCCTGAGGACTGGCTCTTTAGCACTGCCACAGTGGCAGGCATGCAAAGTCAAGCAACAAGGACCCAGCTGTGATTGGCCCAGTTCTGCTTGAATCTGTTTGCATATGGGAGACTACCGGTGCCAGAGTTACCTCTGAAGGGCTAGCCTGGGCACTTGAGACTGCTGCTTGCCAGCTTTGCCTATAGGCCCTCAGATCCTCTGAACCAGTTTGGACATCCTGGCATGTAGGTTGCCTCTTCTCTGCAGCAGCTATGTACTTGGGTTGCATCATATAGGTCCATATGTGTGGACTGAATAAGTCATGTTCATGCGTGTCTCACTGGCATGTCCTGGGTACCCCTGGATCTGTGCCATTTAGAACACACTTATCCACGCCTGAGCCTTCCACAGGAGGGACCTGCATAAACTGGAGTGTGTCCAGAGGAGCTACTGAGGGTGGGAGGGTTTATGAGTCCTACTGAGAAAGACCCTTAGGAAAGGCAGACAGCAAACTTTACTTTCCACCATGGCTACAGAGGACTGGACGGGTGGGGGGCTCCCTATACCTGCCAAGGTGTGTGTCCTCAGATCCAACTCACTGCTGATCAAAAATACCTGGAAAAGATTTGCATCTGTAATGAGCATGTGCAGACTCTTTCCCTTGTTATTACTCCCTAAACAATATGGTCTGACAACTATTTACATAGCATGTACATACTATTAGGTGTTTTCAGTAATCTAGAGGTGCTTTCAAGCATGCAGGGGCATATGGAGGTTACATAAGATGCTGTGCCGTTTCCTATAAGGCCCTTAAACATCATGAGTTATGGTATGGAGATGCCTCAGAGCTAACGCCCGTGATACTGAAAGGCAGCTACACCTCCCTATGCAGCTCAGGGTTGGAGGTCATGACAAAATCATACCCTGGGCCTTCATCTCCCATCCTGGGGTGTCCTCTGATAACCAGAAGCCATGAAATGATGTGTTTCAGTTCCCTGAGTCAGAAACAGACAGGCTGCAGCGAGAACAATCTGCCTTTCACATACAGGCAACTCCTGCTCAGGCTGGAGGCTCAAGGCTCAACACTTCATCTCCCCTCACCCCTTCCCCTCAGAACAGTGTGGTCTGACCTCAGGCAGGCAGGCAGGGTTGGGGGACACAGTCTTCTTACCTTGGGGACAAAAGGGAAGAAACCCCATCTCTCTCCTTGGAGGCCCCAGGACCCTATGGCCTTCCACAGCCGGCTGTATTCTGTACCCTTGTTCCCCAGCACCTGTCCCTCAGCTCAGCTCACTTCAACAACAAACTTATTTATGAATTTATTTTATAAATAATATCTTTCTATGTTGCCCAGGTTTGTTTTGAGCTCCTGAGCTCAGGTGATCATCCTGCCTCAGCCCCCTGAGTAGCTGGGCCTATCAGCATTCACTGCCATGTCCAGTTTTAACAAGCATTTCTGGAACACCAAATGGAGACATCTTTCTAGGTGATGGTGAGCACAGCATACAAAAAGCCTTGTTCCTCTAGAGCCACCCTCTGGGAGACACGGTAGATGACACACCCACTAGGAAGTGAAAGAAGAGTTTGTCAGAGCTGGGTGCTGCGGGGCACGCCAATATTCCCAGTATTCCAGGAGGCAGAGGTAGGCGGATCTCTCTCTCTCTTTATTTTTTAAAGATTTATTTTTTTATATACTATTCTACCCACATGTGTGCCTGCATGCCAGAAGAGGGCGCCAGATCTCACTATAGATGGTTTGTGAGCCACCATGTGGTTGCTGGGAATTGAACTCAGGACCTTTGGAAGAACAGACAGTGCTCTTAACCTCTGAGCCATCTCTCCAGCCCCTAGTAGGCGGATCTCTTGTGAATTCAAAGCTGGCCTGGTTTACAAAGCATCTCCACAACAGCTAAGGCTACACAGAGAAACCTTGTCTTAAAAAAAAAAAAAAAAAAAAAAAAAAAAGAGTTGGAGGGATATGATGAGTTTCATGGAGAAAAACAAAGCGTTCAGGCACAGGGTGAGATAAGATCCCCTGCCATGGGCTTGGAGCTGGGGCAGAGTCTATAGCCAAATGCCGTAACTTCAGCATTTGCCTTCTACTTCCTGTGCACTGCCACCAGCCAGGCTCGGTGCTGGGTGTCCCCACAGTATCGTCTCGGTAATCTCACAAAGATGCTGGGAGTTCTACACCTATTTCTATTGAATAGACCCGGAAATTTAAGCTGGAGAGGTGGTGACACTGTCCAGAGTAACACAGAGCACAGCACTCCGATTCGGATAGGGTAGGGGCTCTCCAGCAGAACTCTGAATCCTTCCAAGTCTTTCAGAGTTGGGAAGACGAAGCCATCCTTTATCTTTCTCCCATCCTCACGGCAGGGAGATTTGAACTCAGGCCCCTAGGAGTCTCCTGGAAGGTAGCCCTAGGATCAGAGCTTCTGCTTGTGTATGGTGGTGGTTCCTGTAATCCCAGCTTCCCAGACACGGAGGCAGGGGAGTCATGAACTGAAGGCCAGCTTGGGCCATCCAGTGAAGCACTACTTCAAACACACAAACCCCCAAATGAAGCCTATCCGTTCTCTTCAAGCTTCTCTTGAATTTCCTTATTTTCAGTTCCGGGGGTCCTCTGTTTTCCAGGGTGTAGGCACCCTCAGGGTGTTTGGAGTTTCCATGACAGCAGACCAATTTCTGCCTTGCCTCTTACCCCAAGAAGTCTTCCAAGATTGAGTCCTTGATACTAGCCTCCCTGTCTCTCCATCTAGCCATCAAAGAGCTCCTTCATCCCATCTCTGCAGTTGCCTCTTATATGAGGTTTAATATGTCCCCTCTGACCAAAACCATAGGTTGATGTTGTCACCTCTGCTTCTTCAGAACATGACAGTGTTTGGAGACAGCATTTTTGAAGAGATAATTAAGTGAAATGTGGTTCTTGTTTGTTGAGACAGGGTCTCTGTATGGCTGTCATAGAACTCCCTATGTAGACCAGGCTGGCCTTGAACTCAGAGATCCACCTACCTCTGCCTCCTGAGTGCTGGGTCTAAAGGCGTGTCTCGCCCCGCCCAGCCTGAAAAATGATTCTTAGGATGGACCCCAATCCAATATGGCATCTTCAAAACAAAAGTGTAAAGGGTTGGGAATAGAGCTCAGTGGGAGAATGTTTGTCTGATGTGTAGGAGGCCCTGGTTTCAATCAGAAAATGGAGGGAAGGAAATCAGGTAGGATGGCAAGAAGGCAAAAGCAAGGAAGGAAGAAGGAAGGAAAGAAGGAAGGCAGCCAGGAAGGAAGGGAGGGAGGGAGGGAGGAAGAAGGAATGAAGGCAGGTAGGCAGGCAGGGAGGGAGGGAGGAAGAAGGGAGGAAGGGAGGGAAGAAGAAGGCAACCAGGCAGGGAGGGAGGGAGGGAAGAATGAATGAAGGCAGGGAGGGAGGGAGGGAAGAATGAATGAAGGCAGGGAGGGAGGGAGGGAAGAATGAATGAAGGCAGGGAGGGAGGGAAGCAAGGATTGAGGAAGGTATTAGAATGCATACATCTGCAGAGGAACAGTCTAGAGGAGACAGGAGGAAGAAGAGAGCAGTCCTCTACCAGCCGGAGAGAGGGACCCTAGGAGCCCTGTGGGTTCCTTGACCTGCACTTCCAGCCTCAAGAGCCACAGGACAATACATTTCCGCTGTTTAAGCCATTCCGCTGCCAGTACTGTGTTACTGCCGCCACAGGAACTCTACTTCCACACCTCCCTCTCCCACATCTGTTAGGCCACCTCTCCCTGGATGGCAGTGCAGCCCCCGATTTCTGGTACTGCTTGGGCCAGGTCTTGGGAATAGAGGTCAAGGCTTACTGGCATCCTATCTGCCAACAGGGCCATCAGAGCTGTGTTTTCTGGCTGACACTCCAATCTGCAACCCTTCAGCCACGCCGCTCTCACCACATAGGCATTCTGCGCGTGCCCTGTCATTCCGATCTGCCTGTAGTCAGCAACATTCACATTTTCTTCCTGCAGGATTCTGCCAAGCTGACATGGAGAAACATCAGCTTTTTGGGTGAGACCGCTGCATACCACCAGTCTGACATCTCTCAGGCCCTGTGGATGTCCCCAGTCCTCCGGCTCACTGGCCCCTCCTTATGCTGACCTGCCTGTGTAATTGTGAGGTTTGGCTAGCTCTCCACTCTGACCTCCCTGCTAATGATCCGTCCTTCCCCATGTGTCACCAGCACCCTGTTCACCACCGTGACTTCTTTGTGTTCCTCTTCACGTGGGACCCTCCTCACTCTCCTGGCTCAATCCTGCCTGCCCCGAGACCAGACCCCTTTCCCAAGCCCCTCAACCCTGTGTCCTATGCTAACCGCTTTTGTTCATCCTCAAGGCCCTTGGTGAGTGTTCAGCCACTCACACAACCTTCTGGGGTGGCCCTGCTCTTTATCTGGTGTGTGAGTTGCTCTTTTTTAACCGAGTAGATGTGGCTGTACTCTAGCAAGGGAGGCCTCTCCATAGGTTGGCCATGGTTCACTGACCTGGCTATGTTCACGACACTTCTGACACCAGGAGCGTGGAGTCTCCTGACACCGGGACTGATTCTCTGCTTCTCTGGACATCAAGTGGGTATCCAGCCACCCAGATCAACCCTGATGCTATCAACCTGGACTATCAGACCCTACACATTGAGGGACTCAGTCTTCAGGACTTGCACCAGGTTTAAATTCTAGGCCTTCTGTGGGCTGGGGGGAGGGTACCCTTAGCCTCCACTACAGGCTCCATAATTTGCTTGAAAGGCTTTGCGTGGCTCTAAGGGACTCTTGCCTTATGACACCATCTCACTGTTAGGAATGCGACTCAGGGGCTGGGGGGATGATTCTGTCAGTAAAGTGCTTGTTGTATAAATGTGAGGACTTGGGTTCGATCCCCAGCACCTACATATAAGTGGGGGCATGCTAGCATGTGTCTGTAACCTTTGGGCTGGGGAGACAAAGGTAGGAGGATCCCTGGGGCTTGAGGATCAGCCAGTCTAGTCAAAATGGTAAGCTCTGGGTTCAGGGAGGGACCCTGTCTCAAATAACAAGGTGGAGAGTATTTGGAGGCTGACAGACACTTGATGTCAGCCTCTCACCTCAACAAGCACACACACAGTGGGGGGGGGGATGGAGGGAGGGGAGAATACAGCTCAGGTGCAAGAGTCAAGTCCACAAGATGTACAGGGCCAGGAGCATCACTGTTAGGAATGTGACTCAGGGGCATACCAGGCTCTCCTGCCCTCTCTGGATGCTGTAGTCTTCCAGCATCTCTGGGTACCTCTTGCTCACTAGCCCCCTCCCCCTCATTCAGCAGTTTTTGGAGGCTGGTGGCCAATGGCAGACAAGTTCCCATTCTGGTGTCAGCCATCTGTGATGAGCTGATATGTCCCTCCTCCCCTTCTCTACGGAAAGTGGGGTGAGGGGCGGCCATTTTTCCAGCCTCTCTCATAAGGTCCTCTCCTGAAGCAATTTAGGGGGTCTCCAGCCACTAGCAATCTTATTAGCATGCAAAAGACATTCTTATCTTCATGGAGAGACAAGGGTTTTAGAGACTGTGTGCCAGGATTTGGGGCCAGAGACTAAATATGATTTTTAAAAATTGTTATATCACACCTGGCCACATGTATGAGTTCAACATATTTTCCTTTTCCCTGAAGTAATGAATGAGTCTGTTTGTTGACACCAAATGTCCCCCAAGTGGACCTTTTGCTTGCACCAACGTCCCTTCTTTTCTCACCACTCTAAACCCTGCCACCCTCAAGTTCTAGAATCTAAACTCAGGCATGGATATGAACTGTGTGACCTTGACCCAGTGAACCTCCGTCTCTTCATCTGGGAATTAGAAGGGGCAAGACCGGCACTCACGCCACAGCGTTGAAGTGTGGAGCAATGGAAGGCTTAGGACACCTGGAGCTGGTTTGGGCTCTGGAGCCAAACTGCCTTTGTTAGATCTTTCTACTGCCCCTGACTAGCCAGGTGGCCTTGGCATGGCTGCTCAACATCTCAGGCTGCTGTGTGCAACAGTGGATTTCCCAGTGGTAATCACCACCTAGAATTATTGTGAGAATTAAGTGTCTTAGCAGGATAGGAGCCCCAGTCAGGGTAGCATAGAACAACTTTCATGTGAGCGTTAGCTGCTGGTCTTCTTAAGTGTAGGTAACACATACGTTGCCTCCATGTTAGCACATACCTTGCTGGTTGTGTTTGTATCTATGCTAGTACCATCAGTCCACATAGTTGTAGTTTGAATTGAAAATTTGACACAACAGGATGTTCCCACCAGCCTTTGATAGCTATAAGTGTGACTCCACATGGCATCTCAAGCCCTGACCTCAATGTCCTTACGGTGTCTCATCCATGTGTCCACAAAGCATAGGGTGCATTGGGAGGAGAAATCACTACCCATGAGAACAGGTCTCCATGCATTAGTTATAGGAAGCCTGCCCACACCGGATTGCCTCCAACATTCAGGAGGAGGTAGAGTCTCAGAGAAGTGGAGCCATGTGTTCCAGGTCATGTGGGGTGGGTAACAGAGCCACAGTTCACACCTTCGCCTTTCTGACTTTAGTATTTACATGTGGTCAACTCTGCTTGTGTCTGGAGTTGTTCCTTTCTAAGGTTTGGGGCTCTGCAAGCCTCCTTTCTGAGAACAGACTTTCCTCTCAAAGGAGACCCCGTCCCTCCCACATGGCCCCTCCCACATAGCCCCTCCTACATCCCTGAGACCATCAGACTAGAAGGTTCTTCTGCTGCCTGCCTAGTGTGGCAAGGCAAGTAAAATAGGGGCTGGAGAAGCCGCTCAGTGATTAATAACACTGGCAGCTCTTCTAGAGGACCCAGGTGTGATTCCCACAAGCCATGTGGCAGCTCACAACCATCTGTGACTATTTATTTATTATTTATACAGTGTTCTGCTTGCATGTGTGCCTACATGCCAGAGGAGGGCACCAGATCTCATTATAGATGGTTATGAGCCACCATGTAGTTGCTAGGAATTGAACTCAGGACCTTTAGAAGAACAGCCAGTGCTCTTAACCTCTGAGCCAACTCTCCAGCCCCCACCTGTAACTCTAGTTCCAGGAGATTTGACATCTTCTTTTAGCCTCTGAGGACACTAGGCATATAAATGGTGTCTAATTAGGATTACCATTGCTGTGATGAAACACCATAACCAAAGCAACTTGGAGAGGAAAGGCTTTATTTCAGCTTATACTTCCAAGTAATAGTCCGTCACTGAAAGACATCAGGGCAGGAACTCAAACAGGGAAGGAAGCTGGAGGCAGGAGCTGAGGCAGAGGCCATGGAGGGGTGCTGCTTACTGGCTTGCTCCTCATGCCTTTCTCAGTCTTCTGTCTTATAGAACCCAGGACCATCAGTCCAGGGATAGTGCCACCCACAAAGGGCTGGGTCCTCTCCCATCAGTCAGTAATTAAGAAAATGCCTTACAACCTACAAGCTTGTCTACAGCCCGATCTTATGAAAGCATTTTCTTCATGGTGGTCCACCCCCTGACCCCAAGATGACTTTAGCTTGTGTCAAGTTGAAATAAAACTATGCAGCACACATGATACCCAGACATCATGTATGAGAGCAAAGCACTCATATTCATAAAAAAAATTGAGAGAGAGAGAGAGAGAGAGAGAGAGAGAGAGAGAGAGAGAGAGAG
>OU015754.1:59141211-59166775 GCA_907169655.1 Acomys percivali | reverse complement strand
GAGAGAGAGAGAGAGAGAGAGAGAGAGAGAGAGAGAGAGAGAGAGAGAGAGAGACTAGCAGAATAAAGGCAGGCATTGTGCTCATGCTTGTAATTCTAGCAGTTGGGAGGCTGAGGCAGGTGGACTGTGAGTTCAAGGTCAGCCTGGACCACATATCATGACCCGGACTCAAAAAACCAAAACAAAACCATGACAAGCCCTAAGATTTTCCGTATTGGTGGTGCTCACATCCAAATTCCACATTCTAGGATCCTTTTTAACCCCCTTTTGTCCATAGGACAGAAGGGAAGCCATGGAGCTAGTAAGCGCCATGGACCTAACAGTTATGTTTGAGTGCCACGTCTTCCTCTGTGGCTGCATGGCCCTGGATGTTCTTGATGGGACACTGTGCTGGCTGGTCTTATGTTAACTGGATACATAACCTAGATACACAGCTTGGTACACAAATCTGAAAGGAGGAAATCTAAATCGAGAAGGTGCCTCCATAAGATCCAGCTTTAAGGCATTTTCTTAATTAGTGATTGATGAGGAGGGCCCAGCCCATTGTGAGTGGTACCACCCCTGGGCTGGAGGTCCTGGGTTCTATAAGAAAGCTGGCTGAGCAAGCCATGGGGAGCAAGCCAGTAAACAGCACCCCATCCACAGCCTCTGCACCAGCTCCTGCTTCCAGGTTCCTGCCTAGTTTGAGTTCCTGCCTTGGCTTCTCTCAATAAACTGTGACTCAGGATATGTGAATCCGTGGTTCCCCTTTGTTCCTGGGGTTGTTGGCCAATGGTCCTCAGGAACAAGACAGCAGAAGTAATGAGCTGGGCATTTGGTGGCTCATGAGCACAAACAGAAATGACCTTTGGGGATCAGCTTCAGGGAGGCAGATCAATTTTACTCGGGGTGAACAAGGGTTATATAGAACTTTGGGGAGGGGAGTGGGGGATATCCAAGGTAAGTAAAGAGCATTGGCTGAAGGTCTAAGGTACTGAGATGCCTCATGTACATGGGGAGTCATTCCAGGAATCCTAGGTGCTTAACAGGAATTGGACCTGTAATTTCCCTAAGGACTAAGTGACATTTCTTAGATAGATCCCTGAGCAGAGAAGAGGAAGCCTCACTGACAATTGGGAGTCCTCCATTTGACTCGAGCTTAGGGCTTTCAGGTCACAGCAGACTGTGACCTTAGCAGCAGGGTGTCCCAACATGAATCGGATAAATCCTTTCCTCCTCAAGTTGCTTATTGGTCATGGTGCTTCGTCACAGGAATTGAAACCATAACTAAGACAGATGGTTTGTAGATAATGGGTGGAAGTTGCTCTATAAAAGGCACAGAGCATATGTGTGGTAACCCCGTTGTGTAAATGGCACAGTCACACGATATTATTTCTTACTGGTGAGGCATCCCCTCCATAGTACAGGATGGTTGCATGTCCTTGTGTTGTGAGCTCTTGGGGGACAGGGCTGTTTCTGAGTCCCCTTTACCCATCCCCTTTACACAGGGTCTGACATGGATCAGAGAAGTGTCTGTGGAACAAGCAGATTTGGGCCTCAGCTCTGGCAGCTACTTTTGCCCTTTGGACAGTCACATGACCTCTCCCATACCACTGTATAGAACTTTCCTCTGAGTTGAAATATTCCAATCCAGGTGAAGCTCTGTAAGACTCATGAAGTTGTAAAGAAGGTTCCTTAAGGCACAGGAAATAAACAACTCACAAGTCTCAGGAAGTCCCTGAAACTTATCCCAAGGCGCCCCCGCCCCCACAAAGTTATATAAGTAGTAAAGACTGCTGAGGAGAGGAGAATCTTCTACTGGTTGAGCTGTCTGCACATGTGCAGAGGGTTGCAGCTTTCATGACCTGTCACCCAGGCTAGGGTGGGTCTTCAGTGATGCAGCTTGCTTTGTGTCATCCATGCTCCTGTGAGTAACCCCTCACCCATACTGTGGTAAGTAACACTAATAAACTTGGGAGTTCACCAAGTTGGACTTTGGTGGTATAATTACTTTGGTCTGTTGTTAGTGCCCTATCCAGTAGATATGTGTTTATATCTCCTCAGGTACAGTATCACACAACACACACCTGTTTTGTCTACATCCATTTTGTGGTTTGCTGAGAGGACTTAGCAGGAAAGCCTGTGTGACCCATTTGTTCATGGTGAATAGTGACACCATCTGCATCTAGTCTGGGACATCTAGCCTGGTACATCTAGCCTGGTGCATCTAGTCTGGTGCATCTAGCCTGGTACATGTAGTCTGGTGCATCTAGCCTGGTACATCTAGCCTGGTACGTGTCCTCAGCTCAGCTGACCAGCATACCAGGCTTCAAGGTTACCCTTCTCTTCTAGGCCTGGCCATCCTCCAGATCATGGATTCTGCCTATATAGGACCTGAGTCCCACCCCCAGCAATCTGCCTGCTGCCTTATAGACAGCCTTTAACCTACAATAATTCAACTTCTGACTTTTTACTTAACGGTGGTGGAAAAGTGATTCACCTTCAGTAGCAGCCACACTTCTGTAGAGAATTTTGATTTTTCCCCCACCTAGCTGTTTGCAGGGCGCTTTACTTTCTTGATGTAGGCGAGCAGCAGTGAGAGCAGCGCCAGGCAGACACACTCTGATGAGGGAAGACAGCTGATGTTCTGCAGTGTCTGTGCGCTGAGCTGTGACGCTCAGCAGGACAGGTGCATTTTTGTATAAGATGCATTTTTGGTCTCTGATGATGTCCAGCTATGACAGGCTGTTATGCTCACTATCAGTGGAGGGACATGTGTGTATATAACGTATTCTTAGGAAACTGTATCCCCACCCATAGAGTCCCTTGAATGTGTCCCTTCCCCTATATTTCCTTACTTTCTCTCTGAGACAAATTTCTAGAAGTAATAGTCTAAACAGAGTTCACTCAAGTCTCGACTTTGTTTTCAGCTGGTCACCTTGGCAAGCTTTTTTCTCTGTGCCTTGGTTTCCTCCCCTGTAAAGGGGCTTAATAATCTTCACCTCACCATCATGTAAGAAGGATCGGAGGAGTTTAATGCTGGCTACGCACACAGTGCAGCCTGGCTCAGTAACAGCCGATTGCAGAAGTCACCACTGTTCGTGTTGCATTGCTCGTGTCTGAGGATCCTCACCTTCCATGTCATCTTCAGCTGGCTGCAACCCTTCCCGCCACCTAACAAATGTGTCCCAGTGTCTGAATCACCCACCACCTCCCAGTGGCCACTCCACCCACCTTCCAGGTATCAACTTCTCTGGAGTATTTGACAGGACAGGAAGTAATCTAGAAGGGTGGTGGCTGCAGAAGTCCTGGGAGTACATAAACCCATGGCCACGAAAGCTCATGGACAGCTCCATGGTGAAAAAGGGCCCATGATACAGGATATTTCGGTGCTCGGTATGTGGCCTGGCATACTGAGGGCAAGCCAGGGGGTAGTGACTGGATTTCTGTTAACTACCCCAGAGTGGCACCTGGGGGTTCTCTGATGACTGACCAGCAGGACTGGGAAACAGCACCGGGTCATGTGTGCAGCTGGGAGAAGGTGTGGGAGGTGTATGCCAGTGGTGGGGAGGCCTGGGGGTGCGTGGGAGAGTGTTAATCCTCCATGTTCAGTCCCAAGTCCCCAGGAAGATGCTCTTCCTTTTTAGCTCCGGCAACCTGACTTCTGTGCTGCACAGAGTTGCCTGGTTTGATCTCTTATTTATTACAGAGAATATTCTCTGTCATGGTGAGTGGAGGGGAAGGAGTCTGGGGAGCCTCAGTTTTCACTGCTGACCTCCCAGCTGGCCTATTCCTGAACCTGGCGTCTCCAAGGGCCGCCCCGACAATGCATCTTTTCTCTACTCATTCATTGTTTTCATTCATCGAGTGTGCCAAGCACTCTTTGGTCCCCAAGTCTTTAGCCAGGTGGAGGACAGGCTAGAGCCAACATGGAAACAAACTATGATTCAGGTTGAATAACCGTCCTGAGTGCCTGCTTCTCACCCCCATCTCAGCACCTGTGTTTCTTTCCTTAGATGGCAGCGTAGACCACGCAGACCAGTTAAAGAGTCTTGAGAACAGAGAGGGGCTCTCAGCCTGGCCAGGTGGAACCAATCAACATCTTCACAGGCTTCTTGGCGGTGAAGGCAAGATCTTTGGCACAGAGGAGGTGCTGTAAACAGAATGACACTGGGGTTCTGTGAGCATGCAGGAGGGAGCTGTACACCAAGGAATGCAGGCAGCCATTAGATCCTGAGAAGGTCAAGAAACAGACCCCGTTTTTGGAGGTTCCAGAAGGAACCAGCTCGACACACCTTCACCTTAACCTGGTGAGAATGACTGTGAACTTCTGGCCTCAAAGCTGTAAGAGAACAAGTTAATGTTTTCAGTCATTGTCTTATTCAGGATTTGAAGAAACGCCTGAAGACACACCTGTGAAGAGACACCATGACCGTGGCAACCCTTATAAAGGGAAGGATTTAACTGGGGCTGCCTTACAGTTTCAGAGGCTTAGTCCATTATTGTCATGGCGGGAAGCATGGCAGCACATGGGCAGACATGGTGTTGGAGAAAGAGCCGAGAGTTCTGCATCTGGATCCGAAGGCAGCAGGAAGAGAGAGTGACACTGGGCCTGGCTTGAGCTTCTGAAACCTCAAAGTCCACCCCCAAATGACACACACCTACTCCAACAAGGGCTCACCTTCAATAATGCCACTTCCTATGAGTCTATGAGAGCCATTTTCATCCAAACCATCACATTCCACTCCCTGTTCATCATAGGCTTATAGCCATATCATAATGCAAATGGCATTTAGTCCAACTTCAAAAGTCCTCAGAGCCTATAAGTCTCAATCCTGTTTAAAAGTCCAGAATCTCTACTGAGCCATGTAATCTATTAACTATAATCCCCTATAAAATAAAAATTAAAAAAAGCAGACCACATACTTCCAACATGGAGTGGCACAGGACATACATTACCATTCCAATAGGGGAGGAAAGGGAAGCATAGCGTGGAAGATACTGAAAACCAGCTGGGCAAACTCCAAACTCCGCATCTCCATGTGTGATGTCAAAATGCTCTTCAGATCTCCAACTCCTTTCGGCTTTGTTGACTGCAGCACACTTCTTTCTCTTGGGCTGGTTCCACCCCCTGTTAGCAGCTCTCCTCAGCAGGTGTCCTACGTCTCAGGCATCTCCAACATAGAGGGTCTCCAAGGCAACCCAGGCTTCACCTTCCCAGCCTCACACAATGGCCTCTCTGAGCCTCCATACAGGAAAACCCCTGACACACACCTGGCCCCCGCAGCTTTCCTTAGTTGTGGAGGGAGATTCCATAACCCTTTTCTTGTTTCCTTGACTTTAAAGCCAGAGCTTGGGCAAAACTGCCAAGCTCTCCTGCTTCCTGTGACTAGAACATGGAGCCCTTGTACAAATATATTTTCACCAGCTTTCTGTTTTTGATGGTTTCCTTCAATGGTTAAACTTGGCTGTCCTGATATTTGCTCAGGCTGGCCTCTGCCTCTGCAGCGCTGGCATTAAAGGTGCTCGCCACCAGACTGAGCCCCAAGCTTTTCTTTAACTACTTTTCACAAATTGGAAGCTTAGCTAGGTGGAGTCTTGCCCAGAGGTTACCATTCCCTTCATTCCATTTCATATCAGAACTTTTCTTTAGTCTGTTTATCTCCTTGAGCACAGACAGGATTTAGTTCTATCTCACTTCATGGAAGTCATTTTCTCAAGCTGTACATTTTGTATCTACACTTGCTCAGCTTCCTCCTTTTTGTTTAGATCTTTCATAAGACTGAACACTAAAAAAAAAAAAAAAAAAAAAAAAAAAAAAAAAAAAAAAAAAAAAAAGAGTGAACACTAATCACCACATGACAGAGTCAATACTAGGCTGTTCTGAGATTTTCTTTAGCAACTTTGCAATTAATCTAAAACTCTTCCGTTTAGCCTCAGACACACTTTTTTGACAAGGGGGAGAAAAGCAGCCACATTCTTTGCCAAAACATCACAAGAACAGTCTCTAGGCCACATACTAAAATTCTTCTCCTCTGAACCCTCTTGAACTGGGCCCCCACAGTTCAAATCACCCTCAGCTTGCCTGTCTTTCATGCTCCTATGAGTACGGCTCATTAAGTCCCACTTAAAGCATTCTACTGCTTTCCTTATCCAAAGCCCAAATTCTACATTTCTCCAAACAAAAGCATGGTCTGACTTATCACAGCAATACCCCACTCTTGGTACCAACTTCTGCCACAGTTAATGTTTCATTGTTTTGAAGAGACACCATGACCATGACAGCTCTTATAAAAGAAAGCCTTTAGTTAGAGATTGTTTATATTCAGAGGTTTAGTCCATTATCATCATGGTGGGAAGCATGGTATTGAGTAGGCAGGCATGGTATTGGAGGCACCATGCTAGGTCAGCAGGCAGCAGGAAGAGAGAGTGCCATTGGGCCTGGCTTTGGCTTCTAAAACCCCAAAGCCCAACCCCAGTGACACACTTCCTCCAACAAGGCCACATCCTCTAATAATGCCACTCCTCATGAGTCTGTGGTGGCCAGTTTTCATTCAAACCACCACAGTCACTAAGCACACAAGTTCTCACAGTGTCAATAGCAAACAAATTACTGCCCTCAGGCACTTAACCAGGTATTAACAAATGGATATTTTTGTGAGCTTGTGACCCATCCAGTGGGGTTGGAGGAAGGGGGTGGGGAGGCACCTGGGAAGCTTCCTGGGGAGTTCTTTGCTAAGTTAGATCTTAAAGAATGCTCAGGCCTCCCTGAAGTGAAAAGGGAAAGAGATGTCTTTGGGACCAAAGAAGAGTAGATGCAGAGGTAAACCTGATATTTGAAGTGGCAGAAAATATTTGGGGAGCATGGGAAGCTCAGAGCCATGGAGATGAGACAGGAAAGGCAGCTGCAGCCAGGGTGCCTTCATGTGAGACGGCTGAGAATTAACCCCAGGGAGAATGGCTTAAAATCTCTTCTCTACCCCAGGCTTGTTGCTAGGTGACTTGTAGATCCTTCCATCAAGGGCTGAGTATATTTTTTTTTCCCACTTTGAGATACTGGCTCAGCTGCACATATTGCTTTGGACACTAGTTATATCAATTAACTGTGTGTCAGTTCTGAGCTTGAGTCTTGAGAGACCTTGCACATGTTTGAGAGGAGGATGTGCCCATGAGGTCCAGACTAGAGCCAATTCTCTGGGTTTCCCCTTCAAGACCATGAGTGGCCCATTCAGGGTCACTTAACCTTAGCTGACCCACGGATGCCTATACTATGGTGACAGTGATTCTGAGCCATGAGGCCTTGGGGAAGTTTGTTATGTAGCTGTAAATAATATCTCAACTATAGAGAGAGATGGATAGAGGGTGGTCACAAAAGACAACCAAGGAGACCCACTGTTGTCCAGAGACCCAAGGTACATCAGCAACAGGGTCGTGGGCAGAGTATCAGGGAGGATGAAGATCCAGGAGATTGAATAGAACTTGGATCTGGTCATGGGAATGGTTTTGAATCACACTGAGACTGAACTGCATTGGCTGCTGGGGTCCTGAAGGCTATGGAACAGAGAAAACGAGAGCGTCGCAAGTTCCTTAAAAGTGGTGGCTGTAGAGGGTGCCATAAAGGTATTTCCTGAGGATGGGGGTATTATCTGGGGTTTGTTGATGGTTCTGAAGTAGTCTGAGTTAGACTTAAAAAAAAAAATGCTTGGAGCCAGGCATAATGGCACATGCCCATGATCCCAGCACTAGAGGGCTGAAACTCAAGGCTAGTCTGGAGCACACAGTGGGTTCCAAGGAAGCCTGGGCTACCAACTGAGACCCAGTCTCAAGAGATAAACCAACAACCAATATAAAGGGCACTGTTGAGCAGCTAACTAGACTGTAGAGGGTGAGCATGGCAGATGAGAGGCAAAGGAACCAGGGTCAGAGATGTGGTCCAGAACAGGAGCTGAGCAGGTAAAGGACCAGAAGAAGTGGCCTATTTGGGATGCATGCTCCATGCCGACCCATCCCCTTTCTCTCTCTCTCTCTCTCTCTCTCTCTCTCTCTCTCTCTCTCTCTCTTTGGATACCAGAAGGCCTCAGCAATGGCTTGGGCTATGTGAGCACGCCTGTGCGGATTGAAGAGAAGAATAGGATGATTTCCAGGTTTTTGCCTGGAAGCTGGGTGAGGAGTAGAAACACTCTTTGCAGGTGTGGGCTTATTTTGCTTTGGGGATGCTGGGCTTGAGATATTTGTTAGAGATGCAGAAGCAGACATGAGGGGGGGCTGGTGAGAGTGTGAACAAGCAGCAGCAAAGGAGATCTGGGCTTTGGTGAACTTGGGAACATTTAAAGGCACGGGGCCTGCTGAGCATTGTGAGGAGGGGTGAAGGCTGCAGGATGGGTGGGTGGAGTTCAAACTACACAGTACCTTCTAATACCAGGAAGACAGTGGCTTTGGCTGTGTCATCCCTTTGTGTGACTGTAGGCTGGGGCCAAGAGGCATGCCCGGCCTGTAGCAGGTGCTTCACAGTGTGAGAAGAGGTGGGCCTGTCCTAGTTGGGCAGGCCAAGGGCGGGGTCATGTGACAGTGTCATCCTGCTGCCTTCGCTCACCTATTTCTTATGTCTGACGTGACCTGGAATACGTAGGACTCAGACTCTCAGCAAACCTTGCTGTTCTTACCACCAAGCCACTGTGTGGCTAAGTGCGCTGTGTCTGAGCCACCTGTGGCCAGCTTGCCTCTTGAACTTTTGTCCCCTGGAGGGTTGAGAGGTCACTTTAAACCTTTGGAGTTTCCTTGAGCAGAAAGAGGACCAAGGTAGGTATCCCTCAAGTGTGGCTTGAACCCTGGGACACCTTCCCTATTCACAAAATGGAGACACCTGCTGCCAGGTGTCCCCAACCTGGCTTTTCAGGAATTCTTGGGTTTTCTTGCATACCTCCTGAGAATTTTCTAGATCTAGAGATGTACCCTGGGCTTTTATTCTTTGTGCCCTGATCCTCTTGGCTTTTTTGAGTCAGGCAACTCAGAGGTTTGGTGGTTCCCACAGGGGCTGCCACTCTGCCCTAGCCAGTGCTGTTTTTCTGCATAGACTTCTCAATAAGTCACTCCCGGAGAAATAGCAGCAAGAGGCACCAAGGGAGCTAAGCATGCCAGAAAGGGAGGGAGCAGGCCACATCAGGAGGCCAAGAAAGTCTAGGAAGTCCTGGAGAGAGGAGGGGTGGGAAACCTGCCAGCCGGCACAATGCCTCCACTTTATAAAACAGTTTGAAAAGTGTACCAAAGGATCCTTTTTGAGCCCATCACACTGGGTACCACAAGGGAACCTTAGGCCCGCCTATTGCTCCTCCCCAGGACTCCCTAGGTGCTGGCTGTCTTCCCCCATTTCCCTCTGAAACCCTGGCCAAAGGCTGGCAGTAGTCTGTGAAGAAACTGCTTTTGAAGCCACCTTATCCCCTTGGGACAGTCACCAGTCAGATGGCAGTGTGTTTTGGCTTCTTCTGGCATAGCTAAGCCCCTAGGTGCCCCTTCCCTTTCCTTCCCTAGTGGTCATGTACTGGAAAGTCTGTCCAGAAACCGCCCATTCTCATCAGTGTGTTACCCTGTCCACCTCAGCTTTGGCTTCCTATTGATGCGTATGACATCAGCAGCCGCAGCCCCTGACTGCTAGGGTTGTTCAAAGACAAAATGAGGGCCTTGAATGATGACTCAGAGGGCCAGAGGACCCTGGTTTGCTTCCCAGCATCCGCACAGCAGCTTACAGCCATCAGTCCCTGTGGTTCTAAGCGATCCAATGCCTTCATCTGATCTCTGTGGGGACCAGGCACAGATGTGGTACCCATATATACATGTAGGCAAAAGACTTATATACATAAAAAATGAATAAAATCCAAAAATGATTATATGAGATAGCAGGTCCCAGTGTTCCCAGCGCAGTGAGCTTTGGAAGCCCTGGATCAACATCGTCTCTCTTCACTTTCCCAGGCTTCCTTTCATTCCTGGCATTTGTTTCTCTCTCTTCTACCTTTAGGCTGTGAATCCCTTAGGAGTGCCCTGGCCATAAGCCCCTGGTGGGAGATGGAAGGCAGCTGTTCTCATGTCTAGAGGACCAGCCATCTGCTTTTACCTAGAGCCCAAGGGCTTTTGATTCACAGATTTTCAGGGCCCACCCTTGGAAAGTGCCAGGCAGACCAGGTCTCCTTGTCACCTTGCACACTTGTAGACACTCTGGGGCCAGGATCAGGCTCCACCCATGATGTCCAGCTGTGACAATGAGCTGGAACCTTCTTACAGCTGTCGGTTGCAGCTGCAGGGCCAGGGGCACTGATATGTAAATTCATGCCTTAATCCTTGGGGGGCCTCCTAGCTCCAAACCCTTGTGGGTAATCAGGGCTGTTCAGGTGGCCGGCCCTAAAACCATCAGAGCTGCCAGCATTGGCTCTTTCACACCAATGGTCACTGATAGGCCCAGTCATTTTCCATCAGCCACTTACCTGACACCATAGTGCCATATGCAAGTCAATTACCACGAATTTCCCTGGAGACACATATCCAATCTGGGTCAGCTGCTATAGCATGCAGAAACTTCTAGGCTTCACCTGACAGCTCCTGGCTGCCTGGGAAGCAGGCTCCAAAAGGCTCTTTCATTTTTTGCTGCACTAGCTTGAGGCTGGGACTTGGCTCCAAGAAGCAGACTCCTATCCCCAGGACACTGGATGGTGGGACAGGGACTATGTGAGTAAGTCCTTGGGCTCCCCTTTACGTGCACAAGGTCTTTCTCGTTCATTTCCAAACCCTGCATTCACTCACTGTGCAGCCTTGGGGATAATAACCACCAGCTCTGATCCTGCTCAGTTTATAACCTGTAGAGTTGATCTCTGGTCAACAGGAGATCACTGTAGAACAAAGCGCCTGTCTTGGCGTGATGCTCTTTTGTGGGCTGGGGAGTGGGTCTGGGCCTTCACACATGCTAGGCAAGATCTCTACCACTGAGCCCACCCACAGGCTCTATTTACTTTGTTTGTTTGTTTTTGTTTTTTAAGACAGGGTTTCTCTGTGTAGCCTTGGCTGTCCTGGACTCGCTTTGTAGACCAGGCTGGCCTCGAACTCACAGAGATCCTCCTGCCTCTGCCTCTGCCTCCCAGGTGCTGGGATTAAAAGTGTGAGCCACCATGCCCGGCTCTCTAATTTACTTTTTATTTTGAGACAAGGTCTCACTAGGTTGCCCACGCTAGCCTTGAAGTCACCCTGAAGTCCAGCCAAGGCTTTACCATTGCAATCCTCCTGCCTCAGACTCTATGGTAGCTGGGACTACTGGCCTGAGCTACCACATCCTGCTCCGGGGGCTTCCCAGAGTTTCCTTTGGTTATCTGTGAGCTGGGCAATGGATCACAGGAGGTTGGGATGCCTCCAGCAGGACACTAGACCGACATCACTATATATGTGGAGTGCTGTGCACCCTAAGCAGCAACAGAAAACTCTTGAGGAGGAGGCTTTGGGGGAGATGAGCCAGTTCTTTGTTTTTCTTTAATACCATGGGGGGTGGGGGGAGGAACCAGAGAGGGTAAGCTGCATGCTACATGTGGGAGCTAGGATGAAAACTATGGACAATAAAGCCCACTGAGAGTGACGGATGACAAAGGCCCACTGTCCGATCGCCTGGGCTACTGGTTTTTTTTCTCACTGCACTCTCCCACCCTGCCTGGCTGCATTGATTTACTTGAAAGTTTTAATGGGTTATAATTGGAAAAGGCCTGGGTGAGATTTGCATATTGATTTGACATTTAAGTATATGATTAAATAAAAGCTGACTGAGGTCATCACTTGACTAAATTGGCTTAATGAGTGTTGATTACCCTGTGCATGTTAATTTCATTTACTCTGATTACTCCATCTATCTTTCCCAGAGATCTATCAGCACCTTTGACTCAATTGGACTTGATGGGACACGAAAGAGGGTAGGGGTCAGTGGGTGGGGGGAGTCTTTAGTCCATCTGCCTGGTTACCCAGCTGTCCCTAGAGCCTGGCAGGCTCTGACCCACTGCTGTGTTCTCTCTCTCTCTCTCTCTCTCTCTCTCTCTCTCTCTCTCTCTCTCTCTCTCTCTCTCTCTCTCTCTCTCTGTCCCTGACTCCCACCCTCTCCCTCCTAATCACATGAGCTGATCACCAACCCTTTCTAACCAGGAGTACTGCCACTTTGCTGCCAGAAAGAAATCAGGCACTGGCAGGGAGCAGTGTGTGTGTGTGTGGGGGGACCGTGGCACCCATGAGAAGTGTTTCTAGTTCCCCACATCGCAGCCCTCCCTTCCTGACATACGCAGGAAACTGCCTTGGGTGTCTGAGCCTTCTGTTCCCCCACCCCCATGAGTCTACTTGTCTTTACTGGCAAGGCAGTGTCTCCAAGAAGGGGGTCCCTATGGTGGGGCTCCATTCACTTCTCAAGTCTTGTGTTTGCTCCTCCAGACCCAATCTCTGGCTTTGTCCAGCCCATTCTGTTCCCTCCCTTGTGCTGACCTGCAGGGACCCATAAATGAGGGTTCTATCGCCTTCTGGCTTCCTGTGGGTGTTCAGCCAATGGGAGCCCAGCAGGAGACTGGAGGGAGGGAGGAAAGCGGGGCTGGCTGTTTGTTTATTTCTGGTGTTCCTCCCTGTGGGCTGAGCAAAGGTCTCCATCAGCCACTAGCTTCTCCGAAGGCTCCTCTCAGTCCCTTAGGCTCCCTAGGGAGATGAACGTGGTGACAGCCCCCTCCAGCCATCTACAAGCCTGAGGGAACTGCGCTGTTGATGCAGTTGCCCACACCTTGCCCACACCTTTGTAAACAGATCTTCCACAAGCTCTCCTTAAATCACCCAATTTGAGTGTGCCATCTGTTTCCCACTGAGACCCTAACTGATACAGCAGGTGACATATTTTTCCTTTCAGAAACCGGGACACATAGTCTGACAGTCAGAGAGTGATCACAGAACACAGGACCAAGCCCAGACTGGCAGAGCCATGCCTCCTCTGCCCTGGCCCTGGCCCCTGCCTGATAGATACACCACCACTCAGGACCCTTTTGTGCCCCCCCTCCTTTCCATTCCCCTCACTGTCTTGACCAGCCACCTGGACCTTCTGGAGTCCCTGGCCTCTCCCTGGCTTCACTCAGCAGCTGCACTTGGCTCCCTTGGAACAGCAGTGGGATGGGGAGTTCCTTGGTGCAAGCTTTCTCACCCTGCCTTGGCTTGTCTCTTAGGATCATGTCCTCTCCTCCAGGTCCCACCCTCTTTCTCTCTTCTCCCCTCAGAAAAGGGAGCCCCCACTCCCCCACCCCAGCATATAAAGTCACATTAGGACTGAGCACATCTTTTTCCATTGTGGCCTGATGAGGTAGCCTCATCAAGGGGAAATGAGCAAAAAGCATGCAACAGAGTGTCTGAGAGAGCACTCGCTCCCCTTACTAGGGGACCCACATGAAGACCAAGCTGGCTACCCAGTAAATATGTATAGGGGGCCTATGTCCAGTTCATGCATGGCTCAGTTCATGGGCCGAGGTTAGTTGGCTCTGTTGGTCTTCTTGTGGAGCTCCTGTCCCTTCCAGGTCCTTCTATCCTTTCCCCCACTCTTCCACAAGACTCCCCAAACTCCACCTAATGTTTGGTCATGAGTCTCAGCATCTGTTTTGATCTGCTGCTGGGTGGAGCCTCTCAGAGGACAGCTATGCTAGGTTCCTGTCTGCAAGCATAGCAGAGTGTCGTTAATAGTGTTAGGGGTTGGCTCTCTCCTACTGAGTGGGTTTCAGGTTGGGCCAGGCACTGGTTGGACATTCCCTCAGTCTCTGTTCTATCTTTATTCCTGTATATCATGTAGGCAGGGTAAGTTTTGGGTTAAAGCTTTTGTGGGTGGGTTGGTGTTCCCTTCTTTCTTCAGTCTCCATGGCCCTTGCTACCAAGGGCCTCAGCTAGAGTCACCCCCATATCCTCCCAGGAGCCTACCTTCTCATAGGCCTCCAGCTTGTCACAGAGATGACCCCACCCATGGTTTTTTTCTCTCTGCAAGCCCTCTTTCCTTCCACCTCCCTTTCCACATCTGAATCCCACCCTCATTTTCCTCAGCACTCCTTCTCCTATTCTGTTCCCTCTCTTCAACCACTTCCATTGTTTATTCTATTTCTTCTTCTGAGTGAGATTCAAGCATCCTCCCTCGGGCTCTCCTTGTTACCTAGCTTCTTTGGTTATTGTGTACTACATGGCTAATATCCAGTTATAAGTGAGTACATACCATGTGTGTCTTTCTGGGTCTGGGTTACCTCACTCAAGATGATCTTTTCTAGGTCCATCCATTTGCCTGCAAATTTCATAATTTCCTTGTTTTCAAATAGCTGAGTACCATTCCACTGTGTAAATGTACCACACTTTCTTTATTCATTCTTCAGTTGAGGGACATCTGGGTTCTTTCTAGTTTCTGGCTATTACAAATAAAGCTGCTATGAACATAGTTGAGCAAATGTCCTTGTTGTATGGTGGATTATCTTCTGGGTATATGCCTAGGAGTGGTATAGCTGAGTCTTGAGGTAGAGCTATTCCAAATTTTCTGAAAAAGCACCATATTGATTTCCAAAGTGGTTATACAAGCTTTGTATCCCCACCAGCAATGGAGGAGTGTTCCCCCTTTCCCACATCCTCATCAGCCTGTGCTGTCACTTGAGTTTTTATCTCAGCTATTCTGATGGGTTAAGATGGAATCTTAGCGTCTTTTTGATTTTCACTTCTCTGATGACTAATGATGTTGAACATTTCTTTAAGTGCTTTTCAGCCATTTGAGATTCCTTTGTTGAGAATTCTTTTTTTATTTTAGCTCTGTATCACAAATTTTAATTGAAATTTTTTTGGTGTTTTATTTCTTGAGTTCTTTATATATTTCGGATATTAGCCCTTTGTCAGATGTAGTGATGATCTTTTCCTATTCTGTAGGCAGCCATCTTGTTTATTGACAGTATTCTTTGCCTTACAGAAACTTTTCAGTTACACGAGGTCCCATTTATTAATTGTTGATCTTAGAGTCTTAGTTGTTGGTGTTCTGTTCAGGAAGTTGTCTCCAGTGCCAGTTCAAGGCTTATTCCTAGTTTCTCTTCTAATAGATTTAGTGTGTCTGGTTTTATGTTGATGTCTTTGATCTACTTGGGCTTGAGTTTTGACCCAGAGTGATAAATATGGATCTATTTACATTTTTCTACATGTAGACATCCAGTTAGATCAGCACCATTTGTTACAGATGCTTTCTCTTTTTTTCCATTGTATGGTTTTGGCTTCTTTGTCAAAAACCAAATGTCTGTAGGTGTGTGGGTTTATTTCTGGGTGTTTGGTTTGATTCCACTGATCAACCAGTCTGTTTCTATGTCAGGACTATGCACTTTTTCTTACTATTGCTCTGCAGCACAGCTTGAAGCAAGGGATGGAGATACCTCCAGAAGTTATTTTATCCTATAGGGTTGTTTAGCTATTCTGTTTTTTTTACCATATGAAATTGAGAATTGTTCTTTCAAGGTCTGTAAAGAATTGTGTTGGTATTTTGATGGAATTGCATTGAATCTATAGATTGCTTTTTGTAAGATGGCCATTTTTACTATGTTAATTCTACCAATCCATGAACATGGGAGAGCTTTCTATCTTCTGATATCTTCTTCAATTTCTTTTTCAGGGACTTGAAGTTCTTGTCACTTGCTTGATTAGTTACACCAAGTTACTTTATATTATTTGTGGCTATTGTGAAAGGTGCTGTTTCCCTAATTTCTTTCTCAGCCTGTTTGTCATTTGTATTCAGGAGGGCTACTGATCTTTTTGAGTTAATTTTGTATCCAGCCATTTTGCTGAAGGTGTTTTTCAGCTTTAAGAGTTCTATGGTAGAGTTTTGGGGGTCACCTATGTATACTATCATATCATCTGCAATAGGGATACTTTGACTTCTTCTTTTCTAATTTATATCCCTTTGATCTTCTTTAGTTGTCTTACTGCTCTAGCTAGAACTTCAAGTACTATATTGAAGAGATATGGAAAGAGTGGGCAACCTTTTCTTGTCCCTGATTTTAGTGGAATTTCTTTGAGTTTCTCTCCATTTAGTTGATGTTGGCTATCAGCTTGCTGTATATTGCCTTTATTTTGTTTAGGTATGGGCCTTATACTTAATCCTTGTACCTTGTTCTTGATTTCTTCAAAACTTTTATCATGAAGGAGTGTTGGATTTTGTCAAAGGCTTTTTCTGTATCTAATGAGATGATCATGTGATTTTTTTTTCTTTCAGTTTGTTTATATGGTGGATTGCATTGGTGGATTTTCATATGTTGAACCATCGCTGCGTCCCTGGGATGAAGGCGGTAGATAATGTAGATCATGGTAGATAATGTATTTGATGTATTCTTGGATTTGGTTTTCAAGTATTTTATTGAGTATTTTCCCACTGATTTTCATGAGGGATATAGGTCTGAAATTTTCTTTCTTTGTTGAGTTTTGTGTGGTTTATGTATTAGAGTGACTGTGGTCTTATAGAATGAGTTTGGCAATGTTGTTTTGTTTCTATTTTGTGGAATAGTTTGAGGAGTATTAGTATTAGCTCTTCTTTGAAAGTATGATAGAATTCTGTGCTAAAACACTGTGGCCCTGGACTTTTTTTTTGGTTGGGAAACTTTTGATGACTGCTCGTATTTCCTTAGGAGTTATAGAACTATTTAAACTGCTTGCCTGATCTTGATTTAACTTTGGTAAATGAAATCTATCAAGAAAATCATCCGTTTCCTTTAGATATTCCAATTTTGTGGAATGTGGGCATTTGAAGTAAGGCCTAATGATTCTTTAGATTTCCTCAGTGTTTGTTGTTATGTCCCCTTTTCATTTCTGATTTCGTTAAGTTGGATACTGTCTCTCTGCCTTTTAGTTAGTTTGGTCTGTCTTGTTGATTTTCTCAAAGAACAAGCTCTTGGCTTCATTGATTCTTTGTATTGTTCTCTTTGTTTCTAAGTTATTGATTTCAACCCCGAGTTTGATTATTTCTTGTTGTCTAGTCCTCTTGGGTATGTTTGCTTCTTTTTTGTTCTAGAGCTTTCAGGTGTGCTTTTAATTTGCTAGTGTGAGATATCTCCAATTTCTTTATAAAGGAGTTTAGTGCTATGAACTTTCCCCTTAGCACTGGTTTCATTGTATCCCATAGGTTTGGGTATGTTTTGCCTTCATTTTCATTGAATTCAAGAAAGTCTTTAATTTCTTTCTTTATTTCTTCTCTGATCCAGTGATCATTGAGTAGGGAGTTGTTCAGTTTCTTTGAGTTTGTAGGTATTCTCTAGTTTCTGTTATTGTTGAAATCTATCTTTAACCTATGGTGGTCTGATAAAATACAAGGGGTTATTTCAAGGTTTTTTTTTTTTTAATTGGTTGAGGCTTCTTTGTGACCAAGTATGTGGTCAGTTTTGGAGAAGGTTCTGTGAGAAGAATATATATTCTTTCATGTTTTGGTGAAATGTTCTATAGATAGATATCTGTTAGGCGCATTTGATTCATAACATCTGTTAGTTTCATTATTTCTTTGTTTAGTTTCTGTCTTGATGATCTGTCATTGGTGAGAGTGGAGTTTTGAAGTCTACCACTATTAATGTGTGTGGTTTGATGTGTGATTTAAGCTTTAGCAATGTTTCATTTATGAATGTGGGTGTCCTTGTATTTGGGGCATAGATGTTCAGAGTTGAGATGACATCTTTGTGGAGTTTTCCCTTGATAAGTATGAAGTTTCTTTCCCTATCTTTTTTTAAAATTAATTTTGGCTGAAAGACTATTTTATTAGATACTATAATGGCTACTCCAGCTTGCTTCTTGGGTCTGTTCACCTGGAAAACCTTTTTCCAGCCTTTTACTCTGAGATAATGTCTATCTTTGTTGTTGAGGTTTTTTTTTTCTTCTTTTTTTTGTTTTTCTATACAGAGTTGCTCTGTGTAGCCCTGGCTGTCTTGGACTTTGTAGACCAGGCTGGCTTCAAACTTACAGCAATCTGCCTGCCTCTGCCTCCCAAGTGCTGGGATTAAATGTGTGTGCCACCATGTTCGGCCGAGGTGTGTTTCTTGTATGCAGCAGAATGATGGATCTTGTTTTTGCATCCATTCTGTTAGCCTGTGCCTTTTTATTAGGGAATTGACTTCATTGATGTTGAGAGATATTAATGACCAATGATTGTTAATTCCTGTTTTGATGTTGTTGGTGGTAGAGTGTATGTGTGTGCTTCCATTCTTTTGATCTTGCTGATGTGGGGTTATTTATTTTCTGTGTTTTCCTGGGAGTGGTTAGCTTCCTTGGATTGGAATTTTCCTTCTAATATATTCTGTAGGGCTGGATTTGTAGATAGATATTGTTTACATTTGTTTTTGTCATGGAATATCTTGTTTTCTCCATCTAAGGTGATTAAAAGTTTTGCTGGGTATAGTAGTCGAGGCTGGCATCTGTGGTCTCTAAGTGTCTATAAGATATCTGCCCAGGCCCTTCTGACTTTTTGAGTCCCTGTTGAGACGTAAGGTGTAATTCTGAAAAGTCTGCCTTTATATGTGACTTGGCCCCTTTCCCTTGCAGCTTTTAATATTCTTTCTTTGTTCTGTACATTTAGTGTTTTGATTATTATGTGGAGGGAGGATTTTATTTTCTGGTCCAATCTATTTGGTGTTCTAGGCTTCTTGTATGTTTATAGCCATCTCTTTCTTTAGGTTATGATTTGTTGAAAATATTTTCTGGGCCTTGGAGCTGGGACTTTTCATCTTCTATTCCTATTATTCTTAGGTTTGGTCTTTTCATAGTGTCCCAGATTTCTTGGATATTTTGTGTCAAGAACTTTTTAGATTTAACATTTTCTTTGACTGATGTATCAAAAATTTCAATGTTATCGTCTACACTTGAGATTCTTTCTTCCATCTCTTGTATTCTGTAAGTGATGCTTGTGTCTGTAGTTTCTGTTCTCTTCCCTAGGTTTTCCATCTCCAAGTTTACTTCAGTTTGTGTTTTCTTTATTGTTTCTATTTCTATTTTCAGGTCTTGGGTAGTTTTATTTATTTCCTTCATTTGTTTAATTGTATTTTCCTGTATTGCATTTGGTGATTTATTCATTTTCTTCACCCGTTTGAATGGATTTTCTTGCATTTCTTTAAGAGATTTATTCATATCCTTTCTTAAGGCCTCTATCTGCTTTATGAGGTTGGATTTAAGGTTACATTCTTTTTCTTTAGCTGTGCCAGTGTGTTCAGGGCTTGTTGTAGTAGGATAGCTGGGCTTTGGTGCTATCATGCTGCCCTGGCTCTTGTTTACTGTGTTCTTACACTGGCTTTTAGTCATCTTGTTGTCCTTTGTGTTGGCTGGGTGTTCCTGATGCTGACGGGATTCCTTGGGGAGGCATGCAGAACCTTGGGCCTGATAGTGGAGCTCAGGGCATAGTGGACTTCTCACCTCTGCTGGCTCGGTATTCCTGGGCATCTGGGGTCTAGATGTTCCTCTGCTGGCTGTGTCCAGGTGGGCAGAAGAGAGGCTGGGCAGACTCTCACCTGGGTGTTCCTGCGGACCTGCAGGCCTGCATGATCCTGGGATTGGCAGCGATAGTGTGAGTTTTAAAATGACTGTCTTTTAAAATTTGGTTTTATAAACTTATTTTTAAAAACTTGCAAATAAGGACATCACCTGCCAAAATTAACCAGACCCAAAGTCTGTGTAACTCAGTAAACTTCTATACAGTTAGAATTGGCAGCCAGAACAGAGGCTGGGAAGTATCACATCAGTTTACACCTTCAGTTTCAAATATATTTAATGCACTTTTCCACCATCCAAACCAAAAAGCCCAGGACAAAATTAGAACTAGAGGAACAATTAACTTTACATCCTCCTTCATAACTCATGTCTTTTATCTGCATTTGGTCTTTCCTCATCCCCTAATGTTTAGCCTCCCTTGTGCTCTTTTCAACAAATTATACTGGACAAATGGGTACATTTGTTCACACACACACACACACACACACGCACGCACGCATGCACGCACACGCACACACACGCGCTCGTGATCAGCCAGATCCCACATATGAGAGAGAACATGCCATGTTTTTCTTTCTGAGATTGTGTGACCTTATATAATATTATACATTCTAAGTTCATACATTTTCCTGCCAATTTTTAACTTCATTTTTCTTTAGAGCTGACTAGTGTTCTATTATACATTTATATATGATATATTCAAAATGTATCTATTTGATAATGTATGTAAATAGTTATTCTCAAAATTTCATTATCCATTATCTGCTGATCCAGAAAGAAACAAAAGAAGGAAGAAAAAGAAGGAAGAGAGGGAGAGAGAGAGAGAGAGAAGGAAAGAGAAAGAGAGAGACATTAGGACCCTGACCTATTCCTTTCTGTCTCTGGTCCTGCTTCTTGGCTGGGGTGAGCAGCCTCCTGCATCACACACTCCTAGCCATGATCTCCTCTTGGTTAGGTCCCAAGTGATGGACCAAGTGACCATTGACTAAAACCTCTGAAACTGAGAGCAAAAACCAAACCTTTTCTCTTTTTAAGTTGGTTAGCTCAGGTATTTTGTCATAGCAGGGGAGAACTGATCAACGTAGCACGAAAAAACTCTTAGAGTGTTTGAGAATGAGAGATGAGAAATCAGGCCCTGGGTGACAAGCAGGGCCTTATGGCCATGGGAAAGGCAGCTGGAAAGGGGTGACCCCAGGGGTGACCTCAGGGGTGACCCCAAGGGCCATGTGACCTCCATTGGCAGGAGGCTGGTGCTAGCTGATAAAAAGCCAAGGATGTTGCTGGCGGTGTGAGATGGGCTGGGAAGGAACGAGTCCTGGCAGTGGTCCAGTGCAAGCTTAAAGAGGATTGGCTCTCTGTGGCTCTTGGAAACTTAGGAGAGGGGGAGTGTGTTGTTGAGGACCAAGCCAGACACCAGACCTGGAAAGAAAGCTGAGTCATAGTTGATCCCCATCCCTGAGTGCATGTTTGCCCTGGGCCTACCCACACATGGCCATCTCATCTGTGAGCTCTAGGGATCCACATTTTCAGCTTATTTTTCCTTACTGAGAAATTCTGCAACATCTCTAGAGGATACGATGTGTGTGTGTGGGGGGGTGGGGGGTGGGGGGTGTCCTTGGATCCCTGCCTTCTGTTTACTAGGTGGCCCTACCTTCTGACTTGGCAGGGACTTGCAGAGCAGACTCTTCTCTGGGCCTATGATTCCTTCCCCTCTGGTCCTTCTGCCTATGTTAACTGTCTGGGGTTGAGCCCAACCTTCATGAGGAGGGGGCTGTTTCCCAGGCAACTGATGGGAAGCAGGAGGAGTGGCTTGGAGGAAGCAAATGCCACCCTGGCTGCACCGTGAATTATTCACAGCAGTGAGAACTGACTCACTCTCCAGTCTGCCATCTTCTGGAATCTTCTTGTTGATTCCTCCTTGGCAAGCTTCCTCCGCTTTAGTCTGCAGGACTTCACTCCGTGTCTTGGGCAGCCATGCCCAGGAGGCCCCCTCCTCTATTATGATTTCCTCACCTTTTTCTCCCACTTTTGGCTGTTTCCTTTCTACCAACTACTGTGCTAAGTGCCCAGGGTGACTCAAGGCAGGGAAATAATCTGTCCCAGATCATATGGTTTTGAAGGGATGGGGTCAGAATGCAAATTGGGGTCTGACTCTAGCCTGTGTCCCCCAGAAGTGACTGTTGCAATGGCAGAGACCGGCTGTATAAGACTCTGCCTTGAGGCTGTCTTGGGGCTGGAGAGAAAGTGTGAGATGGAGCAAATGAAGTTGAAACAGAGAGACTCATTCGTGCTGGCTGTGGAGCTGCTTGCCTGCCCATCAGGTGCGGGGTGCAGCCCATTGTAGTAGTTCTCTCACTGGGCCAAGTCTAGCCGATGGACAGGACATTCTCCACCGTTAAGTGGAGAAGGGGATCTGACTTTCACACAAACTCTGGTGCCCCATATCGGACCATGTCCCTTGGATGGGGAGGCCTGGTGGCACTCAGAGGAAAGATAATAAGTCACCAAGAAGAGACTTGATACCCTAGGAGCATATACAGGGGGAGGAGGTCCCCCTCAGTCACAGACATAGGGGAAGGGAATAGAGGGGGAAACGGGAGGGAGGAAGGAAGGGGAGGATACAAGGGATGGGCTAACAATTGAGATGTAATATGAATAAATTAATAAATAAATAAATTAATTAAAAAAAAAAAGAGTACTGTAGATCTGACTAGAGCCATGGTTTCTCAGAGACTGGCCTCCCTCTGAGGTCTCAGGCTGGGTCTGAGGAGCACAGGCCTCCCTGAGAGTCTGCAGTTCTCTCTCCTTTATACTCCAAAGCTCTGAGGGAGGAAACACAGTTCTGGACTGGGGTCCCAGAGCTTGAGTGAAAGCAGTTCAACACATCAGGGGAAAGGATGATGGGCCCTGGGAATGTCCTAGACTGGGCTGTGGTTCAAGATGGCTACATTTGTGGTGGCCAGGCATGGGCTGTGGATGGGGGCTCTTGTTCCTAGCGGAACTGTGTCAGCCATCAAACATGGACGCATTGGTCTAGTTCTCTGGGTCAGGCCCAAGGTCGGGGACTCTGAGGTGCTTATAGACAAAATGCCCTGGGGCGTTGGAGGAGGCTTCCTGTTTCTTAGCTCATGGGCTTTGACCCAAACAAACGCTGCTGTTTTGGAGGTGGTTTGTGGGGTCTCCAGGAACCAGGGAGGTTTTCCTGAGAGACAGTGTTCTGGGGTGTCAGGCCCCCTGGGTAGTGCCCCCCCTCAACTCCAAGTCACTTCTAAGGTTTCTAATATTCCACGCTGATGGGCCTTGGGGGATACTGTCAACTTGGAGACCAGGTCAAGAGAGGGAATGCCACTGAGACTCAAACAAGTCACCGTGTGGAGGGCGGGGCTTTGGGCCCTTGGTAGCATCTACACGGAGAGCGATTTCCAGTGATCCCCACTGTTTTGCACCCCAGAGAGCTCGGGATGGGGCCAGGTTTAGATTTACAGCTGCTTGAGGGGAGAGGCTGAAGGGGCACTGTGAGGGGGAGGGGGAGGGGGATCAGCAGAGACAGGTGTGTCGTTTCCCTTTTCACTTATTGGCCTTGGGGCCCTTTCCACGCGTCCATGCCCAAAAAGGGCACGTGATTGGAATGGCTGAAGTCTTTAGGAACTGCGTTTGCTCTCCCTTCCTTCTCTCACTGGCCATTTTACTGCATTTCAGGTCACTTTCAGACCTTTCTGGACTTCCCGCTTTGTCTCCGGCCCCCCCCCCCCACCTTCCCTCTGGCTCCTCAGCTTACTTCCTGGATATGTGATTCCTAGCTTCGGCTCTCACCACTTCCCTCTTCCTTTCCATGCCTATCCAGGGTCTCTCATTTTGGGCTTGGGTGCCTCAAACACCAGCCTAGTCACCTTAACCTCCCTGGCCTCCAAGAACCCCCCCCCCCCAGTATTCCAGCTCCCACTTGCTTTCAAGTGGTCATCCTGATAGTGACCTCGTGCTCCCCCAACATTAGACTCAGCCTGCTTCCCATTTAATTATTAGCCTGACCACCTTTCTAGTGTTAGAAGCAGGTTAGGCTCGGCCTGGGAGTTATGCCTGCAGTTCCATTAGCTACCACTAGGTGGGCTGTAGGGTCTGGGCTGGGTAATTAAGAGACATTTAATATCAAGTCCAATGCATCGCAAAAATGAAACAAACAGGAATCTCTGTCTCTCCGTGTGTACATATTGTGTACATGCATGTATAGAAGAATTGATTAGATAAAAGACTGCTGGCCAATTTAATGACTGCAGATAAAAAGTGCAGGCTAATTTGGAAGAAGATATAGAAATAGCCAAACACTTAGGTAAATCAGGCACCCTCATTAGCCCTTGACTGCTAATAATTAAGCTTAATTTTGCTTTTACTATTCATTACTTCTTCGAGCAATTTAATTTGGGCTTCTTTGAGTCATGTCTGAGCCCCTGGAGACCTCCGGTCAGCCACTCAAGGTGTTAAGCCACCTTCCCCCCCCCCCCCCTCGCATTCCCCTCCTGCGGCTTTAACTGCCCCATGAAAGAACCTTATCTGTGATTGCTTTCTGCAAATCCCTGGAAAGGCCTTTGGTCTCCTTTGTGTGAGCTTCCAGCCCCTACATCTTCTGCACGCAGAGTGCAAAACTGGAGAGTGAGGGATCATGAGACACTCTGCTCTATTTTCCCGGGGCTTTTTTTTTTTTTTTTCCAATTAAGAAAAGTGTTTGCTCCCCTGATCTCGTCTCCTGGCCAACCCCTCCACCTTTGGAGCTGGGTCTTGTCTCGAATCTGTTTGCTTCTAATTCTCGAGGTCCTCCGCTGACCTTGGTCTTTGTAGCGTGTTGGGTGCACGACCTTGTCACTGTGGCAGGCTGCTCTCTGTGATCTAGGGCCACTCCACATCATCTCGCGTGGCGTCTTTTAAACTGCAGGAAAACCGTCGTGCGATGACATTTCGGGATGTGAGCCCGAGGGTTCCTTACAGAGGGCCATGACCACACAAGATCTCAGGCCCAGCTGGGATGCAAAAACACAGCCTCCCTCCTCCCTCCTGCCCCAGGAAAATCCCCAGGTCTTGTTCTTTTTGCTGCTTGACCCAGAGTCCTGACAGCCTTCGAGACCTAGGTCGGGAGCAAGCCAGGGGAGCTAGAAAGCAGAGGAGGACGGGCAGAAGCCCAGCGCTCTATTTGAAGTTCCAGGCATAGTTCAGAGCCTGGCCAGCTGGCAAGGCCGCGCTCACACAGGGAAGGGTACAACGTAAGATGAAAACATTGAGTTCCGTGTCCAAGATTTAAAATGTCAAAATGGTCACCCCAGTGCTCCTGCTCCAAAGAGAATGGGATAGGAGAAAGGTCAAGGTGTCCCAAGGTGCCCTGGGATTTAGTGGAACACCCTCTGGAAAACACTGGAAATGGAACAGAGATGGCCGAAATACAGGCAGGGTTGCCTGGGAGAGGACAGGAAGTAGAAATTCGAGAGGACAGGAAGTAGATATTTGAGAGGACAGGAAGTAGATATTCGAGAGGACAGGAAGTAGTGATGAGTGAGAAGGGACCACAGATAGGGAAGGAGAAGCCTACGTAAGAATACGTGGCTAGAGGAGTGGGGAGGGGAGACTAGGGAGGGAGGGTGGGACTGGAAGGCAATGAGGGAAGGGGCTACAATCGGGATGTATAGTGAACAAATTTAAAAAAAAAAACAAAAAAGAGTAAGTGGGCAGGCATGATGGCGCACACCTTTAATCCCAGCACTCTGGGAGGCAGAGGCAGGCGGATCTCTATGAGTTTCAGCCCAGCCTGGTCTACAAAGTGAGTTCAGGACAGCTAAGGCTACACAGAGAAACTCTGTCTGGAAAAATAAAATAAAGCAAAACAAAACAATAACAAAGAGTAAGTTGGCCTGAGGCTGGAGAGATGGCTCAGCTATTAAGAGGGCTGGCTGTTCTTCCAGAGGCTCCAGGTTCAATTCCCGGCATCCACATGGCTGTTCACAACTGCTTGTAACTTCCAGTTTCACCCTCTTTCTGGTCTTCCCGGGCACCAGGCATGCAGGTGGTGCACAGGCATGCAGGTGGTACACAGGCATGC
>OU015754.1:59115114-59141201 GCA_907169655.1 Acomys percivali | reverse complement strand
GGTACACAGGCATGCAGGTGGTGCACAGGCATGCAGGTGGTGCACAGACATGGGTGCAGATAAAACACTCACCCACTCACACACAAAAACCCCCAAAAAACAAAAAGTGGTCTGCTTCTGGGGGAGGTAGGACCAACGAGTTCCTGAGAAGCCTCCTTTTTCCATCCGGTCCTCAAAGCAGAAGGATGTCTGGGATGCTCACTCTGGGCCAATAACTCCCAGCTGAACTGTATGGCTAAGGAGGCCCCGGGCTCCTGGAAGGCTTGCTCTGGTCCTGAGGCAGAAGTAGGAGGACACCTAGAATGGCAGTTGAAGTGTGATTGTTAGTACGAGACAGATCTGAGGCGGGGAGGAAATGGTCTCTGTACCCCAGGAAGATGGGACAGGAGTCTTCTCTTCTGGACCCCAACTTCCCCTCCCCGCTCTAATTAGCTCCAGGTTCTCGTCCTCTTGAGGCCTAGTTATTTCCTGCTGCCACAGCGATCAGGGGTCTGGGCTGGGCTGATGAGATCTCTGGGGCCGTGGAGTGGGTTGTACGAAGTTGCCGTCTAAGCAGCCTGCTGCCCTCCCATTTGTCACTGGCATTAGTGCTCACACAATGACCTGTCCGCTGATGACAAGGGGCCCAGAGTTCTGGAGAACGGGTCCCGGATGGCCAACGCGGATAGCCAATTTAGAATTTCTGTCCATTTACCAGTGAGTCGCCCCAAAAGAACACCATTTACGGAGTCGACAAAGGCCAAATTAGATTTCAGATTCTAGCGTGCGCGGGTGACAGCGGAGGGGATGAAATAGTGCGCCCAAAGCGGCAAACTCCGAGCTTGCGAGTTTGCGCAGGAAACCTCGGCTCGCCCCACTCTCAGCTCTCCAGAAGCTCCCTGGCCGTATGGATGACTCAGTGGCTTTTATCTGTACAGATGTTGGCATTTATTCTGGGGACCCTCTCCACAGTCTCCCGGGGCCTCTGCCTGGCTCTACTCTCAGCACCTCTCTTTGCCCCGTCTCCTCTTCCTACTTCCTGATCTCTAACTTCCTCCATATCTGTTTTCTTGGGGTTCTGCCCCATTCTCTGTTAATTTTGGGGCGTTGCCTTAGTAGATGAGGATCTTTATTCTGTGTGATTAGAGGGTGGCCGCAGAGATAAAGTGAGGTGTTCGCCAAATCCTGTTTTATTCTTTCTCTCTCTGGGCAGATTGTAAGACTACGTTTTCCAGCCTTAAAAGAAAAAAAAAAAAAAAGAAAGAAAGAAAGAAAGAAAGATGGATGATGCTGGGTTGGTAAAATGGCTCAGCTCATAAAGGTGCTCGCAGCCCAGGTTAATGACCTGAATTCCATGCCAGGGACCCAAAAGGAGGAAGAAGAGAAACAACTTCCACAATTGGATGTGTCTTAGTGTTTCTTTTTCTTTTTCTTTTTCTTTTTCTTTTTCTTTTCTTTCTCTTCTCTTCTTCCTCTTCCTTTTCCTTCTCCTCCTCCTCCTCCTCTTCTTTGGCTTTTCTTTCTTTCTTTTGTTTGTTTTTTTTTTTGAGACAGGGTTTCTCTGTGTAGCCTTGACTGTCCTGGACTTGCTTTGTAGACCAGGCTGGCCTCGAACTCACAGCGATCCACCTGCCTCTGCCTCCCAAGTGCTGGGGATTACAGGTGAACACCACCATGCCTGGCTGTGTCTTAGTGTTTCTATTGTTGTGATAAAACACCATAACCAAAAGCAACTTGGGGAAGAAAGGGTTTATTTCTTTTACCCTTCTACATCACGGTCCGTCGCTGGAGAAAGACATGCAGGAACTAAAGGTAGGAGCCTGGAGGCAGGAACCTGGAGGCAGGAACTAGAGGCAGGAACTAGAGGCAGGAACTAAAGGCAGGAACCTGGAGGCAGGAACTAAAGGCAGGAACTAGAGGCAGGAACTAGAGGCAGGAACTAGAGGCAGGAACTAAAGGCAGGAACCTGGAGGCAGGAACTGAAGAAGAGGCCATGGAGGAACACTGCTTCTTAGGCTGCTTTCTCGTGGCTTTCTTAGCTTGCTTTCTTATAGCACCCAGGAACATCATGCCAGGGTTGGCACCACCCACAATGAGCTAGGCCCTCTCTCAACAACGCTAGTGAAGAAGAGCACCACAGACTTGCCCACAGGCAAATTTTATGGAGGTGTTTCTCAGTCGAGAGTTCCTCTTCCCAAAGGACTCTAACTTGTGTCAACTTGACAAAACTGGCCAGGACAGCATGGGAGTGTCCATACACAGGCACACAAACAAATAAATCAATGAATGTAATAAAAAATAAGAAGATGATGTTTATGTGCAAGCTGGGAGGAAGCCAAATTAGCTTAGAGGGTGAAGAATAGAGAAATAACTGCTCAGTTCTTGTGTTGTGAAGCTTATTATTAAACAAATATAAAAGAGTCTCAATTATTTATGTGACGGCTGGGTTCAGAGAGAAACTGAGAAACAAGCATGTTATAAAAATAACTTTTAACATTTTTTCTGCTACTTGAATTAGGAATTTACCTGCCTCGGCCAGCAGGACATCTTGAAATGTTCTCTGCCATTGCTAAGAACAAGGCATACCTGCCAATACCCCAGGCTCTCCCTGGTCCTTGAAGAATAAGAGACCTGGACAGGAGACCAAAACTCAAATATGTGGCCAGTATCTCAGATTAGTCAAGGGCATATAGAACAGCCAAAATCCAGCCAACAGACACAGAGTTAGGGGAGAGATGGCTGCATAGAATTGCCACGGCGTTAAGGAGACGGATGAACTGAAGTGGAGTGGTGGGGTTGAGGGCTGAAAAGATGAGCAGGGCCAGTTTACGCAGCCAGGGTAGGAGTCTGTATGGGAAGTCTTTGGAAGACTTCGCTCTCTAGGTACAGGGATAGACACAGGTGACTGATCTCATTGTGCAGATGGGAGAAATTGAGGCACACTGGACTTAAGCTGGTTGATCAATATCACAATGACAGAGTGGAATAGCTCCAGCTGCCCGGGTCACTAAGGAGCAGCCTGAGTTCTGCTCAGTGTTACCTTTCCTGGTCTCTTCTCCAGGCTCTTGGATGATGCTTCTCTCTCTCTCTCTCTCTCTCTCTCTCTCTCTCTCTCTCTCTCTCTCTCCGTTCTGTCTCTTGCATAACTCTGGTTTGCTCTGCTGTCCTAACCCATGTCAGTCCCTCAGCAGCTAGTCAGCCTCATTTTTCGCAGATCCCAGCCACTATTCTCTGATGATCCCATCAGTCCTCTGACCCCATGGTCATGACCCTCTGGTCAGCACCATCCTAAGCCCTGAGCTGATCCCACATCACTGTCTTCTCTCTGGGATGACAGGCAATGCTGAAGACAACTACAGGGTATGGTTCATAAGTTGGTGTTAGGGGCATGAGGCTTGGCATCTGTAGCCCTGTATGTTACTTACGGTGTTGTGTTTTATGTTATAAGTGTTACAAGTTACTCAGTTTCACTGTGCCTCAGCTTTCTTTTTGTTGTTGCTGTTTTGGTTTCTTTCTTTCTTTCTTTCTTTCTTTCTTTCTTTCTTTCTTTCTTTTTTTTGTCTGTGCATTAGAGACAAAGAAGTCTCTCTGGGCTCTTATGACAATGAAATTATGTAAGGACAGACACTCAATGAATGGACATTGACAATGGCTTCTAACTGCTTTCTCCATGCCCCTGTTCCCTGATTATCCACTCTTCCCCCCTCTCTCTTCCCCACACTATGGTCACATACTGCACATTGCTTTTACCTTTTACTGTGTAGGTCAAGATCATTGGCTGTGAGTTCCCTCAATTTCCCATAAGGCTTTCTGGGGCTCCCTCCTGGGCTGCTGGTTTCAGGCAGCTCCCAGGCCTTCCTCCAACAGATCTCTGGCGCTTTGTTTATACTTTCATTCATTCCTCCACCCAACCTCCCTGGCCTTTCTCTAGTGGAGGAAGGCTCAAGCTATTCCAGCCTCAGAGCTCAGCGGTGCTGCCTCAGCATCTCCCACATTTCTTCTCCTCACTTCGTATCACTTTTCTGAGATGCTTCCTTCCAGTTCCCTGCTTCCTCTGTGTTCCCTCCTCCTCCTTTCCACCCACTTCTATTCTCCCTGCTGGCTCCACTTACGCCACTCTCACCAAGGCCACCAGCGACCCACTTACCCAATCTAGAGACACTTTTCTTAGCCTAGTAATCTCCTGGCAGCACTTGACAAGGTCAGCGGTGTTGTTCTGTCTATTCTCTTCCGTGGTCTGAAACACCGGCTTTGCCCAGACTCCTCTAGTCTCCTCTCTCCCCAGTCCTTTCTGTGGTTACTGTGGCTCCTTCGGGAAACAGTTCTTGGCCTGTTTGATCTTCTTCTTTGGAGATGTACCTAACCACATACCCTTTAATCTTCTAACCCTGAGTCTTCAGACCAGATGCGGCTCCTAGTCCGTCTAGACAGCAATTTACAGGTGCCTGGACCCATGGTCCTTCCTTCTCCAAGCCTCTACTGCTATTTTGAGTTTCCCCTTTCGGTTAGCCATGCATCTCACTGGTCTTGTCCTGTTCACCCCCATCATGCGACCAGTTGCTGAGTCCTGGCAAATCTGCCATCCCTAAGCCTTCTCTCAGGAGCATCCTCTGACTGTCACAACACACAGACAGACAGACAGACAGACAGACAGACAGACACACCCCTTACTCCACTGCTCTCTTGTATTAGTGCAACAGCCGGGACATCAACTGTCACACTTCCTGCCTATCTTCCTGTCTGACTGTAGCTCTTCCAGGGCCGGAGCTGTAGCCTCAGGACACAGTTTGATGACTGTGACATATCAGTGGCTTCACAGATCCTTGAGGACATGGGTAGCAAGGAAGAAGACTCCCGGGTTGGGGTTAGGGCGGGCACAAGGCCTACTTGGTGTCTACTTGAGAACACAGAGTCAAGCGACGCACAGATTGCTGAGTCCCTTTGCGCACGTCTCCCTCTAGACCGGCTACTGAGCCTTTTGTTCTGTTGACAGGCGAGGAAGCAGCTACAAGCTCCTTAATCACCTCTCCACAAACACGGGGAAGCCTCATTAATCCCACTGGCTGATGATCTATTGTCGTCAGCTCAGGTCTCTCAGGCTGGCCTTCCTCTGCTGAGGCAGAAGGCCCCTAGGCTAGAATGCTGCCCCTTCACTCTTGCAGAAGAAGCCCTGTGCTTTTAGGGCTAGTACTCTGACAGGGACTCTGAGCCCAGGGGGAGTCTGTGGTCTGCACTGAGACCAGGGTGGGTCTTCCACCAGGTACACCACTGCTCATCACCCAGGTACAGGACAACGCTTGGTGCTGACAGAACCACAAGAGAAATAAGTTCATGGGACAGGTGTGTGTGTGTGTGTGTGTGTGTGTGTGTGTGTGTGTGTGTGTGTTTATATGAGCGGTTAGCTCCATTAACTCTGGAGTTGATGCAGGTTGAAATTGAGTGGCTGTGGACAAGCCACTTGTTTTCCCATGTCTTAGGTTTTGGGTGGGAAAGGCGAGGTAGCCACAGTGTCTACTCATACGGTTGCCATGAGGACAGCACATTAACCAATGAATGATCTTGGTTTTGGTGCATCTTTTGTCTGAAATGGAATGCTTTGGAAGTCCTACTCCCTATCCTCATCACAAACTAGGGGGAAATCAAAGGTTTGCCATGGCAACTGTGGGTTAGAGGAGCAGGGCTCTCATTGGCTGTTCTTTGTTTGGTGCTTTGGGCTCCTTAGAATTGAGACCCAGTGCCCCTCAACCCAGATCAGCCCCCATGGTGTGGCTACATACTTTACCCTCTTGGATGGGGTCAGAGGCCAGGACCTCTGAGTTCTCTTTCTGGTTTTGCTTCTGAATTGTGTGAATGTGGGCAGTTTGATTTTTCTTTGGGCCTCAGTATTTCTATCTGTACAAAGGAGGAGCTGGCATAGAAAGAAAATGTATGTGGTTCCATATACTATTATTGTTGTCGTGGCTGAGTACTTGGACTAAGAAGCATAGTGAAGCTCTCTTAAGACTCAATAGGACAGAGTATCTGCCGTTGATTAGTGAGGTCTGCAGTGGACATAGGATAGAGAAGAGGTGCTCTGTGTGTCTTGTCTTTGCTACCTCTAAGGTGGTTGCTTTATTTTGGAAGAGCCCACATCCTTTATCTAAAAGCTTCTCTGTGCTGTGAATGTTCACAATGACACGAATGGTCTGGACAAAATCTGGCATTAATTCTAGGAAACCCCATTCACCGTACTTCATTATTACCCAGATTGGAAGGGACAAAATCTACTATAAATCTGTGGTATAGAGTGTGTGGTCACCATGAAGGGAAGAGAGACTTTGACTTGAGGGAGGAGAGTCTAGGAGGGGAAGCATATATGTGACCATGACTAGCTAGGCAGGGGCAGGGGACAGGTCTGTGAGTGCTACAAGATGCCAGAAGCAGGCAGGCCTGTCAGGGTTGTCTATGAACTTGGGCCTGGAACCAGAAGTGTTTTAGTCAATGAAATTTAGGAAGCCAGTCTCATAGGTGGCTTTTCCCATTGTCTAGATGGTAGGGCTGGGACATAGCAAGCCTCTGTACCAGGAACTTCTCTCTCAGCCATATTGGCCTAGTTCTTGCCAGAGCTGCCTCCTGGACATGGGCTGCAGGGAAGATGGGAAGGCTGAGATGACTTGGCCGGTAAGTTGGAAGTTCTAAAATAGTTTCTTGGAGTTTTCACAGGGACATGAAGTCCTTTTCGTTTGCAGGATTATAGGTAGGTAGAGCTGAGAGTAGCAGGGAGTGGGTGCCACCCTTGAGGGCACTTTGGGAGGTTATATGTCACAGGTACAAGGGGTCCCGACATGGAGGCCTTTGGAAGATTGATCAAGTTCATGAGCACAGAGCCCAGTCATCAATTAAGCTCATGTAACCATCTTTCTCTTTACAAATTCATGCAAAGGCAGGGGAATGGATTTCCTTGTACTTTTATTTAGTGTCTGCTGCTAACTCAATCAAGGTTCTTTGAGCCACTTAATTGTGTTGCTCTTCAGGAAGTCGTAGCTCAACAAGAGTGTCAGGAAATGAAGTGGATAGTTTTCAAAACTATTCTATAGTCATCAAGTGCCCTTTTTCCTACCTCTGGATCCTGAGTAATTGTCTGTACTTGGGTGGTACAACAGTGAGCACAGGTCAAGGGCATGGATGGTTATGCAGTTACTGCAGTGGCTTGTCAGGCAGTCCTGGGTTCCAGGTATTTCTGGGTGTATGCCCTTGAGCAAGTAACAGTCATCTCACATCTCAGTTTCTTTGTTTATATAATAGGCGCAGTTCTAACGACCTTGTAGGAGTGTTGGAAGAGTTAGCAAGGCAGTTGTTGGTGCAGCTGATAGCAAAAGAGAATAAAACGGAAGGCACGCAGCATCCACCCGTCCCCACCTCTCCCTGAGCCCTGGTGTTATAGACATATACTAACACACATGGTATTTTTTTTCTTCTTTTAATGGGGATGCTGGAGATCTGAACTCAGGCCCTCATGCTGTTGTAGCAGTCAGTGTGCCCACTGAGCTGTGGCCCCTGACCCAGAAGGTACTAAACTCACAGCAGCTAATTGTTCTGTCATTGGTGTGAGTGCAAATTCACAGTAACATTTACTGTGCCATAGTAAAACATGGCTTCAGGATGAAATGTCACCATGCTCAGACACAGTAACAAAACTACAAGGACACACAGTTCTCAGGACACAAGGAGAGACCTGCACACAGCCACGTGCAGCTGTAGGAATGTCGTTGCAGTAATGTGCAGCAGCAGTTACAAAGGCACAGAGTAACTTTAGCTACACCAAGGTAGAGTATCAGTGAGGTAACAGGGCCATGGTGTGAACATGCAGTACCACACAGCTATAGCAATATATGTGCCACATTCGTATAAAGGGATATTAGCATTAAAATAGAGGCCATCAGTCACAGAGTGACAATTCCTATGAGAAATAGATAACAGGGAATCATGGGTCATATATGGTTATAGTTTCTTAAAGGGATTACAATACATATGCCCAATCATATGTAGTCAGAGTAATAGATGTGTATTGGTCTGTGGGGATGCTGCTGCACACAGGCCAGGCCAGGCTGTCTCCAGCATCCTGTCTGCCCTCGGACTTCTTACCTGCGTGTTTAACAGTGTGCACCTGAACTTCATAAACAATCACGGATGTTCTTCAAGGGGGGAAAACCCATCAGAAGTATTTTTATGTGGGGCAAGATTCTGCATCCACATGGCCTGCCCTCTTGTCTGATGGTTAATGTCTGGGTATCCCGGGTTCATACATGTGAGGGTCAGAGTAAGAAGTAGAAAGCTCTCCAGAGAGCAGACTTCAGTCCACAGCCAGTCCTCGTCCAGGCTGCTGCCTCAGTTCTCTTTCTGGTAGCTGGATGCCAATTTGATGTGGCTTTTATGTGGCCTTGTTCTCCATGCTACTGGAACAAATTTGATCATCTCTGTCCTCTCTTTCTTCTCTCCCTCCCTTCTCTCTCCCTCCCTCTATTGTTTTCTCTATCTCACTGTGGTTTTGAGATCTGAAAGCTTTTGCTTTGTTTGAGCAAAAGGCCCATTTAAACCAATATCCTATGAAGGTCAGAAAGTCGCTTCCAGAGAGCCTGTGTCACAGGTCAGAAGTTCTGTCATACGGGGCGGGGAGGGGGGTGTTGGTAACATTTGTAGCCCAGTTGGTTGTGGCCTGCGGTAGAAGAGAAGTAACTCCCTAGGGAAGCTGGTGTCCACCGCAGCTAAACTGATGAGCTGACTTCTTCACGGTCACCCTTTTTGTGGACAAGCTTGGGATCCAGTCCTGTGTAGCAATAGTTAGCTATTACTGTGTAACAAAACATCCCACTGTTTGTTTATGGCAGCACAGTTTGTTATTGCTCATAACTCTGCAGGTCGAATAAATGGCTTTTCTGCCAGGGAGAAGGCTCGGCTGGTTTGGGCTGAGGACACTCAGGCCTCAGTGGTTAGCTGGCTGTTCTGGTGGCCTTGGCTTAAGGGAGTGGTATACTCAGTGGAGTAATCATGGGTCTCTTACATTCCTACAGATGGCTTGTTCCCAAGGCAGCATCAGGTAAAAATGGGAGAAAGGAAAAGAGGGAGAGAGGGAGAGCAGGTCCTTTGAGTTCTCAGCTTAACTGGGCTCCGTCAGCTCTGCTGTATGTATTCTATTAGCTGAATCAGGACACAAGGATAGGCCAGACAGAACCAGACCTCACTCCCTGATGGGGGAGCTGCAGTCACACCATTAGGGACTGGCACGGTGGAGTCCCTTGCTGCTCAGGAGGGCTTTCCAGGCCTCCGCCATGGCTACTTTAGAGCCCTGGACAGAGCTATTCTGGGACTTCAGACTCTGCATACCAGAGGGTTGGTGTCTTGTGGGTAACGGTGATTTTTAACCGTGTGAACTCACATAAGAGTGGCCTTCTCTCAGCCGACTGGCCTGGGGCGGACCCCTGACCCCCACTGGCTTCTCATGCCTCGTGCCTAGAAATATTCTTTCCCAACAAGGAGCTGGGTCTCACTTCCATACAGAAAATTTGAAACTGAGGCCGAGAGACTCGAGGCCTCAAGTGATGAGTGGAGGCTAAGAGGTCATGGTGTAGAGCTACAGTTGGGCACGTTGGGGAGCACAGCTCAGGAGAGACAAAGGGAGAGGCCCAGTGCACCTGGCTACAGTGAAGAGAGAAAGGGCCTGTTCTTCTGGCTCTGGATCCCTGATCAAAAAATAAGATCTGCGAAACCCACTTCCTTACAACACAGTCCTTTCTTGATTCAGAGGGTCCGATGGGGCCTCTAGTCCTTGTAGCTTAACACCATAGAGAAAAGGGCCTCTTTGTGTGAAAGGCCACATAGCCGGGATGCCAGCTCATGCCAACCATCACACAACTCCCATAACATTGCACTGCTGGGGATGGGAGAGCTCAGCTTTAAAATAATGAGATATGAGGGCAGGGCTAGGGTTGCCACTTGGTGATGTGCTATGTGTTCACAAGGCCCTGGGTTCACTCTCTACTACAGGAAAACCGTGAAGCAGCGCTGTGTGGTTAGTCTCAGGCGGATGCCTAAGGCCCAAGAAAGGCTCATCAGGGTTCATTCCAGAGTGCTCTCACGCTCACAGCCTGGCATTTGGAGATGCAATGATGCCCTTAAGCCACTCCGCAACATTTCCCTATTACACAGGGATGGTTTAGAAAGGGATTCCTGCATTAAGACACCCACCTAGAGGATGCCCAATGCTTCTCAATGTGCCAGGAGATGCCTGCTGGGCATGCTGGCATATGCATGCAATCCCAGCACCTGGAGTACAAGAGAACAAAAAGTTCAAAGCCAGCCAGAAACATAAAGTGAGACCCTGCCTCAAAAAAAAACCCCAAGGGTTGGGAAAGCGTAGTTGCCAGCATGCACAAAGAGTGGTATGGAGAGGGAGAGAGAAAAGAGCCTTTAAATCAAGCTTCTCTTTTATTTTTCATGATTGCTAGGAAGCTCACCCTCAAATTTACCACCACTTAGTCACTTACATACAGTTCTGAACATTCAGGCTTCCTGTGCCTGGAAGTCTGAACTTGTCTAGCTGAGGGAGACATTGCTTTGCGGCTTTTAAGCAGTGAAGAAATAGAATGAATGGATGAGAAGCCAACATAGCACGAGCAGACTTGTGTAAATACGACTGTGTGCGGTGTGTGTGTGTGTGTGTGTGTGTGTGTGTGTGTGCATGAGCTTCTTATTGCTACTGTAGCGATTTGCCACGAGTTTAATGGCTTGGAACAACAAGCCCTTGCTATTTTACAATTCTGGAGGTCAGAAATCTAAAATGAGTCTTGCAGGGGAGGGTGAAGGTGTTTACAGAGCTCTGCTCCTCCTCAAGTGCCCCGAGGAAGAATCCACTTCCTTGCATTTTCCAGCTCCTAGAAGCTTCCTGCCTTCTTTGGCTCATGACTTCTCTTGTCTTCAAATCCAGCAATGGGGTGTTTCCCAGTCCTTTACCCATCCCCGTTCTGTCATGCTGTTGCTCATGCCTTCCCTCTCACATGATCATTTATGGTCATCTTGAGCCTTTAGATAACCCAAGAGAGTATTTCCCTCTTGAGGATTTGTTATTTTTTTGTCTTTTGAGATGTGGTATCATTTTGTAGTTCATGCTGGCCTTGAAATCTTGACCTTTTGTCTTAGTCAACTGAAGACTTGGATTACAGACACGCACCATGTTGTGTCCCACCTTGAAATTCTTAATCAAATCTGCAAAGCCTCTTTTAGTAAATAAAAGAATATATTTGCGTGCTCTGGGGCTGGGATACGAGTGTCAGGGGTCGGGGTTTGCTCACAGCGGTAGCCCACTCAGGAACACTTCCCACTGCCCTTCTCATCCACCTTCCCTCCTTTCTGAGATAGGTGCAGCCTAGGCTATTCTGGAACTTGTGGTAATCATCCTGCCTTAGCCTTGTTTTCCTGTCTTATGTCCCCATTTTCACATGATCTTGGGAATCACATCTCAGATTAAGCGTATATGCCCTTGGTGTTGTCTTAGGGTCTATTTGGAAGAAACAGGAGTGAGTTTAGAATGCCATGAGTCTGAGTTATGGGTATGTTCTCTCTTTCTTGGGGTCCTTTGAGCAACCAACCAACCAAACTTCCTTCCTTCTTTCCTTCCTTCCTTCCTTCCTTCCTTCCTTCCTTCCTTCCTTCGTGTGTGTGTGTGTGTGTGTGTGTGTGTGTGTGTGTATGCGCATGCGCACACATGCGCACAGGCTTGATTATTTCTTCTTTTTATTCTTTGAGGCACAGTCTCTCAGTTGAATCCAGAGCCTGCTGAATGGACTGGTCTAGCTAGCTGGCTCAGGAATTTTTTCTTTGCCTTTCAAGTGCTAGAATTACAGGTGGGTTACCACACCTGCCTGGCATTGATGTGAGTGTGGGGAGTCTCAAGTCCAGCCCTCACAGTTTCACGACAGGCACTTCATCCACTGTATTGTCTCCCCAGGCCCCTGTGAGTTTTCTATATATCTTTTATGGTTATGTTACTAAACAAAACCCAATAACAAACAACACAGTGCAGGAAGAGTACATGTGTCTTCCAGCACAGATTCAAATGGAAACAATTTCTTATGGAGAATGTAACTTAAAGTACCCTAGAGTCTCTGCAGCTTTTCTCTATTGCCCAAAGCACCCCACCCCCACCCCTCTGGCTAGTGTAGTGTTAGAGGAAAGTGTTTCCTGTCACCAGGGTATTCTGAATGTTGGCTTCAGCTCAGTATTGATTTCAGGATGGGGTGGGATGCCACAGACGTCTGGGCTTATTTTGCTTAATAAGGCCTCTTAGCTTTGCATTCCTTAGGCTCATGGATTTCCTCTATTAAGGTTCCCTGTGTGGTGGCTCCCATCACATGAACACTGGGAGGCGTCAGAGAAGAGGTCTGTGCTGTGGGCCCTGTCCATGGTATTGTTGCAAGCTTAAAACCTACTGGAGCAGCAGTGGTCTGCAAAGTGGGCTGTTTAAAAAAAAAAAAAAAAAAAAAAAAAAATCCTGCGGAGTTGGAGAGAAAACAGAGCCCGTGATTTACACTGACTGGTCTACTTTAAAGACCTGAGTTCATCTTTGCTATTTAACACACGGATTGATATCAGTGTTTTGTCATCTGTTGGGCACTTGCCGCGCATGGGGGTGGGGTGAAGTGTGCCGAGGGTGTGTGTGTGTGGGGGGGGACAGTTAGAAAGTCAAGTTCCAGGGTTAACGTCAGTGGCTGCTCTCCTACACCTCTTTTCTCTCTGTTTCCAGTCTGCACTCTTGCTGGTTGCGAGACCTATGAATTACACAGGCTACTCTGAACTTAAACTTCTGGGTGAGATATAGTTTATATACAAGGAAACAGGTGTACACTTTAAGGGCTGTGGGTCAATGAATTTTATGACACAAACATGTCTATATGGTCAGCATCCAGATTAAGAAACAAAATTGGGGCTGGAGAGATGGCTCAGTGGTTAAGAACACTTGCTGCTCTTGCAGAGGATCTGGGTTTGGTTCCCAGCACTCATTTGGCAGCTCACAACTGTCTATAACTCAAGTTCTAGGGGACATGATGGATGTACTCCTTTGGCCTCTGGGTGCACACATGCATGTAGTGCATAGACTTGCATGTAGGCAAAACACCCATTACACCCGGAAAGAAAAGAAAACCATTGGCATGCCAGAAGTCAAATTTTACATTGCCTTGCTCTTACTATCTACCCCAGGTAGCCCCCACCTTGGTTTTTGGAACCATCTATGATTTTCACATATTTTGGAGTTTCATGTAGATGAACCAGTTACACGAAACAGCTACCCCCCCCCCCACACACCAAGCAAGCTTTGCGTCAGTGAGGCCGGCCCTCATCCACTTTAGCGTGGTTTGCTCATTTGCCTAATATCCCATTGCACATGCCTCTCTGCTCTCCTGTCAATGGTCGGTTTCGGTTTTTATGGTTTGGGAGCTGTGGTGGCTTATATCGTCAACGTGATGGGATCGAGGACCACCTCGGAGGTATGTCTGTTGCAGGTCCGTGAGGGACTTTGGGTTAATCGAGGTAAATTAATGTAGGTGGGAAGTAGTCCATGGACTGTGGTCCTAGACCATGTGAAAAAGGAGAAAGGGGACTTGGGAACATGTATTCATCTCTCTGTTCCCTGGGTGCAGATGCAATGGAACCCATTGCCTCAGGCTGCTGCTGTCATGTTTTCTCTGCCACAATGCACTGAACCTCTGAAGCATGAGCCCAAATAAACCCCTCCTCTCTTAACTTGCCTTGGGCAGGTGTTTAGTCACCGGGACAAGGAAAGTAACTGATACAGAGATGTTATGAGCAGTGACACCAAGAACATTCAAATGTGTCTTATCAGGGAACGATGCAGTTTGAACTAGACCTCTACAAAATGTTCCCATGGCCTTACTACAAGGGTACCTGTTAGTCCCACCAAACGAGAGTGCAGACCACCACTCAGATTAACCAAGTTTGCCTTAATCTTTATTATTATGTGCATACTATAGCTGCTCCTGTGACTGCTTCTTTCTAAATGAGGGATTTGAGTGGTCAGCCTTGAGCAGAGGGAAAGCTGTGTTTTTATTGCCTCAAAATCAGGGTGGGGGATTTCCAGAGGAGTTTTGGTTACATGGAAGCTTGCAGAACGCCCCAACATTATCTGACAGAGCAACTTATCTTATGAGGGTGGATGTAGGTGAAGACTCAGTTGGGGGTAGAGCAAGCTGAATTTCAGGAAGGTTCAAGGTTCCGTCAGGTCAAATTCTAAGGCACAGAAACTTAGGTTTTTACAGAAAACAGAAGTGAACTTATTTTGACCTCGTAACAAGATGGCTGCTGATCTCAAGATGGAGTCAGGCTGGCTCATCATACAGCGGATTGAAGACAACAGCTGTAAGCAGATGGGAGTACAACAAGCCATTGTGAATTTGCAGATTGGCACTTCCGCTCTGAGAAAATGATGGTTTAATCAGACCCAACAGGAAACTAGGTGAAGAGGAAAATCTTGTTCTAGAAAGATGTGACACAGTGTGCCTAGACCCTAGAGTGAGGCCACAGCACAGCTGACGTATGATGCCATGCAGTGTGTGGTGAGCTTATGCTGTGTTGAGCCACATGTCGGAGTGTTCATTATCACAGCGCATACTTAACCTTCCCTGACTGAATACTATATCATTAACGAGGAAACATTCATATTACAGAGCCACACTTCTACTGCCCCGACCCCCTGCCCCAGCCATGTCGAAAGTTGTAGTGGTGGCTCCTCTGATTCCTTAGTTTGTGACAAGTATTTAGATGTTTCTTTTGAGAGTATTTTTTACTTATAGTGACAGATAAAAAGCCTCATGCCATCAAGAAAGTGCTTGTTCTTCCTGCCTTGGGAAAAAAAAAATAGATGAAATAACTCACAGAAAACAATCCATGCACAAACTTAAATGCATCTCTTTGTCAGCAAGTGCATCTGGAGGATGCGATAGAACTCGGATCAAGATGGGAAGAGGTGAGCACAGGGTGAAATTGGGCCGTGCTGGGGATCTGCCGTGTAGCCAATGTGGCCTCTCAGCCGATGCTACCTGCTGGATTTGGGTCTCAGTACCAAAACACACAAAGAATTACTTTTTTATGAGATGTACCGAGGAAGATTTAGTTTCTAATAATCAGTGACTTATTTAACGAAAACAATGTTTTATGGAAAAAAACAGTAATAATATAACGGCAAGAGGTTGGACGCTCAACTGCCGTAGATGAAGGATTCAGGACTGAGGGCCCACAGATTATGAAGACATGACATCCATTCAAGACCAGCTGTGGAGATAAAGAAGCCGATGGTGGAAGCACAAAATGACACTAACAGCAGGATGTCATCGGTGTGGGCTAATATAAAATAAGACCTTTAGCATTGGCAGAAGTCTCAGTGTTTTATAACAAGCGTGTGGAGCTTTGGGGGTTGTCTGGCAAACTAATGAGATGGGAAACATGAAGATGAGTCATGGTCTTTCTTTTTCAAAATGAGAAGCAGTTCAAACTTGCCGGCTACTTTTGTGTCAATTTTATGCTTGAAAGGTATGTGATAGAACAAAAACAAAACAAAACTTTGTTTGTTTGTTTTTGAGACAGGGTCTCTCTATTTAGCCCTGGCTGGCCTGACACTCACTGTGTAGACTAGGCTAGTCTCAAACTCAAAGCAGATCCTCCTGTGTCTGCTGGGATTAAAGATGTGAAGGTGTATTCCATCATGCTCAGCTGAAACCTCTTAAATAAATTAAATTTAAAAAAAAAATGAGATCTTGAAATCTTGATTCTCTTGTCTCAACCTCCCCTGTGGCACAGGTGACACAGAGCAGGTAAGGAGGCTGCAGTGGGGATCACGTCCTTCTTTCCACTATGCAGTTTCTGGCCCTTGAGCTCTCTGTCCTCAGGCATGTGCGTGTTGGTAAGCACCTTTACCCCCCGCAACACAACTTTTTATGTAATCGGGGTAGGTTTGTGAAAACTAAGAATCCACACCGAGGCCATGCGATTTGATCAGTGCAGCACTCAGGGCACTGAGGCAGGACGCTCGTGAGTCCTGGGCCAGCCTGCATGCATAGGGAGATCTTGTTCAAACAACTGGAAGAATGTTATTGCTGTATTATCAGCAAATCTTCAGGCCCCATGTGGATTTCACCAGCTCTCCCACAACATCTCTCTTCTGTCCCACAGTCCATTCCAGGACACCACATTGCATTGAGGCAACAGAGATGTTGGGGGAAAAAAAACAGACATATTTTCTCTGCCTTCCTCCAGTATGTCTGATATGTAAATAATAACTGGAGGAGACATTATTTTCCAAAAGGAACCAGAAGCGAGTATTTTTAAAACAAACATTTGGACGTGTTTGCATTGTTGTGTGAGTCTTCCTGACGGGAAGCATTTTACTCACGTCACCTATTACAGCTCCTGTGTATGTAAACTTTAAGAACTTGGAAGCAGAATAATTTAACCTGATTAAAAAAAAATATCTTCCCAAGTGTTCCAGAACCTATTTGCTAAAAATATAAAAATGTAACACCTTTTGATTAGTTTGTAAGAACTGCTGATTGACATGGGGGAAGATGGAAATCTGCTTGCTGAATTTCAACAAAAAACTTTGCATAATTGGTGGATGGGAAGGAAAAATAACTGTGAGGATTTAGTAAGCTCAGCCTGGCACTGCTGTCTTCCCGTTTGGATCAGTGCATCTTTACAGGGTATCTTTTTCTGTTTTTTTTTCTTCTCCCAGCCATAACAGCAATTAAAACAAACTATGAAAATAATCTGAATTAGGGACCAGACCCCTGAGTTGTTGTATCACAAAGCTTTGGTTTTTGAAAATTAGAGCACTTCCAATCACGTGGTTTGCACAAAGAATTTTTAGCAAGAGCAAAAAAAAAAAAAAAAAAAAAATGCTTTGAGCCATTAAATGTATGCAATAATTTAAAATGCTTTATCTTATCACTTTGATTCTAAATAATTTCAATTATATCTTATAATGAATATAAAGTATTAGCGCAGTGGCATGGGGATATGATTTATAAGTGAATGTACCAAAAGCAGGCACACATTTTGAAAGAACTGATGGAGGTGCTGGAGAGATGGCTCAGTGGATAAGAGTGCTTGCTGCTCTTGCAGGGTTCTGTGTTTGGTCCTCAGCATCCACACTGGGCAGCCACCTGGGACACCGGCCCCAGGGAATCTTACATTGCCTTCTGGCCTCTGTAGGCAACTGCATACTTATATACACACATACATTAAAAATCTAATACATCTTTTTCTCCTATGTCCAGCAAGCAGGAGGATTGTGAGAACAGCAGAGCCCCCTTCCCTTTCAGCTGTGGGGAAGATGGAGTCTAAAGTTAGCCCTGAAACTGGCATCCTAAGCCCCAGAGTTTGGCCATATGCTAAAAGCTTGGTCAGCAGTGTGTGGGGCTACTGAGAGAAAGCAGAAGCTTTGGGAGGTGAGGCCTAGTGGGAGGAAGTGAGGTCATTGAAGGCAGGTCCTTGAATGATATTGAGACCTCCACCCCCTTCCTGTGACTCTGTGATGTGCTCAGCTTTGTACCACTGACGCTTTTCATCATCACAGGCCCCAAAGCAGCAGAGCCAAATGGGGACTGGAGACTCTGATACTGTGAGCCAAAAGAAACCCTTTTCTCCTTCAAGTTGATCTGCCTCAGATATTTTGTCATAGTGGTGTAAAGCTGAGGTGACCATTTTAGACTGTAGCTGTTCTACAAACAGTGGAGATGTGTACTCCCCACTGATCTTGCTGCTGGTACCCAAGGCTTTCTGGGTGCTGAACTTTCAGACTGCTTGCCTCTGTCTGGTCTTGCTTTCTTTAGACCAGGCAAGGTCCTCTCCTGCCCTGAAACCTTTTTTTGCAGTCCTTTCTCATTGTCTGTCGGGGCCTTCAGTTGTCTGAGGCCATGGCTGGCTTCCTCTTGCCTGGAAGATCATCACTGTGATAGGTAATTGATGATTCCCTAAAAAATATGTGTCACATCTTTACCCCGAGGATTGGTTAGGGTGAACTTATCTGGAACAAAAGGTCTTTGCAAGCATGGTTGAATGAAGGATATTGAGAAAAGATCGTGCTGGATCACCCCTGGTGGGCCCTGCATCTGATGAGAGCTGCCCTTATCATGGAAGAGAAAAGACACGTGTACAGAGTGGAGGGTCTGTGAATCCAGGCAGAAGGGTTGCTTGCTGCTGCCAAAATCTGGGCAAGGCAATGATAGATTGGGTCCTGGAGCATTTGGGGGGGAATAGAGCTTGTTTTCCGTTCTGGTCTCTGAGGCTACAAGAGAATGTGCTCAGCTTGCAGGTAACCTTAGGAAACCAATGCGTTCCCTTGCGTTTGAGCCCTGGCATGGACTTCTGGGAAGTTTTCCCTGTTTGTCTGGGCTTGCAGCCCCCTCCCTTGGACAGGATGTCACATCACCCAGGCTAGGCTCAGATTCATCATGTAGCTGAGGATGACTTTGGACTTCTGATCCTCCTTCCTCCCTTTCCCCAAGTGCTGGCTGACAGGTGTGCACCACCATGTCCAGTTCCATGCAGTGCTGGGGTTCAAACCTAGAGATTGATACATGCTAGGCCAACACTCTACCAATGGCGCTACATGCCCAGACTTCCCTCCCTCGGGCTTCTGACTTCTGCATGAGTGATCGTGAGGATGTGTGGGCTTCTGTTAGGGCTTCCATGCACCAGAGAGGCAGCCAGCCTGCCTGCCTGATACTTCCCTGGGCAGAGCTGTGCTGATGCGCATGGTAGAAGTGATGACAATCCTTCTCCTCGGAGAACTCACAGAGTAAAAGGCTGTGTTCTAAGAGCACCAAGCGCGTTGACTCTTCATCCCTTGCCCCATCACTGTGTAGACGGTATTATGATTGGTCCATTTATAGATGAGGATAGTCAAGGCTGCAATAGGTGATGTGATCTGCCGGGGCGCATCCCATTGTGGATAGTGACACTATGGTTTGAACTCAGACCTCTGTCTGACTCCCGAGTTTGCACTCTTCACCTCTGTTGCCTGGCTTAGTAAGTTCCCAGTGTCAGTTTTATTTGTTGAATGAATAAATCCTTTTGGCCAGGGTTCCATAGCAAGAATCCATTTAGCACACACGAGTCTTGTGAGTGCTGGTGATCTGGTTTCACAGCCCAGAGCAGAGAGACATGACCCCCGCTGCGGAGGCTGCAGGAGGCAGTCATCTGGTGACAGGCAGAAGCTTGCTGGAAAGTAGCCAAGTGGTCCCCACCTTCGCCAGCTCCAGGGCAATGTCAGATTCCTCTCGCTTCAGCTCTGGGTGTTCATGGATAAGCAAAACATACAGGCCAAGTCCAGTCCGTTTTCATCAGCCTCACCAAGTGTGTATTTGTGATGGGGAGAGAGGTAGGGAGGACAGATGGATGAGGGAGTAACACAATCCCATTTTCTTTCTTTTTTTTTCTTTCCCTAGTCAGAACCAGTTGAAACCAAAACAACATTTTGGAGCCTAAAGGGGGTTAAAAAACAATAACAACAACAAAAAAACCCAAACACTTCAATTACCTTGAAATTTTCCTTCTGAGGAAAAAAATCCTTTCCGATAAACAATGGAGTTGTTAAATAAGTAGAGTGTTATCATAATATTGTCAATACTAACAAATATTTACACAGTGTTTTACAAGCTACCTGGCACTGACTCATTAATTCACTCACTCACTCACTCAGTTACTTACTGAGTCAGTCACTGGCCACTACATCAGGAGACTGTTTATACCCACAAGCACCTGAATATCCAAGCAGAGGTGGCTTGAACACAGTGGGCACAGACAGATAAGGAACAAGTTTCTTGGTAAGAGGTCCCAGGCTTGGTTATAGCCTACCTGAGGACCCAGGCTCTACTCTTCCCTCCACTGTCCTCGATAATGGTAGCACTATACCCCTGTTTGCTATTTGGCTAAGTTCTCCAAACGTCCTCAGTGCCTCCACTATATGGGAGAGCGGGGTGATAGACATCAGCAGCTTCCCTCATGTGGCTTCTTCTTTCGAACCTCTTCCCAGAAGCCTTAGCAGCTTCCCTTTATATCACATTGGCTGGAGCTGGGTCACATGCCCAGTCACCGGAAGTGTTTTGATCCAGGAGGTAGAATTACCCACCTGAACTGGGCTCTGAGAGCAGGAACCAAAGCAGAGTGCTGGTCGGGGATGGGCTCATTGTTCCTTCCTTCTGCAGACAAGTTTCCTGTGCTGTGTTCTGACTACAAAGGATGCACAGATAAGGGCTGGGGTGATGGCTCAGCCAGGAAGAGCATTTGCTATGTGAACCTGGGGACCTGAGTTAGAATCCCAGAAGCTATATAAGAAGCCAAGTGCAGCCAGGCACTTACGTGCAAACCAAGGTGCGGGGCTGGGGCCAAAGACTGGATCCTCCACCAACAGCCAAAGTTAAGGTTCAATGAGATACCCTGTCTGTCTCTAGAGACTAAGGTCAGGAGCAGTAACCAGGACACCTGGCAGTCCTGGGAGTAGATATGTGCACCTTTCTCCATGCATACACAAGACACACACATGCACACTTAAACATACACACATGCGCACACACACATGTGTGGGCATGCATGCCTGCATAAGTAACTCACATGGGGTTCTGGTGACATCTGTCTTATGTCACCCTCACGTATGGAGAGAGGAGCTGGCTCCAATTGCTGAGCTTACTTTCCCAAAGCCTCTGAGGTGAAGGTGAAGCCACAGCTCCATCCCATATCATCTGAAAGCCCTCCCTCCACACAAGTCACTTCTTTGCCCAGACCTTCCCAGAGCACCCAACCCCCCACCCCCACCCCAAATACCATGGCCTGGGCTTCCCATGGCAGGACACCAAAAGGGCTGTGTTTTATGCCATGGCAGTCCTGAATGCTACAGAGTGCCAGGCTGCTCCCCGCCCCCCCCCCCCAGAATGCAGATGGGAGATGTGTCCCCCACCCTCCTCTAGTGAGCAGGCAGGCTCCCTGCAGATGGGCCCCAGATGGTGGCATTAGCTGAGCAGTGGATGGAGCCAGGAAAGGGATGTTGGAAGAGAACGGGGACAAGCTTGGCCAGCCACATGCTGTGTGGAGAAGATGATAAGGTAGAAGGGGAGAGCCTGGGAGGTTCAGAATTGCTAGCCCGAGACTGGCTGAGGTCGGTACTGCGGCCCTGAGCTTGCCCTTGCCTCTATGTGTGGATTGGCATGGTTCACTGTGTAGCAGACACCAATGCAGATGTGGAACCCATCAGAGTACCTGAGCGGTTCTGAGTGAGGGGTCAAGGATATGACCTTACATGCCCCCCCAAGGCCCATTTGCTGAAAGGCTCGGTTCCCAGTCTGGGTACAATGGTGAGGTGGTAGAAACTTCAGAAGGTGGGGCTTAGTAAGAAGGTAGGTCATAGGGGCGTGTCTTGGGGAGACAGACTATTGGGGCCCTAGTGTCTCTCTCTTTTTACCTCTATTTCCTCCTTGCCCCTCCCCTCAGTCTCTCTCTCTCTCTCTCTCTCTCTCTCTCTCTCTCTCTCTCTCTCTCTCTCTCTCTCTCTCCTTCCTGGCTGCTGTAGGGTGGGCAGCTTTACAGCAGTGTGCCTCTGCCGCAGGACCCAGCCCAAAGCAACATGCCAGCTCACTGTGGACCAAGATCTCCATAGCTATGTGCCAACATGGGCCTCTCCTTCATGCTGATTTCCTCAGCCCAAAGTAGAATGAATCCAGTCTCACAGGCTTCGAATCCATCCACCCAGACAGGAGCACAGGCAGAGAGGGGCAGGACGTGACATGTCATATGGCATATGGATTGGGCTGGGAGAGAGTTGGACAGGGGCTTCTCCCTGGATAGCAGTCTGGGTGCCAAGGAGACGATTCTGTGCCCACAACCTCCCTCAAATCCCTTTGCTACCATCCCTGGAATTAAAAGTCCAGGGACATGTGCTCTGTATACAGCCTGGCTGCTCTGGGTGAGAGATCCTGCCTGGTTAGGTCCTTTCTCTTTCTGGGCTTTCTCTCTCTCTATGGAGACCTGGAGGCTCTGCCAGAATTCTCTTCCTCTTGGTGGGAAACTTCTGCGTTGGGGGTCCCACTGGGGCCTCGTGTGGACACACTTGCCACAGGATGGATGGGGAGCCAGGGTTGACTTGGATCCTACAGCTTCTTTGGGGCTCTGAAGGAGAAGAGCTTCCTCCCTGGACTATAGCCAGGCTTGGGCTTTCTCACCACAGAACCACAGAGCACATGGGTCTTGCAGAGTATGTATGTGCTTGTGTCTGAGTGCCCATGTATGTGTTTGTCTGTGTACAGTGTATGCAGGTGAATCTCTTTCTCTGTGTCTCTCTCTGTCTCTGTCTCTCTCCCCATAATTGTGTGTGTATTTTTGTTGCTCATAGGCTGAACCTTAAATACTTCTTGCTTCCTTCGGGCCCTGGTTCCAGAGCCTTGTGCAAGCTCAACCTCTTGCCCCGTACACTCCAGATCATCTCTTCTCAGTCCTAAGTATGAGCTGTAAAAGCCTAGCTTCTGGCTTCCCAGTCTTCTCCCCTGAGAAGTAATGCCAGGGGAGGACCTCTTGGTGGGCTGTGGCTTCCTTCCTTCTGCTGGCTGGCCTTGCTTCTCTGTTTCAGTCTCAGCACCCTGTCTCCCCATCCCACACCCCCCCCCCCGCCCTACCTTGTCCTCCTGATTCCCTGTGAGGTGCTCCTCCCTCCCAGTCTGCCTCTCCTTTCCCTAAACTGTTCTCTCTGTCACTCTCTCCACCGTCCTGGCCACAAGCACATGCTGACAGCTGCTCCTCTGGGAGGTGTGAAGACGAGCTGGCAGCTGAGTTTCTATAGGGGTGCTGAGCCAGGAGTCCCTGAGGCTGCTCGGCATTGGGGATGGGGGCGGCTGTGTCCTTGAGGGGAGAAAAGCCCTGAGAAGGTATAAAGAGGAAGGGGTGGGTCATTGCTAGGAGAAGACCAAAGCCTATGGAGAATTGGAAGCCATTGCGGATGGGGGATGCAGTACTGAGGATGGAGAGCATGTGTGCATGTCTGTGCAAAGACTAGAATGGCTCAGAAAGGAAGAGTCGGCTTCTCTGAGGCTTATCCTGTCTCCTCTATCCCAGCAGAGGCCAGGGCATGCACATAGAGCCACAGCAATGGTACAAGCACTCAGTCCCTGAGAGCCAATGCTGCAGCAGACCTAGACTGGCCCTTTGCCTTGGTGGCTGGTGTCCAGAGCGCATCTCTGCCCCACCAAGGATAGTGAGGGGCTGTGGAGGAAGGAGGGAGGGAGGGAGGGAGTAGGAGCCAGTATTCTCCAGGATCATGACTTTGCTGCTCAGCCAGGAAAGTGGCCTGAAGGTCAAGGTCCTCAGAGTCTCCGTGGACATGGTAGACCAGGGGTTCACAGTTCATTCTGTGTTCAGATAGTAGTGTCTCTTTGAAAGAACAAACAAGGCCCCCCAACTCCTACCCATCTTTAAAAGCCCTGATTGGGTGTCACCTTGCTATGGAAACCCTTCATGACTCTGTCTTCCAGGGCATGCCCCTGCCTCATACCTACTTCTGTCATAGCACTATGCCCCATAATGTCTGTGCACCTATGGGTCATCTGCATGACACTGGGAATTCTCTGAGGGGAGGGAAAATGCCAGATTTAGTTCTCTGGTGTCCAACATGGGGGTCCCAGAGTGGGTTTCTGAGTTAGGCTCAGATCTTGGTGGCGGTTAAGTTTGCAGGGCAGAACTCAGCAGGTCACAGGGCATCCATTGTCGTGGTCCTCTCTGGGTATCCCAGGGTGGGCCAGGTTGGCTAAGGGTGTGGTTGCCCCTTCCTGCATCTGGGACTTGATCAGGTGGGATGTGAACACCGTGGATAAGGGGCTGCTTTAGGTACAGCTTGCCTTGGAACAATGGGACAGAAAAAATATGAAGATGTACCAGAGGCTTCTGTCCTTAGACCAGAGAAGGAAGATGTGACCTGAGCAGGGGTGGGGGGTGAGGGGTGGGGAATCTCCCCATCTTCCACCTGGCTCATCACTAGCAGTCTGATGATATGTCTGTCTGTCCGTTCTTTAATTCAGCCAGAATGCAATTCCTCCACCCCCAGTCCCGTGTCTAATGAACTTGACATTCAGCGAAAATGTCTTCAGAAAAGGTCACAGGAGGGAGGTGGCAGCTCCTTGACAGCACCTGCCCTTCCCGCTCCAGCTCTCTCCTTTAAGACAAAGGATCAGGACTTGTGTCCCTTGAGGTGCTGGCACTCCCCCCGCCCGCCACCGTTCGACACCTCCAGTGGGTTTCCCCAGGCTCTCAATCTGCATCCCTTCCCACTAAGACACAACCCAAGTCCTGCCTCATTCCCATGTCACCATCCCCATTGGCCACGGAGGACGAAGGACTTGGTTCCCAGCTCTACCATGAGGAGGTGGGTGGTGAACACTGGGGACAGCTACCCTGATATTACCATGGCAGGTATCTATGCAGGTGTGAGGAACCAGACAAGGAACTAGAAGGGTGTGCCCTGACCTTGAGAAGTTGGTGAGCCGCTGAAGAGCTAGAGCAGAAGATGTGCTCAAAGAACTTTCCAGACGTTTCTCTGGCTGAGGAATGGAGGGTAGGCATGCATACAGGCCAGAGGCTCAGTTGGCAAGGGGTGAGGATAACTAGGGGTGGGAGCCAGGTGCTGGCTTTACAGAGCTAAGAGAGGCAGGCAGGGAGCACCAGTCACACACTGGAGCGTACTGTAGTGTTCTGTCGGCAATGCTGCTGGGATGGTGATCTGCAGTGGGCTGCTGGGAAGGGCACCCAAGGCTCAGGGTGCAAGTCTGTGCAGGGGAAGGTACCTGTGGCTGACATAGACTGTTGAAACAGGAAATGACGGGTGTGGACGAGTTTTCAAGGACAGTACGGAGACTGAGCAGAACAGAGTGCCAGGATCGGCTTCTTTGAAGACGCTGATACTGAGAGCTGGAAGCGACGCAGAATCTGAACAGGAAACAGTCACAGAGAGGGCTTCTAGGGAGAGTGGCCAGCACCTGCCCTCCTTGTTTGACAGGGAATAATGAGACATGACCCGCTCAGGGCAGAGCTGAGTCAGCCTTGGCTTCATCCAACCCTGAAGGTTGCACTGTGGTTCACTCATAAAGGCCTGCAGCTAGACCTTTCCCTGCGGTCATACACAGGAGCTCCCAGGACAAGGGCCTTGAGGGGGGCACCTCATCAGGTAGAGCACCCACTCTGGATATGCCGCAGTGGACTGAGCGCTTGGGAGGCCCGCCCCTCACCCTTCGGATCACCACTATTCACAAACCTCAGGTCTTTGGGGAAATAGGTGGCCTGTTCCTCTGAAGTGAACAGCCACAGCCGATCCTTTCCAAGGGCACAGACTTGGCAGACAGCAGTGAGAGAGAGAAAGCAGCCCTGTCTGTCCTATCAGAGGTTGGAGTGTTCCCCAGGATATGGGAGAAGAAATAGGAAGAGGCTTCAGAAGATGGCACAATCTGAACAGAGTGGTGGGAGCCTCTGCCTTGAAGATGGGAGGTGACCACTGGCAGCCATAGTTGAGGCCCAAGAGTATCTATCTGTTCAGTGTTCAGCAACACACCGTCGTGTTGTCTCCCTCAGACTCTGAAACCTTTAGTGACACTCTCGCCTAAGGAACAGTGTTGTAACCGTGGGTGTTTTGTGGAATCAAAGGCAAAGGACCAGTACAGGGCGGAGAGAAGGTTTTAGTTGCAGACACCAGAGAGGCCAACCAAGGAAGAAAACCCACTCAGGTTACACTGAAGCGAAATAAGGTTTCTGGACTGTGTTGGGAAAGCAGGGATTTTGGCTATGTAAGAGAAATGCATGTTGGGACCATTTTATTCAACAGTAAAGAAGGGTGAAGCTCAGGGCTGGAGGAGATTACTCAGTAGGTGAAATGTCTGCTGTGCAAGCATGGGGACCCAAGTTCAGATCTTCACACCCCTATAAGAGCCAGGTGTGGTGGCCTCCAGGTGTGGTAGCCTCCAGGTGTGGTGGCCTGCAGGTGTGGTAGCCTCCAGGTGTGGTGGCCTCCAGGTGTGGTGGCCTCCAGGTGTGGT
>OU015754.1:59099807-59114714 GCA_907169655.1 Acomys percivali | reverse complement strand
GAGGGATTATGGGAACGGGACCTGTATGACTCAGTGGATAGCTGCAGGGCTATGGTGGAGTTTTTCCATTCTGCAGCCAGCACCAGTGCAACAGGCCCAGAGGATTTGTTTGCTAGAAGTTTTCGGAAGTAAACAAAAATGTTCTTGGTCCTACAGGAAAGAGATGACCCCATCTATGAGTTCTAAGATTGGTGGGGTCCTGCCCTCTTGGGTCCCCAGTCCTGGCTTGTACACCCCCACCCACCCACCATGTGACTGAGGCCTAGCTGTCACGCAGGAATGGCAGTGGGAAGGCATTCCAGAGACAAGTAGAGCTTGGAACACAGTCTTAGAAAGGTGGGCAGGGCCTTCCTCACGGTAGTGTTCTTCAGAGCGTTCAGAGCTAATTGCCAAGGCACACAGTGAGTCTCCCTAAGGAGAGAGCTGCCCTGCAGGCCCCTGATGCAGCTGATCTTGGGACTTACTGATTTATTGATTTGTGCAGAGCAAAAGCAGATCTCGCGTTTATAGATAATTCTTTGAGGGGAAATGCTGACCTACAGAATAAAGTCTGAGTGTTCCTAGCTCTCTGTTTACGTTGGTGCAGACCGGCGCCCTGCACCTCTCCACTTTCTGCGTGTTGATGCTTGGCTCCAGCCTCCCATGAAGCACATCCATCCAATCACCAGGAGACACCTTTTGTTCTAGCCCCTCTTTGGGGATGTCGGTCCTACTATTGGCTGAACGCCTGGCAATTCCTTGAGGCCTTGACCAAAGCTGCTTCTTCTGTGGGGTTCTCTTTGACCCTTTGGAGTTCCTCAAGCCTCCAAATGAGGTTTCCTATCAGGACATGGCCACAGAGTGCTGAAAGGAGCCGCCAACACACCAGCTTCTGCTTGCCTCAAAACTCCCCAGTCAAGGTCAAAGCCATATCTTGTTCATGGCCAGATCGCCAGTGATTAACACAGGACTTAAATAGTCATGTGATGGATAGTGACATGAAAAGAGGCATGTATAGAAAGGCTTCCAGTCTTAAAAACAACAGCAAGGGCAGTGAGGCGGCCTCTCCTGGCTAGCCTATAGGAAAAACCTCTACCTCTCTCCATATATGCCCTCTGCTCCTGCAGTGGGCCCATCCTGAGCACCTGAAGGTGATAAGTGACACAGGGACAGTGTGTGTGTGTGTGTGTGTGTGTGTGTGTGTGTCTTTGGAGTCCTCAAAATCTAAGATGTTTGGCTTTCTTTTTCTCATTGTTACAAAGTGTATGAGCTTGGTGTTGGGGGTACACACATAGCCTATATCCCCAGCACTCAGAAGGCTGAGAAAGAAGGATTTCAATTCCAAAACCAACCTGGACTATATAACAAGACCCTGTCTCAAAAAACAATTGAGTCAAGATCTCACTATGTAGACCAGGCTGGCCTCCAACTGAGAGATGAACTTGCTTCTGCCTCCTAAGTGCTGGATTAAAAGTGCACCACCACACCTGTCAGGAAAAAAAAAATATGAGAGGATGAAGGACCGGGTATAAATGGGGACATAACTAGGCACAGGGGTGGGTGGCACATAGAGCATGTTCCCTAATCAAGGTCATTTCCTAGACTTTGGGGGCCAGTTCCTGGCCTTCCTCACACTGAGTGGCTCACAGACACTGTCTCCTTGACATCAAATTTCCCCTTGCTTTCCAGGACTCGCATTCTAGATCACATGTGCCTTCTCTTTTCTCCATGTTGGGTCTCTGAATGTTGGGGGAGGTCTTGGTCTAGACCACCTCGCCTTCAGGACACTCCACACACCTCTCCTGTTTAGTATCACTTCTATGCTGACACTGCTCACCTTGCATCTGCACACATCTGCGCAGATCTCTCTCGTTATAAGTTCCTTGTGAAGACGTACGAGGCACCAAGGCCAGCAGGGCCAAGGGCAGGTTCTGACTCTGCTCTTCTTTTAGCCTCTTCTCATTTCAGAGAAGGAACGCTTCTCACTTGGCTGCTAAAGCTCGAAGCCCTTCGGCGAGTTACCACGTCAGCCTCAGCTGTAAGTGAGGCTCCTAAATAGAGCCAAAATTTGCCATTAGCAGCCATCATTTCTGCTGGGGTGCCACCACCGCCTCTCGTGGGGACCACTGCAAAGCATCTACACTGAGCCCTCATCTTCACTGGCCTCCACCATCCTCCGAAAGGCCACACAGAGAGTGAATGAGAATCATGGAGCAGACCTGGCCGTGTACACTGATGTCCACGGGTTATCCGTGTGACATTGAAGCGATCAACACAGGCTCTTCCTTGCTCTGGTTAGATGGATGTGGAGAAGTTCTTGGGGGTGGCGGTAAGAGTTCACTAGGAGGGAATACAGTCAGAAGAACTCCATGGGAAAAACGTATTTGGAAAAATAAGTGGGCTAACTTTGGGGCCCGTTATAAGCAGATGCAGTGACTGTCAGCCTTGCCGTGGATAAGTTACATACACTGATGACTTTCAAAACAGCCCCATGAGGTACACCTGTGGGGAAGACTTGGGGTGCTTACGCAGCTTGCTCAAAGTCACAGGCCACAGGGTCAAAAATCTTCAACCTTGTCTCCTCTGATCCAGACAAGCCCACACTTTTCCCTTCGCGTGGCTGGATCTACAGAGAGCACAGGCCTACCTGCCCAGGGAAAGCGTCCTGTAGCAGGGAGCCTTGGACTTGGGGCAGGTCGTAAGCTTGGGTCTTAGCTCCTCGGTTCATAACGCACTTGTCTCGCCAAGCCACTGCATCCCCATTTCTTTGTCTTGAGAGGTATGTGATGTGGAGAGGGTAGCTGGCACCTCACCAGGTGGTGTGAAATCAAATGCAGCATTATGTGCTAAAGTGTTCCATAAACAATAAGCACACGCAGGCCCAGAGAGGCTGTGCTGCTCTTTGGGGGCTCAGTCCTGCCTCGCTGGGGGAGCCCCGCTGCATCCAGAATCACTACAGTGCCCTTATAGCTCTTCTTACTTTCTCCTTTCGCTTTCTCCTCAGGGCTCCATCTCTACATCCACTGCTCTGGTCTCTTGGGAAACCCATTGTATACTACCGTTCTCACCCTAGGGTAGAAGGACTCTCAGCCTATGTGTAAAACAAAATTATTTTTTGCTTGTTTGTTTTTTATGCACTCTTATGTCTGGAGATAGATTTTCTAATTGAACTATTCTGTGAGACCTTTGGCTTCTGCTTGTTTTCTTTTCCCTTCCTTCCTTCCTTCCTCCCTCCCTCCCTCCCTCCCTCCCTCTCTCCCTCCCTTCATGTGTGTGTGTGTGTGTGTGTGTGTGTGTGTGTGTGTGTGTATGTGTGTGTGTCTTTCCCAGATAGGTCTCTCTGTAGCTCTGAATGTCTTGGAACTCACTCTGTAGACCAGGCTGGCCTCGAACTCACAGAGATCCTGTCTGCCTCTGCCTCCCGAGTGCTAGGTGGGCCACCAATTTTGGTTTTTGTGATGCAGCCCTCAACCTGTCCTAGGACTGTAGAGCTGGCACAGTGGCTACCTGTGGTCAGTGGGGGAGCAGCAGAGGGCAGAATAGACAATCACAAGGGGCTGATGAAGGTATGGTGCTATATCCTATGTGGGTATGGGCTTGGTGGAGGGGTGTGGTCCCTGAGTCTATGTGTTCCTAGTTTCCAGGTCACACCCTGCAGACCTGCCTGGATTTGGTAGCAAAGGTGAGGGAATTGCCTCCACAGGGCTGGCGGAGAGAATGGGTGTGTAGCTGCAGAACTGACAGTGGGTGCAAGCGACAGAGTCCCAGTTAAAGACGATTAAGGCAAGAAGATTTGACTGGCTCCAGGGTTTCAGGGATTCCAGTGTTGGGAAGGTTCCCTTGCCCTGGGTTGGCACTTTTCCTTTCTTCCTGCAGATCTGTCTCTTGTAGGACTTCGGCCATAGCCACAGAACAGAGACAGCTTCTGGCTTCTGTGCTATCGGACTCTTCCCCCAGTCTTGAGTGGATGACCCTCAGGGGTGGGCCATTCATTGTCCTGGGTTGAGTTATGTCCCCCCAGTGGTCAAGAGTTCTGTCCTCAGGCAGCTTGGACTGTGTGTCTCCTCCCAGTGAAGGAACAGCTGGGGACACAATAGGCAGACACAACAACGCATCTACCCAGCCCATGGTAGAGAGCGACACTTTCCCTTTGGCACAAAGGCACCGGATCACTTCTCGGGGCTCCCCCACCCCAGTCTACCTCTCCTTGCCTTCAAACTCCTGCTTTCTGACCTTTGCCCTATGAAGACAGGCCTGACTGTGAGGTCATCCTGAAATCAAATCCACACTTTGGGTAAGGGAGGAGATGGGTCTGGGCTCCTTGGGAGGCCTCAATTAGAGTCTGCAAATGAGAGATCATGGCAAACATTTTGCTGGAGACACCGTAAAAAGTGTCTGACATTTCCCCAAAGCCCAAGAGCTAAGCAGGGGCTGCCTATACTGCAATAAATGTCACCATCTGAGCGTTATTCGCTGTGGCTTCTGACCTATTGGGGTCACCCGATGAATCACAGACAGCAGGGGGATTGTGGAGGCTCTAGGAACCCTGAACAAGTGTCCTGGAGTCCCCTGGAGGGGGAGGCAGCAGGGATGGGAGATGGTGTCACTCTGGGAGTTGGATCTGCCAAGGTGTGGTACGGATGGAAACACAGGCCTGAGACCATCTGGCCAAGCTTTGGGGCAACGTTTTCTCAGTTCTGCAAGCAAAGCACTTGCATGTCTTTGTCTTGTTCTGCCCTGATGGGTTTTTTGGCTCCATTTTACAGCATAGGAGATTGAGGCTGAGAGAAACTGACCTGTTGTAAAAACCTTAAAGTTGGCTGGCAGGTGGGAGTCCAAGTCTCAGGACTCCTGATACTCAGACAAGATTGCTGTCTGTTCCTTGGAGGGCAGGACAGAGACAGGAGGAGAAAAAGAGAAGATAGCTGATAGGTTGCCATGGTGCCCGGTGGATGGAGACCTAGCCAGAAGGCTGAGCCAGGGTTAGACGTTTTTTTGGCCCCTATAGGGGATTCAAGGGGTTCTGTGATGTGAGGTCCTAATAATGTACTAATAGTTCCCCTTAAGCAAATGGTTACTTGGTACTGTTTCCTGTGCATATCTGCATTCCTCTTCTAGCATCTTCTTTACGCCCAGAACTCTTCTTGAGTGTACAGTCTGCATTTGTATCAGGGACACCTCCCTACTGGAAGGACCACAGGCATCTCAGATGGCTCAGAGTGGAAGCTGGTAGTCCTTCATCTAGAGTCTGTTGCCTGAGCGCATGGCATTTCCCCCACACCTCCAATTACACAAGTCAAAAATATGAGCAACTCCAATGTCTATGACCACCCACGTCTGATCAGTCTTCCGGTCCCCTGCTTTCTTCGCCTCAATGCCCTTCAAATACTTTCAGTACGGGTCTTACCCCATGCCAGGAAACCCAGACCATGCTTTCTCCCAGAAGGTGGCAGAGGGTCCCCCACATCCCAGCTCGTGATGGAGACAATGAGAGACACACCCATCGAGGGAGGGCGGCTGTCTCTGCTCTCCTCTCCTCTGGAGAAGGAAAGTGGGCATGGAACAGAACTGTTGACAGACTCCAGGCTGCTATATTGGGAAGATTTGACAACACACACAAGGAGAGAGTGAGGGCGCGTTGACGGCTGGTGAGAGGCGCGGGGGCTGGCTTGGGGACGTGTTGCTGCCACCCACGCAGGAGGAAGTTGGGAACATATTGCTTGGGACTGGTGCCAGCCTCCTGAAGAGCCATCCGCTTTCCTTCCCTCTCTCACGTCTCTGGCACTTGCTGAGCAATGAGGAAGGTGCTGCCTAGTATAGCCAGGCTAGCAGAGGGCACAGGCGTCAGAGGTAGCACTGAGATGAGAGCCAGGCTGGGTACAGTGAGACCTTCCTGCCAGTCAGGATGGCTGGTCTCAACCTTCTCCATCTCACCCATCTCATGCCATCCCATCCCTCCTATTCCTTCCCATTAATCCCACCCCATCCCATCCCATCCCACCCCAATACCCAGGCACTCCATTCTACCCAAATCAATCCCCTAACAGTCTCCTCACACACGTTTATAGTCTGATCTCACACACAACCCATCTCATCCCTTTCCTATCTCCAGCTCCCCCTACAGTCTCATCCTACCCACATCCATCACCCCAGTACTTTCTTCGCAGTTTGGTTCATTACCTCACCTTGAAGGGACAGGAAACAAGAGGTGAGTTTATCTATTTGCTTTTCAGTGCTTAGGATGGTAATTAATCACGCCAAGCTGGCGTGGAACCAACTGCGCAGCGACACAGAAGCGGAGCAGATGGAGGTGAGGCTATTGCCCTTGTTTCTGATAAGCCATGAAGGGTGAGGCTTGGAAATGTGGCTACACTGTACCCTAAGTCTTTCTTCTTTCTCCTCCCCTACTGGGCAGAGGCCGGATGGGAAAACTGTGGGTCTCTCCCCTGGGACAGCTCGAGGCTTCAAACCACACTCCGGGAATTTCTCCCTAGTCTTCCTGCAGATGAGGCTTTCCTTTTGGAGTCGAGTGTGTGTGTGTGTGTGTGTGTGTGTGTGTGTGTGTGTGTGTGTGCTCTTTTGATTCTGTACTTTGGGGCATAGGGTGAGACTGCACTCCTGGCCCTGGAATAGAGGAAGGCCCGCTATGAACCAACCAGGAAGTGGTTGCTGTGCATGTGTCCACCGAGACCCATGTGAGACTCCCCCATTACTGCTGAGGTCTTAGGAAGAAATAAAAACACAAGAAGCAACTTTTGTTTAAGGTGCTTGATGTGAGAGCTCAGTTTACAGAATGAATGCCAGTGAGTGAGAACTGGACCCATCACCTTTGACCTCTCCAGTCAGCCAGAGCCTTCTGCGATGCCACTTTCTTCTCTCCTCAGTATCTCCTGGAGTCAGTCCACTGGCATGAACTCCTCATTCCCAGGGGGTCTGTTGACTCCTAGAGGCATGGATCCTGAGACACTGGCATCTATAGAGCTGGGAGGGGCCCTTGATGGTCTCTTTCCCCATCTCCCAGGCTTGTTTACCTCAATTTACTGGTTCCTGTGTGACCACCCCTCTGCCCTCCACATTGGCTTTGCACACCTGCTCCCCCATTCTGGCTGGAACCTGTGTTTGCCTACTTACCCATTCTCTGGAAAATGGCTGTTCTGAGGGGTTGGCTGTCATGACCTTTGTGACCAGAAATTTGTCACATTGTCCTCAGTGTCTCTCAAATGACAGTGAGGTCTCGAATGCCTGGGGAAAAGGCCAGAGATTCCTAAGTGCTAGGGAGGACTTAAGTGGCTACTATTGTGTGTGTGTGTGTGTGTGTGTGTGTGTGTGTGTGTGTGTGTGTGTATGAGAGAGAGAGACAGAGAGACAGAGAGACAGAGACAGAGACAGAGAAAGACAGAGAGAGACAGAGAGAGAGAGAGCGAGAGTCTGTGAAGGCCTCAGAGCAGATCCATTAGTAACATCTGTAAACCTCTGGGCCATGAGGCGATATTTCTGGATATAAATTCAAATATGCACTCATGTTTTGTCACTGACCACTTGTAACCATGCACAAGCTTCTTGGGCCTGTACATTGGGTATGCGTGGCATGCACGGTTCCCTGCTGGGGTGGTCAATGAACTATTGTCACTGTCATCATCAATGACAATTCTCACCAGTTATCACACTCATGGAGATCCCCCTATTTCTGCCAGTGTTGGGATTGAAGGATTAAAGGTTAGTGCCACTACACCCTGGATAAAGAATGTTCTTAATTAGTGACTGATGGGGGAGGGCCCAGCCTACTGTGGGTGGGGCCACCCCTTGGGATGGTGGTTTTTGGGTTTTATAAGGAATCAGGCTGAGAAAGTCATGGGGAGCAAGGCAGTAAGCAGCACCCATCCATGGCCTCTTGGAGTTCCTGCCTCCAGGTGCCTGCCCTCTTTGAGTTCCTCTCCTGACTTCAGTGATGAACAGTGATGCAGAAATGTAAGCTAAATTAAATTAACACACTTTCCTCCCAAGGTTGCTTCTGGTCATGGTGTTTCAACACAGCAATAGTGGCCCTAAGTAGGGTGGAATTCTAGGGTACATGGTGGCATACATGAGAATCTGGGGGAACTGGTTTGCGGAACCTTGGGGAGTTTAGGCAAGAGAGATGAAAAGCTCAACCTGGCCACTGAGCCTCTGTAAAACAAAACAAAACAAAACAAAACAAAACAAAAACCAAAAAAACCCCCAAAAAACCCACCACCACCACCACCAACAACAACAAATGGGCAAAGAGCATCTCAAAGAAGGCCATTCAAAGGCAATTTGGTGCATCTCAGAGATGAGATCCAAGGGTCTAGGTTCCTCCAAGTCCAGAGGTCTTGAATGCCTAGCTAAGGCATTGGATTTGGCCCTCAGCCCCAGGAAGCCACCAGTACCTTTGGAATGTGGCAGTGTAGTGGCAGGGAGATGACTGTGGACAGCGGCCTGAGGTTTTAAAATCTTGTTGCCCCCAAATGTTGACACAGACATACTTGGGTCTGCTGGGGGGTGGTGCCGACCTGGTGCCTCTCTATACTAGGCCAGACTACTAGTCTGCATGCAGACAGGAGGTGCCCAGGAACCTGTATGTCAGAGTCACCTAGAGAGAGTGGGACTGAAAAAGCCAGGCCAGGTTTGGTCTCTGACATCCATTTCTGACAGGTGAATCCTTTCAGCCAGTGGGATTTTCTTGCCTCCATAGAGGCAGCCTTGGGAGGATGAGACCCTTTTCCTAAGAGTACCTGAAGTGTAATTTACCATAGCTACATTTTCCCAGGCTCTCAGATGAGGGTGGAGATGGTGACCACGTGCCCAGCGTTCTAGCCTGGACCTAGGTTTCTAATCGTATTGCTCTAGCCTGTCGGGATCAGACCCTCAGGCCAGTTCTAATGATAAAATTACCCTGCCACCAGCATTGGCCATGGCTTCTTAGTCATAGCCTGTCCCTAGTATGTCATTAAAACTCAATGTTAATATCTCGCATATCCACCACTGTGTTCATTAGGATCCTGGACTTGCCTGCTGCTGCCTAGCTGGGGAGGGAGTGGAAGGTGGATCCCCTGGCCTGGCTGCTCTGCCCAAAGTGGGTGGGGGACCGAAGGGGACAGGCCAGCTTGTTAAATCTAATTACCTGGCTGCAGAAGGCCGCCACTGTAGCTCTTCAGAGAACCAGATCAGCCCACCGTAATCCTCTGACTGCCTTTCCACCATAACGAGGGGCCGCCACCAGCTGCCGCAGCTAGATGGGCCTGAGTTTAATTGCTACCAAAATGTCAGCCCTTTCAAACCCACAGTATTTCATCACTTACCTTTAAAGAAGAGGGGGGAAAAATCAATTTGGACCGTGAGTTCGGCAGCAAAGCTGGCAGAAAGGGCTGCCCAGTTCTTCAGGGGAGCTGTTCTTTTCATTAAAATAGCTATTTTTAAAACTCTTTCCCCCCTCTCTCTCTTTAAAAACGAGATGAAAAATCCCAGCTACAAGAAGAAACCCTTTCAAGAGGGAATAATAATATAAAAAAAGAGTTTAAAAAAGCCCACTTCTAAAATGGGTCCCTTTTTTTTTTTTTAACCTCTCAAAGGTTAAAAAAAAAAAATGAAGAGAAACGTTTTATTCTCAAAGGGCTTTTACATGTGTGATCTCATTTCACCACAGATGCGTGGGGTGGTGAGGAGGGCAGATGTCACTGTCCCCATTCTATGGACGAAGGATGGAGGCTCGTGAGGCCAATGGCTCGGCTTGGTATGGGTGGGGTGCACATCTGTTTAGAGGGCCGGACAAAGGACGGTGATTTCTGCTGCCCTGATTGGTCTCTTTCTCTGACACCCTGTAGCCAGACCCTAAATACACCCTCCTCCTCCTCCTCCCCCCAAGTCCTATTTACTCATTAACTCTGGAAGGCAATAGAAATGGAGGGCGGGTGTTAAAAAGTAAGAACCAACCCACAGAGGCTCATTGGAGTTTAACACTCATTTACTTTTCTGTGAGATCACAGCCATCCTTTCCTCCCCGGGGAGACTTTTTCCTCTCTTCCTTAGAAGAAAGAAAGAGATTACATTCCAGGAAAACTGGTTTCTTAAGCTTCTGTCTGAAGAGGCGTTTCGGGAAGTCAGCAGACTAATTAACCCCATTGTTTGGAATTAATCACTTCAGGAATATTGGGAGTCAACAAGAAATGTATCAATTGGGCTCTTAATAACCCCAAATAAATGCCTCAGCATAAAGGCATGGGAGATAGACTTTTCAAAATATTACCTCCAGCCACCCATTTCCCGGAGCTAGGCAGCACATTTGATCTTAATTGGCGGTTTATTAACGCCACGCATTGCCATCAGCTGTGCTAGTCCCCTCATTTCGCCTGCTAAAATGACAACCTTTTTGTTTTATTGAGGGGGTAGAGGTTTGGAGTTTTCCATGAATGAAGGTGGAGGGAAAAGGCCCTCCATGTCCCTGTTCATACTAGAGGCCAATGGAGGTACGAGGCTCCCTGACCACGCCCTCCTGTGAGCTGAGTCTCCCTCAGGGATGTACAGGTAGGAGACGTACACGTAGGGCTGCTGTATCCCAGGGTGGGTGCTCTGGAGTGCCCGAGGCAGGGAGTCAGACATGGGTGGAAGTGGTTGTGGAGCCTTGAGAAGTTGCTTGGAGTCTGTGTGACATTGCTCCCAAAGCTTGGGGATCATCTCTAATCCTTCATTCTCAAGATCCTTTGGATTTCTTCCTTCCTTCCTCCCTTCCTCCCTCCCTCCCTTCCTTCCTTCCTTCCTTCCTTCCTTCCTTCCTTCCTTCCTTCCTCCCTTCCTCCCTCCCTCCCTCCCTTCCTTCCTTCCTTCCTTCCTTCCTTCCTTCCTTCCTTCCTTCCTTCCTCTCTTTCTTTTTTCCAAGACAGCATTTCTCTGTGTAGCTCTGGCTGTCCTAGAACTTGCTCTCTTGACCAGGCTGGCCTCAAAACACAAAGAACCACCTGTCTCTGCCTCCTGAGGGCTGGGACTAAAGGTGTGTGGTGCCACCAATCAGCTAAAATGTCTTAAATAGTAATTCTGCCCAGAGTCTGAGGTAAATGTCAAGGGGCTCTCCCAAACTGTCCCTAGCAATCTCAGAACATGAGTCAGAAAAAGGGGGGCTTATTTCAAGGCACATTGTGCAGCCTGGCTGTGTCCTGGGTGTCTGTGACTCCTCTGACAGGCCTTTCTCTAGGCTGTCCTTCCATCTCTCTCTCTGCTCCGTCTCTCAGTTCTTGTGTAACTCCAAGGGACATGGTTTTTAGGTTTGTCTCAGCTGGGTGAGGTGGTGACCCATGTCGTCCTGGAGTCACTCACTATTGCTTGTGGTGAGCAGACAGAGGGGAGGAGAGCATGGGAAGGCCACGGCACAGCCCTGGGGTGGGGAATGAATCCTTGAGCAGCCTCTGAAAGCAGTGGAGAGGGGAGGCTGCTCACCGCCAGCGGATGGAGACTAAGGGAGGGCAGCACCTGGCAGTGTGGCCGCAGCATATTGTCAGTCCCTATTAGAGTCCCACAGTAAACAGCTAGTCTGGGCACAGGCCACATGGGTGACTTGCTTGCCTCAGTTAACATCTATAAAAGGGGACAGTAACAGTGGCCTATTTTATGAGCTGGGTGTGGTGGCGCATGCCTTTAATCCCAGTGCTTGGGAGGCAGAGGCAGGCGGATTGCTGTGAGTTCGAGGCCAGCATGGTCTACAAAGCAAGTCCAGAATAGCAAAGGCTAACACAGAGAGACCCAGCCTGGGAAAAACAAACAAACAAACAAACAAACAAACAAACAAACAAACAAACAAACAACCCCAACAACAATAAAACAAAACCCAACAACAACAAAACCCAATCCCAAAACCAAACCAAACCAAAAAACCCTATTTTACGTGTATGAGGTGTTCTGCCTGCATCTGTGTACTGCATGCATGCAGTACCCGTGGATGCCAGAAGAGGGCACCAGATCACCTGGAACTGGACCAAAAGAGCATTGTGAGCCACTTTGGAGACGCTGGGAACAGAACCACGTTCTCTGGCAGAGCAGCCAGTGAGTGCTCTTACTGATGAGCTATCTCTCTAGCTCTGTAAAAGGATTTTTACAGTGGACATACCATACTATAAAGTTCTTAGAACTGCTCCTGACAGAATAAGAGCCACCCCCATGCCTAACCTCACACAAAACAAAAACAAAGCAAAACAGAAAAAAATTAAAATAACAAAATGGGAAGAAAGCAGTTGAGTTAATGCGCATTCTCTGTGGTATCACAAAAGGCCCAGGTTGGAAACGAGTGTGAAAAGAAGACAGAGAAGGGTCAGAGCCTCCGGATTGGTAAGGCACTGCCGTGAGTGCGCTCCTGCTGGCATCTGATGTCACAGGGACAGTAAAGCCACACAGGGCCCCATACATTCTACATGAACTCTGTATCTTAGGGGAGAGCCCTAAAGTTTGGATGTGGCTGGCCTCCCGGGGTTTCATCTGTTGGGAAGTTGGCTAAGAGCACACCTGTTCTTGCAGGGGACTAAGATTCAGTGGTCCCCAGCAGCTTACAAACACCGGTAACTCCAGCTCTGATACTTTCTTCTAGCTTCCTCAGACATCTACACACATGTTCACACACACACACACACACGCACGCACGCACGCACGCACGCACGCACGCACGCACGCACGCACGCATTAAATATAAACAATAAACAAAGTAACAGCCTAAACAGGAAACCATCAAACAGAACTCTTAAAAATTGTGATAAGGATGCTGAAGTGTCGCTCTCCACAACTGATGGCTTCTGGTGGGGGTGCCAGTGAGGAAGGACTTAGTTTTTTTTTTTTTCTTTGTTTTTTAAGGGGCAGGCTGCTGGGAATTTGACCATGCTCCAGTGAGTTTATGGACAACATAAATTGGACTTTTAAGTCTGTCTTTCTTTCTTTCTTTCTTTCTTTCTTTCTTTCTTTCTTTCTTTCTTTTTGGTTTTTTTGGGGGGGTATGGGGGCGTGAAACAGGGTTTCCCTGTGTATCCTTGGCTGTCCTGGACTCACTTTGTAGACCAGGCTGGCCTTGAACTCACAGCGATCCATCTGCCTCTGCCTCTGCAGTGCTGGGATTTAAAGGTGTGCTCCAGCACCACCCAGCTTCTTTCTTTCTTTCTTTCTGTTGGGGAGAAAGTAATGGCAGGGGGTAGACATGGAAGGACTGTGAATGTGATTGGGGTGAATGATGTGAAATTTCCAAAGAATAAATAAAAATATTATCTTGGAAAAAAAGCAAAGAATTTAAAATTTAAATTTAAAATTGAAATAGACATGTCTCAAAATAAAACAAAAGGCCAATAAACTTATGAAATAGAAAAAGAAGCATCTATTCATTAGGAAAATGAAAGCTAAAAACCACACCCGAGATTCCACTTTACTCCAACTAGGTTGGCTTTCTAAAAAAAAAAAAGGAAACTAACAAGTGTTGACAAGAACTCGAAGACCCTGGATGGAACCTTCATATGTTGCTGGTGGGAACAGAAAACAGTGCAGTCAATGTGGAAAGCATATTGGCAGCACTTCATAAAGCTAAACACGGGGATCACCCTCCTGTCCGCTAATTCTACTCAGAAATATTTATCCAGGAGAGCTGAAGATGTGTGCATCCACAGATCCTGTGCTGGCTCACAACAGCGGAACATCCCAGGAGTGGGAACAGCCCAGCTGTCCGTCAATGGGTGAGAGACTGAACACAATGTTATGTGGGATACCACTCCTGCCTGTGGGGGTTACTGACCATGAGGGAGAAAGCAGTGGCCCACGGTCCATGATGAGCCTTGAAGAGATAGTGCTAAGTGAGAGAAACAGAATATAAGTAACTATGTGACAAAGATCCATATGTACAAAATTGCCCAGACATGATGACAATTCAAGACAGACAGACAAACAGAAGATTAAAGGCTGCCAGGGGCTAGAAGGTGACAGGAAGCTGCATGGCTTACTCTGGAGGATTGTGGAGACGTTCTGCAGTTAGAGAGTAATGAAAAAACATGAAAAGCGGGGAGTAATAATACTTAAAAATGGTGAGCTTTATGCCGTTTGCATTTTATTTTTCTATTCTTTTTTTTTTTTTTTTTTTTGAGACAGGGTTTCTCTGTATAGCCTTGGCTTGTCCTGGACTCACTTAGTAGACCAAACTGGCCTTGAACTCACAGCGATCCGCCTGCCTCTGCCTCCCCAAGTGCTGAGCCGGCTAGCTCTCTATTCTCACTTTCTCATCGCTCTGACAAGATTCCTGAGGGAAGCAGAGAAGGGAGGGAAGGGCTTGGCTTGGCTCACAGCTCCAAGGGTCTTCAGTTCATCATGGCAGGCCAGGCATGGACGGAGGAGTGGCTCAGTCTGCGCTGGCAGAACAGGAGGCAGAGTGTGCCGGGAAGGAGCCAGGGATGACAAGCCCTCAAGGACACACCCCAGGGACCTACTTCCTCCACTAAGGCATCACCTCCTAAAGATTTTACAGCCTCTCAACGGGACCAGCAGCTGGGACCAAGTATTCAAGCACACGAGCCAGTGGGGAACATTAAAAACTCAAGCCATAAAAGTTTCAACTAAAAAAAAAAAAAAATTGCAAAAAGAAATTGCAGAGCTGAACAGTGAGTCCGCAGCCTGGAACCCCTTCCTGGCTTTCCTTCATTGTTCCCAAGCCTGTCTGGAGACTTTTGGTTCCACTTCTCTGGATTCCTGAATTTTCTCTAGTTCCCTAAAGGGAATGTGTCAGCCTTCTCCCACTCCAGATCTGAACCTTTGCACAGGCTAGCCCACTACCTGAAACATTCTTGTTTCACTCTCTGCATCTCTCATGGAAGTTTCCATGACCTTCCAAAGAGGCCAAGATGGTTCAAAAGAAGTAGTTCCTTGTTATTTCCTTCTGAGCCACCCCTATTTGTGTGTGTG
>OU015754.1:59083251-59099407 GCA_907169655.1 Acomys percivali | reverse complement strand
CACACACACACATAAGCAAGCATATATAATATATGCATGCAAGCACGTGCACACTCAAGCACATATACATACATAAGCAAGGATATACATATGTAAGCACACACACACACACACATATACACGTGCATACACATACAAGGACACGTACAGACACACATGGGGATTATTGACTAACGGCTTCCCTTTCTTTCATACCTGACCCCAAGCCTGACTCGCCAAACTTCCTTGTCCCCAGCAGTGCCCCGCACACAGCGTGTGTGTGTGTGTGTGTGTGTGTGTGTGTGTGTGTGTGTGTGTACACCTTCCTATGTAGATTCAGGAGCGGATGGTGTTCCTGCAGCTGGGTGTGATTCCTCCAGCTCAGTTGGACTAATTAGAAATAAGGCTTCAAAATGTGACAGGCTTGCCTCCTGACCACACGCCAGATCTCCCTCTCCCTGTGTCACATCACGTCACATCACATCACTTCACTCTACTCAAGTCACCACTGGGGGGTGGATTCTGCACATCTGGGTGTGGCCATGGCCTCTCTTTGGCCAAGGCTGTTCCTGTCTTCCCCCAGCTCCGTCCTCCACTGTGGTGAATTGGCGAGGCTCTTCTCCAACACTTATTTTGCACTAGTATTGCTTGTATACAGTAGAAAAGCCTGAGGAGTGCCCTCACAAGTTCAGGTGTTCAAGCTCAGGCGTGTTTGGAAGCCTAGCCTGTCTCTGCCTGGGGAGGGAGGGGTGGGTCTCTTGTGCAGAGGCCAGAGAGACCCCAGAGTCTGTTTCTGAGAGGAAAATAGGGAGGTATTGGAAGGAGACCGGGGTAGGGGGTGGGGTGGCAGGTGCTTAGGGAGGAAGGAGACCTGGGCCTGGTGCCTCATACCACTAATCCCAGCACCCAGCAGGCTGAGGCAGGGGGATTGCTGTGAGTTAAGTAAGTGAGAACCCCTGTCTCAAAACACAAAATCAGGCCAGTGAGATGTCTGCGCAGGGAAAGGTCTTTTGTTCGATCCTCAGAAGCACAGCAACATGGAGTCTATCCTCTGACCCTACAGGCATGATGTGGCATGCATGCCCTTCCCTCATCATACACAAACATCACACACACACACATACACACACACAATGCCCACACCTACACGTACACACACGCACACACACACTACCACTACCACCAACAATAATAACCCACTCCAAACCAAAATCAACAAAATAGGAAACTGTGTTGTTTTAACTTTGTTGCATGTTATAGATCAAACCAGAAAGAATTTTATAACAATGACTTTGTAAGTTATACAGAATTAAGAAGATAGTGCCTTTCCATGTCAAAGGACTTTATTACATCCTTCTGTCCTCCCTCCCTCCCTCCCTCTCTCCCTTCCTTCCATCCCTGTTTTTTGTTTTTTGTTTTTTTTTCTTTTTATGTAGCTTTGGGGTAAAGTGGTGAAGGTTTGGGGGAAGGCCAAAGCTGTCCCTTGGTACTGCCTCTAGAGAGGTGTCTCCAGTCTTGTCAGAACACCCTACTTCTCTGCGGTCTTAGAGTGAGGGTAAAACTTGACTCCTCTCACATCTGTACATAGACTTTACAAGGAGCTGTGGTACATTTGTTTCCATTCTGTCGCCGACCCCATGCATGGGTGCCAACTTCCACTTCTTTTTTTTTTTAATTTTATTTTATTAATTTATTCATATTACATCTCAATGGTTATCCCCTCCCTTGTATCCTCCCATTCCTCCCTCCCTCCCATTTTCCCCTTACTCCCCTCCCCTATGACTGTGACTGAGGGGGACTTCCTCCCCTGTATATGCTCATAGGGTATCAAGTCTCTTCTTGGTAGCCTGCTATCCTTCTTCTGAGTGCCACCAGGTCTCCCCCTCCAGGGGATGTGGTCAAATATGAGGCACCAGAGTACGTGTGAAAGTCAGACCCCACTCTCCATTCCTTTTTATCAAACAGCAACAGTAGCACAACCTACTTCTCTGGGTTTGGAAATACTCAGGGAGCTGAAAGGTGGAAAGGTTCAGTGTCTGCACAGAGTGCACTCTCAAGAAAGTTCCTTAAAACTAACTCTATGACAGCTGCTAAGATGGCTCTGTGGATAAAGCAGCCCTCTGCCAAGCTTGATGATCTGAGTTCGATCCCCAGGACCAGTGTGGCAGAAAGCAAGAACTGACTCCTCCATGTTTTTCAGTACAAGATGCTTCTCTCTCTCCCTCTCTCCCTCCTTTCCTCCCTCCCTCCTTCCCTCTCTCCCTCCTTTTCTCCCTCCCTCCCTTCCTCCCCCCCTCTAACCTTACTTTAAGAGCTATAACATGCCCCCGCCTCCCCCTTACATAGAAGCGAGACCCAGGAAGCACATTTCTGGCTCTACCCCTGAGGCACCACATCATCTAACACACATAATCTCATGAAAAATGGAAGAAAAGTTGGGCATTAATATTTAACCTGTGCTGTGCTTTGCTGATACTTTATAATGTGGGCTTGATTTTGAAATGATTATTTTTTGGGGATTTTTGAATAACAGGATAGTAACCTTTTTTCTAAGCGGCCCACACTTATTTTATGCATTCATTCCGACGTGCAACCTCCTGGGTAGGCAGGCAGTCTGCGATAGATCTGGGGTGTTTCCAGCTCGGACCAGAGGTCTGGGCGTATGAACGGGTCATCGTAGATCCCCTGCTGCTGTTGAGTGCGCAGTACCCGGCCTTGTGGATGAAGGGAGAGAGAAAGCTGCTGAGGAGACATGGAGTGTAATGGACAAGATTGAGTACACCACTTGTCAGGGATGTTTGGGTCTCTCAATTCTGGCTCTGTCACATGAGAGCACCGGGGAAGCTATCGGCCCTCAGCTGAATGTGTAGCCAGCGCTGAAGGGCTGCAGTGATCAGCATCGACAGGTCTGGGTACTTTTGTAGCACCTAGGATCAATATTTGTAAACACCACCAAGAAACACAGCTTCCCGCACGCATGCACGCATGGAGGCCACACTGCCTCCCAGAACAAGGCTCTGTCCCCTCAGTTGTTAGACCCCACCCCCACCCCCCACTCCTCCAACCCCCCACCCCCCCACCCCCCCACACCCCCCACCCATCCCACCTCCACCCCCCCTCCCCGCTGTTAAAGAACTCACGTTTCTTCATCCATAGACACACTCCATGGCTGGACTGCCACTTGGCTGGTGACTGAGCTCTCTGGGCCTCAGTTTCCCCTTAGATACTTTGGGAATAATCACGAGACCTCAGTGGTGTTGCTGTGACATTTAGAATTAGCCTGGGCAGCACAGGTAGACAAACCCCGATGTGTTCATGCCTGTTCCTGGAAGCTGCAAAGTCTGATTCCATTGGACAGAGTGGGATGAGGTCCCCAGAGGCCAGAGGGGAACAAGACTGGGAGAGAGAGGTCAGGCACAGACTTTGCAGCAATTTATTAAACAGTTTGAAAGATCTAACCGAGAAGGTGCTTACACACAGCTCAGAGACAAAATGACAAATGTTCAAGGAGATGTGAGGCTGATGAACTGATTTGTTCATCATATGCAGTGTGTGTGTGTGTGTGTGTGTGTGTGTGTGTGTGTGCATGTGTGTATGGAGGCCAGAGGTTGCAGTGGCCTGCTTCACCTTGATTTTCTGAGATAGAACTGGTGATTATCAATTTGGCAAGGCTAGCTGGTCAGTGAGCCCCAGAGATCTGTCTGTCCCCATCCTCCCAGCGCTGGGGTTACAGATGTGTGTTGCTGTTGCACCCAGCTTTTCTATATGGGTTCGGGGATCCAAACTCATGCACTTTAGGGACCAAGTCATCCGCCAGCCCCATGTATATAAGTTTTAAACAATCACATTTGTGCCCTGTAAATACGCACAAGGATTATGTGCCATTAAAATATTCATTAGCAAAACTCTCCTGTCAAATGTTCCCTAAATACTTGATAAGTGTCAGTTATAATCCTGGCCAAGTCTTGTGCAAACAGGGGCAGCGTTTCCTGCTTTTCCTCACACCCTGAAGTAGTATGCAGGGCCCGTGGCTTGTCCATCTTCATCATCTTAGAGCCTGTGGCAGGTGCCTGAATGACGGCGAATTCTCAGCAGGGCTTGTAGGGCTGAGATGGTGAGTCCAGTTCTGGAGAGGGAAACCATGGGGCTGGGGGTGGGGGTGGGCATGAGGGAGTGGGATCGAGGTTCTATTCTGAGCCACATGTGTTGCTAGCTGGTGCTGAATCTGGGATTTTGCCTAGCTAGCCTGATCTTTCCTCTCCATTAGATGCAGTAGCAGCAGCAGCAGCAGCAGCAGCAGCAGCAGCAGCAGCAGCAGCGGGTGGGGCAGGCGGCGGCAAAGCCCTCCTGGCTCACGGAAGGCTCCACCCAGCCACAGCACTTCCTCACTGCACGGAAAGTGTGCTCACACTTGGGAAAAAGGCCTTTCCAGGGCCAGTTCTGTTCCGGGGCCTGGATGGAAATTCTATAGTTATCAGACACGAAGCTTTGGGGTGGGACACTGACCAGGAGACAGGAAAGAGCAAGGGAGCCTCTCCTGGGGGTGTGTGGGTGTGTGGTGTGGCAGCAGCTCCTTGGGTGAGGAGGCAAGTCATGAGGGAAGGTGCAGATTCAGAGGTGGAGGAGGGCTATGAGGGCCATTCCTGGCCCCCAAAAGTCTCCTCTAAATGTTAGAGGGCTCCAGCAGGGGGATTGCCTGGCAGGTGTTATGGGTAGAGGCCAGGAGCCCAGTGATCAGAATCTGTCAGTCTACTCCTGGGATGTTCAGAGGGACAGAGGGGAGAGGGGGATGGAAGGTGTGGCCTGGGGATGGTGGGTCACAGTGGCTGATGCCATCACCGCAGAGGGTCCTGGGGCCAGTGCCTTGCTTTTCACTTTGTTGTCTGGCTTGTGTTAAGGTTGTGTCTACTTGATTTTCACAACTGTTTAATTACCCCGACCCCGACGCTGCTTCTCCCCATTTTACAGAGGAGAAATCAAGGCCCGGTAGGTTACTTTTTGTGTAACACCACCCAGCCAGAGCGGCAGTCTTGTTCAAGACCTTGGCAACTACTCGTGACAGGAATTTAAGTCCTCACAGATAAATTAGAACTCACTACTCACGTAAAGTCTGAAGACGGCTGGGCCCAAGAGTTCATGTGATGATTCTAGCCTGCCTCCTCCTCTGCTTTCTCAGCGTGGTGATTGGCAGCTGAGAGTCTCACCCCAAAAAAGAATGAGTAAAAAGGTTCAAGGCCCTGTTTCCAAGGTCAGCTTACGTGGGCCAAACAGTCTATCCCTGTGCTGCCTTCTTGCTATGTGGCCCTGGGCATATTCATCACCCTCTCTGGTCTGTTCCCTGTCTGTGAAATGAGGATGAAAACAGCAGTCAACATGTAGGGATGCTGTGAAGAGCAAATGAGTTCTGAGTGTTGAGGATTAAGACACATGTTACCCACACCTGTACTCCCAGCACTCTGGGAGGCAGAGGCAGGCGGATCTCTGTGAGTTCGAGGCCAGCCTGGTCTACAAAGCGAGTCTAGAACAGCCAAGGCTACACAAAGAAACCCTGTCTCGAAAAACCAAGCCCGGTGTGGTGGCGCACGCCTTTAATCCCAGCACTCAGGAGGCAGAGGCAGGCGGATCGCTGTGAGTTCGAGGCCAGCCTGGACTACAAAGTGAGTCCAGGACAGTCAAGGCTACACAGAGAAACCCTGTCTCGAAAAACCAAAAAAAAAAAAAAGAAAAGAAAAAGAAAAAAGAAAAACCAAGCCCCACAAAGACATGTCTTTAGGAATCTTGATCAGAAAAAGATCTCTCCTGCCCTGAGGAAGAGCCCCACCTTGACTGATACTGCACCTGTAAGAATACAGTGCCTCCTCCTAAGCCAATGACTGTAGCTGGGGAAGACTACCATGCAGGGGCCCAAAAATAGGCAGGAAGATGGGGCATGTCAAAGACATCAGCGCTGGGACTCAAAGCCAGTTTTTTTTAATCACCTCCCAAGCATGCAATCATGTATTCTTTTACTTCCTTTTATTTATTTTTAAAACTTACATACAGTAGAGTTTGCTTCCCTCCCGCCCTGTTCAGTTCTATGTGTTTAATATATGCGTGATTTCTTGGAACTCCCACTACAAAATGGACTCAGAACAATTACTAAACCCTAAAATGGTCCCTCTTATTGGGACTTTGCAATCTATTCATTCCTCGGGCACAACTATGCTGTGTCTTTTTCTCTAGACTGTTATACAAATAGGACCAGCAGATTGAAGTCTTGAAATTGAAGCATTCCAGGATCCGCCATAGTACTGTATCAACACTGCCTCTTCTTTGCCGGGTGATACTCTGCTTTCACACTTTGTTTATTCAGCTATAAAGAATGAATATGGGGGAAAAGGGAGGGAGAGAGGAATGGGAGGATACAAGGGATGGGATAACAATTGAGATATAATATGAATAAATTAATAAAATATATTAAAAATTATTTCTCCCCACCACCCAAAAAAGAAAAAACTTCAGGCACTTACAGTGGGGAGATAAATTTGAGCAAAGTATGTATAAATAAATAAATAAATAAATATACTTGCCTAATTGGAAAAAAAAAAGAATGAATAGTTTAGCATCCTCAATGAGGTGTGAAAACTACAGTTGTCTTTGTCAGGGTTAGTATTGCTATGATGAAACATTATGACCAAAAGCATCTTGGGGAGGAAAAGTTTTATTTGGCTTACATTTGCACATCACCTTTCATCATCGAAGGAAGCCAGGACAGGAACATGAGCAGGGCAGGAACCTGGAGGCAGGAGCTGATGCAGAGGCCGTGGAGGGTGCTGCTTACTGGCTTGCTTCTCATGGCTTGCTCAGCCTGCTTTCTTATAGAATGCAGGACCACCAGCCCAGGGATAGCATCACCCACAGTGGGCTGGACCGTCCCCCCAGAAATCACTAATTAAGAAAACACCTTAAAGGCCTGCCTACAGCAGATTTTTTTTTTAAGACAGGGTCTCTCTGTGTAGCCTTGGCTGTCCTGGAGTCTCTTTGTACACCAGGCTGGCCTCGAACTCACAGCGATCCACCTGCCTCTGCCTCCCGAGTGCTGGGACTAATGACGTGCGCCACCACGCCCAGCTGCCTACAGCAAATCTTATGGAGACATTTTTTCAATTGAGGTTCCCTTACTCTCAGATGAGTCTAGCTTGAGTCAAATTAATATAAAACTTGCCAGTACAAGACCTCTCTGTGGTTGTAAGGATAAATATTTAGAACGCAGTTAGGAATGGGCAAAAACAGTAGACATGCTAAAGTGGAGGGAAGAAAGGATGGAAGGAGACCTCAACCCTACACAAAGAACAAGAGGCAACTAACGGATGGTCCTCCCCAAGGAGGAGCACACTGTTTATTCAGTACCAAATAGTCAGCTTTGAAAACACACAGATAACATTATACAGACTAAGAGTAGGTTGTATTTTAAGAATATATTTATACATATGCACACATATGTAACATATATGTATGTAACAATGATTAGTGGAAGAAGAGGTCCCGAATTTGAAAGAGAACAGGGTGGGGTGTATGGGGGGAGTTTGGGAGAAGGAAAGGAAAGGGAGAATGACGCTATTATGATGTACTCTTGAAAAAAAAATAATTAAAAATAAAAAAAGAGCCTGTATGTTTGTTCCTAGTGTTAGAAAAGTACGCATGATGTTGCTATGAACATCTGAGTACAAGTTTTTGTATGAAGGTAAGTTTTCATTTTTCTGCTAAGTAAAGACCCAGGACTGAGGGGACTGTAATGTATAGCAAGCTTCTTAAGAAACCATGAGAGGGGACTGGAGGGATGGCTTAGCTGTTAAGAGCACACTGTTTGCTCTTGTAGTAGTTTGGTTCTCAGCACCCCTGTCAGGTGGCTAACAAGGCTCTGCAACTCCAGCTCCGGGAGACTTGGGTGCCCACTTCTGGCCTCTGTGAACATAAGCATGCAAATGTACAAATTCACACAGGCACACCCATATATATATATATATATATGTGTGTGTGTGTGTGTGTGTGTGTGTGTGTGTATAATAAAGATAAATTTAAAAAGAGAAGCCGTCAGACTGTTTTCTGGGGATGGGTGTATGTTTTTGCGTTGGCATGACAGTGCAGGGGGCACCTGTCTGCTCTGAATCCTGTAGTTACTGGTGACTCTATCACTTCTACCGTTGTAAATAAGTGTGTGGTCCACGGATGGGACAGTGTCTCAAAAGCTTAATACACGAGGCCATTTCCACAGAAACTAAAGGATGCTTCCAGCAGTTCCCGGAGGGAATAACCGCATCCCAGACATCAGAACCCACTGTTTGAAGGTTCTGGGCTGTTCAAGACAAAGTCAAGGCAGGGTGGGGGGAAAAGAGGAAAGAGCCCTTAACCCCCACCCTCCATGCCAAGGGTGGAGGGAGCCTCAGACTCCATCGTTCTTTCATTCCACCTGTGAGAAGAGAGAGAGATGAGACAAGAAAGCCTGGTCCCCAGGGAATGGCCTTGCCCAGCACTAGATTCCCAACGGAGAAGCGATGACGAGTGTGTCTGAGGATGGACCGCAGAGACCGAGCTAGAGGCTGGTGGGCAGGGGCATCCAGCCGCCTCTCTTGGCTCCTTTGAAGAGAGAGGCTATGGGTGAAGGACAGAGATGAGGAACAGTGGCCTGGCCTGCAGACTCCTGATGAGGAACAGTAGCCTGGCCTGGCCTGAAGACTCCTGAAGGGTGACAAGCTCTAGGGATGAGAGGGACGCCCTAGGGACTGCCACGCTGCCCAAGCCACAGTTTTTCACTGAGCCATTTGCAGGAAAGCAGGCCATTTTCCATGGAGGACAGAGTGCTGAGTAGGAGGGACCCAGCCTGGAATCCCCTCTGTCCTGATGCCCAGGCCAGGCTCCACTTCCCCTCTGGCTATGTGCTTTGCCTATCTCCCTGCAGAGGGAACCTTCAGGATGCTTGCCTGACCCCATGAGCCTAGATTCTGGGAAGGGGCTGACAAATCATATTGCGGGGTAGGGCCAGGTATGAGTTGCCCTTTGTCTGAGCTCCTTTGGGGCAATGGAGGAGATCTCTGATTGCATCACGGATGAGAGAAGGAGGGACAGAGAAGACCCCTGCAGGGAGTTCAAGGCCATGTGCACTAGCTCAGGCAGACCCTGTGTTACTGTGACCACATGGGCAGTAACTTTCACTTACCCTGTTTCTTCCTGTCAGGCCCACCTTGTCAGGCCCGCCCAGTCAGTGTGCTGTGCCTAGGATCTCATCAGGTCACTCCTTGAGTCCGGAGGAGGGGCCCAATGGGAACACACACCTGCTAGCTGGAAAGTGCAGTGCCACTGAGCCATCGAGGCATCTGCTGTCACTTATGCCATTGAGATTTAGGACAAGAGGTGGATTCTGGGAGGGAAGGGAGAAGGCGGCAGTCTGAGCAGAAAGGATGGCTCAACTGTGGTAGGTAGGGGTGACACAAGTTGGGGGAGGAAGTGGAGAGGCTGGGGGGCAGTGTGGTCATGGATCCTCAAGAGGCAGAGGTACAGGCTCTGGAGGAAGGGGGAGTTCAGGCTGAACTGTCTCCTATTGTCTGAGTGAAATATGCATCCAGAGAAGTCGTTACAGTCCCCGGGCCTTTGATGCTGCCTTCGGGTTGCTCTCAAGCGACCTTCCAGGAGCATCCTCTGAGACCATGGATGCTCTCTGTCTCACCTTCCAACCCAGCAGAGCTTGTTCTTGGAGCTGAAGGTGGGGAGGATGGGTTTTGCCTCTTGGCTCCTTTCCCATCTCTGGCAACACTAAAAGGGATTGTGCTATTTTCTCTGTAGGGTCTTTGGACAAAGAAGACAGGCAAGGATCCCATCTATAAACAGCAGAGGCGACGCTAACAACAGTATCTTGACGCTGCTTTTCGAGTGTTTGTTTCCCACCAGGAGTGTGTGGTGAGCCTTTCACAGAGACCCTGCTGTCAGCCCCTTTCCCAGAGGGAGCCGAGCGGAGGTGCAGCTTGCTGAGGGAGGAAGGAGCTGGAGTTAAGATGAGGAGGGACGGTTGACTCTGCCTCGAGTCACAGTGTAAGGGGATAGAGTTCCATTATGACAGGGAGTCATGCAGGAATGTGTAGTTAGACTCATCAAATCTCAAAAGCTGAAAGGAGACAGGAAGTAGGGGGTTGGCCATTAACAGCAAGGCCTGCCCCTGGTGACTGAATTCCTCCAGTCAGGCCTCACCTCTCTGGGTTCCACAGCCTCCTAAAACAGCATCACTAGCTAGAGGCCAAGTGTTCAAACACATGAGCGCACACGCTCGTGTGTGTGTGTGTGTGTGTGTGTGTGTGTGTGCGCGTGTGTTGGGGGAGGAAGTGTCAGTTTCAAATCACAATGAGGTAGCACCAGTGGAGGGACTGTGCCAGCGCTTCATGCTGGGCCGGACCCTGTGGCAGGACGTTCGTAGCAAGAAAGTCTCTGAAAAAAAAAAAAACCGTCCCTGGCTATAAATGTCTCCACTTCCAGCATCCACCTGGCCCTGGCCCCAACCCCAGGAGCAGCCAGCTGATGTTGCTGAACAGACAACAGATCTGTCACCGGGCAATCCCTGAGCTAGCACAGCTGTCAGCAGGGAGGAGTGGCCGTGGCCCACGGCCATGGCAAGTTTGCCCTTGAGTGTGACGGGCATAAATGGAGACCTCAGAGTGTGTGGCTCTTCCCCCCTGAGTGATGGATGGGGCTGAGCCCTTCAGGTCCTCTCCCCACCCCTTGCTGCCAGGGAAGGCGAGTCTGGCTCAAGTAGCATGGGGCAGAGGGCAACATGTGCCCTCTGAGTGATTTGGAGCCTTTCGTGTTAGTGGACAGGGCTGGCCCAAACAGGAGCCTGGCAGGTTTGAGCTGACTGCTGCTGCTGCACCTCTAGGTTACCTCATAGAGAGGAGCCTCTCCCCGCTTGGCAAGCGGTAAGAGGACCCAACCCCTCCTTCCGTGCTTCCTTCCAGTAATAAGTCATCCATCCCAGTAGATATTGGTGGAATGTCAACCAGTTGCAGGCAGGAAGTAGGTGCTATAGAAAGAACAACGGACAAACTCCCTGAGATCTGTGCCCTATGGGGTGTCGGGGGGGGGGGGACAGAAGCTGAAAAACACAGGAAAGGAAGCAATGTTTCAGGGAAGTAGAACGTGATCGAGAGGGGTCAAGGACGTGTCCCTTAAGTGGTGACAGTACAGTGCTGGTCCTGTGTGTTTTAGAGCAGAGGTGGGAGGGGTCTAGGGAAGGGGAGAGGTAAAGGGCCAGAGGCAGGGGTGGTGTTGGTGATGATGGTGGTGCTGGTGGGCTGGTGAGGGTGCTGGTGAGTGCAGCTCACTCAAGAGGAGAGCAAGGCCTTCTGGCTAGAGTGGAGTGTGTGTGTGTGTGTGTGTGTGTGTGTGTGTGTGTGTGTGTGTGTGTGTGTATGTGATACCAGAGAGATTTGTGGAAGCATGACTGCCTGGGGCTGTTCCCCACAATGCAGGGATCTAGGGGATGGGAAGCTACTGGGGAGAAGAGAGCAGGCTTGCTTTATGTTTTGAAATGGTTTCTTAAGAGCAGATGCCACTAGGAAAATCCAATTGGGCTGAAGTTTCCCAGCTGCCAAACACATGCCATGTGCCTGGAAAACTCAATACCACTTGCCTCGGGCCACACTGGCCAGATCGAATATGTTAAGTCTAAAGTCATTTTAAACATGTAAAGTTTTGTGGTGTCATTACACACAGACCCATCCCCATGACATGGAACAGGTGAACAAGAGCCAAGCCAGCCCAGTGACCCAAGGCCTGGAGAAAAGCTGGCACCACCACAAATCCTTGGGAGCCTGTCCTCTAAAAAGTACAGATCCCGGATGTGAAGTGAGGGTGGGACGTGGGATAAAGGGACCTCCAAAGCCTGGGTGCATTGGCTCAAAGGAATATTAACAGATTGGCTTGGGTGTTGATGTTTCCCGAGATCCGAATAGCAACCTAATTCAACACATGAGTGAGTGGGACCGTTAGTGGGATTTGTGGAATCAGAGGTGGCATGGCATGCCACCTATAAAGGGGCGAAGAGCTAGCTAGAGTTGAGAAAGGACAGGGAGACTTAAACTGTGAGGAATGTGTGCTGTAACATGGTAAAGGTGATCCGATGAAACAGCCCGGACCTCTGGCTCCAGCGTGCTGCTTAATCCCCACAATAACCTCTGCTGCCTTGGGCTGGGGTCCAGAGGTCACGATGTAACCTCGCAGTCCCATTGATGGATTTGTCCTTTAAATCCTTTTGTGCAAGGAAGTGAGGGCTCTCTGGAGACAAAGCTGTGCTGGATCTTGGAGTAGAGATACCTTCAGGTTGGAAGGCAAAGAGGCTTTCAGAGATGTTTGCTGGAAGATTAGGATGGGCAGAAGCTAGCCCATGGAGAATCTGCTCCATCCCTTGTTGGGATAACCAAGCGGGGACAATCTAAAGGTCAAAGCTAATGAGTAGGAGGGATCAACTAAGTCTGTAGGAGAGCCTGGGTCTGAAGACACACATGAGACTGGTGTTAGCATTCCCACCATCACTGTCCTGTGGTTTACTGAAGGAGTTAGGCCAAGTCACATGGCTAGAGGCACGTACACGTCTAAACTGCCGCTGGCCACCCCAGGTCTCCTGTGCGGACTTGGGTTGATTTGCTCCAATTGTTTGCTTAACCGAAGACAGTGCGTGTAGAACCAAGCAATCCATGAAAGGTTTATTGGCCTTAGACTGGTACTCTGTGTCTGTGGTGAGCCAGTGGTAGAATACAATGGCCTGCAGGACTTGATAGCATAAAGGTATGCACATTCAGAGACACAACCCGAATGTTACATGCTGCCTTTGCCACCCGGGGAAAGGGTGTTGATCATACCAAACAGAAATCAAGTTGGGCATGATGGTGTTCACCTGTAATCCCAGCACTCAGGGAGGCAGAGGCAGGCAGATCTCTGTGAGTTCGAGGCCAGCCTGGTCTACAAAGTGAGTCCAGGACAGCCAAGGCTACACAGAGAAACCCTGTCTCGAAAAACAAAAACAAACACAATTAAATTAAAAAAAATCGAGGTGTCTTGGTACTAGGTGAAGGGGTGCTACTGTCCCAGAGTGCAACCATTTCATACCCCAGGGTCCCATTCTCAAACGGAACCAAGTGTGCCAAGCAGTGCATATGCCCACTTTGACAGGCTTTTGAAAAAAAAAAAAAAGAATCATGGCAAACGAGAAGCTAGAGAGAGGTTTGATATATAACCCCAAATTTCATTATATTAAAAAAAAAAAAGAGACGATCTTTGCAAATGGCCAGAATTGAATAGTGATCTCCCTCTACAGCTCTGGGGAGCTCCGGTCCTCACCATTCCCCAATTGATCGCCTCACTGATGCTCTTGAGCTCTGTGGCGTATGATTTACACCTCCAATGGTGAAGGCGAGAAACGGTAAAGATGTTGTGGTGGGCCAATTCAAAGTCCTGGATTTGGGCCTGGGTGCTAGCTGAGTTGGCCAGCCCACCAGCTCTCCTGCACCCCTGTTACTTGCATGGCCATGACCCAGACATGGCCCTCAGTGCTCAAGGACCATTTTTTTAAAAGTATCATTAAAAAGAGGGGGTCTGACCTTTGCTTCCTCTTCTTGTCCTCATTCCCCATGCCTGGAATACAGACATAATGGGTGGTGCCCTTTCAGCCATGTTGGGCCACAAAGAGACCCTGAAGCTAGAAGCTATGCTTGTCAAAACAGTGATAAGAGCTGGATTTCCTGACAAATGTATTTATCTGCAATATCAGTCCTGGCTCACATCCTAAAACGCTTCTTTTATGATCATCAGGAAAGCACAGATGTGTAAATCAAGGGGGTCTCAATCTCTGTAATAGATGTAGCACTCAGGCCAGGATTGACACAGTCTTTCCGGGACTAACAGAGCCTGGGCACACAATACATTCAGGGTTGCAATGGCAGTGGATCTCAGAATTCTTCCTTGCCTGCCCACAACAACCCTCCTTGTCAGGAGCAAATAAGCCATATGCATGGCTTGGCTAGTGAGCCAGAGGCTGACTTCTAGTCCACCCAACCTACAAGGCTGACCCAAACAAGGGCAAACATGGGACCCAAGGTCCCTATGCCACCTTGCTGTCCAGAGAGTGGACTGTTGAGTTTTGGTTCTGAGGTGCCCTCCAAGGCTGAATGACAGATAAACCAGGCTGCAATAATGACCAAAAGCAGGGCACCTTCAAGCAGATCCCAACAGTCTGCTGAGGCTGCTGCCAGCTGCCAGTGTTTTAACTCATGTAGGGTGTTCCTGTAGTTGACAAGTGTCCTTTTAGTTCAAAGTAATGGATCTCTCTTGTTTAAGTGGCTGGGGTGATCAATTTTGCTGTTGGCACAAGGAAACCAACACAGGCAGATATTGAGATGTCTCCAGGGGCTGTGAATGGATCCAGCCTTCTGGCTGGAAAATTCTCCAGGTTTGCGCTTAACTGCCTCCAATCTTAAAAACAATCACGATGAAATTAATAGCATCACTTGCAGACACTGCATCATCTTTCTTCTTGCTTTCTGTCCTCCCAAGTGTGACCTAAGATGCCTCTGTTTTCCCCCACTTATAGTCACCCCGGTACTCCATCCCTCCACCATCTCTGGGGACGGCTCTGGTTAAAGTCACCAGCTACATCCTTCTGCTAACCCTATGGTGATTTTTAGTTTTGTTTCCTGCTACTGCGCCACTCTCTAGCCCAGTGGTTCTCAACCTTCCTAAGGTGCGACCCACCCTTTATACAGTTCCTCATGTTGTGGTGACCCCCTCAACCGTAAAATTGTTTTCTTTGCTACTTCATAACCGTAATTTTGCTAGTATTACAAATAGTAATGTAAATATATGCTATGCAAATGGCCTTAGGCGACCCCTATGAAAGGGTCATTTGACCGCAAAAGGGTCGCAACCCACAGGTTGAGGACCGTTGCTCTAGTGTCTGATGCTATTACCCACTCCTTCATTGAAAGGTTTGGGCTTATTAATTTTATGACAAAAGGATCTTGTGGTTTTCTCTGGTCTCTCAGGTCAACTGGTCTCTGTCTGAATTCTGGCTCTGCAGACATTCATCTTTGGTCCTCTGCTCATCTCCCTCCCTTCTTTTCCTTCCTCTCTTCTTTGGTTGTGTTCACTGGCCCAAGAGTCATCTTCTTGGGTCCCTATATTTATCTGACAGATGCCTTCTTGGTCACCTTCCTCCATATGGGAACAGCCTCCTTTGAGATGGAGACTTGATGAGCGGAAGTTCACCTAGGGTGCTCCCGTATTCAGGGGAGAACGGCTCAGAGCCTGGTTCTCAGTGTCACAGCAGCCACCAGGGCTTCAGTTGGCCCCAAAAGCCCCCTCAGATGTGGATGGCCTTTCAGTGTTATCCCAAGTGGTGGCAAAGATGTCAGGCTTTTCTGATCTGGGAGCATAGGTTATTGGATAGCAGCTGACCCTGGGGAGCTGGCATTACCTAGGGTGATGGAGAATCCTTCTGCCAAAGGCAACTTCACTTCCAGGATCTTCCCAGTTAGAGCTGCTGGGAACCCATGATAGTCACCCTGTGACAGCCATAGCTCAATGTCCAGTTGACAAGTGCAGGACTGCTGCATGTCAATGGCATGGCTAGACGTCTTCCATCACAGCCCACTGTTTGCACTACGGCTCTGGAACCTTCTGCGACTCTGATCATTAGTGCTACCCTGTTCCTGAGGGCCTGCTCACTCTGAGGTGCCACAGTGTAGAGCATGGGCTTCTTACCAGAACTTTCTGGAAATCAGCTCTTGGGCATGACATCAACCTGCCAAGTCCAGGGAGGCCAGTCAGGCATCCCAGCCCAACAGAGGGCACAATGGGTAGCCTAGAGTCCACCAGGTCTCAGGATGGCCACACTTATCAATTTGGAAATTCCCTTGTCACTACACAGTCAGGTGAGGGGAGAAATGAGACACTGGGGAGTTGGAGTGGAAAGGTATGAGCCTGGAGAGGCGGGGCGGGAGTATAGACTGTTGCATACAGTGTCCTCTACCCCAGTAACCCTTGCCAGAACCTAGAAGACACTGTTTCCTCACTGCAGGAATGAGCCTGGTTCCATCATGACTCAGCCAAATGAAAGTCACACTCAGAGCCTGTGCCTTCTATGGACACAAATGCACCTGTG
>OU015754.1:59058675-59082851 GCA_907169655.1 Acomys percivali | reverse complement strand
GGGGCTGAGGGCTGTTCCTGCCTCGAGAAGGGGAGGGAGTGGCTAGTTTTTGCTCTTTCTTCTCCTTGGGGGCTGGCCTTCTGGAGATTTAAGTAGTCTTTCCTTCCCTGGCTCCCCAGAGACCAGGCTGCTCTCTAAATACCAAGGCGAGGGAATGGAGGCTTCAAAAGGTCATTACCAAGCACCGAGAGGGTGGTATTTAGCGGAGAAGTGGTTCCTAGAGGCGGAATATCAGGCCTCAGCAGGAAGCCTTTGTTACTAACCTCCTTCGCCACCTGGATCTGATCCATGTAGGTAGAACCCAGAGGACAATGGCAGGCACTGGCTTAGAGGAGCAGAAATTCCTGTCTGCACCAGGCCGGAACTGTCCCTGGAGCTGGAGACACAACTTCCAGAGGAGGAGAAGGGGTCACTGGAACCCTGGCTGCCTCTGATCTGGAAGCAGTAATCTTACCGATGCGGGGGGGGGGGGGGGGGGTAGGGGGGGAAGGGTCCCTGTTGTTTCCCTGGGGGATAAGTGTGGAGAGTTGAGCTTCAGTTGCCAGGCAGGCCGATGGGAGCCTGACAGGAGCCAAAGGCCCATCTTCTGTTTCCAGACCTGGCCGGAAGTTTCCGGGACAGGTTGGCAATCCCTTTCCTTAGGGCATACATCTTTCCTTCGTCCTTTGGTAGCCAAGATGGTAGTAAACACTCAGGCCAGTGCAAACACACAGCGAGGCAAACTTGAAGCCTTGCCAGCTTGACAGAACCCTTTGAAGTCTTTCTTTGGGGGCCAGTGCATTGCTGGCCTATCTGGCCTGTGGCATGTAAGCTCAGGGGCAGGGTGCTGGCAGGAGCTGCTGCAGTGAGTGCTACCAGTTGGCGGGCGCAACTTGTTTGCTTGAGAAAGTGGAGCAGTTCACTTATCGCTTGGCTTGTGACGGTGGAGCAGAGGCAGGGCAAGAGTGGGCTGCTGTCGGTCTGTCTTTCAGCCCTCTGACCTCTAGGGCTTCCCTGCCTCTGGTTTTTCCTTTTGTGCACCCTCTGGGTGCACAGGCTAGGAAAATAGAAGGCAGAAGCAAATAGGGGTCGGGCTGATTTTCTCCCTGCCTGGTTGTAGCCATAGATCCTCTGTACAGAGGCCCCTTCCATTCTAGCTAAGCATAAAGTGTTGTTTCTTCCTCCTGCTGAGGTTCTGAGATGGTTAGCTAGAGGTAGGGGTGGGGGGAGGGGCGAGCATGGGGGGCGGATATAGTGCCATTGCTTGCTTCTAGCTCTGGGGTCACCATGAAGAAAGAAAGCTGGGTGCCTGATGGGGGAAGGGATATAAGAAGGGGCCTCATGAAGGCAGGTGTGGTGGTTCCCCTTGAACTCCCCACACTTAGGATGCTCAGGTAGAAGAATTGCCAGAAATTTGAGGTTAGCCTAGATTCCACCGTGGTGAGTTCCAGACCAGCCAGCCTTCTCTATAGTGCCTCAAAACAAAACAACAAAGCCAACCACCGACAGCAGCAAGCCTCTACTGGCTCATGGCCGTGGAGTGGGTGAAGCCTTCAATTTTATGAAAACCCAGGGTGACTGGGCCTCATGTCTCTGACCATGTGGCTCTCATTCCTGGGAACTCCCATTCCTACGTGCTGCCAGGGATAGGGAGGTGGGAGGGCATCAGGGAGAGGTAGGTCCTTTGCGGCTTTGCCCAGAGCTAAGGTTGTTTTTTCTGGGTCCTATAAGACAGCAAGGGAGAGCTGCTGGGCAGGACCAATGTATAGAAAGTCTTTCCCCACTAGTGATGCATACTGCAATCAGATGACATTTAAATATTCATGTCACAGAAAAGCATTCAGCTGCAAGTGTGAGACGTGTGGCCTGGGAACCACATGACAAAGGAGTTGCATGCGTTATTTGCATCCTTCACTGTGGCCTCCTCAGTGGAGGGTACCGCCCCACCACACTGCCTCCATCCTAGTCCATCCTAGCCATGGGCAGTCATCCTTGCTACAGGGCAGTTATAAAGTCTCCATCACAGGCCCTGGGAGTCTCCGGGGGTCTCTCCCGATGCTCCCGGAGCTTCAGAGAGTGCCTCTCCCTTGCTCTCAGCCAAGGCTTTGTTAAAGTAAGACACAGTTAAAAAGATCCCAGGAAGGAGGTATGTTCCCATATGAGGAACTTGTATCTTTATGTTAGTGTTTGTCTGGGGGGTGGTAGGGTAGGGGGACTGAGGGCCCTAGACTGCCACCACACTAGAGTAAAATCTAGCTTCCAGAGGACAACCGATGAGAGAGGAAAATAACATCAGTTTGGGAATCGGGAGGTTTGGATCTTCATCTGGCCTGGATATTTCTGGCTGTGTGACTTGGAGGAAATTACTTCACCTCTCTGAGGCTCAGTGTCTTCTGCAGTACAGGGACAGACACCTCTACTGTAAGGTGTCAATGAAGGGAGAGCTGATGAGCCAGGAACAGCCTGCTGCTTGGCTAGACATGCAGCTGAGTCATGGGTCCTTTGAGTATCCCCTGGAGGCAGAGGGAGGTTTGGGGAACATGGCACCCCCCATGCACACTCTCAGAATCCAGATGGCGGTCAGAGGCAGGGATGAATGGGAACAGAGGACAGATCCACACAGGGACCGAAGATGATCTGCAGGCCGAGGTGGCAGCCTGGGACAGACTGGACAGATCCCTGAGCCATGGGAGGTTGCTTTGCTCTTCCACCCACTTTGTGACTTTGAGCAAAAGTCCTGACTTCTCAGACCTTCCATCAGAAAATGGTGGGATAGGCAAAGACAGACATGGCTGGCAGATGTTCTAAAACTCAGAGAGTCATTCACTAATTAAGTTCAGCGGGAAGTGGTCCAGAGTGGGGCAGACCTCTAGGAATACCAAGATGGGTGGGGGCCATGGGTGCTCCCAAAAGCTATACAATGAGGCCAAGGGATGAAATATCTACAGGAGCTGGCAGTGTCCCTTCAAGCCTGGGGACAGCAGAGGAAGAATGGAGCTGGTGTCATTGATGTATTTATTTGTTTATTGTGTAGGTATCTATATGTGTGCATGGGTGTTCAGGCATGCATCTACACGTATGGGTATGCCTTCAGCAATCAATCTCCACAGGGTTTTGTTTGTTTGTTTTTTGTTTTTCAAGACAGGGTTTCTCTGTGCAGCCTTGGCTGTCCTGGACTTGATTTGCAGACCAGGCTGGCGCTGAACTCACAGAGATCCACCTGCCTCTGCCTCCCAAGTGCTGGGGATTAAAGGCGTGCGCCACCATGCCCGGCTGAGACAGGGCTTCTTAACTGAATCTGGAGCTTGCTTGACAGGATAAACAGTCAAGCAAGCTCCAGGGATGACCTTGTCTTTGTCTCCCCAGCACTGGGGTTTTGGGCACATGATGCTATATGTGGCTTTTTTACCTGGGTATCAGGAATCTGAACTCAGATTCTTATGCTAGTGCGGCAATCACTTCACTTGACTGAGCCAGCAACTGAGTGAAAGAGTTCTAAAGTGGTGGGTTATAGTGCAACAGCTCATGCAGCATGGGTCACCATACTCCCCACTCCAGTGTCCTCGGATGAGCAGCTGTTTCTCATTTGAACAGCATCTCCTCGGTCCACCTCCCATCTCCGCCACCTTTTTTTTTTTTTTAAATGAGAAACACCCTCTTACATATCCTCCCTCTCTATCTCCACTGCCATTCCTCTAGCCTAGAAAAACTAATTTCATTGCAAAATTACACGAAGGAACATAAACCCTGCTGAGAGCCAGGGGCTCCTTTGCCTTAGACTTTAACCATCTTTACTCAGCTCCTCTCTGCCCCTGGGTAGTTGACCTGCTCTCACTGGACCTTTCCAGGGTCATGGGTAACGTTCCTGGCGGCCCTTTCATTGTCTCTTGTTGATCTCTGATGGTCCTTGGACTGGTGAGCTTTGGACAAGTCTTTGATTTTTTTTTTCCTAAGAAAACTAATTTTGTTTCATTTAAAAATTTTATATGTATAGGTCTTTTGCCTAAATCTATGCCCATACACCACTCATGTGCCTGGTGTTATCACCTGGAACTGGAGTTCCAGACAGCTGTGAGCTACCACATGGGTGCTGGGAACTGAGCCAAGGTCCTCTGGAAGAGCAGCTAGTGCTCTCAACAGCTGAGCCATCTCTCCACTCCAGCCTTTGGCTTTGATGGCAGCTCAGTGTCCTGTGTCTCTACCCACCTTGCTCCCAGCTCTTCCATTGCTTTTCTTTCAACAAGGCTCTTCAGCATCACTGCATTTTCTTTCACTAGGAAGTCTGCCTGTGGAGTGACCACAAGTTCTACCTGCACTGCCCTCTACTCTCCCCAACTTAGGCCTCTCATGTGAGCACCCACCTGCTCTGCTGTTTACAGGGCACCTCTCCCAGGATGCCTTTCACACGTACCGCATTGTCTTCCCTTACAGTTTGTTCCCTGAGTCAGAGAATGCCTCCCTCTAACAGGCATCCAAGCCGAAGATCTAAGACCTCTCCTTTCTCCCTTTATCTCTCTTGTCTTTCCACTCACTGTCCAGTGGGAGGGTCCCACTTGCACCTCTTGAATTTGTCTTGCCTTTCCGCCTATGTTTTTTTTTTTAATTGTTGTTGTTGTTATTTGAGACAAGGCCTCACCCCCCCTGCCCAGGCTGGCCTTGAACTCACAATTTTCCTGCCCGAGTCTTCCAAGTGCTATGATTACAGGCAGGCACTGCCATGTCCAGCTTTTTATGTTTTGGTGGGGCAGTCAATCACTCCACCAGCTGTAGCCTCAGCCTTTCTGCGTGTGAATGCCAGGGCTCTAAGCTAGGATACCACCGTTGAGAACCTCCACACAGTTTATAGTGGTGTCCAAGTTTCTACCTAGTCCTCACATCTCAGACATACCTCAGGGAGTACTCTGCTCCAAGGAGGCCAACTTTCTGCAGAGCTCATTAGAACCAGCCTCTGTCCTATCCACCCATCAGAAGTTGCTGAGCCTGGCTCAGATCTGGACATCTAGTTTCTTTTGTCAATGAGAGCCTGGTCTTGGGGGAAAGGGGACACATTATATATATATGCATGTATGTGACAGAGTGTGTGCTATGTGGGTGTCATGTGTGCACGGGCTGCAAAGCCAGGATATTCAAAGAGCGACTCCTGTCCCGAGAGTCCCCCCACCCCACCCCAGAGATACTTTCAAAGAGCCTGTCTCCTGATGTGGCCCTCCCACTCCACAGAACAAAGAGCTTTCCAGTTGACTGCCGCTTGTGTTAGCTGAGACAAGGGTTGTACATCTCAATTTTTATCACATGAAAATGAAATCAAGAATGTGGGAACAGAGCCGGGAGAGACAAGAGTGGAGGAGATGAACGCTTCTCTACAGTGGAGACCCCTTGTCCTCTCTGCACCTCCCACAAGAGGCACCTCTGTTGAGACAGAAGCGTTCTCTTTGGGGAACCTTCAAAGAGGGTGCCATTTACATTTTGAAACACAGGGAGAGTTAAACGCCACAGCGACAGCGACAGCGACAGCAGTAAGAAAAGCAGCTTGGATAGGAAGAGCGGGGAGTGTTGCCAGCTCACGCGGAGGGGGCCCCTGCCTGCACAAACCCGCCTTGATGTCGCTACTGCCTTGACTAGACAGAAGATGTTTGCCTTCTCGATAAGGAAAGATCCACAGCTTCACGCCTGCCTGGGAGGTGGCAGAGGCACTGGAATTAGCACTGGGGAGGGACAAGGGAGGTGGCAGAGTCAACAAATGTCTCCTTGTCTTGGTTTCAGCCCTTGTCTGGCCCAGAAAACATTTTGGTGTCCCCGGCGGCAGCAGCGGAGGGTCTTGCCTTCCTGCCCTCTCCTCTGCTCACTCACTCAATAAACTTGAATTGGAGCTACTTCCTGCTCCACGCAGCCTCTGTGGTAGATCGGAGGTCACCGAAGAATAAAACAAGGTCCTTTCCCTGGAGAACTCAGATCTAGTCAGAGACTGATGGGGAAATAGATGAACCCAGAAATAGCCAGGCCCCTCCTGTCCCTGAAGGCGCTGGTCAAGGGACATAGAAAAATCTCCCCGATGCTCCCACAGATTCCTGGTGGCGGGGGGCGGGAGGGGGAGCTTCACACCTGTCATGACTAGGTGCAGACTGGAGTCTAACACTGCCTGGGTTCAAATCTCAACTCTGCCCCCCAACGCTAGAGGCAGCCATCTGTTCTGTGTCTCCATGCCCACACCCACAGCAGGTGGACAGCTATAGTGCCCATTGGTAGAATGAGCTCCTTCCTGCTCAGGGCAGAGTGTCGTTCATGGTCAATTTTTGTCTCTTTGTCGTTTTGGAGTTGAGCCCCTGCTTGTATTGAATTAACTCCATTTATGCATCTTCTTTTCCCCCCGCTGCTGGTGTCAGTCTCAACGCCCCCCCCCCATCCACTCCCAGTCAGCCCAGATGTGGACCTCAATTCTTTTCTTTATGCTCCATTTGAAAAAAAAAATGGTCTCACCCCTAAAACAAAGTGTGGCCGGGCATACAAAGTCCCTGTGGGGGGCAATATTTTCAAAGGCTGGAAGAAGAAGAAGAAGGGATGTCTACATCGCAGAAAGCCGCATGGATGGAAAAAGCCCATTCCCCAAACCCCTCTACCATTCCTGCCCTCCCTGCTGCAGCTTCTTCCCAGAGCATTCTGCCCCCCCCACCTCTGCTTTCTCTCTTTGCTTTCTCCTGTTTCCACGTGTCCCCAGCAGAACAGTTTAGCAGTCCCCTGCCTTCTTGTCTCTTGTCAAATCAAACCCTCAGGATGTTATCTCCCTCCCAGAGCCTTATCAAGGTATTTTCCCATACAAAGACACTCTCTTTTCTAAGAGGGATTGGAGTGTCAGACGGTTGTATCAGCTAGAATCCAACAAGAGAAAGCGCTGGGAATCTTCAGTGTGGGGCATTGGTTGCCAAGTGGTGGACTGGTTGGAAGCCTTCGGGTTCTTTTAGTGGGGTGATACAGGGGAAGAGCCTCTGTCTCAGGGCCCCTCCCTGCAGCCCTGCTCCCCTGTACTGCAGCCATTCCTGTCCTACCCACAACATGCCCCGCTGTGCCCCACCCCCCAACAAGCATTTGCCCTGAACTCATTGTCCTTGTTAAATATTCATATGATCACCATTAGTCTAGGTGAGGAGGTCACCTGGGGACAGCAAAAGCAGATGGTAGGGAGAGTTAGAGTAAAAGAACAAGAGGCTGTGGTTGTCCTGGGAGGCAGTGTGATCTTCTGACCTGGCTGGCTTCTGGGAAGGGAATGTTCTTTTTTGGCCCAGGATGTGATGTTTTGGGAGTATGTTGGCTCTGCTTTTTTACTGATGGGGAACCTGGGTTCAATGGGAAGCAGAGGTCTGCCCACACTTCACAAACGAGGACCATAGCTGGAGCTCTGGACCTGGCCCAGCTCCAACTCCAGCCCTAGATGGTCATGCCCATAGCACATTACAGTAAGGAAGACTCAGGAGGAACAGAGGACAAAGATTCCCCTGAACCTACTGGAGGGAGGTCCCAGAGGCTAATGAGTTAGGCAGGACACAGCAGAGCCAGAGGAAGCCTTGGAAAGACTGACCAGCTAACAAGGGAGGCTATATCCAAGCAGTCAGGGACATGGTGTCTCTACTTCTGTGGCAGAGATGAGAGGCAGTTATCATGGGAAGGATGACTGACAGGGTAGCTATGGTAGAGGAGGTACCAATCTGTCTTTAAAACATATCTGGTGACACACATGCCTGTCACCCCAGAGTTTCAGAGGACAAGCAGGTAGTTCATGAGTTCAAGGACAGCCTGGGCTATAGATCCAGACCCTGTGGCCGAAAGAACAACAGCAACCAAATGAAAGACAATCCTTAAGTGAGATCCTAGCCCTGTGCTCTTTGACTTTAGCTTCCTCCTTACTAGCCTCCATACCACAAGGAAAGGAATACATGTGATTGAAATAGGCAGTCCCAAGATGGGTGGTGGTGGCCCACATCTTCAATCCTAGCACTCGAGAGGCAGAGGCAGGTGGATCTTTGAGAGTTTGAGGCCAGCTTGGTCTACAGAGTGAGTTCCAGGACAGCCAAGGATAGCTTCAGTATCTGGTCTTTTGTTTGTTTTGTTGTTATAATAGGGTCTTACTACCTAGTCTTTGCTGGCCTGGAACTTGCTATGTAGACCAGGCTGGCCTTGATGGCACAGAGATCTGTTTGCCACCTTACCTAGCTATATGGTTCTTGGTGAAAAGTAACTAAATGAATGCCAGTCAACACCGGCAGACGGGCACTGCCCTGAAGTCTTTGCAGTCTCCCAAACTTAGGGGAAGACATGAAAGCTGACCTTGAGCATGGGTGGGAGCTAAGATGGCAATGATTAGGGTGAATGCCATGTAGCTTCTGGGTTGCATTGGTCGGGAGGTTTGAGTCATAACCTAACCAAGAGCAATCTTCTACCAGGCCACCCTTGGTGCCACCCTTCTAGGGCACTATGGGGGGTGGTGGTGGTGAACAGAGCTGTGCTGAGGTCAGAAGAAGGGAAAGTCCAATTCCAACCAGAAGTGATGTTACCTGGAATTTTCCTTCAGCCAAGACAACACTTGATGACAGAGAGGTAACTCCTTGTTTTCCCAACCCCCAAGACAGAGTGATATTAAAAAAAAAAAAAAAGGATCTTGGGGAATTATCTTCCTACAAATTCTAACAGACTAGAGTTTTGATCTTCCCTACCCCGCCCCCCCACGGGTCCCCAGGGATTCCCCTCCTCCATCTCAGGTCCCTGTCCTGGTGCTGAGCGCTCTTATTTCTCCCTCAGGCTCTTCTGGGAACATGGTTTTCATTTACAAGGCCACAATATCTGCACAGACAATCATCTCTTTCCCTCCGCTTTCCTTGGGCAGCTTGCTACTGTTCTCTCGGCAGCCAGGGTGTATTTAAAAGAGAGAAACTTAAATTAACTTTGGGAGACTTGAAATGAAAGAAAACAAGCCCCTACCATTCTCGCAGGGAAGGAGAGGGCTCTGGTGGCTGGCAGGGTCCTCAGGCCATCCTTCATCTCAGCTGGGAAGAAAGTGATAAAGAGTTCTTGATCCCAGGTGCCTGTGGCCACCAGATTGCTAGGTCAACAGACTAGGAAGGGCAAGAGAGAGGGCTGGCTTAAGGACTCTGTAGAGTCACAGAGACCCTACATTGTCCACTCAAGGGTGACTTCAATGTCCTGTGAGCATCCTAAGCTGAAAAAAGGTGGGAGGGAGGGAGGGAGGGAGAAAGGAAGGAAAGAAGGAAGTGAAGGAAACTAGTTAAGGTTGCTAAGGAAGGTCCTAGGAGGATGCTGACCCTCTCAGCACTGGCTCAAGGTCTCCCATGAAGTCTTTTCCTGTGCCAGGAACTGTCCTTGGTGCTACTGAAAAGAGACCTAGGCTGTGTGGCTCATCCAATCTCACCTCTTCCCGACCCTGAGTCCTTTATGGGCTAGGCTGGAGAGAAAGACACTCATCAGGTGCTCTGCTGAGACCGGGTGCTTCACCAGGGCTTCAGGCCCCACTCCCTGCTCCCAGGATCTTAGGAACACATAGCTCTTTCTGGTGCCCATCTCTGGTCATGCTATGATACAGGACAGGTCAGTTGCCCCAGGCACCACAAGGGTGGGTCTGTTGTGGATGGGAGCAAACTTTTCTTCACCATTCTCTCCTTGCCTGAGGTGAGATTCAGGGGGGAGGAGGGGCAAGCTTTGGAGGTACAGGTATGGAGAAAGGTGCCAAAGCAGCTTCTGAGTTTGTTGATTACTCCAGTCTCTAGTCTGTCCTAGGTGAGAATGGAGCCTCCCTAGGCCCTTAGCATCCTACTTGATCCTCAGTCCCTGCCTCATGGCTGAAGCAGCCTGTTTGGGAAAGCCCCTGTGTGCATACCATATGGCACCAGGTGGGTGTTGAAAGGCAAAGGAAGGCCTTGACTGGGTTGGACGATACCTAGAAGACTAGGGAAGAACACTTCTGGGTGTGCATGTGAGGACATTTCAAAGACAAATGACATGTGGTTCAGTAGTTGAGGGTGAAACCTACCATGACTATAGGAGGCGCCATTCCTTAGGGTGAGGGTTCAGATGCAAGGAAGAGGATGAAGTCATGACTTCAATTTAAGCCTTGTTAGTTTTGGTGTTTTTTTTTTTTTTGTTTGTTTGTTTTGTTTTGTTTTGTTTTAGACAATGTCTTACTATATAACCCTGACTGGCTTGGAACTATGTAGACCAGGCAGGCCCCAAACTCACAGAGCTCTGCCTACCCCTGCCTCCCAAGTATTGGGATTAAAGTTATGTGACACCATGCCTGGCTACTAAAAAAAGTATATATATATATATATTTAAGACAGGGCTGGCTCATGTAGCCCAAGCTAACCTTGAACTCTATGTAGGTAAGTATGACCTTGAACTACTGATCTTCCTGCCTGCACATCTTAAGTACTAGGATTAGAGGTACAAGTCACCATGCCCAGTTTCATGGGGTGTTGGTGTTACAGGTGTTACTAAGGGTCAGAGCATTAGGCTAAAATCCAGGACTGCACCCATGCTAGGCAAGCACTCTGCCAACTGAGCCCATCCTCATAATGTAAATGGAGCTGCCAGTCATAGATCTTATTCATTGATCTGGCCACTCAGAGGGCAAATGAACGTATCTAATCAATCAGAAACGTTCCAGAAGCTGTTAAATTGGGACTAGGTGAAAGGAGACAGTTCTCTGACGTCAACACACCCTCGGAAGCAGATGAGCACTGGAGGTAGGCTTGCAGGATGTGTGAACTCCCGGATCTGGTCATTTCTGTAGTCCTGGTTCCCAGATCTACTTCCTGAGGCTTGGTCATGTGAACCCAGGGCCTCTTCATCGAGCTTCTCCAGACGATTCTAGAACTTGGGAGCCCTGACTAAGCTTCCTCCTAGATGACTTCAAATGCACTGACCATGGAGGCCTCCTGGAGTCATGATGCCTTTGGAGGGGTGGTGCGTGCCAAAGGTGGTACTGCAGGGGAGGGATGACAGGCACCGGGGAGAGAGCACAGAGCTAGGAAGACAAACAGCTCTCCTCAGAGGCAGCAAGGAGCTGGGGCGGGAGGTGGGAGGAGGCCAGGAGTGAGTGGAATTGAGCGGACTTATTTGTGAATCTATCAGAGAACGATCGATGCTGTCAAGCATTCTTTTTATTTCCATCTGACTTTACACCTTAGGCACTTTCCCTCAAAATCAAATGTAATTTGGGAGAGATTTTTAATGACTGTATAGCAGTCCATCATATGAAATCTACCATAATCTGCTTTTAACAAATCCCCCAGAGTTGAACATTGTAAATAAATTGTTTACATCTTTTGGGCTGTTTTTATTTATTTATTTTTAATTCTATATTATAATGCTTAGAATCTCTTCGGAAATGAAATCTGTGTATATCTCTAATTATATCCTGAGGGGGGAAATGTTATAAGTGGAATTGTCTCATCAAAGGCTGTGGGCATCTTAAAGCTTTGGATCCGTCTAAATAAATGGCCTTGCAGAATGCTTATGACAAGCCTTCCTCCCACTGTAGGAGAGTTTCTTTGCCTCTGAACCTTTGCCAGCCCTAAGCACTATGATTTTTAAAGAGCTTGGTTAAAATGACAGGCAAAATATATGTCTCACTGTTTTAATTTCAATTTCTTTTATTACTAGCAATGTTGAATTTTTCCCATCTATTTATTGCCTATTCATAGTTTCCCACCGTAAATTTCTTATTTATGTCCTTTGCTCCTTTTTTTAATGGGCTTCCCAGGTCCCCCCACTGGTTTGCTAGTTATTCACCTTGCCTGCCGAACATGTTACAGACCTCTGCTTGTTTGATTTTTAATTTTGTTCATGAGTGTTTGATCGACATAATGGTTTGATTTTTATGGTTCAGATTTGCTGTTGTTTCCTTTTTTTTTCCTTGTTAAAATAAATGAATAAAACAAATGAACAAATAAATAAGTGTGCTGCTTAGAATTGCCTGCCTCTTTCAAAGCTGGACAAATACTCACACATTTTCTTGTAGTTCTAAAATTTAGTAATTTGACTTTCTTAACCCTCTGGTATTTATCTTGGTGAAGGTGAGTTGAGGATCAAATTATTTTGCCTCTTTAAACAATCAGTTATCTCCACAATATCATGTGTTCAATTCTTACTTTTTAAAAACCACCCAGCTAGAAGTACATCTTTTGGCCCACTGAGCTGTTGGCTTTGCTGTCATTTTGGGGGTGCTGTGAGTTGAACACCAGCAGGTGCTGGCCCACTAAACTCCCCTCTTAGGTCCTGACTGGACTGTTTTAGGGGCTGACATGTGTTTCCAGACTCTCTGATGGGTTCCCCTGGGTTCCAGTCAGGCCTCTATTTTCACAGGTTGTGTACGATGGACTCAAGTGACATGGCTTGACTGCGACACACAGGTATGCCAGGACTTAAGGCATGTGACTATGTTACCTGGTGCCACCCACACCATTTAATAACATAGGGGCTTATAGATTTCGGTGTCTGAAGGAGTCCTAAAAGTCTCCCCACCCCCACCCCAGATGCTGAGGAGTGACTGTCTGGACCCACTGGACTCAACTGGGACCCTCGGACCCCTAAGGAGAGAATGGGGAACAAGAGACGCAAAGAACGGACAGCAAGTCAAGAGTCTGATCAAGCTGACAAAGTTTTATTTTTTCACAGGCAATTATATACCATTGAAGCAGGAGGCTGAGTTGTGTGGTCTGGGTGGGCCGTTTTCACAAGATGTCAGGATGTCAGGAAGGTTGGCAGGGCGAGGGCCCCTGTGGTTCTGGGGCTGGGTGGAATTGTTAGGCGTCTGGAACCACAAAATGTTATCTATGGACTTTGTTCATCCTCTGAAGGCCTCTGTAATTCTGGGAATACTGAGAAGAGCTGGAGAGTACCTTGAGGGAGGGCAAGAGGTCACAAGGCAGCCTTCTGGAATGTACCGTGAGGCAAGGAGGGAAAGAGGTCACAAGGCAGCCTGCCCCAGGTCCACTTGATGTATTATAGCAAGGTCCGAGATGCTTGCTGGCTGTGCTCTTGGCTCCCCACAACTGTCTGTCTGTAGTTGAATTGTTTTTCTTTTAGCCTAAGGCCAGAATCTTTGTTTTTTTAATAGAGAAACTTAAAGCAGTGGTATTTGTTACAATATTGATCATGTAATTTAGCATTTTTATTATATTATATTAGGTTTTCTTTGTCTTTTCATTTTTTTTTCATTTGTTTGGCTCTTTTGGAAACAGGGTCTCACTCTGTAGCCCAGGCTGGTCTTGAACTTATGTGCTCATACCTCAATTTATAAAATGCCTGAATTACAAGTGTGTGCCATCATGCCCAGCTGTCTCTTGAGTTGTCTTACTCAACTCTGAGTCCCTACAACTTGATGGCCAGCCAGCCTCACCTACCTGGAGAGCTCCAAGCAAATCAGAGACTCTGTCTCAAAAGACAATTTGAGTGACATCCCGAGGAATAACCCCAGAGACTGACCTGTGGCTGTGTGCTGGCTAGTTTACATCAACTTAACACAAACTAGAGTCATCGGAGAGAGGAGACCCTCAATTGAGAAAACATATCCATAAGATTGGGCTGAAGGCATTTTTAAACTTAGTGACTGATGGGGGAAGGCCTCGCCCACTGTGGGTGGTGACACCTCTAGGCAGGTGGTCTTGGGTTCCATAAGAAAGCCGACTGAGCAAACCATGGGACCGAGGCAGTAAGCAGAACAGGCCCCCTCCACCCGCCACAGCCTCTGCATCAGCTCTGTCTCTAGGTTCCTGCCCTGCTTTAGTTCCTGTCCTGACGTTCTTTGATGATGGACCATGATATGGAAGCATAAGTTGAATAAACTCTTTCCTCTGAGGGTTGCTTTGGCTATGGCGTTTCCTCATAGCAATAGTAACCCTAAGAAGGGCCACTACACACAAGCGTATACACACACACACACACACACACACATGTAAGAACACACACACACATGCCCCATGTAAGTATATATACACACACCCATGTAAACACACACACACATGCCTCATGTAAGCACACACACACATGCCCCATGTAAGCACACACACACACAGACACCCCCCCCCCCATGTAAGCACACACACACATGCCCCATGTAAGCACGCGCACACACACACACATACGTCTACAGAAACCCCTCAGTTTTTTTCAACACATTAAGAAAAGCCACAACTACAACAGTGGAGCAGACAACCTTCTCTCAAAGGTAAAAGGCACAGAAGTCACAGAGGACAAGATCCGTCACTCTGTCTGCAAGCCGAAAGCATCTGAGATGAAAGTAGAAGAAAGAACCAAGCCTGAGATAAAGAAAAGTAAGAACACAATCAGTACCAAATAGCAGGGACCCGGAACTCAGAGCGAGGGAAACGGACACGTGCATGAAGGCTGGAGAGTGTTGCCGGTCCTGGCTGGATGCTGCTCCCAAAGTAAAGACTTCATCACGAAGAACATTGACAACAGCACCTCAGGCCCTATATCTATGCTCTGGTGGCTGGAATGGACCACTATCTCAGAAAACTGGAAGCCACAAGAGGAAAACTGTCAAGAGGTCAAAGGTCAAGTCTTCATGAAACTCTATACCCACCATCACCTCATGCCATCAAAGTGCTCTCTGGATACATCCTTGGGCAGAACTATTGTCAATGAGGATGTCTTTAGAGGCCTGGTTCTTTAGAGTAAGTTCAGATAGAGGCCAAGGTCAAGTTTGAGGAGCAGTACAAGAATGGCAGGAGAAAACGGCTCTTCCAGAAGCTTCTGCTTTAGATGTGTTTTTGTTTTGTTGTTTGTTTTTTGTTCTTTGAGACAGGGTTTCTCTGTGTAGCCTTGGCTGTCCTGGATTTGCTTTGTACACCAGGCTGGCCTTGAACTCAGAGTGATCTGCCTTCCTCTGCCTCCTGAGTGCTGGGATTAAAGCTGTGTGCCACCATACCCGGCTTAGATGGGTTTTTTGTTTTCGTCATTAAAAATCGAAAAAAGAAACCTGTCTCAAAAAACAAAAACAAACAAACAAAAAAAGCAAAACAAAACAAAAATAAAAAATTGAAAAAAAAGAGGTAATACATATTTATTTTGTAATTTCTCATGACATATATGCATGTGTCTATATGTGTCAATGTACACACAAATGCAGGCGTCTGTAGAGGCCAACTTCCCTGCAGCCAGAGTTAAATGCTGCTGTGAGTCACATGACTTGGGTGCTGAGAATCAAAATCAGGTCCTCTGCAAGAGCTGTACACACTCTTTGTTGCTGAGCCATCTCTCCAGTTCTAAGAAACACATTTAAGACCTTCTAACAAGTAGGACCATAGCGAATAAGCTGACAGATAATTTTCACTTGTTTGGAATATCAAGTGGTGGGTGGGCAGGGGAGGGGGGGCGGGGGGGCAGCGGGGCGAGCTCACACTGTAGAGGTGTTATCCAAGGCTTTTGCACGGAACCCATGAAAATAAATACTACACCATGTCCTCTGACCCAGCTTGGCATTTATCCTCCAAGAACATCTTTCATGGTTCCAAAAGGAGCCAGTGTAAAGATGTTACTTTTATCCTGGGGTGATAAGATAGCTATAAAATTCTTTATTAGCTTTCCGGAGAGGAGACAATCAAATAAACATGGGGCCTTGCCACATCGTGGATTTGTAAGGTATTTGTGCCACCGAGCTGAGCCTCGGCCTGGTGAAGTTCGCGGATTCCTTGAGGTCAAGTACAAAAAAATAAAGGGCATAGGGATGACACATAACCTGGCCAACTGAGTTCACTTCCCAGAACCCAGGTAAATTACAGAGTTGTTCTCTGACACCGCCTCCATCCCCAATTAAAAAAAAAAGACACAGGACTGAAAAGTGAATTATTTAGTGATCAGACCATTAAAAAAATCTGATATGGTGCTGCTATAGGCACACGTTAACACTCTTAATATTAAGATCCAACTGCCTGTCTACTAACAGCTACAAGTCTGAGGGTGACCTGAAGCAGTGTTTTGAGAACCTTGCAATAGCTGAGGTGAGATTTAATTGGGGTCAAGGTGTGACTTCTACTCTTTATCTTTTACCTGCCAAAGCGCTGCTGTGACTTATGACCACAAACCTGGGTTTGAGGGGTGAGAAGTCAGCATCACTATGAAGGGCTGACACCAAGGTGTTTGTGGTCCTGTGGTCTTTTTGGAGTCCCTAGGGGAGGGTCTTTGTTTCTCCCACTTTCCAGAGTCTGCTGGCATTCGATGGCTCATGAACCCTCATTACCCGGGCCTCAACTTGCGCCATCATGGTGTCTTCTTCGACCCTGACTCTCCTGCCTCCTTTTGGAAGGCCCTTGGTGATGTCACTGGGGCCCACTGCCATCATCAAAGTCATCTCTCTATCTCAATACCTTTGATATGATCACAACTGCAAAGAAGCTCTTTAAGTCTTATTAGGTCTCATATGCCCAGATTGATGCAGACCTGGGTCTAGCTTGAGGCCACACCCACATTCATAACCGATGGAAGCAACGCCTTTTGGTTAGTTAGTAAAAATAAAGGGACAGAGTTTTCCCCTTCATGCATGGCCATAAATCCTACCCATGAACTCGTTAGAGCTGTGATGCTGTTGCTGTCCAGGAGGGCAGAGACACTCGCACTCTACAGATGTGGATGAAAGTGTCGCTGTCCTCCAGCTCCTATCTGTGCCAGGTTCTCACCAGTAGGGACGGTTAGAAAGGAAGGAAGAAAGGAAGGAAGGAAGGAAGAAAGGAAGGACACCTCTACACTCGTTTGAGCAGGCATGGATGGTGCAGGCTTGTAATCCCAGCCACTTGGGAAGCTGAGGCAGGATGGTCACAGGTTTGGGGCCTGCTTTAGCTACAGGGTGAGTTCAAGGCCCTCCTGAGCATCTGAAGGAAACCCCTGTACATAAGCTAGTGTAGAGGCCCTGTTAGTGCCCAGCTCTACCAAAAGAAAAGGAGGAAGGAAAAGGAGAGAAAGAAGCACACCCCCCCCCCCCCCCCCCCCCCCCCCCCCCCCCCCCCTACAATCCCATAACTGGCACTGTGGTGATGTCCCACCCCATCCCACCCTCAAACCCAACAGTGCAATCCCATAACCGACACTGTGGTGACGTCATACAGCTTACTCTGTAACCCAGCTGGGAACCCTCACTTGTCTTTCAGCATTTGTGGCTCTGGGCAGTGGCCAGTGTACTCCGTGTCCAACTAGGTGATGCACATATCCTGCCTTTCCACCTTTGGCCTCCACTGCAGCTTGTCCATTCTGCCATCAACATGCGACAGCTACCAACAATATTTGTTCCCATGCATCAGCGTGGCGTCGGCGTCGCAGCAGAGATTTGTTTATGAAGCAGGCGGTGAGGTGGTTTGATCTCTCCGGCTCCTACTTTCCCCAGCCCTTTTCAGAGCACCGCTTTCTGCTAAACACACAACGTGGGCCACATACATAATCTAAAATGCTCTTGTGCCCACAGTTGAAAAAGAAAAAGGCCAACGGAAACAGATGAAATCAACATATTTGATTAGATTGAACATATTCAAAACATTATCGTGTCAGCATCCAGCTGACAGAAATGAGTGGGCTCCCTCACAGTGGATGGTGGGGGGCCACATCCATCCCCTAATATCAGTCACATTCTCTCTCAGAGCAGACTGGCTACACTCCAAGTGCTCAGTGACCCTCAGTCCGTGGCTGCTCTTTGAGATAGTTTCTATGAAGGATCTACTTTTTTTTTCCTATTAGAATTTTAAACGGGGGTTGGGGGCTAGAGAGAGAGAGGGCTCAGTAGCTACTTGCAGAGGACTGGATTTGATTCCTAGCACTTGCATCGGCAGCTCACGATTGCTGTGATTCCAGTTCTAAAGGATGCCTCTGACCTCCCCAGGTACACACACAGACACACACACAGGCACCCCCCCCACAGACACCACACATACAGACACACACACACAGAGACACACAGACACACATACACTCAGACCCAGACACACACAGGCACCCACACACACACCACACACACAGACACCACACACACACACACACACACACACACACACACACACACACACACACACACACACACATCCTGGGGTGGGGGAGGTTGATCTGCAGCACTCAAAGGAAGGAGAGAAAGCTGGCATACGTTTAAGCCGTAATACCATAGTTTTCAGTATTTTTTTTTTTTTGTCCTCTACTTAATGGTTTGTTTCAAACTGAGGATCTGTTTTCTTTAAAGATTTATTTTTATCTTAAAATTATGTGGAGCTATGCGCGTGTGAGTGCAGGTGGCATTGGGTTCCACGGAGCTGGAGTTACAGGTGGCTGTTGGTGCTAGGCATAGAGCTCAGGCTCTCTGCAATGGCAGCGAGTTCCTTAAGCACAGGGGCATCTCTCCGTCCCTGGGACCTATGGCTTTTAATACATGACACGTTTCTTCTCTTATATCTTTGATTGTTGCTTTGGCTCAATCTTTGGATGTGCTTTAGAAGTGCTAATTATTTGTAGACGAGATCTCAGCCATCCATCTTCCTTATTCTTCATTTCTCCGTTTTTTCTTTTGTATTTTGAATCTCTCTCTCTCTCTCTCTCTCTCTCTCTCTCTCTCTCTCTGTGTGTGTGTGTGTGTGTGTGTTTGTTTGTTTTGTGTGCGAGTGTGCCACTGCCTGTATGTGGGGGAGAAAGGACAAATCCAACTGTCAGCGTTTGTCTTTCATCTTGTATGAGACATGGCATATAGCTAGGTATGCCAGGATAGCTGACTTGGGAGCTTGGGGGGGGTGGTCTCCTGTCTACCTCCCTTCGTTAGATAGGAGCACAGGAGTCTGGAAATACAGCACTGTGCACAGATTTCTGAAGGCTTTTGGCGATCCAAGCTCAGGTCTTCCCACTTGCATGGCAAGCATTTTACCTGCTTTTGTTGCTTTTCATATCTTTTTATTTTGCACTCTGGAGAAGCTTTTAAGGTCTAACTTCTGCATCACTAATTTCATATTTCTGGGTTTTGATCCTTATGGGCTTAAAATGAAAATGGATTTTTGTAATATTTCCTCATCTAAACCTTTGTTTTATTGTTGCTGGCCTTTTAGCTAATAAGACCCCTTTAAATCTAAATCTCTTAGCACGGACTTTCTTCCATTTTAAATTCTTTTTACTGGCTATAAAAACTATCTTACCCATTTAGCTCATTAAAATGAAATTTTGAAATGGTCATATGCTGTCTGGTGTATTAGTTAGCTACTGCCACAGTAGAGCTGTGTAACAAACAGCTCAGAGTGTCATGAGAAATATAGTCAGTTTGATTCTGAGGCTCATGGTGTGAAGACTGGCTGGGTGCTTTTGCTTCAGAATGTAGGCTTGTGTGTCCATTGGAGTGGCTCTGTGTCTCATTCTGAGCCAGTGCCCGCCTAAGACATAGTCTAACAATAGAGATCAAAGCTTGTTGACAGGCAAAAAGAAACATTATGACATAAAAGCTGAGGCACAAAACTCCTATGTGGCCACTGTGGTCTCAAAACGACTGACCAGAACTAGTCATGTGATCACACTTAAAATCAAGTTGGTGGAGTCTTAGCTCATCATCGTTTATCTTTTGTTTTAAAGGGCCACTTTGTGAAATCACTGTGGTAGACTGCTGTACACTTCTCAGGACCCCAAGGTTATAAAATGAAGAACACCATGTGCTGGCAAGGATGTAGAAAGCCTGACACTTTGGTACAGTGCTGCCCAGAGACCAAAACTGGTACAGCCTCTTTCACAAACAGTGTGGAGGAATTTTATGAAGTTAAATATTCGTCTGTCACAGAACCCAGCAAATATCCTATCCATAGGCAGCCACATGAGGAAAGTGAAGGTTTATATGATACACATGGCATTCTGGGAAAAGGAAAGCAGGAACAGAGAAAAGATGAGTCAATTGAAAAAAAAAAAGTCAGCACACAATTCAAGGCTGCTCTAAAAAATGCCTCCTGCTACCTTTAGGAAGTTTTTTTTTTCCATAGAGGGGTTTTCTTGGGATGCAGCAACAAGGCCGCTGTTTTGTATCACAGCAAATCAAGTGTGTGGCTTGATTTTACAATCTCCAGGTTTGCTGTTATATTTTGAGACAGGTTTTTTGCTAAGTAGCCCAGAATAGCCTCAACTTCACTACACCTACCTAAGTTTAGAGCACTGGGATTATAGCTGTGTATCACCGTGCCAGATTTTTTTTCCTTTCCAGTTTTTAATGAAAAGAATTTCCATGTAAATCAGGTGTTTATCCATAATTAAAGTGGGTACTACTCAGTTGATCTGGGGACCATTTTTTCTACCTGATTTCAAACAAGGACACTCATGTTCTACCCTGCCTTTTATGCCATTTTTTTTTTTGCCTGGGCCTGGCCAGCCAGCATCCCTGAGGACCATATTAGCATGAGGAGCAACATAAGGGTATCCGGGGAGCAGTTCCCAGTATTGGGGAATCTGGTGGAAGAGATAACCTATGCCAGTTTGAGAGCCTGGAGAAGAACCTCTACTCCAAAGAAAAAGGGCCAGGCCTCCAGATGTTGAGCACCCAGCCTCCAGATGTTGAGCTCAGCAACACTGCCTTATAAGTCCAAACAGGGACATTCCATACTTTCATCTTGCCCTGAAGAGAGGCTAGGAATGTGTTAGAGGTGGAAAGAATGAGTGCTGCAGGCAGGCTGGCCAGCCCCAGAGACCTCATTCTGCCCATCTCTTTCTTCCAAGCCTTCCTTGCTCTTATCTACCAGCTCAGCTCAGGTCCCCACAGGCCAAGTGCACATGAGGAATCAGCAGAACTATGGCCAAGAAAGCTGCACCATTCTGCAGAGACAAGCACCCCAAGGTCAGCTGATGGGGTTGGCTGGTGCCCTTGGCTTCTTCCCTTTCATTCCTGAAAATGTTTCCAGGCAATCAGTCACTTCCTGCCACCGCAGATCTCTGCTGCACAGGCAAGCACCCTGCTGGTCTCCTTGAGCTAACCTTTGCTGGGGGCGGGGGGAGAAGGATGCCACAAGGGAGTGGCAGCATCAGGGTCAGGGTAGGACGGGAGCGGAGTGGAACCTGAAGCACCCTACCTGGTACATCACAAGTCTCCCCGCAGGTATGGCCTCACCTGCCTTTCCTGCGAGGTTTTCAGCTTGGCCTGGCTGGTGTGTGATCTTGGCAAAGTCCTTTCTCCCCTAGTTCCGGCTTTCTCTTCTCAACTCTCCTAGAAAATGACCAAGCCTGGGAGGAGAAAACAAGAATTGAAGTAGTAGGAGGGAGAGTCCCTTTTCTTCTCTGCACTTCTCTCTGTTGGGCCTGGACTGAGCTGAAATGACCTCTGCCTTGTGCAGCAGGCAGAAGCCAGACAGCTCTGCTCAAGGTCCTGTTCATGTGTTCTGGGACTGCATGTCAGGGAGGCCCCGGCTCATGGTGGAGGAAGGGTACTCTTTGGAGTTGTCCATGCCATCCGCCAGTCTCTAATAACCTCGACGACCGCCCCAGGGGCACAGGATAAGATACTGAAGGATGACTGGAAATTGGCAGAGGGTGTAGGGAGGATGGGGACAGCAAGAGTGGACTCAAGCTTCTGAGGACTTAACGAAAAGGATGGAACAGTGAAGACTCTTCTTTCTAGAAGCTCCTTTGGTGGTCTCCAGCTGGCCTGAAGGAGCTGGCACCTCTTGCATAATGGGGAGGGAGGTGGCATAGCTGCACAGGGAAGGGACTTGGGAAGACATCAGTAGGTATGTTCAGAGCAAATGCTTGGAAGTGTCCTAGGCTCTTGTACTAGACTACTATGTTGGGTCATCCATCTTACTGTAGTTACTACTTCTTGGTCATGTGGGCTTCCTTTGCAGTATGCAGCTGACAAGCAGAATTATGCTAATGGCAGGGGCTACTGGGGAGGTGTCCTTAGTTAGGGTTTCTATTGCTGTGATCAAATACCATGACCAAAAAGCAAGTTGGGGAGGAAAGTGTTTATTTGGCTTATGCTTCCATATTGCTGTATACCATTGAAGGAAGTCAGGACAGGAACTCAAACAGGGCAGGAACCTGGAGGCAGGAGCTCATGCAGAAGCCATGAAGAAGTGCTGCTTACTGGCTTGTTTTCCATAGCTTGCCCAGTCTGCTTTCTTATAGAACTCAGAACTACCAGCCCAGGAATGGTATCACCCACAATGGCCTGTGCTCTTTCTCATCAATAGCTAATTTAGGAAGTGCCTTACAACCAGATCTTCTGGAAGCAATTTCTTGATTAAGGTTCTCTCCCTTCAGATAACTCTAGTCTGTGTGTCAAGTTGACATAGGAACAGCCATCACAGGAGGAGACACAAGACACAATGAAAGATGACCTTGTTTTACCTGGGAGGAAAGCTCTGCAGAGGGCCATCACTTAAGAGGCCATATCAGTGGCCATCTTTGGAATTTTACTAAGGATATATTTCTGCAAATGAAATTTCTGTGTCAGAGGAGAGGCATCATCCACCATCCTTTGGGCTGCAGTGACAGAAACCCCTCAAGTCAACTTTCCAAGCAAGACATGTGATGGGGGCCTTTTCGTGAGCTCACTGTGCCCACTGATGCCCAGATATGGCACTGGTCTTCCTTAGGCCCAGTTTCAACCCTTTCCACAGAACCTCTCTGTGGTCAGGGAGAAAGCTATAGGAGCAGACATTCCACAGATTGCTCACTCCAGTCAGAGCTGGAGTGGAATCTGCCACACAAGATCTTGAAAGCCATGGCCTGGTACTTCAGATGGAGATTAAACTCATGAGACAAGCTCTGTTTTGGTCCAGATGACCAGTGACCCCACTGTGGCTGTCTCTGAGAACTTCCACTCTCTATGGGAGAACACATTTGCAGACAGAGCTGGAGTTGGCAGGTCACAGCATCAAGGATGCCCACTGAAGTCATCTGGAAGATCTTTGCAAATGAGAAAGAGCCTCGAGACAGGAAGGATGCTGGGACCTTTCTCTAGAAAGGCTCTGAGTTGTGGTGGATGTCCCTGACAGGAGATGGCTGAGGAAGCAAAGAGCAGTTGGCAACGTCCCATGCACATGTAGAGAGGAGGCTGAGGGTCTCCATGGGGAGGGGCAATGGGAGGGGATGGTGTTCATGAGGTCTAAGGAGCTGGCTAAGAAATATAGGGAAGGAGAGTCTTAGACTTAGCCAATCAAGATGTCTTTGTGGCTCCCTCAGGATGTGGTCAGGTACCTGGGGCCATTCCGGTGACAGGTAATACATGGCCACACCTCTCTTTTCCCGTGCCTCCTTCCCCTGGTTGTCTTCCATTTCCCCATCTCCTCTTTCTCTATTTCCTTTTCCCATTTGTCTCCTTGGAGGATGGAGCTGCCTTCCCAGAAATAGAAGCTGATGGGGGAAATTTTATCCTTGGCATGAGGGATATCCGCCTCACTCCAGAAAACCCAGGGTAAAATAAATCTAATTAAATCCGTTACTGTTCACAGAGACTAGTTTTGTGGGCAATTGACCTGTTTTATTTATTATGTAAACCATCATGAAAACCAAGCTCCATATTATTTATGCTAATGGAGGGAATAGGTAATAAATCCCATGTGAGGATGTGGGTAGACCAGATGGTGCTGGTGGCACTTTGATGGCTGGTGCTGGAGGAACTCATTTCAGAAGTTGCTCCCAACCCCAGGAGAAAGGCTGAGAAGTGCTGGAGGGAAGTGGGGTGGAGTCTGGGGGACAACAGCCTCGTTCACTGCAAATTGAAGAACTCTAATGAGAAGAGGGGACCTCTCTGGGTCACCTCCTCCCTCTTGAGGAGGCTCCAAGCCTGTGTCATGAGCCTTGGAAAGCTGGGATTGGAATTAGATGGGATGCTTCCAGTGTGCTGTGTCCCAGGCAAGACTGCCACCTACACAGTGGCACTGGATTCCCATGACAATCCTGAGAAGTAGGTCTGCTCTGCCTCTGGTTTATAGAAAACGGAGGCAGTGAGAACTGGGGCGTGTGGGGCTCAGGTCCCCTTTCAGGCCTCCAAGGACCTTGATAATGGGGGGAGATGGTTTGGTGGATAAGGACACTTGCTGTGCAAGCATCACCTGCGTTCAGATTCCCAGCGTATTTGTAAAGCTGGGCATGACCATGCAGGCCAGTAACCCTAGCATTAGGTGGTGTATGTGTGTCTGTGTGTGTGTGTGTGTGTGTGTGTGTGTGTGTGTGTGTGTGTGTGT
>OU015754.1:59019052-59058665 GCA_907169655.1 Acomys percivali | reverse complement strand
TGTGTGTGTGTGTGTGTGTGTGTGTGTGTGTGTGTGTGTGTGTGTGTAATGTGCTTGGGTGAGGATGGAGATAAGACGATTGCTGGCTAAATAGCCTAGCTGAAAAATCACAAGTTCCAGTGAGAGACCCTCCCACTCCACCCCCACCCCCACACAAGAAGGAAAGGAATGGACCAGGAGGAAGGAAGAAAGAGTTGGGAGAAGGGTGAAGTGTGTGTGTGTGTGTGTGTGTGTGTGTGTGTGTATGTGTCTGTCTGTCTGTCTGTCTGTCTGTCTATGTAGGAGAGGATCGAGGAATGACAAGGTAAGGACAGGGCAGGGTGGAAAGAGGACAGGAAGGAAGGAAGAGATATCTTTTTTTCCCCCTTGAGATCTTCTGGCCCTAGATCTTCAAGGGGAAATGAGAGTTAGGTGAGAGCAGGGACAGTCACACGAGGGTGTGGGCTGCTCCCCATTGTGACTGCTGGTGAAAGCCTGAAAGCCGGGAGCTAGCTTGCTTACTCATCAGGGCTGAGCACTTCAGCTCCCTCCCAAGAAAGGGGAGGGACACAGTCCAGGAGGCCATGGAGAAGGTCTGAGTTTACAGAAGCCTCACAAGTAAACAACAGAGTGACCAGCCTGCCACTGCCTTCCCAGCCCGCGCCAACCCTCTGCTGGCAGACGCATTTGCTCACCTCCGGATGCCAGGGGCAAATGCTTGTTTTTTATTGTCTGCTTCAGGCCAAAAGGCCCAAAGGGAGGATAAATTTAATTCCAAAATGCTTTGGCTTATTTTCAAGACAGATAAAGAATGGCTAGAGAAAGTGTAGAGGAGAAAAATTTGCTAGCAAGGGCACTGGAGCATCTATGTGCCTGTGTTAAGGGCTGAACTTGAGCCCTGCGTCTGTGGGGACAGCGTTATTTACTTCCAGGGCTACTGATGAGGATGGGGCAGAGCAGAGCACAGTATGTGGCATGAAGGAAGGGCAGACTTGGGTAGGAGTCCCAAGAAGGCACATCTCAGATGAACTTATTGTAGACAATGGACTGGGGAGGTAGGCCGAAGTGGGCAGAGAAATGGTGCTGTGATGGCAGTGAAGGTCTCAGCCCACAGGAGCAGCAGTGCTGGGACACCAGCAGTCAGGTGACTGGGTGACCTAGTTTGTCCAGCACCAAGGGCATCCCAGGGCTTTGGATGCTTAGAATGGGAAATTACTGGAAAAGCTGAGGTGAACTGGTCCCTTTCCTTGCAGCACTGTCCTGTATCTCACTGGGTGTGATGGCGGAGACTTGGCATTGGGAGTGGTGGTTTTCTTTGAACATTAATTTCTGAAGATCTCGGGCTATGAGTAGTTGGTTACCAATGTTCCCTCAAAACTTGGAGAAATGAGGGGAACAAGTGTCTGGATGTGGACACCACTCTGCAGTGTCCACAGCAGTTTGCTCGCAAGTGAATTCTGTCCCTGTTGTGATACAGGCCATGGTGTAGGCTATGATGATACAAGCAGGCCCCTGAGGTGTTACAACTAGGGCTAGCTGCACCCAGTTTTAGTTTGTCTCTTTTAATTTGGTGTTGGGTCTAGCTGTACCACTTTTCAGAGCTCAGGGGAGTGCCCTCCAAATCCTCACCCTGGTTCATTAAAGGGTGGGTTTAGCAGTTCTTCAGGGTCTGCCTCAGGGAGCCAGGAGGCCCTCATGACAGGCCAGTCTCTGCGGACACCAGCTTAGGATGGTAGGATTCATGTGATTGTCCAATGGAAATCGTCTTGCTTTCCTTTATGTCTCCTTCTTTGGTCTAAGAGCCCCAGGCTCCTTCATTCAGATAATTAAAGCCATCACAACACATATAGTAACAGTTGAGGTGATTGGCAGGATATCAGGCATGGTTCTAAGAGCTTTGTATGGAGCTGATTATAACAACTCAGGACTCCAAGACTGAAAGCTCCACGGAGGCAGGAGGTGGGTGTTCTGTGCTGGTCAGAGATGTCATATAGTTCGTACCAAAGCAAGAAAAAATACAGACTCTACCTCCCAGCAGGAGGTGCATCAGAGAGTTTGCTGGTGTCTTAATAAATTAACCAGGAGACCAGCTTCTCTGCCCTGAGAACCCTGGTGTCCGTATTATGTACCTTTCTGCCCTCCTCTGGAAGCTTTCTCACTCCCTAGGAGTCTCACTCCATAAGACCAGTCACAGGGGCTCTCTGTCCCGTAGCCTCAGACCCTCAAGAGCGGGTAGTGGGGCAGCAGGTCTGACTCCCTAAACCCACCATCCTGCCAGCCTTCTCTCCTCTTACATCTTTCCCCTTGTCCTCCATGTCAGAGTCTGGGCCTGTGGCTTTGTACTGACTCACCAGAGGGCCAGACAGAGGATTTACAGACCCGGGGGCTGTACAGGAGGCACCTACCAGGGAGGGTTGGAGTTCAAGGGGAAAGCATCTGGCAGACTCAGTCTGGATTTATGATAATGGTAACAAGTAGTGCTGCTGCCTTTGGAGGACTCAAATCCAGTCAGATCACTCATTGATGAAAATGCCCTACGGCCCTCCATCCCCCTTGAGATGCGGATGGAGTCACACCCAAAGCTTTATTAGCATCTTTCTTTTCAGGTATTTGAGCCATGTGTTACCCACCACCTTAAGGGGTGTCTTATTCTTTGCAGCAAAAGAGCCTCAGCAATGCTAGGGGTTGTGAGACTCAGCCTGGAAATTCAGCCTTGGGTTTCCTCTGAGGAAATAAATAGAACTTGGCTGTTTTTACTAAAAGGCCTCACCTGTCATTAAATAGATAGGGAAACAGCCTCAGAGAGACCAGTTCATACAGGCTGTAGAGAAGCCGATGGGGGCATTTTCTTAATTAGTGATTGATGGGGGAGGACTCAGCCCACTGTGGGTGGGGCCACCCTGGGCTGGTGGTCCTGGGTTCTATAAGAAACCAGGCTGAGAAAGCCATTGGAAACAAGACAGTAAGCAGCACCCATCTGTGGCCTCTGCATCAGCTTCTGCCTCTGGTTCCTGCCTTTTCTTTGATGATGAACAGTGATGTGGAAGTGTAAGCCAAATGAGCCTTTTCCTCCCCAAGTTGCTTTGGCCATGGTGTTTCATCACAGCCATAGTAACCCTGACTAAGACAGGGAGGGAGCCAGGCCTCTGAACCCCAACCTAGTGGTCCTCACTCCACTGGAGATACGTAAGGAGGGTGATTTCCTACTGAGGACCTTGACTTCCCTGTATGCTGTGTGATGCTCAGGTCACACACAGACAGGCTCAGCTCACGAGTGACAATAGTATTTGCATCTGTCTTAGAGAGGGGCTGGGGCCAGGGCTTCTGAGGCCATCCCGGGTACCCCCCCCCCCCGACTCTTTGTAGTACACTGAAACTATGGTACCCAGGGTCAGGAGACACCGAAGGGGAGGGTACCTGAGGTAGCCTCAGGATAACACAGCTAGGGAGGCTGGAAGGCTCCCTTCTGTCTCCTTATTACAGTGTGGGCTCCACTGGGTCCTAACCATGTCAACCTGCCCTGTTCCTGTAATGTACCCAACAGTGCCCACCAAGGGCTGTGCACAAAGCCCCCCTCTATTCCCCCTTGGCCTTGCTGCCTCTTCCTCAACACTCAGGCCTCAGCCTAAATATTGTTCTCAGCAAATGCATTCTTACCCATCTTCAATAATTCAACAAATGTTACTTGGCCACTAATACAAACCTGAAGCTTTGCTGTGTGAGAATTACTGGACCTTATAATGTCCCTGGCACAGAGTAGATGGATCTCTGTCTCTGTCTCTGTCCCTCTCCCTTTCTCCCTCCCTGTCCCCTCCCCCTCTACCTCTCTCATTTCTCTCTCTCTCCAACATACATTCTACGGGGACAGAAAGACAAACCCTCACAGACACGCAGATGCAGAGCCAGGACACACAGCCACATGGATATCCATGGAACCCCAGCCCTACGGAAACAGACAAACAGATGTACAGAGATATAGCGGCACAGCACACATATATGCAACAACTAAGATGCACAGACATGCAGCGGTATAGAGATACCCAAGTGCGGAGAGGACATAACTTGGTGGGAATACCTATGAGGCCCCTTGCGAGCACACACTGAAAACCAAGAGGGACAGAGGCACCTGGAGGTGTGCAGGAGAGGTCCAGGCAGGGGATGCTGCAGATATGGGGAGAGGAGCCAGGGTTAGTGAGGAAGAGCTGCCTTGTAGGAGCCACATATGGCTCATGAGGAACAGTGTGTGGCAGGAAGCTGGAGTCCCAGGTATGGACAGGGATATGGAATAGGCTGGCCTTTTAGGTCCCTGTAGGGGCTTGACTTATTGGCGATATTTTGTTTGTGTGTGTGCGCGCGTGCGCGCGCTTGCGCACGCGCTTTGTTTTTCTGAGACAACATCTCATTCTAAAGCTCTGGCTGACCTCGTACTAGCAGCAATCCTCCTGTCTCAGCACCCCTTACATGCTGGGATTATAGGTGTATGCCACCACACCTGGCTCTCATTGGATTTTGCAGCGAGACACCCATCAATGGCTAGCAGGGTGTGATACGATGCCCCTCACATATTTGCCAGCTTCCCCCAGCTACCATAGGGACAACTAGGAGGGGAGTGTGTAGAGAAGCTAGGAAGCATGCAAACCAGCGGTGGTGGTGGTGACCACAGCCGGAGCCAAGCTGGACAGTGGCTGCTGCAGTGGAGGAAGGGATGATCTGAATATGGTGTCCTTAGGGTTTGCCAAGAGCCTAGAGAAGAGGAAGAAAGCTGGCCAGGGCTCCTGGGCAGCATGCACTGAACCAGAGAGGACTTGGGCAGTCCAGCAGCTTCACACAGGTGGGAGAGCATCTGGGATGCTTCCAACCAGGGAACTGCCTAGGCAGGTGCCTAGCTGAGTTCAAGGTCCCGAGAAGGGCCTAGGGGCCGAGCATCTTCGGTTTATAGGAGATACCTAGTGGCACTTTCCTGGATGTGGCTCCCTATGTGGAGAGAGAACAGGGGAGTCTCAGGCCCAAGCCCCATAAATTGTCCCCGTTAGCCTCTGGGCTGTCAATCTTCTCATTTGGCTTCCGCAGCTGTTTCAAAGGTCAGAACTAGTAGAGGGCTTGGGTCGGATTCCTAAGGGCTGCTGTAACAAATGACTTCAAACCAGTGGCTTAAGACAAGTTTGTTCTCTTACTGGTCAAGGGGCTTGAGGCCAAAATCAAGATGGCTGCAGCAGTGCATGCCTGCCAGGTCTAGGGGAGACTGCTTTCTGGCCTCTAGGACAGGCATGTGACCACGATGCAGTGGAAGGACACCTCATAGAGAGAACTAAGGGCCAGGAGAAGCTGGGAGCCTCCTCCTTCTATGGGAAGTACATCCCCAGTCCTTTTCTAACACCTGGGAGGTGCTCCCCACCTTCTTCAGCCAAGGTGCCAAATGCTAATCCTGGTCTGGGCCCTGCAAAGCTGCTGTTTAAATAGTCAAAGATTAGTTTTCAAATTGACAAACAGAGCCCATCTGGAATGCTTGCAGCCGACTTCTCTAGGGCCTGGCTGAGCAAACCCAGTTTAATTAGGCCTGGTGTTTGGCCCAAGGCATAGAGGTAAAGGGGGGAGGGCTGCCTTCTTCTAGGGTTGGCCTCTGGTCTCTCCATGGCAGCCGGGATGACCGTGTTTGAATGTCCGGTATGACCCAGCCCTTCTCCCAAGCAGAAAGGATAGGATCAGGGCTTCATGCTCTCTTGAGCTCCAAATCCATCCTTTTCCCAGAATCCCTTGGGTGCTTACAGGTTCCTTCACTGCCTGAGGCTTTCATCTGTGCGGGTGCGTGCCATTCTGTCTTGCCGTTTGGTTCACCTGTGCATATGCGCATCCACCCATCAAATACCTACTGAGACCTCCTGTTGGCTGGTTAGATTTTCAGGCATGACAGGCTCTGCCCTCTGGAGCTTTGGTCCATGGGTGGGCACCAGATGTTGATCCAACAGTTTGGTGTGTGGATATTTAGTCACAGACTGTGAGATGTGCTCAGAGGCATGCGCCCGTGCTGAGTGAGTGCAGTCTTGATATGGTGTCTGGAGGTGGGGTGCTATAGTGTCTGGGGGTGGGGTGCTATGGTGTCTGGAGGTGGGGTGTAGGTAGTGAAGAAAGGCTTCCCAGGAACCTGGTCACTGAAGTGGAAAAGGGGACAGCCAGGTGAGGAGACTGTGTTTGAATGTGTATGTGTGTTTGTACATATGTGTGTCCTTTCAGGTGTGTCCTTTCAGGCAGAGGAAACTCCAGGTGGGAAGGGGAAGACAGCACAATACTGGGCGATGGAGAGAGGCTACATGCCTGGGAACCAGCACCAGCTGAAGCCAAACCAGGACTGCCCAGATAATCAGGGCCTCCTTGGTCTCTAGACCGTCAGAGTCTGGAAAAGTGTTAGAAGGCCTTGCAGACTTCAGGCAGGGCCTGGGGCAGATTTACATACAGAGCTCTATCTGCTGCCATGTTGTCCCCATCCCGTCCCAGAGGAAGCCCTTTCTTCCATCATCACATTCCCAGACCCAGGATTCCCTGGGGGCACTGTGTGAGCTAACTCAGGGTGTCTTCTGAGTGTCTGAGCGAATGAATGCATAGAGGGGCCTTTTGACGCATGCAGTACCCCCCGTGATACTGAGGTCTTAAAGGGTCTTAAAGGAGCCTGGGTCTCAGATTTACCTAGTTCTCTTCTCTGTTCACACACACTGTACAGACGCCTTGCCTTCTCCTGGACCCCAGAGCCAGTGGTGTACTGGCAAGCAGTTAACATTGGGACCTCCAGATGAAAAAAGGCCCTCTTGCGGTGTTCACCAGTCACCAGGCCCACATGTGATGGTACACAGCTGAGGAGACAGAATACAGACCTGGCTGTAGCAGCACACAGTCATTTCTTGAGAGCCATTTGGGTCAGTTCTAGCACCTTACTCCCTAAAATGTTCCACTGTGACCAGAACTGAAACTGGTGTCCACAGTCCAGTCAGTACCACATTTGGCCTCAGGTTAGAGCTGCTGGTCGGGATAAGCCACACAGCTTCAAGCTAAGAGGTAAGGCTCCAAAGGGTGGCTTCTTGGGTTGGACTCCTGGTGTGCTATTAGTTACTGTGTGACTGTTGACAGGTCACATCTCTGTCCTATGCCTCATGTCCTAATTTGTGCTGAGGGACAGAAGTGGTAACCATAACTGCATTCTGGAAAGGCAGGAAGGTGAAATCAGGCCAGCTTATAAAGCCTGACTATGGTGCTCTACTCATAGGAAGTATACCCTCACGTGGCCCCCTCTGGCCTCCGAACACTCATCCTCAGACCCGTCCCTCCCTTGAACTCAGCCTACTTGGTCTCTAGAATGGCCCACTGGGACTCTTGGGCATCCTTTTGTCTATGACCAGAAGCTAGAGCTGTCCCATTACCTGTGTCCAGATCTGGACCCCAGATCCGGTTATTCAAAGACAGAGCCTTGGAAATCCTTCAACAGTCCAAATCCCAATAACTCAAATTCTTTCAGAGCAGGGTTTTTAATAACAAGTTACAACTCAAGAACAGGTAGTTGGAGGGCTGTTGAGCTGCCTCAGCAGGTAAAGGTGCTTGCCACTCAAGCCTGACAAGCCAAGTTCAATTCCCTACAACCCACATAAGGGTCGGAGGAGAGGACCGACTCCATAAAGGTGTCTTCTGACCACAGCATGTGTGCCCGTACATATATTATGCACACACACATACAACAACAATGATGATACCTTTTTAAAAAGATTTATTTATTTATTTATTTATTTATTTATTTATTATGTATACAGTGCTCTACCTGCATGTACACCTAAAGGCCAGAAGAGGGCATCAGATCTCACTATAGATGGTTGTGAGCCACCATGTGGTTGCTGGGAATTGAACTCAGGATCTCTGGAAGAGCAGTCAGTGCTCTGAACCTCTGAGCCATCTCTCCAGCCCCAATGATGATACATTTTAAAAAACTACTTGGAACATATTTGTTCAGTTTAGTGAGATGGACAAATTCTCAAAACACTGGCAAAGCATAGCCATACTTAAGGACACAGAGAAAGAAAGCCCACAGAACACATGACAGGGAACAAGAGGTCAGTGAGTGTCTGTGTCATTCACTCCTTGGCCATTGGGCTAATTCTCTTTAAAGAGTCAAATGGCAGAGAACTTGGGTGTTTAAAAGAAATTAAGAGGGATTAGCATTTAATTTTTTTCCTTTACTACAGATTTTTATAAGACAGACGCTGTGTGAGGTCTTAGCAAGTCACAGATGGCATAGTCAAGTATTTGCAAGGATATGGATGGCGTACGGGAGCCTCAGAGGTAGTGGGAGGGGTCTATGGCCACCCCTAGGCTCCAAGGAATAATAATTTAAGTCACACAGATTCCCTGGTCAGTCTCTCTTCATATCCTCACCCATACAGGGCTGTGGGAGCCTCTTGAGTCATGGTGTCCTTAACTCCACATGTGCTTTTAAGATGACTGCGAGTCCCAGGGAGGCCGAGGGGCTCCCTGGGATAATGTCTCAAGCTCAAATCTCTGAAAGTGGTTTCTGAGGCCCCAGCTGGGCTTGGCCATATACCAGCCACTCTATCATCCTTCCGGACACAGACGGGAGTTGGCCGCAGACTGAGAAGGTGGCAGTTGGCACAACAGAGGTGCGGCTGGCTGGGCGGAGGCCAGGCTCCCTGACGGGTTTGCTTTCTGCCTGGTGATTACCCATTACTCCCGTCAGTGGCTGATAAACCGTTATCACGGAATTATCCGCTGCAGGCTCCGCATCAGTATGAAATCCATTACTGTCCGTCAAGCCCTGTGGCTAATGGGAAAAACCCGGCAGCTGCCCGGTGCGAAGGCGGGGCTCACACAGATCCACTATCTGTCTATTACTTCAGCAATCACACCTCGTAATGGAATCTTGGATGGGAAATGACAAGAAGTCCCAAGACGTGTCATTCTGATGGGTGGCTGGTGGGTGGAGTCATCTGACTAACTCTAGAGTGTGGCAAGGAGGGCACTCCAGGGTCAGGAAGCCCCAACACCTGTACCCCATCAACTGTAGGTAAGCTTTGCACTGTGACCTGGGAGCAGATTCTCAGTGCGGAGCCAGACAGACATGGGAGTGGCTAGAAGGATGGAACAATGGATGGACAAATGGGTAGATGGCTAGACAGATAGATGAATGAGTGGGTGAATGGATGGATGGACAGGTATATGCATATGTGGATGGATGGAAGAATGGACAGATGGATAACTAGATACATACATGACTACATAGATGGCTAGACAGATGGATGAGTGGATGGATGAGTGTGTAGAGGAATGACAAATGGACAGATAGATAGACAAAATGAGTTGGAAAGATGTATATATGGGTGACCTGTTGGACACATGGATGGATGGAACCCTAAAGTAAACCCCAACACAAGAGCATAGGGAAGCTGTCTCACTCCTGCTAGCCCCTTTTCTAGGCTGAGGTCCTCCTCTCTCCTCCTGAAGGCATCAGCTACCATGGGACCTAGAGGCAGTGAGGGTGCTGGAGTCAGGCAGCGCTTATGGAGCCCAACCCTGCAGCAGCTCTGCCTTAGGCAATGCTACAGGTCAATCTCTCTGACCTGTAACCTGGGGAACAGCAGAGTCATAGCACTTGACTGACACCTCTGTTGTACCGGGTGGCCAGGGAGGCATCTCTCATCTTGCCCCTTCCTATATGGGACCCGTGGTGATGACAAGAAGCATGCACTTCCTGGATGAACTAGCTTGGGCTTCTGTCCTGACCCTGGGAACACAGATCCTGCAGACCAGACTGTCAGGGAAGACTCAGGGCTGAAGAAGTTTCAAGGGCTGGCACCAGGCAGGGCCGGCTCGGTGGCCGTTACAGTGAGAGTGAACAGGAGGCCTTTAATTAGGAAAGGAAGGTGGCCACTGATTAGCCTTTTGGGAAACCCACTCTGCCTGCTCTGTGGAGGAGGGACCACGTGAGATGATCTTTCCCCATAATCCATTGTGAAACAGGCAAACAGTGAGAATCAGTGGTATAGTTGGGGGATTCTACAAGTAACTTCATATCTTCCAGTTTATTTCAGAACCTCTACCCTCGATCAGTCTGTTCCAGCCATACTAGGCACTTTGCTCTCTAAGCATGCCAGGCTCACCCTGCAACCTCAGGGCCTTTGCACCTGCTGTTCCCTCTACCCAGATCTTCACCACGTGTCCCAATTTCTGTGAGCCTTTCCAAGCCACCTGGTTTAACATGACAACCCCCCGCCCCCTTTGCCCCTCTCTTGCCTGTCTTTCTGTTTATTGTCCCATCAGCTCTTGTTTCCTTTTTTATTTCCTATAGAACTTGGAGAGCTTTGTCTCTTTGGTTTGATGCAGTATCCCCAGCAATCTCTGGGTCATAGTAGATACTAAGAATTAGTGAATAAATGAGTGATACGGGCACAGAATGCATAGGAAGATGCTGGAATGTACAGCCTCTTAGTGCTCATGTACCTTCCAAATTTGGCCTCTCTGTCTTCCACTTCCCTGCCCCTTGTCCCTGATAGTAACCTCTCTGTCCTCTGGGAAGGCCAGAGCATGCCCAACGCCAGCCTGCTTTCTTTGCTTGCTCTTTGTTGTACAGGACTATCTCCCAAGCCACACTACCATCATCTTCATGAATTCATGTGCAAAAGATCATCACAGCTGGGGTGGATAGCTGTTGATCTTCCCTTAATGGAGGGGCAGGGAAGGTTATGAGATCCTCACCCAAGTGTGGTCTTAGGATCTGTGGGAGGGGGAGGCTAAAGGATACAGGCTGGGAAGACTGGGGAAAGGGTTACACACACACACACACACACACACACACACACACACACACACACATCCCTCTTCCATTGGGGCCTCATCATTTATGCTGTGTACGGACCATCCAATATGGCCGTTTTAAAGGCACCCACTCTCCTGCCCATAACCCCTCATCTCTGTAAATAAGATTAATAAACTCATTGGTTACGTAGGGTGAACTTTGGTGGAATAGAACTTCGGGTTGTCATTGGGACCTTGTGAGGACCTAGCACTCCACAAGGATAAACTTCTTGAGACACCCCCCTTTGCTCACTCAGCAGGCAGAGTGGGTTTCCTAAAAGGCAAATCAACACCTACCTTCTTTTCCTAATTAAAAGCTTCCAGCGCATACCCACTGCAATGGCCACTGATCTGGCCCTGTCGGGTGCTAGCCCAAGAAACCGTCAAGCTCTCCAGTCCCACGTTCCCTTCCCAGAAGTCTTCTCTGACAGCTGTTGTCTCTCCTGGGCCTGCAATGCTCTCCCTGCAGGTTCCCACAAGGTTAGCTCATTCCCTCAGCTGCTGCTTAAGCAGGAGAAACTTCATTAGGCATTGAGTTTGAGCACTCTCTCTCTCTCCATGAGTCATTCTCTTGTCTTCATGGATTGAACCCAAATGGAGTCACTTTACTGGCTTGTTTTCTTCCATATTGCATTCTTCTGTGAAAGGGGCTGATACATCTGGCTATGGGCAGAACCTTAGTGCCTGATAAAACGTTGAGTGACTGAAAAAGAATAAGTGAAAAGAAGTCAGGGAAGAAAATGAGGGAGGGGACAGAGAGAAAAAGAGAGAGAGAGAGAGAGAGAGAGAGAGAGAGAGAGAGAGAGAGAGAGAGAGAGAGACTATGTCTATACCATCAGGGGCTCAGTAGCCATGTACCGGCCTCTCCAGCACCTTGGCCTCTGGGTCCTTGGACTAGCCATGTCTCACCTTAGATCTTATAGTTGCTCAGAACCAATGCAGCCTTGAGACCTTAACTGCTTACCCCTTCTGTCCGTGTCTCTTGTCCTTTAGGTGCCCTTTCTAGTCACTCAGTAGAAATAACGAGCGGTGTGATTCCGCTTGGGTCACCTGACCCTTCTGAGCTCACTTCCTTCCCTCTGCAGGAGTCTAAGGATGCCTGCCTTGTGGGGGGTGGCTGCAGGCTGAACCTGTTAATGAAGAGCTTTGTTGATGCCAGGCGCTCAGCATGACATCCTGGAGATGCCACCTTCCTGGCTTTCGGTCCTGTGTCCTCCAAGTTGTCACCTCTTCTCACTCAGCCTAAAGCCGTGGAGCATGTCGCCTGGCCACCTGCTCGCTGCTCTGCTTCCCTTTGTCTTTCTTTTCTATGCCAGTGGAGCCCAGTCTCCCATGGGCTCCTGTGTCCTCTACCTGTCACCTATGGCTCCACTAGTAGACGAGACTATCCATTCCCCATCCCCACTTACCTATGTAATCCTGAGTCTCACTGGGACCACAGGAGTAAGCTCTAGGCCTTTGTTCATGGAAGTTCCAATCCATGGTTTGTTCTCTGGTTGGACTCTGGGGATGCTGTCTTTTTCTCTGCTTGACTACGGGTACAGGACACCCATGTCTGCCTCCTCCCCCTAACATGTGGCCTCTCCCTCTCTGTGCGTCCTTTACCTTTCTGGTGACAGACGCTGTTCATGAAGCCCTTTATTGATACTTCCTGCTGGCCTCTCACTCATGTTGGTCCAGCCTGAGTTGGTTCCCAGCAAAGCTGACGTGTAGAGCAGTGTTTACATGGTGAGCCCGCCTTGCACTGCCAGATCCCTGCCAGCACTTTCTCTTGTTGCGGCACCCACCATGCCTCATCTGCCTTGGGTGTAGCTGATACACTGTCTCTTGCCCAGCAGAGTGGCTCTGTCCTAGTCCACACTGTGTAGTTTCTGTCTTCTTTCCAGCCTGTGTCTGCTAGTAGACCAATTTCCAACCCTATTCCCATCTCCTTGGACATTCCCTATACACCTGCATGGATCACATCCGTGTGCCATTTCACACATAGATGCAGATGTAATAGATACTGGTGGAAACAATCTTTGGTGTGGGACAGGAGAGGTACAGTGATGAGCAGGAGGGAGAGTGAAGTCAGGGTTATGGGAGAAACCAGTTTCTTCTGCCTCTGGGACTGGGAACCCAGATTTGCCCAGGGAGCCCAACTGGACCAGTGCTTAGTTGGGGAACATAGCTACAGTATCAGAGCCTGGTCTGCGTGGGGAAGGTGGGCAGGATAAAGCTCTAACTTGCTCATAGACAGCAGTAAGGAGCTGCCAGTAAGACCCAGGCAAGGTAGGGGTAAGAGCATGAGGGTTTAGACCTAGTATATCCTTGTTAGGACAACGAGGCCCAGGACCACATCTGGGCAGGGTCAGGCAGCTGTCCAGAAAGCAGGTGCTTGTGACTAAGCTTTGATGCCAGTGGACTAGTGGGCCCTCACTCCAGCATGAGCCCCGGAATCATCCTTCACCTCATTTCACAAGTGAGGGAACTAAAGTGTAAGTAGTGTAAGGCATGGAGGAGCCAAGATGGAATCCAGGGAGGCTGGCTCCAGAGCACACTTGTACATCTAAAGGCACCTGTGGGCACATCTATCCGTCTGTGCATCCAGAGACACACCTATGGCCCCAAGAATGCACTCGTGAGTGCCTAAGCCCACCTGTGCTCAGGCCTGCCCATCCATGAACCCTCTTGGCTCTGGCTTGCCTCTGTACTCCTGGGCATGTCAGGTTGGATGAATTCAAGGAAGCAGAGGAGGGAGCACGGGTGGGGCTACCCAGAAGCAGCTGAACAGCCTTGTTGGCTTGGCCAGGCCCCATGGAGAGCCCCAACCCAATTAGCAGTTTTATTGAAGACAATTGGATTAGAGGCGGCTGCTGTGAGTGTTGACTTAGCTTGGATGGGCATAGTAGGGGGAGCGGAATATTTTCTCCACCGTTGCTCAGCTCAACCAGCCATCCTTGGCTATCACACTCTGCCTGCAGGCTTTCCTCTTCTGCAGCTCACTCACCTTCTCCTCTCGGTGGCCCTGGAACAATGCCCTACCTCTTAGTCCCTACCCAGGAGACAAGGATCCCAGGAGGCTTGTGTCTGAACCCAGAAGAACAGGGCCGCGAAAGAGTGCAGCTACCGATTCCCAGTTCACCCACTGACCTCCAAGCTAAAGTGGGGTGTCATTCCCCTAGACCCCCCAGTCTCTTGTGTCAGGGGCACTGTGGGCATTCTCCATGGCTGGTTCTCTTGTAATCTCCCCTCTCTTGGCTTCTGCACTTGCAGTTACCTTGCCTGGTACACTACTCTTCCACAGCCCTTGGCTTGGGTGGCATCTACCACCTTCTGCGTCTGGGCTTCAGTGCCACCTATCTATTCTTCCAAAGTGCCTACCTCAGGGGGGCTTTCCCAGGTTGCCCCCTTTGGTTGTCACCCCGTTTGTTTCCCACTTAAAGCCTCTCCAAGTGGAGACCACCCCGCTCAGCATTTTCTGGATAAGTCAGCGATCTCTACAACACTGTGATGCTGTTGTACTTTTCCCAACTTTGTAGATGGGAAGATTGAGGCTCAGGGAAGTTAAGCAGCTTTCCACTGGTCCCACAGAAAGTTGGTGGTAGAGCTGGGTGTGAACTGACTGCGTGTTCTTTTACAGCACCCACTTTTTTTTTTCTTTTTTTCTCTGCCATCTTCAAGAGTCTCTTTTTAATGGCTGTAGGGTCCCTGGGAGGCCCTCGTGTTTTGCACACACACGCTCATTTATTCTCAGCACACACCTCGCTGCTTCCATACCCGTATAAAGCAAAGGTCAGCCTGCTGGAGCCCAGGCACGGCAGGGCAGCCACAAGCACTGTGTTTCCTGGTCTCCAGCACGGCAGCGAGGAGACTTCCCCATATCCAGCAGGAGTATATTCCCACCCGCTGCAGATATTAATTTGGGGGTTTATAGAAAAATCCATATGGTGTGAGTTATCGAGGGCGGCGGTTGTGAGGAGAGCCACAGAATCAATAGTGAGAGATGGTCCTATTTCACAGCTTCTGTAAACGGGGCCGCGGGGCCACACGGGGCAGGTTCAGACTGGGGAAGGTTAGCAGACTGCCAGGCCTTGCTCTGCTGGAGCCTCACCACAGCCCTGGGGAGGTCGGTCCAACGCCTGCTGGGTCTGATTTGTATTCTCCCTGGGCACTGTCAAAGGGCTTGGTAAATATTTATTAACACTTCTCTGAGGCGAGATAGCCTTCTTGGCAGCAGCTCCTCAGGCAGCCTGGCTGTGGCAGAGATGCTCCAACAGCTAGGAGCCTAGCGAGGGCCATGTGGTCTAGGACCGAGGCTGTGGCCCTGTTGGGGAAAGAGACCTCGGGAAGTCTGGAAGGAATCTGTGGCTGTGGCTGGTTCTTCCTCCATTTCACAGCCAGGCACAAGACCCACAGGCACACCGCTCGCTGTTGGACTCCTGGCCTAGAGTCAGAGGTGCTGGATAGAGCAATGCTGTCCCAGCAGAAATGCAGTGTGAGCCACCAAGGCAAGCTACAGGTATCACTTTAAAATTTGTAGGAGCCACATGAAAAGAAATGTCATGTCAGCTTGTGATGGAATGTAGTGATGTCCCTCCCTTAACTCCCTGCACCCGGTGCGTTATCTCGCTCTGGTCCTCATCTTCTGTGTCGAAAGCCTGACATCTTAGCATATGACGAGATATGATGTAGGACAGGGGGTGCGCTCTGTTAGCAGAGCACTTGCCTAACATGAGCAGAACCTTGAGTTCCATCCCCAACCTCCCACAAAACAGCAATCCCAGTAGTCGGGGGGGGGGGGTGTGAAGGCAAAAGTACTAGGAATTCAGAGCCATCTTGGTTACGTAGTGAACTTGAGAAGTGGAACCCTGTTAAAAACAAAGAAAAGAAAAGAAAAGAAAAGAAAAGAAAAGAAAAGAAAAGAGGAAGGAAGGAAAGAAGGAAGGGAACCCAAACCCCCAAAATGTTTTGACTCTGTTTCTGGAGGTTGTGGATGTGGTACACTGGGGATTCCCAGGCCTGTGGTGAGCTGCCTCAGGCCTTCATGGAGGACAGCACGTGAAAGAATAAAGCCCCTTCCCAAATGGTCTGAAGTGAAAAGAGAGAAAGTGGAGAAATCAGGGTCTCACCATCCCTTTGAGGACACCTCCCCGCCCCACCAATAACCTGTTCCCACCGCAGGCACTTTTAATATCATGAGATAAATAATAGTAACCTCTGTTGGAAATGCTTCACCTTCTGGCTGTGTTCTGGACACGATGATTTTACTCTTGGGCTGTTGGCTCATCTTCCTTCTCTTAGTTCCGGAGGCATGGGGATCAGCCTGTCCCTAGACAAGGGTCTTAGAAAACACTGGAAATAAACATGCTGAGGTCTGAAGTGGGTGGGGTCAGCCTTGCCTTCAGCGCCGGCTCCTTGTTCAGCTCAGACAGCTCTTGACAATAAGTGATGGACTAGGGAGGGTGCACGAAACACTGTGTGTGTGTGTGTGTGTGTGTGTGTGTGTGTGTGTGTGTACGTGGGTACACATCCGTGCTAGCTGCCACCTATAGCTTGGCCTCTGCTCACTATTGTGGACTTATAGTTGAACTAAAGGCTGTCTACCTATCACCCAGAAGTACTCAATGGTGTCTCCTAAAGCCAGGTCCCAGAGTCCCCTGAGAAATAGCCCAGGGAGGAAGGACCCTGCTATATGTTCCTTCTAGCTCAGCAGGGATCCTGATGCCAAGTCCTACCTTTTCTGATCATGTGTTGAATTAGGATCATGGTGGGTTATTGAAGGGGTATGGGATGGCCATGGAGCACCTGGCATAGAAAACAGGGGGCTACTTGGGGCCCAAGGGTCTCAAGCTGGGTGCCAAGGAAAGTGAAGGGTCAGTGAAAAGAGGGTATGTGAAGTCACTGAGGTGGGGAGTGAGTCAGGGAAAACCCTACTCAGTCTCCTGTTCTTATGTTTCCAAGAAGTGTTCCCATGGGGGGGGTCCTCATCACTCTGCCCTCATCCCCAAGGAGTGACTGGATGGGTTGGGGAGAGTGAGCTGCTTTTGTTTGACATTTTTTCTTCCATGACAGGGTTTCTCTGTATAACAGCCTTAGCTGCTTTGGAACTTACTCAGTAGATCAGGCTGGCCTTGAACTCACAGAGATCCACCAGCCTCTGCCTCCGGAGTACTGAGTATTGGGAATAAAGGCGTGCTCCACCGCCTCTGCGGCTGCCGACACCACCACCACCATCACCACCACCACCACCACCATCAGCACCACCGCTGCCACCACTGCCACCATCATAGGGCTTTCTTCTCTTCAGATGCTCTGGGAATCCCAGGCCTGAACTCAGAAAGTCAGAGGTCACTGTAGACCGCTCCTCAAAGATGAAAATCAGGAAGTTGTATAGCTGGCCCAGGGTGGGGTAGGTGGTGAAGGTGGGGGTGGGGCAGCCAGAGATTGGATTATGTTCAGGAGAGTTTTAAAATATACTAGGTTTGTGGCTTTAGGCATCCTTCTGCCAGGAAGGAAGATTAGAAGGCAAGGGCAGAGGCAGGGTCTTGATGGGAGAGGATGGCTTAGGTGGTAGATAAGCAGAGGGAAGGGCAGATGAGTGTGAGAGCGGCGTTACAACTTGGTAGAGGAGCTGGGTGAGGGACTAATGGTCTCTGTCATCTCAGGACCCCCATTTGATACCCTTGCCTTGCCCTCAGCCTGAGAGACCTTCCTAGAACGTGGGCCAGCTTGTGCTTCGGGAACTCCACACCCTCCTGACTCAGCCATCACTAATGGAGTGAAAGTGACACAGAGACCAGCTGTATTTGCCGCCCTGGAGCTGGGTCAATCCCTCTTTGAGCCAAGGAGAGTGCGGGTTGGTGCTAGGACATCTTAGCAGCTGTCTTTCTCTCGTGCGACCTGGATGCCTCAGTCTCTTCTGCTTCCACAAGAAAACACCACCAAATGGGCAATTTATGAATACCAGCCATTCATCATCTCAGGCACTTAGTTGTTCTGGATGCTGAGAGTTCAAAGTCAAGGGACTGGCGTGCGTTGGCTGGAAGAGCTGCTCTCTGCCTCCAAGATGACACTTTAGTTATTGTGCCTTCCAATGGTGGCAGACAGAAAGACAGAAGTCTCTGCAGGGAGGACCTAAATCAAGACACCAGTGCTCTCCCATGACTCCGGCACCTGCTGAGAAACTCCTCTTAATATTGCTACACTGCCTGCTAAGCTTTAGCTCATGTGTGGAAGAGAGAGGGCCCTACCATTCACTACAGTATCGGTAAAACTTGTTCTAGGGTTTTAGGATGTCAGCCCCAAGGTCCTAGAGTCTCATGACAGGCTTCAGGAATTGGAAGCCTTCCAGGGGGTCTTATACCGTAGTGCGGGTGCACAGGCTCTGACCTTTTGTGGGATGCTAACCCCTTTCATTAGTGACCTCCATTCTCTGAATCTCCAGATAGGTGCACATTGGCTGAAGCCACTTCTGTTTTCAGATTTCCCCAGAGTTTTGGTTTTTTCCAGCCAAAGTTATCCTCAGACCAGGTGCAAAGCTGGATGCACAGAGCACCTGGGAAGGATCAGCTGAGGGCGAGCCCCTAACTGCTGCAGATTCCAATGTTGGCCACAGAGCGGTCTGTAACCACTCCTTTTGAAAGAGCCTGCTACCACTAAGGAGTGGAAGGTGCGAGACAGAAGAGCTTTAGTGCCAGGGAGCCTCTATTGGATGCTGGATCAGGTCAGGATGGCTTCTGGGACAGCCTAGAAAGGCCCATGGCAGCTGGTCCTGAAGGCCATCATGTGGCCACTGACTGTATCATCTAAAATATATAGAGGGCCAAGGGAATGTTGTACTAGGCATACGGCAGAGAGCCAAGAGATTAAAAATGGCTCCCTTTCTCTCCCTCTCCTTTTCTTTAGTTTGTAAAGGTGGGAGGAACCACCATGCACCACACTGGTTTCCAGGGAGAATTGCTGCGCAGCAAGAACTGCGTGGGTAAACCTGGATCTGCACTCTGTCACCTTCTAATCCATTTGGGAAGAGGACATGGGTTTGGGAGAAAGCACCGAGCATGCTCAGCTCAGGTCCCACCCCTCTGGGCTCCACCTGCCTGCTTGAAAGGTTTCTGCTATCCTTTCTCCTACCTTTGGGGGTGCAGGCAGTGTGGCAGGGTTGCATTATTGGGGAGGCGTTTCAGCCGGGCTCATCTGAACAACAGGAGTCTCTTACTCCTGGATTATATCCACCTCTGCACTAACGTGGGCATCTTCATCTCCTTTGATGTGGCTCTATTTGGAAAGGATGGATGTTTTCAATTAATTGATTAATTAATTACAATTTTATTGTGTTTTCTTAAGAAGCATTGGTATTGGGGGCAGGGGCGGGAGAAGACAACTCAGGTGGTAAGTGTTTGCTATGCAAGCATGAGGACCTACCCTAATTTGATCCCCCAAACCCACATAAAAGTTGGGTGTGGCAGTGTGAGGGAGCAGAGGCAGAAAGATCCCTGGACATCGCTGACCCGGCAGCCTAGCAAATTGGTAAGCTCCATTTTGAGCAAGAGATCCTGCCTTACCTCATAAAATAAGGTGGGAAACCATCAAGAAAAGCATCTGCAGTTGACCTTAGGCCTCTACATGCATGTACATATATGTGTACTCACTTATTCACATGCATACCCCTCACACACATACCACATAGAATCATTGGAGTTAAAAAGCATCTCATTGAACAGAAATACAAAGAGAAATGCCTCATGTTTTCAGGTGAGGGATTTTTGCAGAATTTCTAATTTCCCATCATACATTCATCAGTGCTGACAATGTGAGAGGAGACTGTATCACAAGGTGACTGACGGGGCTTAAAAATCCTCTAATCAGGATGTGGTTAAGTGGTGGCAAAGTCAAACACGCCCTCAGCTAGCAGGACACCCCTCTGTGCCGTTCGCTGCTGCCATATGACCTCAGACCAGGCACTTTAACAAATGTGGGGTGTGCTTGGGTAAACCCATTCTTCAAGCAGGGGTTTGCTCTTCTTGCTTGCTGTGCAATCTTAGGAAAATCATTTAACTTCTCTGAGCCTCGACTATCAAGTTTTCCTATCCATCAAGTAAAGGCAGCAAGCAATCATTCAGTTTTTAGGAAGTCCACAAGAGTCTCACAATCCTGAGATTGCCATCGGGTGGGTGGTGACCTTTGCCTGTTTGTGTCATGTGGATTAAGTGGTCACCTAACAGAGGCACAGGCTGAGGAAAAACACCAGGAGTCCAGGATAGGGCTGCTTTTCCCTCCCGCTTTCTTTCCATCTTCTGCTTGCTCTGTATGCAAAAAACCTCACCCTACCACCCACCACTGTGGCCTGGAATGTGCTCCGGGGAGAGCATTCAAGTCTCGGCTCCGTGTTTGTAGCAGCTTTCACGCCAACACGACTTACCACTTTGACACCAGCAGATCGCGCCTCTTTACTTCGTTGCAGAATTGTGGGTTTTTCTCATAAAGTGTTTACTGGGAATGTGAAATATAATCACGGCTTTATGAATATGAACTAGATTATTTTAATGATTGCAGGTAATTTGAAACTTAAGGGCAATCACATTTCCCAGCCATCTACGACGTTTTGGAAACACGAGTGAGCGGTTCCAAACAGCCGTGGTCGCGCACGTCTGCCCCTATGCGGTCTCCCTGCTCTAGCCCCGTGTTACGGTGATCTGATTACTGTAATTGATGACATTAGGAACCAGGAATCGCACAGAATAATGCAGGCGCCTGTCATGCCAGAGCGCTTTTATTCATTGTCAGCGAAGTCCATAAAGTTGAAAGGGAGCATCTCCGTGGGCTGCGATAGCACAAAGCAGCATTCAGTCTGTAACTCACCAATAAAATGAATTGCGGAGGCCCACTTGAATTGGCAATGGAAGCCAGTCCTTTGCCACCGCCCCCCAACCCCCACCCCCGGCGCTGGACCCCTGAGTGGGGCATTCTGGGTCTCTCCTGGTCGTCTGCAGGGATCCCCTGCCCTAGGGCCTCTACAATATCTACAGGGACCTGCCTTGTTTTGTTCCTGACCCCAGATTTCAGCTGCTCTTTTCCATGTTGATCCGCCCACTCCCTCTTTGAGAGACTTTCTCCTCAGTCTACCTCAAGGCTTGGTTACGCCTGTTGACAACACAAGGTGGGGCGTTCTTCTGCTTGCTTCTTGAACCCTGGGTCTTCTTTTAGGGGACAACTGAGGTCTCAGTGGATTATTAGTGGTTTTGTCTTTCCCTCTTCTTCCTCTCCTTTCTCCTCTTCCACGTCTTCATGTATGTGTGTTGTATGCAGGTACATATGTACACGTTACAGGAGCATGTGGAAGCCAGGGCAACTCCGGGTGCCACTTCTCAGGAACCGTTCTTGTTGGTTTTAAAGATAGGATCTCTCACTAGAGCCTGGAGTTCTCCAGTGCAGCTAGGATGGCTGGCCAGTGTCTCCCCAGTGGGATGCAGCCTTGCACCCTCTTCTTGGCTTTTTACATGAGGGATGGGGGGGTCTCAACTCAGACCTTCAAGTTACTACATGAAACATGTTATCAGCTGAGCCATCTCCCCCATTTCTCTCTCTTCGTTGTCTCTTCCTCCTTTTTTTTTTTTTTTTGGTGCTGAGAGGGTCATCTAAGCTCTTGCACACACTAGGCAAGTGTTCCATCACCAAGCTCTGTCCTCAGCCCTGGTCTCTCCTTTTTGTTTTATAGCCGAGCACAGTAGTCACCAATTACTGACAGCCACAGTGTGCTGGTGTGGCATTTACCTGCCCTCAGGTCACCTAGTAGAGTGCCTCCCAGCCACTTCCTACTCTGGGTTTCATTAGTCCCGTTTTCCAGATAGAGACATTTCCGTTCAGTGTCTAAACCACTTGCTTAGGACAACCCATTTTTGCTAGTGGGCAGTGATGGGATTCGAACCCAGATTTGTGTGGTTCCAAATTGGCCCCAAAGTAGCTTCTCTCAGAAGTGCAGGAGGCAGCAAGGAAGCACATTCCATAACATACATGTGCGTGGTGTGGAGGGGGAACCTGGAAACCCTCCTGAGGCACTCCAACTGTGCGCAGGACAGACTGACAACTTACCCAGAGCAGAGGAATTCTGTGTTGTGGAGGAGAGAATTAGGAACCTGTTCATTAGAAGCCCAGAGAGCCCAGAGTCCAGGGTTGCTGGGGGTGCTTAGGAATGGCACAGACGCCCCCAGCTATATGCAGCGTGACCTTGACCAGTGGCCACCGAGAGAACGGGGAAGAAGGCATCAGGCTGCCTCTTGGTCCCTCTGCCACGGACGGGCACAGGAGCATGCCTTCCCGGGCAGCCCACTAACTCCAGGGAACCTCCCTCCAGGCTGCCCTTCAGCCCTCAGTTCTAGCATCTGCCTAGAGCCTTGTCCTGCATGGTAACTGCAGGTTTCCAGCTCCGGGAACACGGTGAAGGTGGCATGGTTTTCCTCCCCTTCCTGCTAATTTGCTGCTTCTGCTTAAGCTTTTAAAAAGTTTCCGAGCAAAACCACCATGGCCCTGCTGGAGCCCGCTGAGCTGCTGTAATTAAGCTTTGATTAGCCGGCTATAAACTCCCTTTTGGAAGCCAGCTTTGCCCTTGGAGGCCTTCTGTGCAGTGCCCTGGTCCTCAGGCCCCTGGACTCTGAGGACTTGCCCAGCCTCCACGACGCCTGTGGGCATCCTCAGGAGTCGGGTCCTGAGAGAGTAGTCTCCTCAGAGAGAGGCAGCAAGGAGAGAGACCTGCCCTTCCATTTCCTAGAAAAAAAAAAGATGAGTTGGGGGACTGGGAGTGAGAGCCCTGGCCTCCAATTTATGACTGCAAACAATAGGTCTTGGCCAAATGTATTTTTCTACCATCACAAGCTTGTTGCCAAGTTGGTTTTATGGGCGCACTAACCTGCCTTTTAAATTATCGCCAAGTGTAATAAAAAAGGCAGAAAATCGTCAATTTTCCTGAGAATGTGAGTAAAGTTAAAGTTAGTTAGTTACATGTCGGCCTGGGAGCTGTGGTCCAGCTGTGTCTGTAATCGGAATTAAGGCCTGCAAGCCTGGGAGGGGGAAACAGCTGTTTTCTTGGCTCATCCTCAGGGGAGGTGGGACGCATCAGCCCCTGCAGGGAGATGGAGGACCGAGGACTCACCTAGAGACCGACAAGGAGGGAGTGAGGAGGACTCGGTGGCTGTGAAGCCTCCCACTGCCTCCAGCCTTCCAGTTTGAGGAGGGCGGTCTAAGATGGGCAGGAAAACAGGTGGCAGCGTACTGTAAATGTTTAGTAACCGGCTCTCCAAGCAAAGGCTGATGTGTAGCGTCTGCCAGGTTCTAGGCAGTAAACACTTGCTATTTCAAAGCAGCAGTGGTGAGGCTACCAAGCACAGAGCTGGGAAGAGATGCAAAGCTGCACAGGCGACATGTTTATTCCAGCCTGTAAGTTCCGCCTCAAGGGCATGGGTAATAGGACAGGACAGCTACACAATTAAGACATTGTCACGGGTTTGAGCTTTTTTTTTTCTTACCTTTGCTTCTGATACAATTTATTTAACTGTAAGTTAATATAATTGGATTTTTAATCAGGGCCATGTTCAACAGCTGGCTTGGAAATCCTTGGAAAATGAACGTTGGGCTCCTGTGGGTTCGTGTGCGCCTGCTCCTGCAGCCTCCGGAGTGGGTCTGGGAACGACCAGCAAGACCAGCTCAGTCTGACTTGCTGTTGGGCCCTTCTAGCAGCTCAGAGCTCAGCACTCAGTAAACTTGTCTGGAATTTATGAATAACAGGTGGCGGGAAACGTCTCTTACAATTTAGTTTTCTGATGGCAGGGCTGGTTCAAAGCCAAACAGCTCTGTCTGCCTGCTGCCTGGCGCTGCAGAGACAGGGCCAGGTCATCCCCACCTAGGAAGAGGAAGAGAAGGGGGAAGGAAGACAGGGAGGGGTAGAGAAGAGAGAGATGTGGGGAGGGGCAGAAATAGATACAGAGCGCCCAACACCTTGACTTTAGCCTTGTGAAGCTGACCTGGGACTTTTGGCTTTCAGAACCGTAAGATACAACGCGAGTGCTGTGTACGTGTGTGCATGCTTAAAGAAAGAAGCACCCCCTAAGTCATTAAAAGTTGCACTGTTTTGCGGAGGCTGGTGATACAGGCTTGTAGTAGCAGCTCCTGGGGAGGCTGAGGTAGGAGGATAGTGCATTCAAGGCCTGCCTGAGATAATTTATTTTTTTCTAGACAGGGTTACTTTGTGTGTAGCCTTGGCTGTCCTAGAACTCACTCTGTAGACCAGGCTGGCCTTGAACTCACAGAGATCTCCCTACCTCTGCCTCTGATGTGCTGAGAGTAAAAGCATGTGCCACCACCGCCTGGCTGGTGCCAGTATTTTTAAAAAAGTAAAACAGGGCTGGGAATCTATAGGGCTCGGTGGTACAGGATTTACCTAGCATGCCCAAGGCCTTGGGTTCGGCCTCTAGCACCAGAGCAAAAAAAAAAGTAGAGAAAATTGTTTTAAAGTCAGTAAATTTGTGGTGATTCATTGCAACAGCAAGAGGAAGCTACCACACCTCCTGACACAGGCCCAGCCCTTGGTCTGGTTCTAGCCTGCCTCTGACCTGCAGGAGTGGGCCTCGTCGGGGGTGGGGGGTGTCGACATTGAAGCTGTCTGTTTAGCCTTTACCTCTTGAGGTTCACCTATGACCTCTCATCCCTTGAATCTTGACTTGCTACCCCTGAAACTCGGCTTCATTTCTTATCTCTTGAGGTTCATGTCCAAATCCCAATGAGCCAATCAGCCGTGCCCACCTTGGGCTCCTGATGTTGATTTTCCAACTCCCCTTCCCACAGCTGGGCAAAGTGTGCCTTGAGGGAAGCGAAAGAGTAAAGAATACTGTCGGGCAGGTATGTGGTGCGAGCACTTGGGAGACTGAGGCAGGAGGATTGAGAAATTTGAAGCCAGCCCGAGCTGTTCAGCGAGAGCCTCCTAATTAAAAAAGGCAGAGAAGGGAGGGGGGGAGGAAGGGAGGAGGAAGAAGGGAAGCTGAACCGCAGTCTGGTTCAAATCGTAGCTCTATGTTTTTCTGTGTCAACTCCCACCATGCCTCTGGACCTTAGTTCCTCTCCTGGGCATGGGGGTTCACACCTATAATTTCAGCACCCAGGAGACTGGGACAGGGCGGTCAGCATGAGTTTGAGACCAGTCTGGGCTAACTAGTACATTCCAGGCCCAGCCGTAGGAGGGTAGTCCGGATAGTACCACCATCACCCACTGCTCCGGGCTGCAGGATTTCTCTGGGGCTCTGGAAATGTCAGGGCGTCCAAACACTACTCCCAAAGCATCTGATGCCAGCATCTGAGTACCAGCTGCCTGGGATTTCACCAGAACTTCCCACACCCCCCGGGGTTCAGCAGCAACTTACTCAGGAGTTCTTTTGTTTCCTTCCATGTACCCCCACTGTGTCTGGCACCTTCTAGTGCTCCTTGGGAGATGCCATTTTCTGGGGGCAAGGAGAGCTGGACACTGTTAGAGACTGGTACTGCCCACTAGTCCTGGCCCAGCATTTCTCAGAAATGTCTTTTAAGTGGCGTAGGCACCCATGTCTTCCCTGTGCCAGCAGAGTGACAGGATGCTTGCTTTTAGCACTGATGGCTGCCTAAATTAGAGGCGCCTCATGGGCTCCAGGAAGTGAAAGTGCTCAGGGTGGGGGTCTTGAGATGGGGACCCTTATGGAATTCCCAGTGACTCCCCGTTGACTCTTCAGGGGCCCACTCCCTGTAACCTGCTCTCCTGGTAGCCTGGGTAAAAGGTCCTGCCTTCATTATCTCGGCTAGCCTCTCAGGAAATAAAACACTGCGTTCCTTCGACACGGGTTCCGTGCTATTTTGCTTTTTACAATCGTTTCCTTTTAAATGTGTTTAGTTTTAAGCTCCTCAAATCCTGTTTAAGTACATGGGGATAAGCCTTCCATGAATAAAGCAATAAATAGAAGAATTGGAGAGTCCTGTGCTGCTGCTGCTTCTTCTGTCTTTTCCCTTCTCCACCGCCCCGCCCCCCAGCTCCAACTCACAATGGATGGGGCAAGGCCCTCAGTCAGAGGTCAGAGTTCATCCCAGGCCTCAGCCTCTGGGCATGATGTCTATCTGCTCCTCAGCAAGTCCAGCCTCGAGTCATAGCTGGACTTTAGAGTCATCTATAGTCCTTGGTACCCATTCTTGGAGCCGTATTCTATTCTCTAGGTACCAGATGATGAGCCTGAGATAGAGCTGGGTAGCTGTTGTGATTGAGTGAAGGGCTTGGGGTGGGGGTGGGGGGGCAGGGCTAAGAGGCAAGCCCAGAAGCTAAGCAGGAGATTAGCTTCAGGCTGACTGCTCATCAGCTCTAGAACAGCGCTCCTCAGCCTGTGGGGTGCGACTCTCCACGGGGGTAGAGTGACCCTTTCCCAGGGGTCCACCTAAGACCACTGGAAGACACAGATGTTTACATTACAGTTCACAACAATAGCAAAATTACAGTTGTGCAGTTTGTGACCGAAATAATTTTATGGTTAGGTGGGGGGCCAGCACAACATGAGGAGCTGTGTCAGAGGGCCGCAGCCTTAGAAGGCTGAGAACCACTGCTCAAGAATGAATGACAACAAACAACCCAATTGCGAAATGGGGCTTGGAACTTAACAGAGAATTCTCAACAGAGGAATATCAAATGGCCAAGAAACACTTAAAGAAATGCTCGTCCTCATTAGTCATCAGAGAAATGCAAATCAAAACGACACTGAGATTCCATCTTATACCCGTCAGAATGGCTAAGATCAAAAACTCAAATGACACCACATGCTGGCGAGGATGTGGAAAGAGAGGGACACTCCTTCATTGCTGGTGGGAATGCAAACTAGTACAACCACTTTGGAAAGCTATCTGGCGCTTTCTCAGAAAAATGGGAATAGAGCTTCCTCAAGACCCAGCTATCCCACTCCTGGGAATATACCCAGAAAATGCCCTACCACACAACAGGGACATATGCTCAACCATGTTCATAGCTGTTTTATACATAATAGCCAGAACATGGAAACAGCCTAAGTGTCCCTCAGTAGAAGAATGGACTAAGAAACTGTGGTACATTTACACTATGGAATACTACTCAGCTATTAAAAACAAGGAATTCCCGAAATTTGTGGACAAATGGATTGATCTAGAAATTATCATAATGAGTGAGTTCACCCAGAAGCAAAAAGAGACAAACGGTATATACTCACTTATATAAAAACACTAGTCCAAGGGATACGTACCATGAAAAATTTTACTTACCAGCAAAGTGGGTCAGAGGAGAGATCATCCTATTGAGACTTTAGGCGAGAGTAGCATGGAAGAATGGGAAAATAGTAGGACCCACAGGGTCCTGGAAACCTACAAGAAGAACTTTATGACAGGCAGATCTGGGGCCTGGGGTCCTCCTCAAACTAAGGCACCAGCCAAGGAGAATATAGGCAGTAAACTTCGAACCCCTACCAAGACCTAGCCGACGAACATGGTATTCTCCACCATTGAGTGGAGAGTGAGATCTGACTCTCACACGAACTCTGGTGCCCCTTTTCTGACAATGTCCCCTGGAAGGGGAGGCCTGACGGCACTCAGAGGAGGGATAGCAAGTTACCAAGAAGAGACTCGATATCCTAAGAGCATATATAGGGGGAGGAGGTCTCCCTCAATCACAGACATAGGGGAGGGGAGAAGGGGGGAAGTGGGAGGGAGGGAAGAATGGGAGGAAACAGGGGAAGAGCTAACAATCGAGATGAATAAATTAATTAAAAAAAAAAAAGAATGAATGACAAACCCACAGCATCTCCTGTCAGGGAGCAGGCGCTCCCTCACAGGCAAATGGCTGAGCCTCCTCCCGAGAGGGAAGGAAAGTGAAACCTTATGGGGACAAAAGTACCTGTGAGGGGGCTGCTGGGAATCTTGGCTAGCCTACACTCCAGAGCAGTGGAGGGCTAAGCGTGCTGTGGAAGGGATCGATCCGGTGTGTGTATGTGTGTGTGTGTGTGTGTGTGTGTGTATGTCAGGGGTGGTTGGGTGGATGGAGGTTGGGGGTGGGGGGTGGGTGGGTGGATGGGGTGGGTTTGGTGGGTGGGGTGGGTGGGTGTATGGGGTGGGGTGGGTGTGTGGGGTAGGTGCGTAGGGGTGGGGGTGGGGGTGGGGCAAGCTGGCCTGCCATGGTGGTTCTGTACCTCTGGATTGGCATTTTCTTGCTTCTTCCCCAGGCTAATGAACGGTGAGTCAAGGCAAATGCGCCTCCCTGCACATCACTATCTCACAAGGCTTCATCACTGAAGTATGCCAAGAGAAATTGTGCTGTCGGTCCAAGAGTGCACAGCTCGTAGCTGCCAGATGCTGTTTCACCTGAGGGCTGAGGCTCCACGGCACACACCTTCCTCACAGGAGACCTCTCCTCCTTGGTTTCTGGTAAACTTTTGCCCAATGAGGCTTTATGCGTCCACCAGGAGCATCAACTACCCAAGTTGTTCATGGAGGCAACTTGATGGGGAGAGGCCAGTGTTCTCTCTGAGGTCTTTGCTGACACCCCTACCATGTGCATCTTTACAGTACTTTTGTCCCTGACTCTCAGAGGTCATACTGTATGTAGTCAGATAGTAGCGCATGCATGCTAGGATGTCACCAAATTGATGGCAGACCCTTCAGTCACAGGACAGGAGCCAAAGGGGAGGCTTCGGGCATACTTCTCTCTCTCTCTCTCTCTGAACTGCTCCTAGACCAGCACAGGTTGGGGACAGTGGTAGCTTGTATTTACTCTGCTGCACTTAGGGAGGACACAGGACAGAAGCAAAGGGAGGGATGTAGAAATCTGAGTCAGGTTGAGAGCTGGCTGTGGATCACGGTGAGCACATAGGAAGAGTCCACTGCGGTCCATCCGCGACCAGCCTCTTCTCCCTTCTGGATGTGCGGGAGATACTTTGCTGGTGCCAACTACCACTATAGTCAGCTCCTGTCTCTGAGGCCTAGGCGGAAGGCCCATCTCAGCAAAGCAGAGGTGGAGAGAAGCAAGGCTCTTCAGCCCATTTGCGCCAGCTCAGGTTAGACAATGACGAAGAAGGTTGCCCATTAAAATGGCAGAGCCACAAGATGGCCTTAGCCCTCCAAACCCACCACGGCCGCTTTTCACAACAGAGAACAGAAGGGTAAGTTCATGCGAGAAGGAAAGATGTCTACGCTAAGCCACTACAGGGACTGGTTGTGGTCTCAGCATAGCCCATCCTGTCCCAATTACTGCAATTACTGTTTATAAATCACCTACCTTGTGCCAAGATCAGTCAGCTCTCCCCACCCCACGGGTTTACCCAATTACAGATTGAAAAATTAGAGGACAATAGTGTCTGGACCTAACATGTAGACGGTTCCCCCAAACAATACAATACCATGATTATTGACATAGAATTTGCATGATGTATTAGATAGCAGAAGCCACGTCAAGATGATTTAAAATCAAGCAGGGTCTGCGCCAGCTCTGTGCAGATGCTATGCCACTTCACGAGGGGCTTGGACGTCTATAGATGCTGTACTGGAGGGGTCCTGGAAGCAATGGTTATGGGCCCCAGGAATGACTGTAGCACACTTAAACGCTCATCACTCATCACCCAAGTCCTTGGAGCCACCTTCCAGCAGGGTCTATTGTTACAGAAGGGGAGACTGGGGCTCATGGATGAAGTGCCTTCCACAAGTTGTCACACAGTGAGTCAGTAGTGAAGGCGGAACTGCAGGCCAGGTCAGCCTGACTCCAGAATTGTCGTTCTTACTGTATCCATTCCAGAGAAGCCTGTTTCCGCCCCATTAGGCTCCAGGTATCCATGAGCACATGGACGCTGTCCATAAAGTGTCCCCAACCTGGGGAGAGTCTGTGAGCTGTGCTTACCATATTTTTTGGACCATAAGACGCACTCCCCCCCACCCCACTCCCAGTAAAAGTCGCAGGGCAGGGGGATTAGGGTGCGCCTTATGGTCCAATTGCTATTTTTACTGTTTTTCTTGTTTTACTGCTCTAAAAACTGGGTGCGTCTTATGGTCAGGTGCACTTTACAGTCCGAAAAACATGGTAGTTCAAGGAGGAAGAAAAAGCATCAAGGGCTTCTGGGCTGTGATGGCTCTGTTGAGTTGCCATGCTGGGTGTAGGGGTGAAGCCGGGACTGCGTGGTGCAGGTATGTATGGACACAAACATGTGCGTGTGTGAGCGAGAGAGCGGCGCGGAGATGGTCAAGAAGGAGACAGAGTAAGACAAGGAGAGAGGACGAGAAGACCAGGCAGAGAGAGCAAATGCTTCCCTGTGGAGGTGTTGAGTATGGCTGGTCTTCCTTAATCATTCAAAAGCCTCCCCACCCGACAGTTCAGCAGGGCCCCACCCACTGTGGTACTTGTTACACTGCCCGGCCTGCTGCTGGTCCAGAACACAGCAGCACAGCAACCCTTCTGGGCTTAGTTTTGTTTTGTTTTTTCCTAATCCTAGGGCTGAGTTCCTAGTTGGGCAAGATAGGCAGACAGATACGGACGTGTTCAATTGCAGATTTAACCAGCTCCCCATGGTGACCTTGAGCACGGCTTGGCTATGTGTCTTTATTTGATGAATGAAACAATCCTGTTCTCCCCCCCCCCCCCCCCCCCCCCCCCCCCGAAAGCCACATGTGATGACCCCTGGTGGGTTCTCCCAGACTTCCCACTTGGTGAATGCTCCTGCAATGGGCCCCTGGCGACAGTGGCGGCCTTAGGCCCTCTCCTTCTGAAAAGACCCTTCTGGGACCCATTGCTGAACCCAGAGAGAGGTTCTGCCTGAGGGGGACTCAGGGGCCATCTGTGGGTGGCCCTGCCTTCATCTGGTAAAGAAAGAGCCACTTGAGCATGAAGCTCCCCCAGCACCACATCCCCAGAGGGAGTCACAGGCCCAGTAATGTATGGCTCCATTTTTAGATGTTGCCGAATTCCATTTGCTGGAGATCTGTGTTTTATTGCCGTATCAGTGTTTCTAAATTGCACTATATTTTCTTAGCTTGATGGGAATTTACAGCACCCGGATTGGAGCAAAATTGGGCTCTCCCCGAGGCTCGGAAATCACTGGGGTCGATTGCTATGGCTGCTGTCTCCCCCCTCTGAGTATTTCTGCTAATTATTCATATTAAGAAGGAATCTGCGTCTGAAAAGGGAGGCTGGGAAGCCCACTGGGAGAAACATCCATCAGGACTAGGAGTCGGTGGCTGCTTCCTGCCAGGATCTGGGCCACCCAGGAGGAGGTGGGAGGGCCAATGTTGTATGTTGGGGGGGGAGCTCAAACAGAGATGGATTCCAAGCTAGAGAGCTGGGAAAGGCCCAACTAACAGCCAGCCACAGCCCTGGCATATCCCAAGGAACATTAGACTTTCGGATGCCAGCCTTAGTAACTGGAGCGGGAAGGCTTTTTATCGTCGGAAGACCCCCTTGGGTGGTCTCCAAGCCTCTCCCGTCTTCTTGATTTGCCTGTGAGGAAAAAAGGCCAGAGGACACCAACTCCATTTTACAGATGAGGAAGCTGAAGACCTAGGGGACGATGTCACGTGGTAGAGCTGGGGTTGCAGCGAGGCTGTCTGACTCTATAGTGGAGCTTGCATTGTCCCCATATGTGGCTGTCTCTCCCCTTGGTTACCACAGGCGGAGGAGAGGGGGGGGGCGGGGGACAGAGAAGGACTACTGTCATTTAAAGAGCTCCACTCCGCATGCGCCAGACATTGCACTAAAAGTTCCGTGCAGCATCGTTTTAGAGTTGAGCGTTGGTCCATTTTGTGAGCCAGGCTCAGGATGAGCCTCAATTTTGTATAGTCACACACGACTCCTGTGTGAGGAAGCTGAGATTCAGCCTCAGGGGTATCTGCTTCCAGATGCCACTCTGAGCCACCGTACTCTCCTGCTTCTGGTGGCAAGGGCTCTTCTAATGTCTGCTGAGGTAGACCGAGCCGCCTGGCTCTAGGTGGCAGTCCCAGTGCATTCTGGGAGTCAGATGGAGGTATCTGGGGCTGACATCCAGCAGACTGCGGGTTTTCACAGTGATGGCTGGGTGCATTGGCTGCACCTGTGCTTGGAAGTCACTATTTTTTTTGGTTCCCTCCTCGCAGGGTGGCATACTATGACTACTTGGGGCATTGGACAACGAGAGGATAGAGTCCTGAGGACCCGGCGGAGGCCCATCCCTCTGGCAAGTCCAGGCAGTTTATCTCACTTGGCAGTGATGCTCTGTCTAGAAGCACGTCTGACGTTCTATGCAATAAAGTTAATGGACTTCTCCGTCTCGGAGCAGCAGCTGAATTCTCTTGGAGCAGATGCTGAGGGTTATGGATGTTCTAATTAGGAAGCTGCCTTTGGCATCCAGGAAGGGAGGGGAGGCTTGGGATGCGGATGCACACCCTGCAAAGACCCCCTGCTGAGATGCTCTTCCCGGAGCTTGCCAGACCCGGCTTCAGTAGAGAAAGGAGGAGGGATTTCCATCCTCTTTCACCTTCTACTTCCTTTCCAGCCTCAATGGTCCTTGTTGGTGAGCCAGAAGTGACTGGCAGGATCAGGCAGGGTGGCCACAACCTGCCAAGTCAGAGCAACCAACAAATGGGGTTTAGTGTCAGTGATCAAATAAAACTTGCAACCAAGTTAATCTGACACATTTATTGATGTGCATAATTGTTATTGGGTTGCACTGCAATTAGGCATAAATGGTAGGTCGTTCCTGTGAGTGACTACAATTAGTAATTCACATTTTTGGGCCCAATCAAGTTTGGATTCCCTCCCCAACCCCCCTGTAGGGTGTCTAAAGAGCATTGCTGTGGACTGCTTTCCAGTCCATTCCTTTGTTAGGTTAGCTTTTCATTTGCCTCCATCTACAAAATTGGAGTCTCGGACTGGAGGCTGCCGACTAGATTGTTGTGGGCGATTCCTCTCTTCCACTTTGAACTTCTGCTGAGTGGGGATGGGGTCCCAAAGCTTAGAGAGTGGTGTGGCGAGACCCTTGTGAGCTGAGGCATGCAGGGGCCTTAACTAGTGGCCACCCACATTTTATTATTTATTATTGTCATTCATGACACGTACTCTTGCTAAAGCGCCAGGCACCAAGAGCTCTTAGATCTAACCTCAGACAGGAGCGTCGGTCCTCTGGGCCTTCAGGGCTAGAAGTCTAGGCAATGCAGGACGGCGCATAGCGGGTGACACTGGGTCTTGAGATGCTGTCACCCCATTCTCACCCTCACCTGGTGAATCTGAGAACTTCCATGATTTCCTACGTTTCATTTCACCGTTGCGCGCAGCCTCTGGGGAATGTGGGGGAGGGGGTCTGAGCTGCCAGGAGAGGAATGTCGGTCCACTCAGGGCGAGTGCTTACAAGGCACTCGGGAAGTGTTTGGTTGTCTTCCGATTCCAGGAGATGAGCTGCCAGAGTTTAGAGACCTCGAGTTATGGGGGAAGAGGATGGTACGGCTAGAATGCATTTGAAGAGGTTCATGTGTTGGGAACCTGGCTTTTGGTGGCTATGTTGGAGGGTGGAGCATTTAAGAGAGAAGTCCTTAGGTCAGGTGAGTGTACCCCTGGGAAATTTTTGTGGGAGGATTGTTTGAAGAGCTCGCTTTGTTCCTTGGTGCTCAATGTGACTCATTGCCACTCCTCCAACTCCTGCCAGTGCCGTAGTCCACAACATAGTGTAGCTGAATGGCTTTCACCAAAGCCAGGGGAGGCACCCAAGCAGCCATCATGCCTCTGAGCCTCCAAACTATAAGATCATTGAGCCCCCTTTCTTTATAAAGTTAGCCTGGCTCAGCCGTGTTATTCTGTATATAAACTGGCTAATACACAGAGGAGGCTGGTCTCCACAATGAAGTAAACGGAAAGGCTTGCGGCATGGGGCTCAGATAGAAGCTCACAGGCTCTTGAAGAAAACTTCTCTGCATGCAGAAGCTGCTGGGCTCCCTGGGGATGGCCGGAGAGACGGCCTAGAGCCTGCTGAGGTGGTAAGGAACGTCAGGAAGCCCAGAGCTGGAGAAGGAGTTAGGCGAGGCCTGGACGAGGGGCCTGATGCTTGAGCAATGAGCAGTAGAGAGGCTGAAAAGTGATGCTATTGGGTTCTTGAGCTGGAGAGGCCCTGAGTCAGTCTCTGAACCTATTCCCCAGACCTCAGGCAAATTATTGGTCTCTCTGAACCCTAGATTCTTCATCAATAAAATAGGCCCACAGAAGACACTGTCAGCACCCATCTTCTGCCCTTGGCGTTCCCATAACCATGTTCTGTCTGATGCGCTGTCCTGGTTCAGGGCATTCCCTTTACCACCTAATGGTACGCCACGAGTATTTGCGATTTGACCAGCTCTGGGGACCATCCAAAAATAGTAAGGCCTTGGTGGCTGCACATCCCAACTCCCTTGGTATTTAGCTGAGAATTCTGTTATAAGGTCTATGCTGCTTGCCCAAGGCCTTGTTTTAGACAGGCTCACATTGCGTGTTTCTTCTAGCATTTTGTTTCCCTTATAGTCATGTTGGGGATGGCCACTCAGTCGGCTAGGCTCTAGATATCGGGGAATCTGAGATAGAGGCCCGACAGTTGAGCCTTTGGACGGTCCGAGGAAAGCTTGCTTCACGTTGGGGCTGCTGCTTTGGAAGCTGTCTCTGTGGGGTCTCCACATCCCAAATCCTGTCTGGGGCTGAGGCAGCCAATAAATCCCCTCGTGGAGCTGGTCCCAGCATGGGCCACCCAGCAGAAAGGCCTCATCAGCGGCCTCATTTGCATAAGATAATGAACCCGCAGTTAAAATAGGAAAAGAAAAAAAATGGCCTGGCAACTTTGTTTCCATAATGACAGATGCTTCTTAAACACTTAGCTTCTGTTTTCCAGAGGGAGTCCCCAGAGGCAGGATCTGGTCCAGACTGCAGTCCAAGCGCCCCAGCCCTGACCTCCTCTCCTTGGCTTGCTCCTGGCATTCACAGGGCACAGAAGCAAAGAATGAGAGCTCAACTGAGGGTTAGAAAAGGCCCCTGAGAACAGTCCTCTCGCATTGTCCCTGAACATGGCTTTTGGATCTCTTCCTTCCTATGCATGGGAGCTCCCCAGCCGAGTGGGTATGCCCATCACACAGGAGAAGCACCCAAATCCTTTGAGGTGAGCAGAGCCACCTGCCAAAATCATCCTGGGGGTAGTGACGCTCTGGGGGTGTGGTGTTGAGTGACCAAAGGATCAGTCACAGGAATCCCATGTCAAATATCCCGTGAACCAGATATTTACATTATGGTTCATAACAGTAGTAAAATTACAGTTATGAAATAGCAATGAGAATAATTTTGTGGTGGTGGGGGGGGGTCACCACAACACAAGGAACTGGATTAAGGGGCCACAGCAGTAGGAAGGTTGAGAAGCACTCATTTGTCCATGAGTCTGAGAGGCGGAGGGGTGCAGATGCCCCCTTCCTGCTCCCATCTGGAATGTTTCTGCCATGAGAACTGAAGAGAGTTGGCAGCATCAGTTAGTTCACTGCCCACCTCCAGCTTCCAGGACACTGAGATGCAGTCACGACAGGGCTTGTGATTGGCAGAGCTTTGCAAACTGGACTGCTGGTTTCCTGGATTGCAGCTCCCAAGTTCTCTCCTTCCAAGCTCTTGCACCAGGCTTAGAGCAAGGAGGTGGCTCGCTTGCTGGACTGGCTCTGTATTGTTTTGGGAGCCATTCCTGGGAGTCCAGGCTGGCCTTGCTTTCTTAGTCCTTCCATAACATCCAATTCCTCCTGCTTAAAACAATCACCTTGAAAGCAGACATCAAACTGCCATCTCTAGAGTCACCTCCCACCCAGCCAAGAATAGAGCAGGTGAGATTTGACCAGCCAACCTCCGGTGACACATTCATCTGACCTCATCAACTGTGACCAAAGGGACAGGGTCACCTAAGGACATAGCAGCTCCTTCAGAACCCGTGATGGTGGTCACTTAGTTGTTGAGGCACATATCCAAGAGAGGGGAAGATAGCCAGTCCCGAGGTCACACTGTGGCCCTGATGCCTGAAATGGAACCAGAAGCCTGGGCTGGGCATAGCTTCCTGCTCAGCACAGGGTCTGAGATTGCCTGGAATCTGTCATTCCCTGGAGGAAGATGGTCAGCATAAACTGCCTGTGACCTCTGGTTCTGAAGGGAGATGAGGAACAGAAAACACATTTCAGGAGGGACCCATTTTATAAAAACATTTATTTAAAATTTAAAACCATATTACTTCATACAGCAAACTGTGCACTTCGATATATCACAGTGTCTTAAAAAGGAAAATAATCAGATTTGTTTGGAAATTTATTTACATCAGCTTAGAATGATTGGCAAGTAACACAGTTACTATGAAACCCAAATTGTTACAAAATGTTTACAAAAAACTATATTCATAGAAATTCTGCATGTCCACAAAGGGCACCCCCTGAATGGCCCAGAGACCAGTGTGTGGGAACCTTGTTGAGTGGGGGGTGGGGGGGCATCCAGGCACTCTGGTCTGGGTAGTGGGACAGGCCAGGGCTCTTGGAGTCCCATGGTGCTGTCTGGGGGCTCAGCCCAAGAGTTGGGAGCTGAGGTCCCCACCACGGAAGCCCAGCCAGGAAGTCAGCCCAGGCAGGGATGGGCTGGGGTTTCAGAGCACAGTGGCGTGAGGGCTCTTAGAGCCTCTGGTCTCTGTGGAGCCAGGACAGGACCCTCCTCAGCGGCAGCTAGATTTAGACACGCTTGGCCATGGCTGTGGAGTGGGCCCGGCCTTTTAAGTGCAGATGGCCTGAGGGCTGGGGCTGAAGCAAAGGGCGGGCTGCAGACCACACAAAAGCAAAGCCTGGGGTCTCCCCTCCCCAGCACACTCTGGAGATGCTTCGACCCAGGAAAGGGCTGAAGGCCTCAAATGACTGGCAACAGACAGATCCAGGGACAGCAGGGACAGAGGCCTGTGACCTACCTGTCAGGGGCTCCCTATCAGCTGCCCTGTTGAGGAGGAAGCAACAAGAGAGAAAGGCTGACAATAAGGAGCTGTTCAAGACCAGGCGCTGCCTTCTTAAATCTCTCTGGTTCCTTGATAGCTCCCCCACATTTTGTACCCGTATCAGGATGAATTGGGGCAGGCTCTTGGCTAGCATCTCAGTCTATGGCTCTTCTCTCTACTAGGAGGCCTCGGAGTTTTGGTCTACAAAAGTAAAACCGACAGCTATGGGGTGATTTAAGGGCCTCTATTCTAGAAGGCAGGGGCGTAAGAGCTAGATTCATAACTAGGTTATCAGGATGCTGACCAAGCATGTCAGCAGTGCCCTCGGGCCTTTCTCCAGCTGTGAGCTGTGGCCACCTTGCATATATGAGGCCTTCGCCACCCAGGACCCTCTGATGTCTGATGCTTCAGATGCTGCCCGACATCTTCCAGGCCATTCTGCAGGGCCCGGGGAACTGTCTTCACTTTCCTCACTCTTTTCCCCGGTACTAGATTGTGATGTCGGCTCAGGGATCAAGGACTAGCAAGGCCTTTCCCCCCAGATGTGCCTCTCCCCCGTCCTACCTTAGACAATCTCCCAGGTGGAGACTCTCACCCACGGCCGTTCCTTTCCAGGGTTCACCTGCCCGCTCCATGCTATTCTGTCCTCTTTGCTATGGTCCATAGCACTGATGCTGGCAAGGCCTGGCTTGTTCCAGATGGATGTATAAACCTGACCTTTCTGCTGCAGCCCCCTCCCCCATTTCTCACTGGGTCCCCACCCATACTGGCTGGGTTCTGTACACTTTGTGTGCAGACGTGCAGGGAAGGACTGTATACACAGGGGTTGTGGGTCATTATATACACTGTGCATATATATAAGCGTATATATATTTTACATTCATATATATATTGTACAGAACATTAGCCTTCTGCCTAAAACAATTCTGCGACTTCACGTATACCTCAGCTCTAAAATTTCAACTCCAGGACATTGAGACAGAGGGCAAGGCCCCTTCCGCTGCGGCGAGTGGCTAGGCGTGTTCCAGATGTGCACCTCGCCCCAACAACCTGGCATGTCCAGATATATCTTACTCAGAGATCTGCCCACAGGACTGGGCCCAATTCTCACATCTTTCCACTGGACTGGGTGGGTCCCGGCTGGTAACTCCATACAGTTGTTTGTCCATGACACGAGGGCCCTTCCAAATGGGCATCCACGCAGGGCAATTCCAGAGGCGGACCATGGAGTTTGTCATGTTCAGATGCTGGTGCCTACAGTAGGGGATGGCTCGTGTGTGTGTGTGTGTGTGTGTGTGTGTGTGATGACCTCATGCAGCATGAAGCAGTAGCAGCTGCACCCACGTTCAGTTCTCCCTGGGCCAGAAAAGAAGGTAGGTAGGGAGGAAGGGGCAGGCGGCTCTTGGTGGATCTGGCCTCACTTCTGCTCTCACGGAGATGTTTAATCTGTTTGCCTCTCCCCCATGGCATGCTACAAGGGCAGGACCAGGAAGTGCTCTTCCAGCTGAGACCCAGTCCAGGTTGAGAAGGGGGCAGTCTCCTACCTTGGGGATTCTAAGACCAACTCACTGGCCAACACCTCCTTTTCCCTCTTGCAAGTCGCCTGCAGATAAGAGACACTTGAGCATCCCCGAGTGCTCGGATTTCATTATCTGTCCATTGCAGAGAGACAAGATGCAGGCCGGGGTGGATGCAGAGGGAGGTTCATTGTACAGTAGCCCCCACAGCCCGGATAGGGTGGATGCTGCCCCTCCATTGGGCTCATATACGCAGGTGAAGCTTAGGCCCAGACATAGTGGTATGAATTGCTCTTGCATTTGTGCTGGCCTATAGGATCAGACAGAGCCATCCAGCCAGCCATCCAGCCATCCAGCCAGCCAGCCAGCCAGAGACCTGTTCAGGTATGTCCCATCTGCTCCATCCAAACCAGCCTTTGTGATCCCCATTGCTCCTCAGTGCCTCTGTGTGCTCCAGCCCCAGCTCTGTGCACTCCTTAGGGAGTTGGGACAGGTTTCTTCTTGACAGCTCTGCCTTCCTCTTGACTGCCTTCCCTACCCTGGGAGAGACACAGCTCTGCTGGGCAGGGTGGTCTCCAGGGTGCTTAGCACTGGGCTGGTCTCTAGGACAGACAAAGGACTTCAGCCAGAGGGCAAGCATTAGCCACACCTCTGGATATAAGGCTCAAGTGGAAGGGGAGATCCTGCAGCATCCCACCCCTCTGCCTCGAACGAGTCTAGAAGCCACCCTAGCGCCTTTACCCAATGTTCACTGTTTTTATGAACAGCCCTCCCACCAACCACGTCCCGTTCCTTCTCCCATCACAGTCTACATATGTGCATAGCCTCAGAAGAACATGACACGTCTGAAGTGTCATGCACAAAAGCACATGTGTGATATGAACACGGATGTGGGTGTGTGTTATAAAAGCATATCTGACAACATTAAACAGTGGTTAGTGACTACAGTGGATGAGAACAGATTGGAGAATGCAGCAGGGGTGATTTAAAAAAAAAAAGGAAAGGAAAGAAAGAAAGGATAAGAATGTTTTCCTTCCCAACAGGACACTCAATGAACAGCAAAGGAGAAGACACCACCAGTTGCGAGCCCCAGAAGGTGTCTCCTTGCACGTTTCCCCACGGAGCCTCAGGAAAGCTACGGCAAATGGTTCCTCCGTAACAGGCGTGCAAACAAACCCTGGCGTCCTGCCTTGTCGATTGCTCTGCTGCTTCAACTCAGGATGTGAACTGGAGCTTAGGTACATGTCTGTGTATACATGGGTATTCTCTCTCTCTCTCTCTCTCTCTCTCTCTCTCTCTCTCTCTCTCTCT
>OU015754.1:59004373-59018683 GCA_907169655.1 Acomys percivali | reverse complement strand
ACACACACACACACACACACACACACACACACACACACACACACACACCCCAGGTCCCAAAGGAGCCCCTTATTATTGCCTGCCATTGACTGTGTTATATACCCACACCTGTCCTTTATCCAGCCCCTGAAACTCACACATACAAAGTCAAACACACAGACATGCGCGCACTCCTCCTTCCTGCCAGCACAGCTTCTCCTGTCGTTGTATGCCCTGGGCTTGGGTGGACGTTTCCTGTCTCTTCCCTCCTCCAGTGCAGCCAGCCAGCCAAAGCTCCTGAGAACCAGCTTGATGGTGCTGATCACATGCGCCCATGGAGAATGGGTGATGCTTGGCTGAAGGGGCTCCTTCACCTTTGCTGAGGAGACTTAAGATCTAGATACAGCTCACCCAAGCCTGGCTCTCTCCTGGCAGCACCAGGAAAGTGAGGGCGTGTGGGTGACTGGTGTCCTCTACTTCTCAATCCATATTGTCTACCTTGGTCCCTGATCAGAGACCAGCTTCCTCTTTTAGCTGTGGGGGCCCGGATGGGCCTGCCGTACTCTCTGTAAGGACACTTTTCCCCTAACTCCTCACATCTGAATCTTTCCTACAACTTTTATAGTTTTGAATCTCCAGAGATGGAACCCAGGTCATCGGCTCACTGCCTTGGTTGTCTTCTCCTTTGATTTCTCCTCTGGGGTCTCCCACAAGTCCCCTAAGATCATAGCTGCTCCAAATAAGAGACCAAGGGCCAGAGTGGCCTTGTGTCTCTGTGTTGGGTCTTTGGTTAATTTTCCAGGAGGCAGCTTCTCCCTTCCTCCCCTGGGGGCCTGGGGAGGTCTCTATTCCACCCCTGAAAGCTTTCTTTCTCTGGAGGGCTCTATTAGGTTAGGCATGCCCAGAAAGTTCTTTGGGTCCCCTCTGGCTTCTCCCACCTATCCCGAAGTTAGTCTGTGCAGGGGGACCTCAAGCCCTCTTTTGGGGAGGTTATGACTTGGCTCACACTTTAGTTGGGCTGCTCTTCCTTTTTCAGGATGACAGGGGGTGGCCAAATCCAAATGGGCAGGACAGGGAACCATCCATGAGTAGGTGGTGCAGAAGCCAGGGTCCCGAATGCTGGCTTGTTTTCCAGCCAAGCTGGCCTATTGGTTCAAGGGCCTGTGGGATTTTCATAGAATCTGTATTTCTTCTGTTGGTCTTCTAATAATGTCCATTGAGTTTTTGGACATTCCTTGTGATGGAGGCGGGGTGTTCTCTGTGCGGAAGTGGAGACGACTTTGCTGTGATTACTACCCCATTCGCATTCCTGGAGACTTTCTAAAACACTTGTGGCTTGGGACCTTGACCTTAAGCCATACCAAGCTCCTCCTTCCCACACTGCTGCGGGTGAAGCCAAGTGGAGAACGACCAGACCCAGGTGACTTAGCCCTTAAGGGCTCAAGCCTTGCTTCTGGTCCATATGTGGATGGCTGCCTTTGGGCTCCCACTGGCAGCCTCATTAGAACATCCTGAAGGTGTTCAATCTTGGAGTCTCTGCTCTCGTGGCTGCGTGCTGGGGGGCCCGGGCTTGAGGGAAAGGAGGAAGGTATAAGAGCCATCTCCTGTGTTCTGAGGCCTCTGCAGAGCCACGGCAGAAATGCCTGGCTATGGAGAAGAGAGGAGGGGGGGGTGGTGAGTGGAGCCTGAGAGGCATGTGCTTCCGCTGGCCTTCCCAGCTCGAGAAAGCCATAGAAAAGACGAGAGGAGATGAGGTCCAAGCAGCTGGCCTAGGGCCTACGGGTTTCCTGGTAGGTAAGAGCTGATGGTTCACAGCTGGGCGTGGGCAGCAGCTCCATCTCCAAGGCTAGCATGAGATGAGGATGTCCCGTCGGGTCTCCTTTGCTTTCTTCTGGGTGGACCAGGCCTGAAGTCCCCTGCTGTTGCCAGGTCTAGGGGAAGACAGGGGCTAGCGAGGTGCTGCAGCTCATGCTGTCCTTGCCCGGAAGCCTTCGGTCATTGAAGGTGTGCATGTTGATAACCGCATCCGTCTTGACCATCATTGGAGGCTGTGGCTTGTGCTTGAGACGACGCTGGCAGGTGAGGGAGAAGCGGATCTCATCGGCCACTGTGCTGCAGAAGGAGCGCTGGGGAGGGACAAAGGGCAGCGTGAGACACACTCTCTCCCCCTCCTGACCCAGCACTGAGGCCACCTGGGCCTTTTTACATCTACACCCTACCAAATTCTTGAGTCTGAGAAAGCCTAAGGGGGAAGGGCAGGTGGCTTCCCCTCTGTTTCGTAGAGGAACACACAACAGCCCAAATGGGATGCACATAGAGCCTGCTGGGGTTCCCCCTAGCTTCTGAGGTTTTGTCCTCATGAATCCAACCTCCCCCATACTAGGCCTGACCTGGAATTGGGGCTGCAGAAGCCCTTGTGACTCACGTGGGGGAAACCCCATCCCAGTGGGTTTTCCAACTACTGCCTCCTACTCAGGAGTCCAGCCTGAGTCTAAGGTGGGTACCTGGTGAACAGGTCCCTTTAGGGGCTTTTGGAGCATGGTCCCTGCAGTTAGCCAGAGGGACAGCAGGGGCTCGGCATCCCCCTCAGGACTCTAGTAGCAGCAGATCCTAAGAACAACTATTGGAGGTAGCGCTGGACTTAGACAGTGCACAGTGGGGCAGGCTGATGGCCCAATGCAGACAGCAAGGCTCTGGAGCCTCAGCCCTGGGACGGTGTATGCCCAGGGGAGGAAGGCCTCTTGCTAGTGGTGACAAGCCTGCCCCGTCTTTCCTGCTCTATGTAGAACACCCATTTTTGCAGTCTGTAGGTGTTTCTTACACGCAAGGCTGCAGGCTGGGTGTTAGGCTCAAGGCAGTGGTGAAGCAGGTGAGGACTCCGGCATCAGGGGAGCTGTGGTCTAGCAACGGGAATGGGAGCAGACAGCAAGCAAATAAGTAAACCATCCAGCCAGTCATGACTGTTATTAAAAGGCTAAAGCCATGGAGCTGGAGAGACGGCTCAGCGGCTAGCAGCGCTGGCTCTTCTTCCAGAGGTCCTGAGTTCAATTCCCAGCACCCATCTGTCAGCTCACAACTGTCTGTAATTCCAGTTCTAGGGGATCCAACACCGTCACACAGACATAAGCAGGCAAAACATTAATGTACACGAAACTAACTAACTAACTAACTAACTAACTAACTAACTAACTAACTCCTAAGAGGCTCAAGCTGTGATGTGGAAGAGAGGAGTGTAAAGTCTGGGGACTAGGAAAGACTGTTTAAGGAGGTGACATTGGTTAAAATCTACATGGCCAGATGAAGCCAAGAATATGGTCTGCATCAGGCAGTGCCCCCCAAGTAGGTGAAACAGCATGTACAAAGGTCCTGAGGCAGAAACATGCTGAGTGTGTCATGGGCTCAAAAGGAGTCATGTGTGAAGGGGAAAGGGAGGGAGGGGGATGGGAAAGAGCCTACAAGACTGAATTCAGTTCGGTCTTATCAGGGATTCCTAAAGACCTCGGCAGCTCTTCTTTCCCAATATATCATACTTTTTAGCCATTCCCCACTAGACATTCAGGTATTTTTCCAATGTTTTATGTTGTGGTTCACACTTAGGCAAACGTTTCTGTGAATAAAACAATCCACATCCTTGACTGCCTTAGACAACTACTAGTCAACTGCACAGCCAATTTTAAAGACTGTTTCCTGTGGAGTGGTCTTCTGGGATTGTACCTTTTCAGGGCTAAGGCAGGGGCTGATTCACCCGGCCAGGGCTGTCGCTGTCACTGTCGTGTGTCTCTCCTCACCCCCCCTCTCCTCTCGATTGACTTAGCCTTGCTGGGTGTTAAACAACTCCAGTTCACTTTGATGGATCTATCAGGCGCTGATTGTAATGGGCCCTCCACATGTGACCCAGCGGCAGGCTCCTGTCAGCTACCTTGGGCCTGGATGCTTTTGAACTTCCACAGGGAGAGGCGATTCCATAGCCCAAAGGCTCTTGGCTCAGGTGCATGCTTAAATCACCCCGTGGGCCTTCTGCAAACTCTAGAGCTAGGCTCCACCATGGGCCAATTAAAGCAGAGTCTCTGGGAACGAGGCCAGCGTATTAGCACTTAAAAACTCCCTCTCCATGCTTCTAATTTGCCACGGGACCCGGGGCTCCTGCCCCGACCACGCTTGAATTAATCAGGCAGGGCACGACTAGCTTTACTGTTTGCATACTTGGACCGTCCCTCAGAACTTTGCTTTTTAAAAACTTTTCATTATGGAAATTTCCCACTATATGCAAAAGTAGACTGTACAATATAATGAACCCTTGTGCCTCTGTCACCCAGCCTCGACAATTACCCTGGGGGTCTAGGAAGGGAGCTGACATGGTTTGAATTAAGTTTGAAACAGGGTACCGGCTGCCTTGTCGATGGCAGTGGAGAAACGGGGGGGGGGGGGGGGGAAGCCCGGGGGGCGGGAAAGCCGGCCGGGGGGGGGGGGGGCAGGCCAAAATAGCGAGAAAGGGGTAGACACTTAGGAGGCCAGGTGGATGGGAGGCATGGAGGCTTCCAGGTTAGGTAGAAGGAAAGACGCAGAGACTGAGGCATCAGTGTGGAGGCTGTGATATGGTTTGGGTTGCACACACTGGCTTGGGATGGAGTGGAGCAGGGATGATGGGAAAACATGCGCGGTGAGGACGGAGAAGAGCTGGCTGGGTCCTGGTGGACGGGATGCAGGGTGGTGCACAGGAGGATGGCGAGATGAGACAGTCGGAGGGCGACACCAGCTTAGTCTTGTCCTTGCCTTCCTTCCCTGTCCAACGCAGCCTCCTCCAGGGCCTCACCTGCTCCCGCTCCGCCGTCTTGCGGAGTTTGTATATAAACTCGCCCACTGCCACCAACACGGACAGGACTAAACCGGCAGCCAGGACGATGAAGATGCCGCCGATCTTCTGGATGCCCAGGGCGCTGGCTTCCTTGTTCTCCTCCTCTGGGCACCCGCTGCCTCGCCACCACTTCTCCTTCATGATATGCAGCTTGTCCTCCTCCTGCAGCTGCAGGATGGCGATGGTGATTTTGTCGCGGTAGGGGGAGCCTGCGGAGGGGGAATGGGGGAGTCAGTGGGGGACCATTTACTAGGGCCAGCCTCCATGACTATGTGCCTCCATTTTAAAACAAGGGCTCCTCTCACTAAGGCGCCCCTTCCAGGTCTAGGTAAGGTACCTTGGTAGGGAGGCCTTACTCACTGGATGTGGGGTCCTGTGGCCTCCCCGGGGAGGCCTTGAGTCACATGTGGGCTTCAATAGGGAGAGGGCAAGGGGAGGCTGTGCCTCTTCTCACTGCTTAAGGCCATGGCTGACCAAGCCAGGCTTGTGTCTCCATCCTTCTGCTCCTGGCTGAGGAGATACCACCTTCCCAGGTTCCACCGGGATGATGGGGGGGGGGGAGGGAATTGCGCATGCGCGTGTGAGAGGACGTGGTGGAGGGGCTTGGGATGCTCCACCCACACCGCCCTCCGCTGCACCACCCCCCCATGCCCCTCGCGCTCACCCATGGGCGTGCCGATGCCGTAGCCCTTGGAGTCGATGAGGCCGCCGATCTGGGTGAGGTTGCAGTTCCTTTGTGTGATGTACTCTATGGTGGTGGACTCCATGAGCAGCGCATAGTCGGCCGTGAGCGTCCGCTGGATGCCTTCCTCGTTGTTCTTCACCAGCGCCGAGGGCTTGCTGCTCATGAAGGCCCACATCTTCTCAAAGGTAGAGATCTTGGATTTCTGCGTGGCCAGGGATGAGCATGGTTAAGCCAAAATGACAGGAGCCCCCTCCCGCCATGCTCCACGCTCTCGGGTCACTCAGCCAGCTCTATGTATACTCTGTAGAGTAGGGGAGCACCACCATCGATCGGTACAGAAACTGAAGTGCTAGCTGGGTGGTGGTGGCGCACCCCTTTAATCCCAGCACTAGGGAGGCAGAGGCAGGTGGATCCCTGAGTTCGAGGCCAGCCTGGTCTTACAGAGTGAGTTCCAGGACAGCCAAGGCTATGCAGAGAAACCCCTATCTTGGGGGGTGGGAAACAGAAAAGAAAAAGAAACTAACCTGGGCTGACCTGCACAGCTAGAAGGTGCTAAAGCTGAGGTTTAACTCTGGCCCGCTTCCTGGTAAGCGTGGACTTTTTTTTTGCCATAGCACAAGTAGCTTTTGGAATTAAGTAATTAAAATTTGAGACAGGTTTGAGGCTGGCCCAGGCAGGCCTCAAACTCTGTATGTAGTTGAGGATGGCTTTAAACTTCCGATCCTCCTGCCTCTGCCACCTTTCAAGTGCTGGGATTAGAGGCGTGTGCCACCACGTCTGGTTTATATGGTGCTGGGGACTGAACAGGGCTTCCTGTATAGGAGGCAGGTGCTCTGCTAACCTAGCTGCAGTCTCAGCTCTCAGACTGACTTCTTCAAAATGTGTTTTCTCCAACGTCTCTTAGGCAATGAACAAGCATAGGTCTTGCTCTAAGGGCCTTATCTGTAGGAGCTTATTGATCCTTCACTGAATTCACAGCAAGTAGGTGTTATTAGTCCCATTCTGCAGATGGGGAAGCTGAGACACTGTTAAGTAATTCACCCAAGCTATTCAGAGATGAAAAGGCAGGCTTCAAAATCCAGACCCTCCAGACACAATCCATGTGCCTCCCCACACAGCCCCATTGTATCCTAGCAACCACTAGGGGGCACAAATGAAGGCAAAGCTGAGTGGACTTTGACTCTCCACTTTCACTTGGGGCAAAGCTGCCCACCCCCTTTTGTGTACTCTGTGTCAGGAGAGGATTTAAGCTTGGTTCTGGTCTGTTCTCTGTACTGAGATGCAGTGGGAACGGCAGGCAGAGAGAAAGGTGAGGCTCCTGGGTGTCGTGGTCTGCAGGTCCCTGTGACTGCTTCATGTCTGAGACCACAAGCAGGGTTGAGCAGCCTGGTGGGGTGGGCTGCTGTCTGCCCCAGGAAGATTCAGGGAGATCCTTGGGACCAGGCAAGAGGAGGGAGGGCTGGGCATGAGTGTCCCCTGCTGTCTGGATGTGCGAGGTGCTCATGAGCCTCCTAGGGAACTTAATGTACACCAGCTGCCTGGTTCCAACAGAGACCAGCCCTACCCCTTTAGTTCCTCAGTCCCAGGGGAAGAGGTGGCTCTGAGAGCCCCATTGTATCAGCTGTTTCTAAGTCTGGCTGTGGCTCTCTGTGATGTCAGCCTGTCTGATTGGCACTTAGCCCAGCTCTGGTGCACGTGACAACATGGGTGCACTCCCACAGGCTGGCACAGGCCTGGGGGGAAGGGCAGGGAATGAGACCATGCCTGCCAGAAGGGGGCAGAGAGCCAGAGAGGAATGTGTACTTTCTTCTCTTTGGGTGCTTCTTGGCTCTGGCGAGGGATGGGCCCTCTGAAACTGGTCCACAGCAAGCTCCAGGGAAGCAGGCCATAGCCTAGACGCAGCAAGCAGGAGCCTCTGGACTCCACCTGGACAGAATCAACCGAGTGCCACAGGGCATGGAACCCTCTGTAGTGCAGCCATTCCCCTGCCTGCAAACTCACTTGCCTCAGAGCCAGTGCACAAAGGGCTCTGAGGCTCTTGACTCTCTGTTCCAGCCAGCCGCTCATGCCTGCAGCCATTCCCGATCTCGTCCGCTCCACCTCCATAGCCACTCGCCTCCTGCCACCGTCTAGCCTTCTTTCTACCTCATCTCTTCCCCGAGTGCTCCCCTGCCAACGCCTCTTCCCTCAGAGATGATTCTGATCTCTTGGCTTTCCTGATGCTCCAGATGTTTCATTTTCCGGATAATTTCTGATATGTAGATTCTCCTCCGCCAGCCTCCTTGGCCTTCTCTTCCCACTCTGCACCCTCCTTCCCTGGGCGCTGCACAGCTTCTAATGGTCCCCTTTTGCCTTGTTCGGCTCTCCTCCTCCTGAGTGTGGGCTGGGCCTCTTGGCTTGCTTTTGGATCGCTCTCTGGAAGGGGTTGAATGTCACCTCCGAGCGACAAGACTTGGTCTTCATCTCCCTGTGCATTCCTCTGCTCTTCTCCCAGGCGGTGGTGGCGGCATGGTCACAGTATGAATTTCCTTAAGGGGAGATTCCCCACAGCAAGGGACAAAGGACAGCATCTGGCCAAGGCTCAGTGAACAGCACTCCTCTTGCTCAGTCCAGTGACTTGAGAGGACCTGAGCGTGCGCACATGCCATGGATTAGAGGCCACGCCTCAGAGTGACCGCAGCCTTGCCCGGCAGCTGGACCACAGCCCTCCAACGAGCCAGAGGACTCTCAAAGCTCCACCGGGTTCCTGACCACAAGCCGCCAAGTAACAGATGTTGCTTTAAGACATGAAGTTTGGGGCAATTTGCTAAGCAGTAGATAACTAATACACTCTCACACGCGTGTTCCCAAGAGCTTCACTGTTCTTGATGGAGCTGCGTGTACAGATAATCACGCACTGCAGCTATTCCTGTAATCAAATCACCCAAACGCAACCCTCACCACTTGGCCAGATACACTGCTCCCCAGACTCGCTTGCGTCCTGTTCGTTCTGACCTAACTGCTCTTCTCCCTTCAAAAACTCGAGCTTCCTGGCTGCCTTACACGCCTGCCTCCTGCTTCCCAAATTGCTTTCTACAGAGGTGGGAGCCAGGCTTGGATGAGGCGCCAAGACTCTCTTTTACCTCCGAGGACATCTACCTGTCTGCTCACCCACTGTTCACTCACACATGCCTCCAACAATCCATCCATGCCCCCACCCGTGTGTGCACACAGCCATCAGTCCAGCCACCTATCAGTCCGTCTGTCTACGCACTCCGCTAGTCCACTCGTGCACTATCCACCCCTCTTTTTACTCTTCTCACTGGCCTTCTGATCATCTCCTCTACCCCATACCATCTAAATACTAGATACCGAGCTATTGGACTCCTCATCTGACCCATCCCCTTCCCCATGTGGCCATCAGCCACCCACCCACTCTTTCTTCTCCCTTCTCACCTGTCCTACCCAGTTAGCCTCCCATGAAACTAGTCATCTACAGCTTCTTAGTCTTGGGGGGGGCGAAGAAAAGAAAAGAAAGAAAGACCAGTGAACCTTTCTGAGAACCTGACCTACTCCTCAGAATATGATCAGAACAACCGTTCTGCCTCACCTCCACCTTGCGCTGACTACCCTGCTTCCCTCCTATCCAAGGCCTCTGCCCGATGCCACCAGAGAGGCTTGTTCTAGACCACAGTCTAAGGCAGGGAATTCATGGGCCTGGAGGGTGCACTGAGGCAGACAGGCTTCCAGGAAGACACTGGTGGGTAAAGGAACAAGGAAGGACAGCAGGGAGCATGGGCCAGCTAAGGCGGGAGCTGACACGGGGCAGAAGCCGGCTGTGGCATGTGTCCCAAGAGTTCCACCTGCCAACTCCAGGCCTCCAAACTCACAGCCGCTCTTGGCTTGCTGCTACGTCGGCCTGCACCCTGCTTCCCTTGGATGTCCCCTGCTGGTCTTGACCCAGACCTTGAGCTCCAATGTCATTTACACCTGCGCACAGTCTCAGCCCGCCCCATGCTTTATCCTCAAACAGTTCCATGATTCTGGGGCACAACCCCCCTCACCTCCCCAGCCCCCATATATCTGCCATAGAAAGAAGCAAATTTCTCCTCTCCTCTCCGTGGGCCTCGTCACATCCGCTGGCTACATCTGAGCTGTAGTCCACCTCCTTGGGGAGTGGAGTCCTACGTACAGATGGCTCCGGAGTCATCTGCCTGTCCTGGCTCTGGTGGGAACTTTATAAGGATTACTGCAGAGCCAGTCACCTAAATCAATTAATGGAATCCTTTGGAGCAGCCAACACAGGGCGATCTGCCAGGATGAAGATGCTTTTTTTTTTTTTTTTTTTAAATCAGGAAAAATTGGCAAGAAAGGAACTTCCAGGCTCACGACTCTCCATTTCAGCCTCCTCAAAGAAGTGAATTGATTTTCCCCAACCGAAGACACTTAATCTTGAGAATTTAACATTTCTGTATAAGAGAATGTATATGGGGCTATATATGCATATATAAACACGCATCTATCAGCTTTGAGCGCAACTAAATCTCAGGGAATGTGTGTAGAGAGGCAGTTGCAATGTGATTCCATGCGAGACTTCGGGTATTTTCCATTATGAAGAAGAGACCTTTTCCTAGATTAATTAGCTTGCCTCTCCCAGGATGGCTTGTCTTTGGTCCCAGCAGAACCATGTCCTGGAGCAGTTGATCACCCCTCCTGGAGGCCTCTCTGAGTGCCCCGCCTCTGCTCTTACAGTCCCAAGAGGGCCTGCAGCCTTTCCTTTGGAGGGACTACTCTAGAGATGAGGGTTGTAGGTGGAGATGAGAGCTCACAGAGGGGTCACCGCCACTGCATGGACCCTGGTGTCACACCAGCCTGTCTTGAATGCCAACTCTTTCTGTCACATCACACCTCTGAGCCTCACCTTCCATGTCTGTAAAATGGGGCCTTTAAGGATGCCTACTGCACCTGGCTAACATTAAACTCGGGAAAGAGCAGGCATGGGGTTGGCGTGGGTTTGGGGGGTGAGGCAGTAATGAACACGAAAGCCGGACCCAAAGGCTCTATATGTGGCTGGCGTCATTATTGTTCCTTATGGCACCTCAGTTCTGCTTAAAGACCAGTTTTCCCCATTTAGAAGAATATGATCTTCATAGTGCAGAGAACTTAAGGAAAATAAATGGCACAAACGTATGGGGAAGGGACTGGGGACGTGCTCAGTTGCTGAAGTGCTTGCCTTGCAAGCACAAGGCCCTGAATTTGATGCCCAGAGCCCACACTAAAAAAAAAAAAAATTATGTATGGTGGCACGTGGTTTAAAGTCCAGCACTAGGGAATCAGAGATAGGTGCATCTCTGGGGCTCACTGGTCCCAGCCTCACCTATTTGACAAGTTCCAGGCCAGTAAGAGATCCTATCTCAAAATGAGGAGGATGCAGGCTTAGGAAGAATGCCTGAAATGATGTGCCTCACACACACACACAACATTCATGCACTTTCAGTCATATCTCTCTCTCTCTCTCTCTCTCTCTCTCTCTCTCTCTCTCTCTCTCTCTCTCTGTCACACCCACACCCACACACAAAACTCAAGTGCACACACACATACAAACACATAAAACTCAAGTGCACGCGCGCACACACACACAGAGGAAACTCAGTGCCACAGGGGCCAGGGCCAGCCCAGGAAATGGTTTGCGGCTGGCCAGGACTGGGAGCCAGAGCCAGCCATTGCCTTGGTGCTCCAGGAGCTGCTCGGCAAGAGTGCCAGCGTGGAGATACCAGATCGCTCATATTTTCAAGAGACTGGAGTTGTGACTGCTTCAAATGCGAAAGCCTCTAAATTTCAAAATGCTGACCAGCAGCTTAAAAAAAATATTTCTGCATCAAAGCAAGCAAAGGATGGCCTGGAATCATGTCTATGGGTAGACGGGCCTGTGCCTCCCTCCGGCCCGTAAATGGTAAGGCTACCCGGCGTCATGGGATGTCTCCTATGGATCAGAAGTCCAGGATGTCATCACATCCAGTTCATAGAAGGGAAATTTGAGGTCCAGGGCAGTCTTACGAAGCTTAGGACTTTTCAGTGACTTCCCTGCCATCCTTGAACCTTCTGCTTTCTTTCTGTGGGCTCCTTCTAGAATCCTCCTTTTTTTGTTTGGGAGTAGTCAGGGTTTCACAATGTAGTCCTTGCTGACCTGAACCTCTATGTAGAGCAGGCTAGCCCTGAACTCAATGAGATCTGCCTGCCTCTGCCTCCCCAGTGACGGAATCCTTCTAAAAGCTGACTCCCAGCTTCCTCTCTATTATCTTTCTGTGGAAAGGCACACAGTCATGATAAGAGGCACAAAGTCTACCACAAAGCTAAATAGGCCCCCTCCAGAGGACCAGGAGAAAGGACAATCTCCAGGTGTCAAGGGTGCTTTCTTTTTGAGTCACCTGCTTCAGGAGGGTACTTTGGGGCAAGCTATCCCCAGGCCCCTGATGAGCCCTGAAGATCTGGGGGATCACTGACTCCTCTAGTGGCCTGTCATAGGTAGAAACCGGATCTACTTTGTCCAGGTGAGCATCTCAGGGCTTGGAGCAGTGAAATGACTTTCTCAGAGTCACCCATCAGAGACACCACTTAGGGACACATCCCGGTGTGTCCAATTGTAAAGCATGGTGCTTAACTATATCAGGCTGGACCACAGAGGCTTCTGCCTGGCCCCTCCCACCTTACTTCGGTTGTGGTCGGTTGTAGGTCTAGAGATGTGAAAGGAAGGAGGGCAGTGGAAGGGAGGGAGGGAGCTGCAGATTAGCCCTCCAGCTTGGGTAATAACCCACTGTTAGGCCACCACCTAGAGTAAACAGGACAGCCCCTCCAAGCCCCTTCCAGGTAAGATGCTGCAGTCCAGGCTGCATACAGGGGAGGCCTCAGCCACGCACAGGATTGAGGAGCCTGGCTTTTGAGACTCCAGACTCCCATGCTTTTCCCTCCAGCAGTCCCACTGTGCTGATCATCCAGCTCCACCACTCAAAGAGGCCACAATCCTTGCAGAATCACTTCCAACATTCCCTCCCTTCAGAGCGGGCCCAGCTTCCCTGCAAGGAGCCCCACAGCCTCCTTTACATTTTTTTTTTTTTGCCTACATATTTTTACAGCCAAACAGTGCTTTCAAAGGCCTCCTTTTTCATCTCCTAATTAATTTTTATCTTCCAAGATGGAGGGAGGACAACACAGGAGACGCTGTTGTGATGTCTGTGCTCTCTGACAATTCCCCCAGCAAGCCTCCTCACAGCCAAGGGGCAGCTGATTGAGCACAAGGGGCCTGGGGCCCAAGAGCCTGATGTCCCAACATAACAGTTGTTTGTGCTCTTATATTCTACTCTAGCCATGGGAACTTGATTCACTTATTTATTTTGGGGTGTGTCTTCATGCTTGTGTGTGTGTGTTCATACATGCATATATGCATGCTTATGAAGCTACCGGCCAATATCTGGTATATTTCTCATGTGCTCTTTATTTCTTGAGACAGGATCTCTCACTGAACAGGAAGCTCTACTGATTCACCTAGACAGTCTGTGAGGTGCAGAGGTCCTCCTATGTCTGCCCTGACACCCGATGCTTGGTATCAGGTGGGTGCTAACACGCTGGCTTTTACATAAGTGCTGGGGATTTGAACTTCATGTTTGCATGGCAAGATCTGTACTGACTGAGCCATCTTCTTAGTTCCATGTGTACTGCCTAACTGAGAATACACTAACCACAGAAATAAAGTTAACTTGTTTTAAACTTGGGATACATGGCGGGTGCCGCCTGCAGCATGCCTGTGCTCACCACTGCCTCCTGCATTGGCTCCTCATGGCTTTGCCACCCTTCAATTACATCTTTTCCACAGCACCCGATATTCGGCTTTACTAATCCTTTGTGCAACTACAGTGTGCCAAGACTCTGTTGGGCTTTGGACATGGCCTAAGGCACCGGCCCCATGGCTTTGTTCTCCCCCAAGGGAGAGAAACTAATTGAAAGGACAAAGAATATAGGCTTTACAGTCAGTGGTTCAAATCCCAGCTGTGCAACTTTAGCTGTGTGTGGTTAGGCAAACAGTTAGCCTCTCTGAGCCTTGCTTCCACTGTGGGTAACATGAGGGGATAACAGGCAACTGTCTTCTAGGGTTGTTAGGAGGATAATGACATAGAAACAGGTAAAGTATGGGCTCATGCCTGGACAACAAGTCTGGTTGCAGAGAAGGATTAATTGGTGTCAGGAGAACATGGCAGCGGGGCTGGACCTGCCTGGGGCCCCTCTGCTGCTTCAGGCAAATGGGTCCTTGAGTTCCATAGTCCTGGCTGGGAAACAGTGTCCCTACTCTGCCCTCCTCGCTGCAAGGGAGGAGGGTGAGGGTGCAGTGGCTCCTTGATGCTGAGGCTCAGTGGGGGAGCTGGGACTGGGCTCTGAGAAGGCAATCTGAGCATCTCTGCATGGAGAGAGGCGGGGCCGCCAATCAGCCAAGATGAGCCTGCACTGGGCTTATTTATGCCTCTTCCCTTTGATCGGGAGCCCTGCTTAGAGATGGGCTCATGCCTAATGCATGAGAAGCTCTGGTAGTCAAAGGGCTGGGCTGTGGCCCGAGGACAGGGAATGAGCGTGCACATATGCGCGCATGTGCAAACACACACTCATGGGGACATTTAAGTAGATGACATTCTGTACACACACACACACACACACACACACACACACACACACACACGGGGGGGGGAGAGAGAGAGACAGAGAGAGAGACAGAGAGAGACAGAGAGAGAGAGAGAGAGAGAGAGAGAGAGAGAGAGAGAGAGAG
>OU015754.1:58966609-58997069 GCA_907169655.1 Acomys percivali | reverse complement strand
CACACACACACACACACACACACACACACACACACACACACACACACTTTTTAATGTTAAAAAAAACTCAAAACAAACCACATCACCCCAGGATCCTGTCATAGAAATGTCTATATAGAAAGCTGTTGCCCCCCTTTCCAGATCAGCCCTGTGAACCAGCCTGTACCCTCTAACCACTCTCACATGTTTTAACACTGACCTACTGGTGGGCACTGAAGCTGACTCAGTTCCTACTGCTGGGAGAGGAAAATCCTGGGCACACCTATGTGGCTACCAACACCGACAGGTAGTTGGGTCCTCTGGGGGCTCTGATGTGAAAGCATTTTAGGTTCCAAGGTGTCACTCAATGGTGAAGCTTTAACAGGACAAGTTCCCAGAGACAGAAATGCTTATTCTGATAAACATAGCTGATTCCAGAAGTGGCGTTTAGGTAATGTTCTCCGAGGCTGAGGTTCCCCCAACCAAAAAGGACAGAATGGAGGACGCTGGGCAAGGGTGGAACCACGTGCAGTTTACTCTGCCCAGCCCCAAGCCTGCAGGTGCCCAGTAGTACCCCCTTGAGCCATCTGTGTGCACTGCAGTTTGCTGCTCCCTAACTCCCAGTACTATGTTTATTTTAAAACAGGACCTTGCCAAGGAAAGCTTTGTGACTTTGGGTATTGACTTAGCCTCCCAGGGCCTTGGTTTCCGCTTCTGTAACTTGGGGATAGGCCTATTATAAGGGGCCGACACGATGGCTGTGAGTTGTGCTGCATGAGTGAGTGTTCCAAGAGGCCACTCGTGTACTTCGATGCCTTTTTTCAGCTCTGTGGCCCAGACTTTCATGCACCTCCTATCTCTGCAGGTATCCCATGGAATCCTAGTCAATATAGAAAACCCCACTTTTCCTGAGCACCCCAGACTTCCATTGGGAGTGAGGGTCTGCTGTCTTCCTAGCCAGGAGGGAGAGGCTGGAGACATATCCAGATGCCTGCAGTGGATGGACTGTCTCTATCTGAGGTGGAGGGGGTGTGGCGGGAAGGCACATCAAACAGACAGAACTGAGGCTGGAAATGCTCCTGTCTCGGAGGGGGTGGGTGGCTGAGAGGCCACTGAGCTTCGAGAAAATTACGCTGAGAGCGCAAGAGAGCAGCTCTGCTTTCAAAGGCTTGTTAGACCATTAGTGACGAGAGGGGTGATGAAGGCCTTTCTGTGGCGGCTCGCTGTTGGCTGGGCTGAGCAAGCAGGGCAGCTGCTGTAGCACCGGGCTCTGCAGCAAAGGCCTGGGAGGCTGGCTTGATTTCGCCTCTCACATTTTTTCCTTTGGTCTCTCTCTCTGTGTAGGAGGAGGCAGAGAGTGAAGGGAGCAGAGGGGGGAAGGGGGAGCTTTCAAAGGAAGCTCTAGAGGGAAAAGGCGAAACACCAGGTCCTTGGATCTCAAATTGCCTCTCCAGAGAAGTTTCTCTTTATACCTTGTTAGACTTTAGAGCAAAGAGGATACAGGGCAGGGGCAAGGATGGGGTCTGGAGGGAGGGGCAGAGGCTCATCTAGGAGGGGCTGGGGAGCTTGAGAAGGGGGACCAAGCAGTGGGCAGAGGTATGGAATCACAGACAAAACCTTAGTGAAACTCAGTGCACATCCTAGATATGTCACTTATTGCCTATATGGCTTCCGTGAGTCTGGGGTGTCTTGAAAGGATGCTGTCAGAGAGAATGGAAGGGTGGTCAGGTGCAGAACAGGGTGCTTGGCAAATACTGCACACTTGATAAACATGGGCAGAATCTGCTTCCCTCATGACCCACTTCCAATAACCACTACTGACACTGTAGATTTTCTGTTTCCAATGGACAACGCAATGGGTAGGTACAGTGCAAGCATGGATTCTAGGTGTGTGTGTGTGTGTGTGTGTGTGTAGGACACATGTGTGATGAAGCAATATGTAAGCATGGATTCTAGGTGTGTGTGTGTGTGTGTGTGTGTGTGTGTGTGTGTGTGTGTGTAGGACACGTGTGTGATGAAGCAGTGTATAAGTATGGATTCCAGGCATGCATGTCTGTGTGCCATGTTTCTGCACGTGGCATGTGAAAGTCTGCCATGTAGACTGCTTAGATACAATTTGTTTCCCATGTTTTTTTAAAGCTACTTATATTCGGCCATGCAAGGGCCTTGGGTCTGGTCTGCCATCCCACGTGCCCAGCTCAGGTGGTGCATTCCTAAGCAATGGCCAGGCTTCCACCAGCCTATTCTGGGGACCTAGGTGCAATTACCATATCTTAATGTCATGGACAAGGACCAGAGGGAGGATCGGATGGTTCAAGCTCGGGAGGCCATTGGAATATTCCTCAGGGACAATGGATTTGAGGCATGGGGGGTGGGGGTGCAGAGAAGAGTGTCATAGTAACCTAAGCCTTGGGCCTTCTGAGCCGAGGAGGACTTGACTAGCTTCCGATTTTTCCCAGTTTGGTCCAGAGCTTTGGCTAAGGAACAGCCTTACCTGGCAATGACAAAGAGGACACAGCTGACACCCAGGTAGGCAAGGAGCACGTACATCCAGATGTCCGGAGAAAGTGGGTTGAGGAAGGAGAAGACACTGGGGTTGGTGCCATTAGGCTTACGATACAAGATGCTCACTCCAAGGGTCATAAAAGGCTTAGAGAAGTCGATGGCCTTCTCTCGGACATGGGTGATGGTCAGGGGAGCCACAGCCAGATCCGCTTTCTGTAACAAGACCAAAAGCAGACAGACAATGAGCAAACCCTTGGGTTAGAGGTGATGGAGAGCCCACTCATGCATCATGGGTTGAGTAGCCTTAGTCCAAGGTCACTTAACTACTTGTGTGTGTGTGTGTGTGTTTGCACACATGTATAGCAATGTGCTTTCAAGTGTGGAGGTCAGAGCACAACTTTAGGTATCACTTCTCAGTTGCAATTGACCTTGTTTCTTTGTTTTTTGTTTGTTTGGTTTTTGTTGTTGTTTTACTTTGAGATTTAGTCTTTAACACCTGATCCATCTCCCCATCCTTGACCAGATTTCTAAGACCGAGTCTCTCACTGGCCTGGAATTCAACCAGTAGCCTAGGTTGTCTGGCAATCAAACTCCAGGTATCTGCCTGTTCCTGCCTCCCCAACACTGGAAATATTAAGTGTATGCCACCACATCTGGCCTTCCCCCTTCCCCCAACATGGATTCTGGGGATAGAACATAGGCCCTTGACTAAATTATCTCTCCAGCCCACTTATTCACAGTTCAGTTTCAGCACTGACTAACCCTCCTAGCTGGGTCATGCTGGGATGTCGGGGAGACAAAGATGTACATACATCAATACTTAAGCTTTGTTCTCCTAGAGCTGATGGCTTTGAAGAAGAGGGCCGTGACAAAAACATACAGGCAATGAAAACCCATGAGGTCCCTTCTCGAGATGGTACTGTGCCCAAAGAACACAGCTCAGCAAGAGACAGTTAGATCTACATGAACCCCACAACTACTTACTTCACTCATCTTCCCCCTCACAATCACTTCTTGACCACTTTAGCCCACTTAGGATGGTTATTAGGTCCTAAAACCCTCTCAAGAGCTAGTTAGACAAAGATAATATCCTCCTTGAGAACTGGGGAGACGGCTCCGTTGGTGAAATGCTTGCTGTGCAAGCATGAGAACCCGAGTTGGGGGTCTCCAACACTCATGTAAAAAGCTGGTCACCAAGAGAGTACATAATCCCAACAATTGGGTTACAAGCCCCGGAACTCGTTGGCCAGCTAGTCTATCCAGTTGGTCAGTTCTAGGCTCAAAGAGAACTCCTGTCTCATGAAATAAGGTGAAGGAGAGCTACTGAAGACATATATTGTTGATACATATGTGTGCAACCTACTTTGGTCTCCATGCATTGATGCACACACATGTGCACACTCATCCATATCTCTAAACATACACACAAACATGTAGACAAGTCCAAGGCCTCACTAGCAGGGGTTAACATGGAGGCAGGAAGGAGAAAGCTAGAGACGCACTATGTTAATACAGGCCATTGCATCACAAATTTAATGAGGGATGTTCTTAAATTTGCTCTGAGGTTTTCCTGATTAAGAATTAAAAATTCCTTCCCCGGCACCTTATCTGCAGTTCTCTTAACCTGAGGCCCCATTAAACACTGTCCTATCCCTGTGACCATTTCTTCACCTCCACGCTTGGCCCACCATGTCTTCTCTCATTGTCCAATTCTTCCCACTGTTCCTAGTATTTCACACACGCTGCCTCTTTGAGATCCCTCCCTGGCAGCCTTCAATTCTTGATTCTCATGAAGCTCACTCTTTCCCGAGGGAAGCTCTGCACTGCTCAGTGTGCACGGCTGCATGTCAGCAGGCATGCATCTGCTTATATACTCACAGGCTCCTCGCATGCTAGGGCTGTGGCTGACCCACTGTTCTCCCCCCTCCTCAAAGCCCCCCTCTTAGACTCTGAAATATTAAGCAGTGCTTGTTTGGAGAAGGCTGCCACTTAGGCTTCTGTGGGTATTTGTATCTCAGATTATGAATTACTTCCCTTCTTTACAGGGGCACAGCTGAAGAAGAGAGGGATCCTAAAGGCCAGCACTGAAGACCCTTTGCCAGGAAGGAGCATGCTTCAGAAAGACCCTGCCAGGTCATGCGTCTAAGTAGCCACTTGCTGGCTTGACCCATCCATCCACCCACTGACCCATCTACTTATCCACCTGTCCATCATCCGTCTATCGGTTCTTTCATCCACCCACCTACTTGGTCACCCATCAGTCTATTCATCTATCCACCCATTATCCATCCATCCTTCCATCTACCACACCCACTTACCCATGAATCTATTCATCTATCCATTTATCCATCTTTCTACCAACCTAAACACCCATCAGTCCACCTGTCTGTACATCCATCCATCTGCCCACCCATCTTCCCACCCACACAGCCATTACTTTATAGATCCATCAGGAACTAGACAGCTGTCACTAACGTACAGTTTTTGCTATCATGGCTCTTAAGGTCTAGCAGGGGACATGAGTATCAATCAAAGTGTTTATCAAATCAGCACCAACTTAGACTCTAGTTATCTCAGAATAGGAACAAATACTTCAATAGAAATCACATCATCAGATAAGGGCTAATATGTGTGAAATGCCAGTCTAGACCACTCTGTGAGTACCCCCAGGCTAGGGGGAGTTTGGAGATACTCTGATATTGTATCTTCTACTCTCTGACACAGTTATTTGGGGCCCAGGGCATTTTTTAAACTTCAAAACCCAGGAATTTCGGGTAGCAAGATGGCCCATGGAATAAAAGGCACCTGCCACTGGATCCCTAGAACCTATCTGGAGAGAACCAATGACCAGAAATTGTCCTCTCACCTCTAAATAGGAGACGTGGCACGTAAACATGAGCATGTACCCACATGCACATATGCAAGCACTAACTAACTAACTGAATAAATATATTAAATAAGTAAATAAATGTAAAATGAACCAACCCTAGGTAATACAGAGAGGAGAAGCTATGGAAAAGGCTCACTACACTGAAGCCTCCTTTTATAGATTTTTTGACTGTGTGAGTTAGAATTTGCCTGGCTTTCTATGCACGGGAAAGTGAGACATGGCGGTTGCCCTAGTTCCTAGAACTCTCTCGGTTCAGGGCTTGAAGAAATGGGCAGGGAGGAAGAATGCTCAGGGACAGTGAAGACTGTCTAATACATGCCAAATCAAGACATAGTGTGCCCAGACACTGGCCCAGCTGGGATACAGGAGTGAACCAGCGACCTGGTCCAGGGAGCCCCTGCCTTAGGTGTAGATACAGTTCCTGGGTAGCACAGGAGCTGAAGTGAGCACCCTGAAGGACTCCTTCAGTCCCGAAGCTCTAGACTCTGGTGTGAGAGGCATCCTGTCAATAGCAGTGCTTTGTTTCCTGTCTCCCTGGCCCAGGCCCTTCCCAGGACACTGTATCAGGGAGGCTCTGTTTCACTCCAAAGGTAGAACACACGGCGACTCCGGCTGGTCTCTGGGGATGGCCTCTGGGTTTGCAGCGGCTTGTTGGACAGAACCTCTGAGTCGGTGGTGGAGGGTCCTCCTTGGACTTTTGACGGCAAGCTGCATGAGACCAAGGTGTCTGTGCTTTGTGCACAATGCTTATTCTGCAAGGATGACCCAGGGGCTGGGGAGGAAGCCAGTCACAGGCCCCAGAGCAATCTTTTCAAGGCTTTCAGCACCTCCCTTCCACTCTTCCTGTCTCTGGCTTTAATGGAGTTGGGCAGCAGCGGTGTCCATGGCACTCTTTGCCTACGGCAGCAAGGTAATTGGCCAACGTGACCTTCTCCGGGAGTTCAGATGAGCGTTCTCCCTTGGGCTTCAGCAAAGCTGGCATTCTCCACTTCATTTTTGGCTGAGGCAGAAAAATACTATATTTCACTGTTGGTAACGATTTCCCTGAAAAAGGCATTATTTTGTCCAACTTCCCTTGAAAGATCGGAACAGATGTCAAGCCTTCGCGGTTTCGGTTCATTACTCAGAATGAAAGGCCCAGTCTTGGCGGCTCTTCCCACTCTTGCATACTTCGTCCAGTGTGATTCATGAAACCACAGGCTGTCAGAGCTGGATGAGAGGACTTCAGGAACATCTGCTCCAACTCCACAGTTTATTACAGAGGGAAACTGAGGCTTGGAGAAGCTGGTCGTTCTTTGTTCTCACGTTACAAAACACACCTCTGAGCCGTCCCCGTGCCTCCCCTGTCTTATAGGCGAGGCTTTTCCTCTCCCGTCTCACTAAGTACCTTTCTGTACATCTTCTAAATGTCTAGGCCAGGCAGGATGCCTTTTGAGGACGTTGTTACATCCCTTTAAGTAGCTTTCCACTTACCAGGCTATTGGGATGCTCAACCTCCCTTCCACACGTGAAGCCCTTTGATGTTGTCTACTTGGTTCCAGGCCCAGATCCCATACTGAGGACATGAAGGGCTCACCCAAGTCCAGCTCTGGGTTTTGGTCCTTGATACCCAGCTATCCTAACACTAGCTTGGACCCTGAGCTTGTTCTTATAATAAAACCTGGGCCACCTCCTACCAGACTAAGAATGGAGTGGGTCTTATTGTTTCAGTTCTGGCAGCTTGTCACCAAGAGGCCTTTTCCTAGGACAAAAAGTCTTGTTTGGATATAAGGTCTTGTCCCCCAGACCCTGGCTTCAGCTCCCTCTCTGGGTTTGGTGTCTTGTTGGCACTGTCTATTGGATTCTCCATATACTCGCCGCCACTGGATTCCACACATCTATGCTCTGCCTCATGCTGGGAACCCCCGGAACCCCCAGAGTGCCTGCCTGCGCAGACAGTGAGCTGTTATATTAAAATAGCAAGAATTGCCATCATTACAGGATGCTGCCTACAGGCCAAGCATCACTAAGTGCCTCATGAATTCCTCCCTAGAGCCCCAGGAGGCAGCAGACATCACCACATTTCAGATGAAGAATTGGTGGCTGGAGCAGGCAGGATGCTTGTTCAAGCTAGTGAGTGGTTGAGCAAGTTCTAGTACTCGATTCATTATGACCTTAAAATCCAACATTTCACCACGCTGTCGTATAAGCCAAGTATAGTTGGGGGGCTTGGGTGATGTGGCAGTGGCATGCAGCCTTAATTACATCCCAGTTCTGTAACTGTGACCTAATTTGGAATGAGGTCTTGCTGATAATATTCTTGTGGAACAAAGTCACCAAGTTAAGATGGCGTCATACTGAACTAGGGTGGCCTGCTCCAACAACTGGTGCCCTCATAAGAGAAGACACAGATATACAGAGAGAAGAGAGTTTGTGACAATAGAGACATAAATGGGGACAATGCAGACACAAGGACCACCACAGGCTGCTAGCCACATCAGAACCTGTGAGGATGGAGCCCATTCACCTTCAGAGCCTCTAAAAGGAGCCAACGCTACTGACATCCTGATTTCTCATTTTTTCCCCTCGAGAGGATGCATTTCTTACTTTGAAGGCACTGGGTTTGCTATTATTTATTATAGCAGCCCAAGAAAACGAATACACCTGCTGTCACTTAGACCCGGTGTGGGATGAATGGAGCTCCTTCTGCCTTCTGCTCTCAACCTGCTGACTGTGGCCACTAGATCCTGCTCTGAGCCCCATGCTGCATTCCCAGACACCTGAATTTCACCTTGGCTTCTGACCACACCTGTCACTGGGGCTTCACTGGGATTCCTTTTGTAGCACTTGATAAGTTTGGAGTCTTTTTCCCCCTTTTCTTTTTTTTTTAATTAATTCATTCATATTACATCTCAATAGTTATCCCATCCCTTGTATCCTCCCATTCCTCCCTCCCTCCTGCTTTCCCCCTACTCCCCTCCCCTATGACTGTGACTGACGGGGACCTCCTCCTCTTGTATATGCTCACAGGGTATCAAGTTTCTTCTTGGTAGCCTGCTATCATCCTCTGAGTGCCACCAGGCCTCCCCATCCAAGGGACGTGGTCAAATATGGGGCACCAGAGAGGGATCTGCGAGGCTTTAAGACTCCAAACTTTCTGAGTTAACCCAGAAGCAGAAAGTCTGGAGTCTTAAAGCCTCGCAGATCCCTCTTCTGCCGCTACAGTGCCAAAAACCAGCCACATTGCTGACAACCATGAGGGGACTTGATTCATCCCAGGAGCTCTGTCTGCTCTCCCATGTCCCTAGGATTGGGTGCTATGGCTTGGATATGGAGTATCCCCTAAAAAGTTTATATGTTGAAGATGTGTCCCAAGTTGGCGGATCTAGTCATTGAGATCCTTCAAGACTGGATAACGCGTGCCTTGATCTTATCAACGGGTCAACCCACTGATAGATTTACACTTTGACAGTGTTATTGGCAGGAGAGGCTTCATTGTGGGAGGTGGGTCACTGGAGTGTGTGTCTATGAAGGGTGTTTAGTCTCTGCTTTCTGTTTATCAGGAGCTGGGAGGCTAGAAGCCTCTGTCTCATGCTCCTGCTGCCACAGTGTCCTGTTTCACCACACACCAGGAGCAGTGAGGCAAGCTGACCAAGCTGCTGAAACCATGGGCCAGTGCCAAGAGTGCCCAACTAAAGGGTTTCTCTCAAGCATTTACCATGCAAGCTCGAGGACTTGGGTTTGAATCCCCAGAGCCCACAGAAAGCCAGACATGGTAGTACACATCTCTAACCCCCCCCCATTCTCCTTCTGTGAGTTGGCGGGGCGGGGGGAGAAGGGGGAGGAGGACACTGGAGCATCCTGGGAAGTTCATGGTTCAGTTTGGTGTATTCAGCAGTGAACACAAGGCTCTGTCTCAAACGAAGTGGAAGGTGAGGACCAGCATCCAAGGTTGCTCTCTGACTCCCACATGCGCACCAATGGCTTGAGTGCAAGCACTGATGCGCGTCCACACGCCCACAAACACATGGGGTTTTTGAAAAGTGTATTTCTGTATATCACAATGATGAGACACTTGAGGCACACAGGGGCATCTTCAGAATCAAGCTTCTCCCAAAGTGCTGTTTCCCTAACTCGGTGCTTCCCATTCAAGCCGAGGAGACAAGGTACCTCTTGTAGAGTCTGGGCAGTGACCTGACAAAGTATCATTTGAGCCTCCCACAGGATTCGCCTGTCCACTTCCAGATCCAACAGCAGCCTCTTTGGCCAACTAAGCAATGATGTGGGTGCCATTCCCAGGCCTGGAGAAAGGCTTCATTCCTGCTTCCCTGCAGGTGCCATATTGTACAATGTTTATCAGGAAGAATGGCAGGTCCGGCGTGGCCCAACAGTCATCACCAGAGCCCAGGATAAATTATGACCTATCTTCCGTCACTTTGAGTCCCTTCCCCAAACTCATGATAATAATATTAACCCAGATGGGTGGGGCCTGTGACTCCCTCTCTTTGAAGTAGTTCAATCCCTATCATACATCCTATAGCTCCTTGCTGCTCTGATCACTACAGAATTTTTCTTTGTAAGCTATTGGTTCATCTCTGGCTTCCCTGTCAGGATATAAGTTCCAGGGGGGCGAGGATTAAGCATGTTCCCCTCACTGAAGTGCCTCTTGGGATTAGTGCAAAGCTGGACACACAGAGAGGGGTCTCTAGGAAATCCTGTTGGAAAATGAACTTTAGGATGCCCGCCCAAACTGATCACCTAGGTATGATCCCCAAGACCCATGTGGTATTAGAAGAAAACTGATTCCCACAGGTTGTCATCTGATCTCTACACATTTGCTGTGGCTCACACGCATACACACATGCAAGCATGCACAAACACACCCATGCACATGTACACTCAATCCTTCTCCCCCTCTTTCTGCTTCTCTCGTTGTACAAAAACATTAATGAAAGGCCTACCTACCTGCCAAAGGCCCTGCTTTGCCCTTCCCCCGGCCTCATGGGTAGATCCTGGTTCCCAGTTTCCCCACTCAGCATAAATACTTTTCCTCAAGTCAGACTGACTCTGACCGTTTGACCTGCCTCTTCCCCGAGTGGGCACTGCTGTCTATGGTGGCCCATCATTTGTTCCTCTCCCCTGACCACTCAATGGATCTCAGCACAGACAAGTCTCCACCTGCCCTCAGGCTCACCTTGGAAAGGTCCTGGGGACATCTTCAGATCCTCAGAGCTCCCTGTCACTGCCTGGGGCAAACTGGCTGTTGGTGTCTGTGCTGTCTGTTTTCCCTGCTTCTACCTGGTCCTGGTCTGCCCCTAGGTGAACATCCATCCTGACTTGCCCTGAAGTCTGGTTCAGAGCTGGGAACCGGCTTTGGGAGAGTATTCCCTGACCTTACAAACAGGCCATGGGATTCAGGCACACAGGCCAGAAGAAAGGCCTGGTCCAGGGAAAGGAAGGGACAGCACACAATTCAAGTGGTAAAGGTGTGCCTCCCAAGTCCTGGGTTATTTCACCATAATAGCCACCACAGTCTGCGTACTGGGGACTGGAAATGACCTCATGTCCTCCCTGCCTTAATCTAGCTGGTACTGACCAAGGGGACAGCGCAATGACGTCCTTCTGCCTTGCACGAGTCTCTCAGACCTTCCTCTAGGGCCATGGCTCTCAACCTGTAGGTCGCAACCCCTTATGCAAATCCTCATCTCCAAAATATTTACATTACAGTTCATAACAGTAACAAAATTAGAGTTATGAAGTAGCAACAAAAAATAATTTTATGGGCAGGGTCACTACAACATGAGGAACTCTATTAAAGGATTTCAGCATTAGAAAGGTTGAGAACCACTGTTCTAGGGCTTTCTGGGATGGGTCACAGTAACTCCCCACTCTCCCAATCCACAGGATCTGTGTAGAAGCCTGTGACGCTCTCCTGACAAGCTGCCTTCCACATTTGCAGCATCAGCCTGGCTGGAAGCTCAACCCAATCTCCTGCCTAGATATGAACTCTTACTGTGCCTGGAAGTGCACATCCAGTTATCTGCTCATTGTTAGAAGGCAACATCCTGAAGGCTCAGGGGAGGGCCCTGCCCATGTTTACTCCTGTATCCAACAGCATCTAGCATGAGGCCGCAGGTGGCAGGTTTACTGAATTGCTTGACCACTGTGAACACCAGAAGGCTTCAAAGATGCCACTGAGCAAGCCTCATCTCAAAGTGATGCCCTCAGAAGTGCACCAAGTCACGGATGGTGTCTGCTGTGACACTCCTGAACCAGCTGACAGTGTTGACAGTGAACATTGTGGCCACCAGTAACCCCAGAACTGGCATTCTGAACAGTTCGCATAAATCTGACTAGATGGGGGAACTATCTAGAAAATCCCCAAATGTCAACCATTGAGCCCCTTCCTCTATGGTACATGCACAAGCCTCCTGAGCCGAGAAGGCCTGACAGTGGTCTCTCCTGTGTCTGGGACAACTGTGTGATTCCCCAAATCCCCAGGGAGGGCGCTGCGCCTGACTCGGAGGCTGGTTTCCGTGTCATGGTGCACACCCTGCACTACCATTCCTAAAAGACTCCTTTTCCCCTCATTCCCTCATGTGCACAGGGTGGGGATCCCCAGGCCTTCTGAGCTGTCTGCACTGAGGACACCTCATACATCCAGCTACAAGTCTCAGCCAGACCCTGACTGTGGGAGACCTCAGTAAATATCCTATGCAAGCCTGGACACCTCTTCCCTCTTCTCCAAGTCACAGATCAGACGAACTTGAGTCACTATCCTCTGTTCTGTTTTAGTCTCCTCCAGGCACCCCATCTTCCTTTTGCACCAGCTGCTGAAGCCCTGATGGCATTTCACTTATCTGATCCATTGCTTCTTTCTGGCTTGGACACACTCGCACCCAATAACACCGCCCTCCCTGCCCCCATGGACCTGTTGGTGGTGGGTTCAGACACCTTCATATACCTTCTAGTTGAGGTCAATCTCATGCAGGTATTGTCTAGAAAAGCACTTTCCCCCAGCTCCAGGCCTCTGGGGAACACGGCTGCAGGGTCCTGGATAGTTGCCATATCCACCAAGTTCTGACAGGCTCCGCAAAAGTCAGGGCCAATGCAGGAGCCTACCCCTGCCTCTCCTTACCACACGGGACGGGCCTAAGACAGTATAGGGCTTTTCTAAGGTTCCGAGTCACAGACTGATCCACTCGTTACTGGCTGGTTAATATTGATGACAGAATCTAGACTCACCCAAGTGACCGACCTCTGGGTGTGCCTGTGAGGGAGATTCTAGGCAGGGTGCTTTGAGGTGGAATGGGTCTGCCCTGGATGTGGGCAGTGCCGTCCTACGGGCTGGGGTCCTGGGATGAATTAAAAAGGCAGAAGCAAGCTGAGCCTCAGCCTTCACTTCTCTCAGCTTCTTGACTGTGTATGAAACATGACCGGGGGCCATGGTGAGCTACACCTTCAAGCCATGAGTCCAAAGCTTGCTTTCTTTAAGGTCCTTCTGTCAGCTGTTTCGTCACAGCGATGAGAAAGATGGCTAACATGTTTTAGCCTCTCCTGCCTCACTCTGCCTTCCCCAGTGTCACCCTCCCTAGCTAAGCAATGAGAGGCTTCCCTGTGGCTCTGTACTCTACGAGTCCAAGGTGACAGTGGCACTGGAGAGATCTTTGGGCTGGATGAAAGAAAGGTCCATGATCCCCTGCTGGGGAGTTTGCCTATCTCAGCCACTGGACCTGTTTTCCTCTTTTTATACCACGAAGCTCTCATGTGCCTGGTCCTCCCGGCACCTGTTTCTCTGATCCCTTTGGCAGGCCTTGCCCTAGGCTGAATTCTAGAGCCGGAGGACGCTGCATCCTATTTGCCTCCCCGACGTGCCTGCCCACCTGCACCCCCCACTACCCCCACCCCCAGTTTTACTCCGACATCCTCTTGAACGTCTCCCAACATTCTTCAGGCTTAGCTTTGGGCAAACTGCTGCCCTGACAGCAGTCTACTTTTGTAGTCACCTCTTTCCCCTTACTTTAACTGTCCTGTCCCTGAAGCATGCTGACCTGCCCTAGGAGATCTCCCAGCATGCCTTGTGTGCAAGTACACCAGCCCAGCCTAAATGAGGAAGATTGGGCAGAGCTTCTCCCGGATGCAAGAACAGGGCTGGAGTTCAGCACTAGCGGCTAGAATGGGGGCCTGGCTAACAGCAGGAAAGCAGCGGGCCCCATTAGGTGATGAGGTCCCAGCTTTGATACCAGTCCTTCCTCACGCACACTTTTGATGTGCAGGGTGAGAAGTCTATACCCACTTATGAGTCTTTCATTTACCAATGCCTGCTTTGCATCTAGGTGCTGGGCATTGGCTGTGCTAAGGCATCAGTAACTTCCTGTCTAGAAGAAGTATCAAGCCGAGGACATGGTCCCTCCTGGCCGTGTCACTTTCCCTGGCTGTCCTCTGCGATAAAGGAGCAGAGGGGACATTTGGGTGTGGCTATTTCTTCATAAAGAAAGGGTGACATATCAAGGTTACCTATGACCATTCTTTGTCCCCTATCTTGCTGCAAGCTTATCTAGAACCCAGGGGCAACCGAATCCCACACATTCCGGGCATAAGCCTGGTCTCATTGATCTTCTTATGCAATAATCTCTTGGCTCTCCTTGCCAGGCTAGGGATCCTGGGATGTCTTCTCCTTCACCCTTATCTGGATCCTTCCTCATATCTTATGGCTAGCCACTTGCTAAGAACAGAGTCCTAACATGCTTCAGGTGACTTCCCTAGGGGGGCTATGAGTTGGGGGAAAAACACCATCTCCTGACAGGTGCATGTTAGAATCCACTGTTCGGTCCTTCATCATCACCCTTTCCCCATCCCCCCCCATTCACCAATCACCAGTCTGCACCCTTCTTGTCTCCTCGATGGGACGTCACACTCCTCCTCCCCCATAGCACCCTCCCCTCTCATGCAGGCTTCTGTCACTTGCCCAGGCTGGCTCCAGAATAGGGGAGAAAAAACCAATCCAGTTATCACCCAAGACTCATGGCTTACATCGCTCATCTCCCTCTCCATCTATGGCCTCCCATTGGCTTCATGCTCTCCCCTCTTGGGGTTTTTCCTTCGCACTCCCCAGGCAGGCTCCTGGGTACCTGTGCTAGGGCATGGAAGCTCTAGATGGCAGGCAGGGGCTCCTGGTGTAAAACAGTGTCACTGTTCCAAGCAGAGTGGCATTTTAGTGTGTGCCTCAGTTCCCTATGAGTTGAGTGAATACTAGTAGAGTTAGCTAGGGAAGGCTGAGGTCCTAGGTTACGTCTTTTCTAGCAATATGCCTAAGGCTGATAGGTTACTGTTGCCTGCTGCCACCATATCTGGGCATAGACATATTCGTCAGGGTGTGATGTGGAGGGAGGGCGGCTGCACTTCGCAGAACTAGTACTGAGTAGGACACATCTCCTGTGTGAAGGCTTCCTGAGCACGAGCCGAGCCTAAGGCTCTGCTTGCATCTGCAGCTGGGGGAATGGAAGCCAGAGAGGTTGGAAGACTCTACTCCTGTGAGCTGAAATCTACTCAACCTGGAATGTGAATCCATTTCTATCAGAATCTAGAGTTATCAGGACTCATGGGAGGACTGAAAGCAAGGGGGTGAATAGAGGCACCCAAGAGGGGACGAGAGGGAGAGGGAAGCAGTGATGGAGAGAGATCAGAAGAGACATGCGGTTGAATCACATTTGTTTGCTGCTGGTTAAAGGCAACCTGGGGAAGGTGAGTGTGTCTGCAGGAGGGGTTTGCATCCTCACGGTGCCCACCTCCCACAGTGCTAGTAGCTCCATGAACAGCCACATGGGCATGGGCCAGAGGCCAACTGAGTGCCAGGGAAGGATGTTTAAGTTCTGTTGGTTGGAGGGTCCGTCCAGGACCTCCAAATGGACCTTGGGGTGGGGTGGGGTGGGCAGACACTTCCAGAGGTGAGAATCCATCATCTTTATGCCCCCGTTTGGATCCTTAATAAGGAAGTAATAATATTGCCAAGTCTTTACCACGCTCTCTATGAGCAAGCGAGAAGACTAATTATCTGACGACACTAATAAATGGTTATGATGTTATTAAAAATGGCACCAAGCTAGGATTAACAGGCTCATCAACTGTGGGGAATTGGGTTTAACAAGATCCCTGGCATGTCCCATCCAAGCTCCTGGCCTTGATGGGTACCAGGCCTTCAAAGCACTGCCCAGCAGCCTGGAGGCCATGGATGAGGCTCCCTGTGGCTCCCCAGGAGAGAGGCACTGAGGGTCTGGCTGCTGCTGGCCTTTCTCATCATGTCCCCTTGAAACATTGGCTCTTCAAAGTTCATGGGCCACCGAGATGCCAGCAGCGGCAGGACTGACTGCTCAGCCCCTTTTACATGTGGCTGGCTCTCCTTTTTTACAGGGGCTTTGCCCTCCCCCTTCCCTCCCCTTCTGCAAATGGCAGGCTCCAGAGTCCCACTCACAAGGCTGGGGGAAGCGGGTAAAGAGGGGGTGCATCCGGTCCTGCTGGCTCATTTCCATAATAATTGCAGTTATTACTAATAGCTCCTCGTTTACACGGAAGCCTGTAGCTCAGAAGCCCCTTCCCATCCATTGTCTTCTTCTAGCCTCACAGTGGGCAGAGGAAAGTGGAGACAGTTATCATCTTTCTCGCCCCCGAGGAGGCAGGGAACTGGAGCTTGGGGAACACAAAAGGACTCCCGAACAACCCCCTCCCCACTCTCCAAGGAGTAACCGTGAGGATAAAAATAAAAACCATGACGTTAAGGACTGATGCTCTGCAGACTGACTGCACCAAGCACACCTCCCAGGAGGCAAGTTCTGTGCATACCGTCCCCCCTCTAGAGGTGAGGGGGGACAGAGGCACTCAGAGACACACAGTTACCAAGTGGCAACATCAGTGGAGGCTCTTCAGCATCCCTCCCTCCCTCAGCCAGGCTTCCATACAAACCATGTTTGCCAGGCCAGGGGCATAGGTCTACCATGGCAGACTCTACCTGACTCTTGTGCCTCAACTCCATCACCACCATCACCACTACCACTTGCCTCTAAGGTCTCCATGTGGTACCTTCACCAGTAACTAGTGGGGACAGGGCATTTACCAAGCCTGCTGCAGCTGCCTCTATCTGGAGGAGCAGAGCAGTGAGGAGCCCAGACACTGATTCGGATTACAGTGTATATATAGAGACTGTGTCTGCCATGAATGTGCCTCCTCCCTGGCTCTGGGCCAGTGTGGTCTCTCTAGAGAGATCAAAGTCCAGGGCTACTTAGGCACAGAGCCTTAAAAGACTCTATGGCATCGCACCCGGACCACCACTTCATGTCTGAGGTGTGGCTTCTATCTCTCTGCTGCCTCTGCCTCAGCTTCTACAGCTGCCTGAATGGGCTGCTCTAAAGATGGGGGAATCAGGTCTAGGGGTCCAGGGCAGATCTGCTCTTTGCCTCCTGTCGTTGTAGGGAGGGTTTCTTTCAGATAGGCATTCGCTTCTGTAATGCTGAGGACCCTGAGATGGAAAGGGGGCAGTATTTCACTAGTGCCCCGATGAGCCTGACGAACAATACATAGCTACTGTCCCACATCTTCCTTTGCGGCTTTGGTGGTTATTAACTACTATAGTTAAAAGGAAGACATGAGGCTGAGTATCTGTGTGCGTGCACGCGCGTGTGTGCATGTATGCATGTGTATATGTGTGTATATTTGTGTGTGTATATGTGTGCGCATGTGTGTGAGTATGTATGTATGTGTATGTATGTGTGTGGATGTGTGTGAGTGTATATATGTGTATATGTGTGTGGATGTGTGTGCATGTGTGAAGAACTTCCCAGGTCACACATCTGCTAAAGCTACAAGCAGGCTCTTGACCCTCACATCTGCTGGTCTTGAGCCTGGACTTCAAGAGGCAGAGTGTGCTTGCTGTTAGCTTCACACGGGTACCTGTGACCCCTGTGCCACTGTCCCAGTGCTGGGGGTGGGGTGGGGTGGGGTGACCTGCACATTTCACTGAAGAGGAAGCAGCCCAGAAGCTAAGTGTGCCTGTGCTCATAGCTGAGGGCCCCAGTCCCTCTCTTGGCCTCTTCGTATTCTTCCTCATGGTGTACAAACCAAGGCTCCTCCCATGGACTTCTCCCCTTCTCCCTGACTACATGGCCCTTACTCCCAGGTCTTTCCCCCTCCCATGCAGAGTGAGAGGCTCTTAGTGTTGCCCAGTATAGTCTTAGCCCCTTCATGCCAGCCCTAAGCCCACTCCTCGGGTGATCCATCTCACCAGTGAACCCACAGTGACTAGAGGAGGTGACAGATCTGTTTGCGTGTCCCTGCCCTGGGTGGTATGTTTGTTTAAGCTTCCCCAATCCCAGGCCTGGGACATCCTTCAAGGAACAAAAGGCTAAGAAGATGAGCAAATCCTCTCCATAGCAAGCTCACCAAAGATGCCTTGGGATAGGACCGTCATCAGAGGGGCTGATTGGTGCGTGCAGTGTGAGATTGCTAGAAGGTGGAGAGCCTGTGCCAGGCAGGCCTAGCAGAGCTGGGCACACGTCCAATGGATCTTGATGAGTCCCCAAGAACACAACTTTCATCTCCATGTCCCTAGTCCTTAGACCTTCACCCGCTGGGATGCCCGGATGTTCAAATGCTGCTTTGAGGGACCTTTCTCCACCCTGTCCTTAACCCCCCCCCCCGTCCACGCCCAAGCCCTGGCTTACGTGGTCAATGAGCTCCTTGACCATGCCGTTCCACTGGCCCTTGTCATCCTGCGCCCCGTACTTGCCATCTTCCACCAGCCGGATCTCATAGGAGAAGCCCAGGATGTGCGCCAGCTCCTTGAGCAGGTCGATGCAGTAGCCCTCAAACCGGTCATTGCCATAAAGGGTCCTATCAGACTTGCGGAACATGACAAAGGGCTCCTCCTGTGGGGACAGAGGGCAGAGGGATGCCAGGCTAAGTGACTGAGGTGGGGGTAGGCTCTGTAGTTCAGGCTGACCTTGAACCCCTGATCTTCCTGCCTCCCATCTCCTAACTGCTGAAGTTACAGGCACATGCCATAGCACCTGGCCTAGACAGACAGACAGACAGACAGACAGACAGAGACAGACACACACACACACACACATACACAGATGTACGTTCATTAGGTGCTTGTGTGCCTATGTGTGTGTGTAAGTATATGGAGGCCAACGGTCAAGCTTGAGTTGTACCATCAGCTTTTTTTTTTATTACTTTCATTTTATGACTAATAAAACTAATATGCATCAAGTGTAGCAGGTATTTTTAAATATCGCACGCCCCCTCCCAAGCCAGACTTGGTAGTTTGTGCCTTCAATCCCTAGCCCTCTGGAGGCAGAGGCAGGAGAATCTCTGTGAGTTTGAGGCCAGCCTGATCCACATAGAGGGTTCCAGGTCCTCTAGGGTGACAATAGTGAGACCTATCTCAAAAAGAAAAATCCCTTTAAAAAGAAAATTACTTATACGCCTGCAAACAGAACTGACCGCTTGAGGTTCACTTCGCTTCAGTGGGATGGAGGAGTGGGTATCATAGACCATCTTGGCTCTTGAGACAGGGTCTATCATTTGCTTGGGGCTTGCTGAGTAAAATTAACTGGCTAGCTGCAGAACCCCAGGGGGTCCTCCGGTTTCTGCCTCCCCAGCACTGCTATTTCAAGCCTGAGACACCACACCTGGCTTTTCATGTGGTTCCAGGGATCGAGCACGGGTCCTTCTGCTTGCACTGGAGCACTTTCCCATCCCACCTCCCCAGGGCCTGGAGTCTTGGTCTTCTGAAACCATTTCAAATGGCTTGGACCAACTGCCTAGAGGCAAGCAGAGGGCAAGGCCGTTTTCTGAAAGACAACTTGGTGCCTTGTAATGGCACCTCCAGGGATGGTTCCCAGAACAGGGGACAGGGCTCTGCTGCTGCTGACTGACATAGATGCCAGTGACCCAGAGCTATCACGTGGTGGGACAGGAACTACCTAATTCCAAAGTACAGGTTTTCTGCTGTACCAGTGTCCCGGGCCAGCATCACCAGGACCTTAGAACCTGTTAGCAAATCACTCTTGGGCTCCACACTAGACCCACGGAGGCAAAAGCTGTGGGTGAGCCTCCTGTCCACTCAAGTTGGAGGACAGTGCAGCCAAAGCCCTTTGTCAGATATGGTGACCTCTCAGTTTATTCCAGATTAGACAAGTTAACAACTTAGTTAACAGATTCGACACACTCTTCCCCAACACCATCTATTCCCAAGGTGCCCTCAGTGCCCAGCGCAGGGTCTGGCAGTGAGCCAACACTGACTACAGTGGTAACGTCATCTGTATGTGGCTGTGCCTCTTCCCGGGGATGAGGTGGTCCTCAAGAAGCAGTTTATGGGTCTGGGGATGCCTGCCCTGTGCCAGGTGCCTCTTCCCAGGTGCTGGGAAGCCAGTGGAAGGCACAGAGTAAGGCTTAGCGATGTCTGACTTTTCAAAATCGCACGCCTGGCTGCGCCACAGATGAAGAACTAGGAGAGAAGGGAAGCCCTTGGGGAGGACGGAACTGACAGCATCCAGTTGGAGATGTTCAGATGGGGCAAGATCCAGCAAGATCCGGAAGCCCCAGAATCCAGGTCAAAATGCTAACCCATGATTCTGTGGGCCTCAAGCACCCATCCCATTCCCCACTCATACCCCAGTGGTGAAGTTTGGGGTGGTTGAGCCAAATCCCCCCACTCCACCCCTGCCACCTGCAAACTTACATTTGTTGAATTACTACTGTGCACCATGCACTCTTTGCCAGCCTGCTTTGTTTACGTTCTTATTAGAATGAAAAATAGATGGTCTTATCCCCATTTGATACACGGAGAAACAGATGCACTCAGAGAGGGCCACTACATTATCCAGGGGCACACAGCAATTGAAAATAGTTCAGCGGGTACCCAGCCAATCAGCACTCCTAGCTCAGACCCTCTTGACTCTGAGAGCTAATCTCCTCTCAGCTGCTTTGATTTCCTTCCTTGGCCTTGACCCATCCTCTGCCCTGGCCTGCAGGTCACCTTTCCCCACACCCCATAGCAGCACACTGCTTTTGTCTAATTGCCTCTACTCCTAGCTGAGAGCCATCCACGCCCACAATAGCACAAGTGTGTACTTAGAGGGGTGTCTCATTGTTTTCCCCATTGTCAGGACCCTTTTCTTAACCTCATGGGCCCTGGGATAGGGTGGGAAGCGGAAGGCTCTGGTGATCATTGTTGGATGTCCTCAGGAGCAGAGACCTGCTAGTGCCTTAGTCCAGGCTCCTTCTGTGGCGGGTAGGCACTGATCTTCTACCCTGGTCCCCTAGTCTCCCAGTGTGTGTCCCCTCCACCTCCACCTTATGACCAGACCAGTCTGCTCAAGCTTTCAAGAGTCCTTCAGAGGCTTATGAGAAAGAGCCCCTGGATCTGGATCACCAAAGGGATTCCTGACCATCCAGGGAGTCTGAGAACATGGGGGTTCTCATCACATGGGGGGATTAGTCCTGCCCTAGACCTCTGGTGCTACCCTGAAGCCACAAAAGCAGCTCAACACGCAGCGGAAAGGAAGTGCAGGTGGGCCTGGGTCAGGGGTCAGGCTGTAATGAGGGTTGAGCCTTTGACCTTTCCCCAGGTAATGCTGTACTCACACACCCTGTGGATGACCTGGGTGAGGGGGTGGGGTGTCGGGGAACCTGTCGGTCTGTGTTACCCCTTTGACTGATGCTCTTGTGCAGTGAGCAAGCTGGACCACTGCCTTTGGTGGCCCTGGCCTCCTTTAGCTTAGCCAAGGAATTAGAGAGACGGGTAGCATCTCTCTAAAACATTGCCAGGACAGGGAGAGATGCCCACTCCCTTCTGGAGAATGGAGATCCCGACAGAACTTAATCCTAACAAGACTAAGAATAAGATGAACCCACCTAGGAAAAGCTTTTAACGCCTGGCAAGCGTCAGGTGCCAATGCATTTGTTGTTCATAGTATCACTACTCACACTCACTTCTTCTCCCTGCACGCTGTCTGGCCTGTCACTTCGGTGGCCTTCTCCCTCGTAGAGGCCACACCCAATGCCATCGGAAGGTCTAACAATCATGGCTGCCAGGAGAAGTGGAGGGAATCGAGCGGGGAAAGACCCTAAGACTCGGACCCGTCCCCCTCCTAAGCCCCTCCTTGGCCTTAGCCTCTAAAATTAGCACTTCATTTGTGAGGCCACCGCAGCCCCAGAATCTATACATCTCCATCTAAATACGCTGCCTTCGGAGCAGCTGCAAAATGCCATTAATTTCGGGAAGTGCTTGGCGGACGGCATACATATTTAACAGCTGAAGCCCAGGGCATTAAAATGGTGCTCGCCTTAGTAATGCGTCTCCAGTCCAGCAACATTTCCTAGGGGGTAATTCTCAACTCCAAGACTACTTATTCATGGACTATTTCACAATTTATTACTGGAAATGTCCAGACAGCCAGTTCACCGGGCTCTCTCAGCTGCTAATCGATTGCTCAGTGAAGGTGCCCTCAATTTCATAACTTCATGCTCGCCTTTTGCTCCGGGAGAAGAGCCGTGGGACCAGGGGTAATATTTCTCCTCAACAAGTCACCGAAAACAGGGGTCCAGAAAAATAACCTTTCCCGACTTTCTGTCACACGCCTCTCCATCTGGCTTCGCTACAATCACTTAGCAATAGAGAAGCCAGGCCTAGAGCTAAGCTTCTCCCAGACACCAGACCAGAAAGTTGAAAGAGGAGGCAGCGCCCACAGGGACTGGATTCAGGGATTAGTTAGTCATCTGATAGCTGGGTCCTCAAGGGCCCTGACTTAGGCTGTGTCGCCCCCATGTCCCTGCTCACCTGTACTTGTATACACACGGACAACACGGCCCCCGCATGCCCCTGAGTGCTGTCTGCCTGACCCTGCTTGAACACACAGACCAAGAATCCTGACCTGAGGCTTTGGGGGCTACAGTACAGAACAAGACAGGGCGCTCAGTATTGTTTTTTTTCCCCCAATGGGAGGATCCAGAATCCCTGCTGGCCTGGTCGTCCTAGGCCACATTCTGGCCTTGCCTTTCCCCTTTTCTTGCCACTGGGTCCTGGGGAGGGGGGGGGGCAGCTTGCCCTGCAGTTGAGTCTAAGTAGGTCACAATGTGCACACTTTACTGGTTGTGTATCCAGAGGCTGTTTGTGGCCCATCCTAAGAATCCACATCCACCCACACGCACCCCAATTGCCACTCACATTCACAGCCAAAAAGTACCTTGAACCTTCAAAAGCAGGGCCCCGGGAGCACACTGCGTGCACTTTCTCCGTGTGAGCTGAGGTCTGAGTACATGAATTTTTCATGAGATTTTGGAAGAGCAGAGGCAGAAGAGAGGCTAGGCCTGCAGGGAGGGTGGTGGGGTAGGCTTCCAGCTTCGGAATGGGGGGGGCTGGGGGATGGAGTGGGGAATCTGGCTTTCTCTGAGTGGCCAGAGGGCACAGTCAGGCCCCTGTCTATCTGTCTCTTCAGGGAAAGGCACCCTGAGTACCTAACCCCAGAGATTAGAATAAAGAGACTAGAAGATGGGGCTGATAAGCTCACCCAGGCTGCTGTGGCTGGCCATATCCCAGGAAGAAGGGTGGCCTCTCCAGGACTCTCACCTCCAGGTCCTGGTCCCTGAGGCAAGAACAGTTTGATGTTCTGAGCCTGTGCCTTGGTACCCGCCTGTCAGTCAAAGTGTGGTTGCCTTGACAATGCCAAGAAAGCCAGGCAGGTGCCTGTGCTCTCTGCAGGTGGTGCCGGCCCTGCACACAGGCAGCCAAGTGAGGGGCTGTGTTTTTAGCCAGGGCCAGGCTGAGCCACTCCCTATGACTTGTGTAGCTGTCCCAGGAATAAATAATTAGCCTGACCCCAGAGCCAGGAGCTCAGACCGTGGCCAGGGGAGGGGAAGAAGTAAAGGCCAACCTGGAGCTTTATGTGTCTCTCTGAGAGGTTAGAGCGCTGAGAAGGTCCTGGGTGGAGGTGACAAATGTTAAAACTATAGAAGAGAGTGTAAGCCTGGGGTTGTGAGGTGGGCCCCCGGAGGGCTCACTGGGCTTGAAAAATGTTCAAGTGTGAATTGAAAGTTCCTAAGACAGTGTGCACCCGTGCCAGGAATCGTCACCTTGACTGTGCTAAGTCCTTGGTGAAGTTCAGGTTTCTACCTTGTGGCCATACATGGTTGCTGTGTTGTAGTCAATCTGAGCCCACTGAGCTCTGGATATGTAATCAATAGCGATACGTTACAACAGCGATACATTACATTACAACACATTAGTTTACTAACATCCACTCTCTCAGCTCTGGGAAGGAGTTATAGTGGCTCCCATCGCTTCCTATCTATGTCAGATAGGCCACAGGCACAGAACAGGAAATCCATGCACACATTACGTCAACAGAAAAGCCAGGACTCAACCCTGGAGTCTGGGCTCTTAGCTTTGGTTCATCTCCCATTCTGACAGCTGCCAACGAGCTGTTGGGCCATTTCTACCCAGCTGATGTGAGGCTGAGGGGCAGCGGGACAGATGGAGCTGTGTCCAGGCTATGAGCCAAGAGGGGCTTATCTCTCCCACATCTTCCTGGAGTTCCTAAGAGCCAGCCAATTCTGGGGATGGAATGAGCCCTGCAGGTTGGGGACCAGTGCTACTGTGGTGAAGAAACTGTGAAGAGCAACAGGTCAGGAGCACAGGTTGCTTGCCTGATCCAGCTCGTCTGGCAAAACAAAACAAGACAAACAAACAAACAAACAAACAAACAAAAAAGCCTTGTGCCTCTGCAGAACAATTTATACTCTTTTTGGTGGGGAGGGGCTATCTTGGAATTCACTGTGTAGATCAGGCTGGCATCGAACTCAAAGATATACCCCTGCCTCTGATTCCTGAGTGCTGGAATTAAAGGTGCGTGTCACCATGCCCCTAGCCAGTTCCAAACACTTGAAACAGGGCAGCTGCCATTTCAGTGGGTGTGACTCTGTGGCCTTTTAAGGTGGCTAAGTTTTGCATCCTGCTGGGGAGTCCTTAGCTCAGCGCTCGCTCTGTTTGGCGTCTTGTTTCGTGGCTGTCTCCTCAGCTCCTGTAACCATCTCTCCTCCTCATCTCCGAAATCATATTTCTCTCACCTCGTTTTAATCTTGCCTAGCAAAGAGTGTTTTATTTATATCTCACATTTCATGCAATTCTGCTTTTAATCTTTTACCACCTTTTTATTATTTTATTTTTACCTTTTTATATTTTAGCGTTGTCACACTTTCATCCTTTTGCTTTTTGACATTTTTTTTGCTTGAACATTTTTTTTACCTTGTCTAGCCAGCACTGTAAATTATTTAATTTTTCGTCTTTCTTAATGCCTTCCCTTTTTATCGCTCTCCTTACCTAATTTTCTCCCCGTTATTTCCCTCCTAACCTTTCCCTTTCACTCTCCTCTTGCTGTCCTCTATCTTTCCTATTTTTATCCACGTACATATTTCTTTAATTGCTCATCAGTCTCCCTTAAATCCCTGGGTGCTTTTTGTTTATTGTTATCATTTATATTTTATGTTGGTTTTTCTCCTGTTCCTGTTGAGATCTTTTTTTTTTTTTTAATTTATGTCTGTAGTATTTGTCCCCTTAATAAAAAGTGAATCCCTGAAGACTGGAAGGTCATGTGGGGATTCCTGGGGTTCTTGCTCCCCAAAAGACGGGGCGATACCTTCCTGGCTCTCTTCCTCCGGCTTTATCAGCGGCTTGTCCACAATACCCATTCAACTTCTAGGGTCTTCAATGAGATTTCTCAGTGACCATGACCCTGGGGGCTGGAGCTGAGACCCAAGGGATAAAACTCCCCTCAACATGTATAAGTACTCCAGTGTCCTAGCCAGTCCTGGAAGAATAGGGGTATTTTATAATTTCTTCCCTGCTTCATGGTGCCCAGCATCCAGCCACTGAATGTATGCATGGTGAGTCACACTAGAGGGGAGGATGGTCTAGTATGGCCTGGCTGAACTGTCTCAGGTGTGGAGGTAGGGGAAGCCACCCCCATTCAAACACCATGGCAAGCTCCTGGTACTTGGGTCCAGGCCTCAGCCTTGGAAGGCTTCCTAAATCCTAAAGGGCCAAGATTGCTTTTGTGCAGAGGAACAAGGCCAGGTCCCCACACGTGGGCCTTACAAACTTAGTGGCCATATTCTGAAAGGTCTACTTGGGCCAGAATTGTCCCCAAAGGGGTCAGTCTGGCTGTGGCGAGGCTCCTTTCTCCTGGGATGGCTCTGGGGAAAGTGGAGGAACTGTCCCCGAGAGCTGTCCTGTGACAGCATGAGGGTCTGCTTTGAGCTTCTGTTTGTCTTTGTGCCCTGCTCAGGAGGCTGTCACACATGAAGAACGGACACTGCACTGGTCAATAAGGGAGGGCAGCGGCTGCAAGCTGCCAGGTGCATGGGCCCTAGGAGAGCCCACGAGCCACTTCCTGGTTGAAGTGGATCAGGAGAACAAGGACAGGAGGAGAACAGAAGGCATGGAGGACTCTGGCTGAACTGTCTCAGCTGGGGAGGCTCTAAGCATCATGGGAAGATGAGACCCACTGACTCATCAGAGAGAGGAGATGGGGTGTGGTTCTATTCAGGGGGAGAGTTTACAGCTTCCGATCTCGGGATTTATAAGCCCTTTGCCAGGTAGCATGTGTACAAGTTCCTGGGGCTCTCTGGGGTGGCCATAGCACCTGCCACAGCTGGAGGGTGTGGCTCATGGGGAAGAGGCTTGGCCCTGGGACTTGAGGTGGGAAAGCACACTCCTTGTGATGAGCAGTCAAGTCTCTCTTGTGGTCCTAAGAAAGCAGGGATTCCACCAAGCAGGTGGGCAAAATGGCAAACACAGGTTTCTCTTGGGGGATGGGGCGAGGTCCTGGGTTCTGACTTCCCTCTAAAAGCTCTCTGAACCTTATAGAACTTTCTACTTTCTTGTGATCCACTTTGCTATGGTCCTGGTCTCCTGAGAGCCTCCTAAGGGGTAACCAAGATGTGACAGGTGTGGGATGGAGGGGATCTCTCAAGTCAGATGGCCAGTCTACTTCTAGGTCAGATAGCTCTTCCAGCAGGGCCCGAGGCTCTTACCAGCACAGTGGTGACGATGAGTGACCTGTTGGTCAGAGAGTCAGTGACATTAGGACCTCGGCCTTTGGCAACCTCAGTGATGTTGAGACCATCAGCTGGACTCCACACCCCAACCTGGACCGACAGACAGACAAAAAAACCAAAACAAACAAACAAACAAAAAAACCAAAAAAAAAAAAAAAAAAAAACACAGATGCTGAGTCAGTCCTTCCATCTGCTTCCAATTGTCACAACCACTGCCTTTGTCATTGCAATTGTCTGTGTGTTTTGAGCGAACAACTCTGATGACAACTCTGCTGCCCTCCCTACTCTGAGGAGACTCCAAGGTGTGAAGTTTTCCTTTTCCTCTGCTGACAAAGTCTTGGCTGAAGGAAAAATGCAGAGGAGCTGCAGGGAGCTGGGAAAACAGAGCAAGCAGATGCTCAGCAGGACCAGAAGGGCCAGGGCCAGGGCCACGCCCACCCACCCCCCACCACCCACCCCTCATCCCGCAACAAGACACTGGCCTCCCAGCTGTTTACTCTGTTGGTCTCTTTCAGGCCAGACAACCGCAGAGCCCAGGCTCACTCTGGAATGGAGGTGATGCTTCCCCATTGGGGTGAGGGAGAAGTGCCCCACACGTGTGCACTAAGTGAAGGAGGAGCTGTGGGTGAACAGGGAGCCTCGGAAGCTGTTTTGGGTGGCAACGTTGAGTCCTAGCGAACTGCGTGCACTAGGAGCGAGGGCAGTTTTGCTTTGTGGTTTTACCTCTGACGTGGGCGCATACCCTGGTCGCCGTGGGGAACTCCTCACAGCATCCTTATGAATATAGAGTCAGAAGTTAAAAGTCAAGGATGGAGCGGTAGGTTTAACAGTCATCCCAGGGTGATGATGAGATGGCTCAGCAGCTAAAGACAGCTGCTGCCAAGCCCGATGACCTGAGTTTGATCCCTGCGACCTACTTGATAGAAGGACAGAACTGACTTCTGTCCTCTGGTGTCCACAGGTGCACAGTGGCTTGAGTCCATACGTGCATATACAATGAATAAATAAATGTGATAAAAAAAATTTTATAAGCCATTCTAAAGCCCTAGGCCTCTTGCAGGTGCGTGCTGAGCAAACTTCCCAGCTGGGGCCTCATCTTGGCTCCTCCTTGGCATCAACACACCCACTCTGTCCTTGGCCCAGTTGGGGGTACTCAGAAAAACTAATCAATTAAACAAAGAGGCCAAGAGCAAACATCCCACTCAGGGAGCTGTGCAGGACAGATAGCAGGGAGATGCGTAATTATGCTTGGGTAATTCTGCCTTAATCCTCCCAAAGCCACCGGCTGGAGCTAGCTGGATCGGCTCTGACCCAGCTTAGCAAACAGAGTGAGACAATGAGAGGCTGTGGCTGTGCTGAGGGTTCAGCGTGGCTCTCTGCCCGTGTGGGCCACTGAGGCCACAAGGAGAGGAAGTAGGAAATGGCAGGGAAGGAGTGGGCCAAGTTCAGTGAGGGGATACTGAGCAGAGGGCTGGGGGCTGAGCAAGAGGGCTAGGTGCAGAAGGCACTCAGCGAACACTTGTCCAGAGGTGGTTGAAAAGCGGCGAGCCCCAGCCCAGCAAGCTCTTCTAAGCCGTCACTGGGTATCTTGGTAGATCCCAGGCAGGATGCGGATGAAAGAACAGGCCCAGGTGGCTATGACCGGGAGCCTCTCTGGTGGGCACCCTGCAGGCCAACCTCCATCCAGGGATAATAGAGTTTTCCTTGAGTATTAGCTACGGTCAATTTGTACCAGCTGCCTGGAGGGCTGTTGGGAGATGGATGCTGCAGGGTGGGCTCAGATGGAAAGAGTGCTCCAATGATCAATTGCTGATGCCTGCCACGGGCACAGGAGCGGAAAGCGGTGGCACGTGTGCTATCCATCTACTATCCCTAGAAGTTGATGCTGCCCCTTGAGATGAGTGGCTGAGAGAGCAAAGCTAGGCGGCTACCTGTGAGCATGCCAGCCGCGCTACTGCCGAGGAGGAAGGCTGCTCTACAGCACTGGGGGAGCTTAAACAACGATTGAGGAACTCAACAGAGTCTGCCTAGGCCTGGAGCAGTGAGTGGGCCTCGGTGGTCCTAGGAAGGGAGGCCTCAGCCCTAGCCTTGGGAATTAATGCCGCACAAGAGGTGAAGCAGTCATGGACGAAGCGTGAGGATTCCTGGCTACCCATCCACTATACTGTGGATGAGAAGACCCAGGAGAAAATTGGAAAGCCGTGGCCATAGGAATATGGGGGCTAGCACTTGAGGCCAAGCAGAGTTAGGTCCATGCATGTGGGACAGATGTCACTTCAACAGCCAAGGCACCAGGGTGGGATGACACCCAGAAGTTTAGGAGGGGCAGGGACATGAGTCAACTGTGGGGAGCAGAGGAAACAGGGCTGGGTGCGGAGGCCAGTTGCAGAATTTCTCAGAGTCTACAGGGCCCTAATGAAGGGCTGCAGCATACTGACTCGGAATTGGGGAGCCACGGGCAGGGCAGCACTGGGCTTGGTGAAGCTCCATTATATGGACATTCAGGGTGGATGAAGGGGCTCAGTGAGGTAGAAGGCAGAGAACCGGGGTGACAGTGACCCTCGGTAGAGGCTGAGCCATGCATACAGGCGGGAAGAGAGGAGAAGAGTCTACCCTAAAGGCCCACAGGGACCCTTCTAGCCTCCTGGCCGCGGCTCTTCATATCTTACAAATGCCGTATCTCGGGGTTGGAGGGGAGTTCAGGTGGCTCTCAGGGACCAGCTGCAGTGGGATGGATGGGGCTGAGGCGCTGGCTCCTCCGGATGCTGAAAACTACGGCCTCAGCTTAAGTCCCCCCTGTTGGCCCAGCAGTCTGGCTTTTACAGCACATGCTGAAGGTCCCTGGGGGATTGTCACAGGTCACATTAGAACGAACAGCTCTCTGCTGGTCAGATGAGAGGCTCCAAGTCCGGATAGTCTTGCTTTCTTTGACTAAATGCTGGAATCAGCGGTCTGAGAAGCTGGAACTGAGGGGAGCCCAGACCCCAAGAATTTCAACATCTCTCTGAGGTAAGGATTTTCTCAGTCTCCCATACAATCTTTTGTTTTGTTTTGTTTTTCGAGACAGGGTCTCTCTGTGTAGCCTTCACTGTCCTGGACTCACTTTGTAGTCCAGGCTGGCCTCGAACTCACAGAGATCCACCTGCCTCTGCCTCCCGAGTGCTGGGATTACAGGTGTACACCACCACTCCCAGATAATCTTAATGCCTAAATGCCTCCAGGGTTCGTGAGCTTACTATCCCATGCAGGCAATCTGTGGAGGTTAGAAAAGTTTAACATGCAGGCCGTCATCCCTGGCCAAGCCCCGCAGGGTCTTAGAGACAGCCAGTTTGTGCCACAAATCTCTGATTGTGCTTCCCTGCCCGGCTTTAGCTCCCAGAGCGATGGCATGGGTGTCTGTTGTAGCTAAGCCACTGAGGTTGGCGCCCTCGAGTGTAATAGAACTCTAGGGTTTCCTCTGGTCCACAGCTCTGCAGAAACTGTGGAAGGTCAGCTGACTCTCAAGGGGGTGCCCGCAGTGGATCTTGCCCTTCAGCCCGTGGGCCTCAGCCTGGGCCTTGTAGAAGGCACTTCCAACATCCCGGGGCCCTCGGCGGAGCCTCCTCCGCATCCCACACACCTTCTCCAGGCCATCCTCCTTCAGGCTGATGATGTCCAGATCAAAATCAGTCCGCAAGCCACTGGTTTTGTTGAAAACAATCCGTCCAGTTAATCCTTCCCATTGAGCCTGCGAAGGGGAGAGGGCAGAGCGGCAATTCCTCGGGCTCATAAATCATCATTTGGTACAACTGTACAATGCTTCATTTTAATTACTCCTTGCACTGATACTGTTCCCCCAAGACCATGATTAATTAATAATCACCTCCATCATTGCTCGGGCTGTGGTGCGAGCCAGCGATTTCCATAAATTCTATTACGCTCTTTAGCCAGCTCTACATCTGCACCTTCTTGTGTACAACATCGATCTCGGACGCGCTCAAATGAACCCCCCCCCCC
>OU015754.1:58947329-58966599 GCA_907169655.1 Acomys percivali | reverse complement strand
TGATGCAATTTTATACAAGAGACTTGAGCATTGTGCAGTCTAGTTTTATGTCAACTTGACACAAAACTAGAATTATCTGAGAAGAGGGCACCACAGTTGAAAAAAAAATGCCTCCATAAGATTGGTCTACAGGCAAGTCTGTGGGGTACTGTCATGAGTAATGATTGATGTGGGAGGACCCAGCCCACAGTGGACGGTGCCACCCCTTGGGCAGGTGGTCCTAGGTTTTATAAGAAAGCAGGCTGAGCAAGCCTTGAGGGAGCAAGCCAGTAGGCAGCACCCCTCCATGGCCCCTGCATCAGCTCCTGCCTCTGGGTTCCTGTCCTGCTTGAGTTCCTGCCCTGACTTCCTTCTACTATGGACCATGATACAGAAGTATGAGTGAAACAAACCCTTTCCTCCCCAAGTTGCTTTTGGTCATGGTTTTCATCACAGCAACAGAAACCCTAACTATGACAAACGTCTATAGAAGTTACTATCCAAGGGGGTCCTGGAGCCAACCCCTACTATGACTACTATGACTACCAAGACCACTGTATGGCCTTGTGCCTCTAGGCCAGTGTTTAGGATGGGGAGGAGGGTGGGTAAGAGCAGGAGGAAGTAGGGAAGGGGGCCACACTAAGACGGCCAGAGTGTACCAATCTCGGTGAGAGTGAGCGTGGGGACTATCACACATTTTAACTTTCTTTCTCTTCTTTGTTTTGTCTGTTAGTTTAGTTTAGTTTAGTTTTTCAAGACAGGGTTTCTTTGTGTAACAGCTCTGGCTGTCCTGGACTCGCTTTGTAGACCAGCCTGGCCTTGAACTCACAGATCCACCTGCCTCTGCCTCCCGAGTGCTGGGATTAAAGGTGTGCGCCACCACTCTGGGCCACATTTTAACTTTCTCAGCAACTTTCTTTCTCAGCAACTTTCTTTCTTATTTCATAAGTGAGGAAAGAGCACTGAGGTGTGGGCAGCTTACAGGAGAGGTAATCGAGCCCCAAGGACTCTGCTTCAAGAGGCGGTGAGTTGGTCAGACAAAGAAGGCTTCTAAAGGATGTGGGCTGACTTTGTGGCCCACAGTCCACTGGCTCACCCTCCATACTATGGTGAAGCCTAAAGGTCCTCACTGAGGGCCAGCACCACGCTCCTAGACTTCCCAGCCCACAGAACTGGGAGCTAGAGAAACTCTTGTTGTCTGCGGCATACCCGGGATGTGGCATTTTGTCACATTGCCTGCTCAGAAAAAACAAAACAAAACAAAACAGGCAAACTCCTTAACCTAGATTAGAAACTCTACGCCTGCATCTTGCCTTCCTGTACCTACCGTCAGGTTTCACATCATAAAGGCTGCACTAGCTCAGTCTTGTCCTCCTTTTTCTAGCTTCTCATCCTAAGCTAGATGCTACTGTACATATCCCAACCACTGGACCAGTTTAGCTCAGAGTGTCTGTGGGCTGCTCTCTTAGACTGAGACAAGCATCTTCTTCCTGGAAGCTTCCCTTGGTTGTTCCTTTACATACACAAGTCCTATCAAAGACCTGGCTCTGATCTTGAGACTGCCCCCCTCCCCCGCAGGTTTTCATCCTAACAGGTAGCGACTGTTAAGGTCTGGGGGACTGACATCTCTACGAGCTCCTGAGCATCCTTGACCCCTGTGTGGAAAGAAGGGTCAGCCTGGCTAGTCACTTCCTGAGTGTTTAAATATTTACCTCCACCTTGGAGGAGGGTCTCTGTGAGGATGTAAGTTGGGTGTAGCTTGGTGAATTGCCTGGGAAGGAGGGTGAGCCCCTGATGGGAGTTTGCTTTCAAGATGCAGACCTGGGAGACCCTTTCCAGGAGGGGATGGAGAGCTAAGAAAGATTTTTTGCTTCGCAGTGGTGTATGCAAGTTTGGGGCTGGAGTTGAGCTTCTGGGACCATGGCCTTCTGGGACAGTTACCACCCTCACCCTTGTCAGCATAGGGCTCTGCCTCTTCCCAGTGTCAATGCTGACCTGGTGTCTTAAGACTTGACAGATGATAAAACAGTAGCCTTCCCAGGGCCTCTGACTGAATATGAAGTCAGACATTTCTACTTTGGTGGGGTGCAGTGGTTTCTCAACCTGTGGGTCTCTGCCCCTATAGGGATCATATCTCAGATATCCTGTATATCAAGTATTTAGGTTATGATTCAAAACAGTAGCAAATTTACAGTTAAGAAGTAACAATGGAATAATTTTTATGGTGTGTGTGTGTGTCGGGGGGATCTGTAATAAACAGTCACAGCGCGTTAGAAAAGTGGACAAGCACTAGTGGGGAGGCTTGTGTGCTGGTGAAGCCGCCTTCCCTGGTCACTAGCTGCAGCATTTGATCTGCCAAGACAGCCACAGCCTGCAGGGTGCTTGCTAGGTGCTTTTTACATGGCTGTGACCAAAATCCCTGACAGAAGAGTTCGAGGGAAGAAAAGCTTACAGTATTTCAGCTCACAGTTTCCGACAGTTTCATCCCATCACAGGAGAGCCGATGGAAAAGCAGTTGACACCACCACAGAGGTGGGGATGTGTTGAAACACTGTTCCTACCATGGTGGACCAGGAAGCAGAAGGCGCAACGGGAACCAGGAGCTGTGTATGACCTTGAAGTCTCTATTCATAGCAGCCAGCCCTACCTCCTTTGGTCCTAGAGCCCCCACACCCCTCCAACAAAATACTGCCACCAGCTATGGAGCAAGCACCCAACCATGAGCTGAGGCAGTCAGAGGACATTCTAGATTGAAGTCATAACAGGTTCTCATGGGTGACAGGGCTAGGAGTCACTTCCCTTCATGCCATTCTCCGGTCTGGGCTTCTCTACAAAGCTCCCTATGGCTACTGACACAGAGTAGCCCCCGTCCCTGTGGCATGAGGGCAGTGACATTGAGGAGATGGTGAAAGAGGCCTCTTTGTCCAGCTCCTGCTATTGTGGTTTTTGTTCAAACTGCCCTGGGCCAAGACCCTAAGTGCTCAACACGGTGAACTGTGGGTAACTTTGCTGCTTGGCAAAAAGTTGCATTTCCGATGCCAAATGTTGACACACTGAATTCAGTGTCAACTGGGGACCTTTTAGAAACATTCAGCATAACATAATAGACTAATTCATTAGCACCCCATGGGTCTGAATGGGAAGAAGCCGAGGCTCGGAAAACATGGCCTCAAGGAACGACAGATGAAAATATCTTTCCCATGATGTAACTGTTATTGCCGGGAAGTGGCATTAATTGTGATTGCTTATCTATTAATTTATTATAATTCTTTCTTTCTTTTTTTTTTTTTTTTCACCTCCAGGCTCTTACCTACACATGACATGCACCAGGGGCTCAGCTGGGGCTGATTAGCACAGGGTTATCTGGGAATGGCTCAAAGCTGGCTGACATCGATAATGGCAGCTGGGGTAATTAAAATGTCTTCTGTGTGGGGGAAGCAGACTTTGGAGAAATTTTTCGAGAGGAAGGGTTGATGGTGTGTATGTCCTAAGATAAATGCCAAATACCATTGCCCTTCCCAGTATCACTGCCACTGACCAATGGACATGAAAGGGATGAGGCACGAGGAGCCCTGAGCTAACAAGGCTGGAAGATGCTGAAGCTGGCAACAGGCTATGATCAGGGAGGAGGACCGACAGGGACACACAGTGGATGCTCTGATACCCGGAGGCTCCTGGGGTTGCCGTGAAAGACACTCAGTACACACTCCACCATAAAGCTGTCTGCTGTATTGTGGAGGCCACATACACCTGTAAGGGCCTGGTCACCTATGCCTCAGAAATAGGCAGGAGGAAGAACAGTATCCTGGAATGGCCACAGGGAAAGACCCAGAGTGATAACTAAGCCACTATCCCTGGTTTTTTTTGGGGGGGGTGTTGTTGTTGATGTTTTGTTTTTGTTTGTGAGACTCTGGGCAAGTCATTGGATCTCTCAGATGCCATTTTTTCCCCACCAGTTGGTGTGGAGCAGAAAGCACATCCTCTCCTGGTGGCCTGGAAAGGAAAGTCAGAGGATGCAGGCAAAAGGCTCAAATGTGGATGCTGCTGGGATTCATGAAGGCTCTGTTTACCCTATTAATGTCAATCACCATGCTGGACCATTATGGACAAACATCAGGAAGAGTCTAACTTGCTGGAGGGAGCTGGGGACACGTCAGTGACAGTTGTTGGCAGAGGGCTTGGCAGCCGGAAAGCATGTGCTAGGAAAATCCCTGCTGTCTGCTTGTTGCTGGGTCATCTCTCTCTGAGCCTTAGTTCCCACTTTTATGGGGGAAATGGGAGAGTTGCAGCTCCCTTGAGATTTGTTTTGAGGGATGGAGGACACACAGGAAGAAAAAGCAGGAGGTGCTCAGTGAGTTTGACACTTACATGGCAGTAAATACCAAGTGTTGTACTAAGCACCTCGCCACTGTCAATGCTTTGTGCACTCATCCTATCGAGTGACACTGCTATTGTCATTGTTTTACGAATACAGGCATGAGGAAAAGAGAGGGGAGATACCTTGCCTAAGGAAGTGAAGCATCTTTTTTTTGGTGGTGGTGGGTGTGTGCATGTATGCGACTGGTATGCATATGGTGTGTACACACACGTCTGTGCAGAGACCAGAGGAAGATGTTGGGTGTTCTGATCTGTCACTGTGGTCTTTTGGAGCCAGGAAGCCCTCAGGAATCTCCTGTCTCCATGCACTTACAGCCACAGCTGAGGGGCTAAGTGTGCGCAGCCACACGTAGCTTTTTAATGTAGGTTCTGGGGATTTGAACTCAGTTCTCTCAAGCTGAGCAGCAAGTGCTCTTAACCACTGAGCCGGCCCTCACCCTCCAAAGTGAAGTATCTTAATCCCAACCAGAGACACCAGAGTCCGTGGTCTTAACTGCCTGCTGCAAGTGATGAGGGTGAGTACTGATCTTGCTGATTACAGACTAATTTGCATGGCTGCCCTTCATCCCACTCAGGCATCACAGAGCACCTGCTGTGAGCTGGGCACTCCGCAGCCTTGCTCACAGAAGGAAGTTGCAGAGCTTGTGTGTGAGCTGTGTGTCGGGTCCATCTCTGTTGGTCCTCCCAGCTCAGAGCCAGGGATCTCAGCATTTGTTGAGGGCTGTTGGGTAAATGAACAGACACATTAAGGAAGCAAAGCCTAGGACGAGCGTGCATGGCGTGGGGATAGATGAGAAGTCTGGGATGCTAGTATGCTTTTTCTGAGACCTTTGATCTTGACCTCCATGGAAAACGACATCACTTTAGAAGGCACAGGGACCACGAGAGGTGCTGCCAGCTCTAGTCTTGGTCTGGAACGCTGACAGGGATTCAGTCCCTTGCTCTAAGCCCTGAGTGACTTTCTAGGACACAAAGTAGCAGAAAGTGACTAGGGTGATGTGGGCCCTTTGGGAGAAAGTGCCTGGTCTCAGTCCTTAGTTTTCAGGGTCCTTGTCTCCCCTTGGTACTTTCATCAGGTCTGATTCGTAGCCACGAGGATGGGCAAGGTAGCCTTGAGCTCTGCATGGGCACAGGGTGCCGTGGGCAGAGGGTGTGTGACAATCAGAGTATGCTGGTGACTATTCTGTGCTGGAGAGCATAGCAGTGCTGCCAGCAGTGGCCCACTGCTGTGGTATAAGTCTCACACTGGTCAACTGCAAGCTAAGAGTACAACGTGGAGCTGTGAGAACACGGCTGATTCTCTGACTCCAGTGGGAACCAGCTCCAACCCATCGCTGAAGAGCTAACCTGCCTTCTGGCCTTTGCGTACACAGTTTCCTTCTGTGTGGAATACCCTCCCTTCTCCCCCAACCATTGGTGAGCTCTTATTGGTCCTTCAAGGCGTAGCTCAAGCGCAGGCTTTTCTAGAAAGCCTGCCTCAAACTTCCCACCTCCTACCAGCCTTACAACTCTGAACATCTCCTTATGCCATGCCCCATGGCTGGCTGCCTGCCTGAGGTCACAGGCCAGCTGTATCGGAGCCAGATGTATAGAGGAAGACAGAATTGCCTGCTAGGTCCAGATGCTGGGTAAAGAATGGTGACTGGTGAGCTATAAATGAACAAAAATCATCCAGAGGATTCTAGGGCTGCAGGGGGGGGGGCTACGGCTACCAGTCCCTGAATGGGGGTGGCAGGGAGGGAGGGTGCGGCTGGCTCCAAGGCCTGGTGCCCTCTTTGGCACAGGACGCCATGATTCTGCTGATCTCAGACCACAGCTAATTATTCTAATGGGTTTAAATGGCCCTAAATGTTTTCAGAGTTTGGACAGGATCCATCTGGAGGCAGCAGGTGGGCTGGCCCCAGTGAGTGCAAGGGGCTGACTTTCAGCATGCACAGTGCAGGATCTAAGGTAGTCATTCCAGGTATGATAAGAGGCCTTTGACAGGTGTGGGAGGGAGGGCAGTCTCTGCACCACCAAGCTCTCCATCAACCAAGCTCTGCTCTCACCCCTGAGCCTGATCAACTTACTAGGCCCCCCAAGGAGGTAGAAGCCCATTTTGCAGAGGAAGAAACCAAGGCGCAGACGGCTGGTGACTTACCCAGGGGGCCCCCACACTAGTCCCCAGAGAAGCTGTTCTTTACTCTGGCTCCAGAGCCCGTGCCCGTGGCTTTTCCAAAGTAAGCAGGTCACAGAGATATTGCTGTGATCTCACCTGGAGCCACACCTACAGCCTTAAGAAGGCTTGGGTCTCCTCCAACTATAGCACTTGCCCTAGCAGGCTGGTCCAGGGCCCAGCTCAAGTAACCTTCATTGGAGGAGGTCCCACCCTTGCCCCCAGGACCCAGAGGTACGTTACCAGAGTGGTGAAGATGAAGTGGTAGTATTCTGTCATCATGCCCATGGCCATGGCCTGTGGGGAAGCAGAGTGTCAGCTCGCAGCATGGAACGGGATTCCTGGCAGCCCCCTGTTCACCAGGGGCAGGAGCGGGGGAGGCAGGGGACAGGACAGACTGAGGGCTGTGTGAGACTATCTGCTCAGAGCTTGGGTAGGACACAGACCCACTGGCACACAGCAACAGGATCTCACTGCACTGTGTAGCAAACTCACCTGGGGAAGTTTCCAGTGTTTTGGAGTCATAGTCTCCAAAAGACCCCGGGTCTGCAGGGCAGCGGGGAGATGCCCAGCAGTCTGGATTTTTTTTTGTCAGTGTCTCTGGGCCTGTCACTCTGACATGCTGACAGACACCTGGGCTGCCACAAGAGCCTGGCTCTATGTAGTTGAGCTCCCCGAGCCAGCGAGGCTCCAGGGGGATGTCCTTAGCATGAGTGTCCCCCAGGGGCAATGAAATCTCCATGCTTCCCCGATCCCATCAGGCCACACAGCATACCCCGCGCTCCTCTGGGGTTACTGCACAGCAGCACGAGGTCTCTGGGTGATATATCTGTGTGTTTTATTAGAAGCCTGTAATCTGTAACACTAATGACTGTAATGCATTTTCTACAGAGTTCCTCAGAAACCAGGGCCCACCAAGGGCTCTGGAGGAAAATGCCACAGGGTTAAACACCTTGAACTTACCGCATCATCTCTGTCACCCTCATCCATGCTGTGAGGGCTGGGAGGAGCTGGGGAAGGCCGCAGCCTCCTTTAAACTGCTTTGAGCTCAGCCTAGGGTCCTCATCTCAACTCTCGATGCTTGCTAGCCAGCCGGACACGGCTCTAATCTGAACTCCCAGCTGGATGACGTCAGGCCCTACTGCTCTTCCTTCAGCCACAGTTCCTTCACCTGTCACCTGTAGTAATAATCCCTGCCTTTCCAGGGCCAACGGGGAGGAACAAATACCTGCCGAGTGACTCTTCAGTAAGCCAATGTTATGGCTGGCATCCTGCTACACATGCAGGGAAGAGAGAAGAAGCCCCCGGACAGTGGAGGTTACAGGACTTCTGCATGGGGGTCCTCCACAGGGACTGGAGGGTCTCCCCAGGCCCAATGCCAGCTCTGTGCCAGGAACGCCATCTCTGCTGTCCTGTCTCACTGATGCCCCAGAGCTGTCTGAGGTGGGATTATGAATGAACTCTGTCCACAGAGGAGATGGTGGTCACACCCTTCTGTAACATGGAAGGCAGGACAATAGGGGAAAAAAATCTCTTCCTACCCCTTAGGCAGGGCTTCATGTATCCCAAGCTGGCCTTGAACTTGTAGTATAGGTAAAGATGGTATTGAATTTCTGAATCTTCTGCCTCTATGTCCAACTACTGAGATTACAGGCATGAGCCACCCTATGTGGATTACTTGGTGCAGGGGATTGAACTGGGGGCTCGGGGCCTCCTGTATTCTATGTGAGTGCTCTACCAATTGAGTGATATCCCCAGGACACCAGGTGCTCTCTGTGTCTCTCTTAACACCGCACATCATTACGTAGCCTAGACTGGCTTTCGTTGTCAGCATGAACCATGTTTGGGAATGGAGGACCCTCCAGTCTGGAGAACCATTCTTCTCTTCGACCATCATTGCAAAGCGTCTGCACGTTGTTGAAAGAGCAGTATCCCAGTCTTAGGAAGTAACAACAGTGCCTCTCCTGGCTATGGGAAATTAGTTACTGGGAGAGGCAGTGAGGCATCTGGGCACTGTACTAGGAAGACAAGGCCCTCCGTGGGGTGTGCCTTCCTCCCATGACCACTAGCATTCTGTTCTCATGCCTCTTGGCAGCCTGGTGGAGGTGAGCTAGAAAGCAGTGTTAATACTGGGACAGTCTGAATACTAGGACATGGCCCGGGACAGATCATACATCAACACAACTGGGGTAAATGCACCATCATACTGCGGGTGCATCTGAGGCACAGAAAGCCATGGTGGCCCCCAAGGTCGTACAGCCAGCTGGAGAGACAGCTAGGATGCTTTGAGGTCCCCTGGGAAAGGGGAGGTAGAGCCATGGCAGGTTCCCCAGCCAAACCCCTGTACACACAGCTTGGCTAGTGCTCACCCACCTACCTGCTTGAGGATCTGAGCTGCCATGGTGTGGCTGCAGTCGAAGATGATGCGGAACTCCCGGCCTCGCTTCATCTCCTTGAGTAGGGGGCGTGAGTCATCCGAATCGATGGGGAGCTGGCGAATCTTCAGGCGGATGTTGTACCTGGATGGGGCCATGATGAGTTCCTGCAGCCGGATGAGACCTGAGGGGCCCGGGGACACAGAAGACACACATGTACATACATGCACAGACCATTTCAGGCACATGCCTCTGTGAAGCCTTCCTTGTTTGCTCTGTTCAGGAATGTTTCCCTACCCTCAAACACGCCCCTAATATCTACACCAGCTTGCGGGGGTGGGAGACCCTCTTCCTTTAGCCTCCTCTGCCTGGCTCCCACTCCCCACTCACTCAGCCATGACTAGAGCCCCAAAGCACCCTGCCCAGAGCCTTGACGCTTAGGGAGTTCTCAAGCAACTTACCTGTAATTGGATAGACTTACTGTTTTCCTCTCCTCACACTGAAAAAAAAAAAAAAAAAAAAAAAAAACCCTCTCCCCCACCTTGGTATTTTGTAAAGCCACTTAATCTGGGGACTTCCAGGGAAAAACGGAATGTCACTTCCTGGAGACAAATGGCTTGCTTAGGTCTAATTAAGTTCATTTCCTTGCCTGTTTCAAGCTCCACTCTTGCCGACTCCTTTGGATTCTGGGAGGGAAGCTGCTGTGTGCTGCTCTCCAGTGCCCCTACCCAGGCTCACCGTGGAAGGAGGGGCTGAGCCAGCAGGTGCACGTTCCCTCCCTGCATTGTGTGTTCAGCTCAGACACAGCAGCTAAGCTTGGCTCACACACCCTAGTTCCACACCTAGCCCTGCCCCTCCCCTCTCCCCCTTACTCCCACCCCGCACCCCACCACACACATCCCAATTTTCCTTGTGACTCGGGAAGAATTCATGCCAGCTCTGGGAACAAAGAGCATGACCCCAACCTGGCCAACCAGTGAGTGCCTCCTCTGGGAAGAGCACCACGGAGTGGTGGTTGGGGGTGGGGTGGGGAAGCTGTGGCTCTGTGATTAACTAGTGCCAGGCAAGAAACAACTCTTTTTGTGCAAGTAAGGCCGTGTAAGTCTAGGGTCACCACATATGACCAGAGATAGGATCTATGAGGGCAGATGTCAGAGAAGATGAAGAGAGGAGAAAAAATGTCCCGATGACACTTGTTTGAACCTCTGGGTCAAAGGGTACCGTAAAGTGATGCGGTCTTCTAAGGTCTTAGTAAAATAAGAACTACACACACATCTCTGTGTTTCTTACACTAATGTGCATTGAATTAACGGGTTTTTTTTTTTTTTCGAGACAGGGTTTCTCTGTGTAGCCTTGGCTATCCTGAACTACTTTGTAGACACCAGGCTGGCCTCGAACTCACAGTGATCCGCCTGCCTCTGCTTCCTGAGCCTGTTACAGTGTTTCCTATCTGGGAAGCGTCTCCCCACTTTGACATTCAACTCTAGAACCCTTCCAATGGGATCCCAGCTCCCCAAGCAGTCCCTAGTGTCCAGGTAAGTCTGCCCATCCTCCCTTTCCTGGGGGTTGGCTTCCGCTAGCCTCCTGTGCCACAGGGACTAACCAAACCTCCCAAAGAGCTCTCTGGACGCACAGGTAGAAGAACTCTGACCCAACACAGGCCTCTGAGCTCCTACATCATCCTAGATGAGGGAGGGGGCCCGGAAGACCTCAGCAAAGGAGGAGCCATAAATGACCCCTGTCACACCCAGAAGCCTAACTTCTCCAACAGTTCTGGGTCCTTCCAGTGTTTCCGCTGGCCTCTCACATCCGTTACCTGGACGCCCTCCATGCATACTTCACTCCTGCCCAGCCGTTCTTCTGACCCTGTTCAGCATTAGCAGGCCCGTGGGCTCTGGAGACCCAGATCATGAGGACAGGGACAGGTTGGACGCTGGAGCGGAAGCCACTAGGGCCGGCTTGTCAGCCAAGCACATCGCCCCGTGCAAAGCACAATGACCCACATTCTCCAAGAGCAAATGTCAGACTTCTTTCCCATCAGTGTAGTCCCCAAGGAGACCGAGGCTCCTTCCAGCCCACCTCCAGCGGACCGGGCTGTCTGTGTTTGCCTGAGACCGAGCTTCCCTTTGCCTGCCTCCTTAATCAATCCCTCCAAGAATATCCACACTGAATCACGGTTGTTGGAATAGCTTTTTTTTCTTTTCACTTATGAAGCACTTTTGTGCTCATAGCACCCCCCCCCCCTTAACCATCTCTTTCCAGATCCTGGGAGGCACACGGAACAGGAATCTTAGAGCTGGTGGGACAGATAAGGAATCTGGGGTGGGGGTGGCACGCGCACAGAGGTTAAGGGGGCACCCTTAATTTTGAACCAGGCCACAGATGGGATCAGGTTTTGAGCAGCAGTATTTTGCCTTCTAGGCAGAAGAGACTGTTTTCTCCACCCCAAGGCTCTTTTCCTCTCTAAACCTTTTCCTTTCAGCCATGGCAGGAGTTTTGTGCACAGATTGGATTAGGAAGACGGAAACATGGCACAGCTCAAAGGTCACCTCCTCCACAGGCACTCTCCTTGAAGCTACTATCGTGAAAAGGATACGCCACACTCTTCGCCCCCTCCCTGGATCCATACCCTTTGCATGGAGCTGGCCAGTGCCCACCCACCAGGCTCAACACTGTTGTTTGGTTTGGTCAGTGCTGTATTAGCAGGCATGGTGGATCTCCATCCTGGCTGATTCTCTTGCTCCTTGGCCATAGTTAGAACAACAATGCCTGGATGAGCCTGCTGGAGGACAGAGAAACACATGGAAGAGAGCCAAGGCTGGCCTAGAGCTACCAGCAGGCAGGCAAGGAAGCCAGCTGAAACCAAAGAAGCAGCTGGCCAGGCCCAGTAAGCCGCTGACCTTGTGGACTCAGGAGCTAAAGAAATGTTTGCTGTTTTAGGCCACTGGATTCTGGGGGTGGCGGCTTGTCACACAGCTTATTGCAGAGAGGGCTACCAGAACGCATCCTCAGCTGGCATGCCGAAAGGAGTGTGGCAATGTGCCAGTCCCCATGACTGGTGAGAGCCAGTCAGTGGCCATCTTACTCCCATTTGACAGTGCCTAGGAGTAGCAGGTACGGGCTTCATGAGCTGTACAAGACTGTCTTCTAGAAGGTTCAGAGACCTTTCTTGTTGATATGGGGTATGAGTCACTTTAAGACAAATTCCTCTGTCTCCTTCCAGCTTGGGGTGTCAGCATCCGAAATAATGTCTGGAGCTGCAGCCACACCACCATGTCAAGGAGGAGAAGGACAAGAGGAGTCTAACAAAACACTAGAAAAGAGCCGGGCGTGGTGGCGCACGCCTTTAATCACAGCACTCAGGAGGCAAAAGCAGACAGATCGCTGTGAGTTCGAGGCCAACCTGGTCTACGAAGTGAGTCCAGGGTAGCCAAGGCTACACAGAGAAACCCTGTCTTGAGAAACCAAAAACCAAAACAAAACAAAACAAAAATTCTAGAAAGGTCCAGCCCCCTAGCCACAAGAAAACAAAGTGGCAATTACTTGAATTGATTTGAGTTGGATTGCCCCGTCAGTTAAAATGTGGACACAACCTTGGCACACACATAGCCAGAGCTTACTGAGCACACTTTGCTTCCCACCCCGGGGGTGGTCTAGCCTGGTGAAACGTCTTGATTGGAGGAGTACGGCTTCTGCTTCCTGCTATCTATTTTCAATGTTGTATTATTATTCAGTGCTGCTCTGACTCATAGAACCCATTGTTTCCTTGACCAAAGCCCATCTCTCATTGCCTCCGCTATAAGTACTTTTTAAACTGAACTAAATTGAGACAAATTGAAAATCGAACTAAATTAAATGCTAATGAAATATTGCAAGAAAAAGTACATTAGGAACCGGGAAGCTGAAGAAATGAAGGCATGGTCATCCCATGGTTTTATGAATGGTTAATCAGATTACAGAAGAGTGGGGGTGCTGGGAGTGCATCCCCGTGGTAAAGCGATGGCCTAGAATGTACAAGGTTTGATTTCTAGCATCTTGTACAGAAACAGAGTGAAGGAAATGGTACCATCTAGAGGTCACTGACAATTTCCGGCCATCAGAGCCAAGGACCAAGCGACATGGGTTTGTGAGTAGAGTAAAGGGATCAAAGTCAGGAAGTTCCAAGCTTAAGCATCAGCTCCTAGCAGCGCCAATAGCATGCTGCCTGTCATCCTGGCATATCTCCTTGCAAAGCCTTGCCCTCTCACCCCACGAAGCCTGCAGGCCCTGCACCCCCGGGGCAATGGTTTAAGCCAGCATCTGCTCTGCCCACTCTACCTGCGACACTACAGCCATCCTGTCCACATCTGTGTCTTCCCTTCCATTCGGCTCCCAAGTTCTCTTCTGAGCAACCCCCTGAAGTAAAGCCGCAACCTCCTTTGCTCCTGTGGGGACCATCCGTCCTCCGCCCCCACCCCCACCCCCCACCCCCCAGCTTGTTGCTGTCCTTCCAGCCTTCCTGGCACAATGCACTCTGGGGTGCCTGCTGAAACTCAGCTTTCATTATTCCAAGGCTACGCTTGAGAGCGCTCAGTGGTGCTTGCTTACACCCAACGTAGTCTGAGGCCTGAGGCCGGATGCCAGGCCTGCACAGCCCGGCGAATCCAGTCTGTCTCGCTTTCCCTGCTCACACTCCATACTCGATCCTCTTCCCAGGCGGGCTGGCTTCTCCACAACATTGTCCCACCTCCTCTGCTCTGCTCACACGGTTCCCTTCTACCTGCTCTGCCCAAACATGCCCTATCTTGTCTTTCTGCCCTTCTATTTTCAAGAAGCCAGGACAGAGCTCCGTCTTCTTACGGTGAATCAGCACACGCTAGCCAAGGCCACAAAGCTCTGTCCCTACCTAAGGTATATGACGCTCTTACTATTTGTGCTTGTCACTTGATCCTCAGCTCCGATGGCCACCAGTTACCAGTGCCCTATAGCTGGGCACCCACCCATGTTGCCCGTGGAGCATCCCATGGTGACAAAGACTCGAGCTGGGATCTCAGGGGTGGCTTTTGAGGACTGCTGGGAACTCTATAGCTATTTACAGAACTCTGAGATGGACAAACAGCATCCGGATTCATCCTGCCCGTGGGCTTCCAACCTCCTATCCCCCCCCCCGCCCCTGTGCCCCCACTCTCCCACCCCCACCCCTGCATTAGGAGGTAATCAAGAGCTAACATGGAGTTGCAGGTAGCTGAGAGCCGGAGGGCTTTTCAACACTAGACGCTCTACCTGTTGACACACACGGAAAGAACCAAACCAGATGGGTTAAGTGACTTGCCAAGGTCGCTGTCTCTGAAGAGGCTCGGCTAAAAATTGTGTTGAGATTCAAGTCTTTGGAAAGAAGTGGCAGGGGTGGGGGTGGGGGTGGGGGTGGGGGCACTATCTCTGTGCAGGATGACAGTGCTGGCCTTGGGCTCCGACAGACCTGTGGGGATGGTGCAGGCTGTGGTACTAGCTGCTGACAGTGGGCGGGGTCTGTTACCTTGCTTAATCTGTTGGCCTTGTTTCTGATTTACACAGAGTCACTGAGAGACTTGTGGAATTAAATGAGACTCTCTTGGCACTGCTTGACTCGCACTACACACAGCAGTCTCTCCCACGCACTCCTCTGGAGGTCGGCCTGCTCTGTCTCCAGAGAGCGAAACTCCTGAAGGCCGCTGAAGATGAAGGCAAGTCTCCCCTCTTCTCCTGATACACATAATGCACCCATAAGACACATTTTGCCAAGACAGCAGCTGAGGATTTGTCACAGACTACAAGGTCCAAAGGAAAGATCCAGGGTGTCTGCTGGATCCCTTAGTGGCTCTCCACTGCAGGTCCACACCAAGAGGAAGTAAAGGGTAACACATTATACTAAGAGAGTTCTGGAAGGTAAGTACCATGATAGATTTGGATGGCGAGGCAGGGCTAAGCGGACCCTGTGTGAAGGAATGAATGCTGATGTGACTCCAAGTCAGCAGGGCATGAGTGGCAGGCAGGGGCAGTGGAGGGGACAGGGGAGGGGATGGGGAGGATCTAGCCTCAGCTAAAACTCAGAGGCCAGGATTTTCCTTCCTCCTCACTGGAGGAGACTCAAGCCTGCAGCTCATTTCTATGAACCTGGCCTTAGCTGGAGTCAGCGGTCACGTAAGTACGAAGGAAGTGCGTATATGAGCACAACCAGACATGAACAGGAGTGCCTGACAGGCGAAGAATTGGGAGGAGGGTGCTGCGTGCAGGTGTCGGCAGGTTCAGTGGCTAACCTTCCCCTGGGCTCCGAGCCAGGTCTCTTAAGTCCAGAGATTCCCCGTGAGGAGATAAAGGCTCAGAGTGGCCACTCGGGCAGCAGGCGGGAGAGCTGGGATTCACACAGAGCACAGACAGACCTCACACCAGGCTGCACTGCGAGTAAACTGTGAGTGGGTGTGGAGAATATGGACACGCCTCTTGCAGGTGGGAGGGGACAGATGTAGAGTGCAGGCGGGTGTTGGGTGTGGCCATGGAGGTGTGAGCACAGGTCAGTGCTCAGCAAGTGCCAGTCACAGGTCTGCAGAGGAAGATGGTACAGGCGAGTTGGGGAGGGGAGGGTCAGGGGAGGGGAGGGTCAGGTGTGAGCCAGGCTGAGGTTGAATAAGGTAGGTGTGTGTGTGTGTGTGTGTGTGTGTGTGTGTGTGTGTGTGTCGGGTGTACATGGGTGTGAGACACCCCAGGTGCAAGAGTCAGTGTAACTGGCTGCTGTTGGTGTCTGGTATAAGGTGGGACCATCTCAAAGGCAACTGACAATCCTAATCTTGGGGTTCTGCTCCTTCACTCTTGCCTCCCTCCCACTGAGCCTTGGCAGGACTGAACACCCACCTGTACTGTCATCATAGACCACGGTGGCTGACCGCCACTTGAGGGACTGGACCAAGTCGAGGATGGCGTGGCTGAGAGAGGCGTAGTCAGGATAGAGGTTCACATAGAAGGTATCCTTGTTGTCCAGGGGGTGGTGTTTCCAGCGCAGTTGGATGTGGGGCACCTCCAAGGCATTGCAGATGGACTGGACAGCATTGGTGCAGGAGCCCTGTGATGGCCCGAAGATGGCTACCACACCCAGAGCCAACTGGTCACAGGCTGCAACAGAGGGGAGGGTGACACAGGCAGGGGTTAGTGAGGTGCTGTGTCCATGCACTGGGAGCGGTCAGTGATTTTTGACAATTGCATAAACACATGGGGGCAAAGATCCAGAGAAACGCTGTGTGGCGAGGACAACTCATGAAGTCTCAGTTTCCTCATGAGCAATGGGCTGTCACAGTGTCTCCTTCCTGTGATACCAGGGAGGTAAGAAGAGACCATTAGAAGGCAGCTGTGGAGTGCACTGATCCCGTAATCATGCTAGTCAACTGTGATGTCTTCGTAAGAGGCATCTCAGCTTCCAGGCAAACAGGAAGTAACATCTGCAGACTGGGGACTCCAGCTTCTACCTTTGGCCCTGGCCTGCTCCCCAAGACCTGATCTGCGCATCTCCTTTCTCTTTCAGCAATACTACCTGGATGTTTAAGGTGCCTCTTAGACCTGCGTTCCAGTTTTCATTTCTGTTGCTGTGATAAAATATCCCAAAAGCAACTTAGGAGAGAATGGGTTCATTTTTGCTCACAGTTCCAAGTTACAGTGCATCACAGCAATGGGGAAATAATCACAGCAGTGGCTTCAAACACCTAGTCACCTCACATCCACAGTCAAGAGCAGAGGGAAACGAACGCACGCACGTTCACTTTCTTGCTTGTGCTCAGTTCAATTTCTCTATTCTTACACAGTTTAGAATCTTCTGCCTAGGGAATGCTGCCACCCACGGTGGCCTGGGTCACCTCACATCTATTGATTAAATCAACAGGCATACCTGTAGACCAAGGCAGCAGACATGTCACTCTACACGTCTACTTGAGCCAAGCCACCATCATCATTTTCCTTCATTAGACACCAGAAAGAACCTTTCTGTGTCAGGAAGGCTGCGCCACTCCTTTGCTTTCCATCAGTGTAAAGGCCAAAAGTTCTTAGAGTGGCCCTAGAAGGCCTATTTACTGCAGCTTCTCTTCACCCCTGCTCCTATGACCACTGCTGCTTCCCTACTTCATCTCCTCCCTGCTCTGTCGATCTCACAGCCCTACAGCTGACTTCCAGGACATTCCCCGAGCACCGTAAGAACACTCATTCCCTCAGCTATCCGCCCGACTCTCTCCTTTCCCGCAGGTCTCTGCATCTGCAGGTCTTATAAGGGAAGCCATCGCCCAGCTTCCAAGAGCAGTTCCGATTCCCCAACACTCTGTAAGCTCTATACACTCCATGGAGACTTGCTTAAAAGATGCATAAAACAGGGCCTCCAAGACTAAATACTGACCCATTGGGAAGGCTGGCACATTGTTAAACAAAAATCTGTTTTTTTCCTTCTAGCATGATGAATACACCAGTCCCCATGCCATCCCTTCTCTTGTATATGCATACATGCACAAGCATGCATGTGTATACACACACACACACACACACACACACACACACACACACACCACATGTGCTAATTTTTTAAAAGGATGTACATCCTTGCTAGGATGCTCAGATTGAAGACTTGACTGAATGAATTGTGTCATTCCCCTGCACCACTCAAAAAAAAAAAAAAAAAAAAAAAAAAGGTCTGCCTCATAGGTCCCCACTTTGCTCTGACCGTGAAACAGGCAACCAAGGATACAACTTATTCCATTTTACAATTTCCATTCTTTTATGTGATGCTCCTATCCTAGACCAAGGGCCGAGCATCATGTTTGACTAAGTCAGGGGACAGTAGACCAGGCACAGGGTATGTGATGCAGAAGACAGTATTGAGATGCTGGTGTTGGTGTGGAGGACACAGCTGGTGATAAAGATGTCTATGGCATTACAGTCATAGAGATGAGGCCAGCTGAGATGACAAGAGATGTGAGTGGAGAGAGAGAAAAAGAGATAAAAAAAAAACAGGGCTGCTGTGGACCACAGTACCTGTGGCATGGTGCTGCTTATATAGAGGTTCTTGTCAGGGAAGTGATGGTGGTAAGGGCAGTAGGGGGATTGACGTTGGTGTTGGCAAGACCAGTGATGATGAAGATGCTGCAGTCATGGGGATGATGGCAGCAGAGGCAGGGATGGAGGTGATGGCATGGGTAGGGATGACAAGAACTGTGGTACTGATGTCTGTGGTGATGACAGATGATATCCACATTGGACTCCGTTCTCCTAAAGATACAGGGTCTAGAACTATTTGGCTCATTCCTAATTCCTACTTCTTTTTTTCTCATTTCCTCTCTCTACATCTGTTTCCTAGTCCCTCCATGTTTCTTCTACCTTCTGAGGATCTTCCAGGATGGAAGAGCTCTGCTATCAGCAAGGCCCAGGACAGGGATTATCACAGCATCAGCATCAACAACAACAGCAGCCTTGCTTCCAGATGTTTGCAGGGCAGCAGCCAACCTTGTCCTGGCAGTTCTGTGCATACGCTGCAGTAATTACATTATTTGTGGCTTCAATTTTGAATCCATTTTCTGGTCATTTTACAGTAACTCGATGGTTCACAGTCATTGTGGGAGTCCCCAACCTGAATACACCCCCCCTTTCCATGGCAATTGTAGTTATAGCTGAAATTATCCCAATCAATTTGTGTCTTAAAAGGAATTGAGCCACCCAGAGAATAAGTGCAGGCAGAGGAGCCTGGGGAGTGCTGGGTCGATTCCAGCCTGCGCTGGCCAGGCTTAGAAGAAAACCCAGTGCTTTCTGGGCTGCTGGCTCAGATCCTGACTGGCAGACATTCTTCTTTTAATTTTCCACAAAACATTTCAAAATAAAGGCAATAGTGAAAGTTCCTTTTAATGGGGAAAGGCCTCCCGGGCCTCAAGCAGGAGGAAGGACTAATTCAGCCAGAGCCGGTGGGGTAAGTGGTGCCAAGTTTTGTGTTGCTGTGTCCCCTTGCTCCACATGACCTAAGGTGGCTGAAGCCAGCTCACAGCAGGAGAACGGTGCTGGTAACTTCCATCTAGAAACAATTAATTATCACCGGATTCCTCAGAATTGGGCCTTAGTGCATTTCCTTAGAAGGGTCCTAACGGAGCTCCTGAGGAATGCAACCTGAAAAAAACCCCAAAGAGCGAAAGAAATACAGACCAGGGGAGTACGGAGCTCCTGGGAAGAGGGCGGTGTTCTGTGGGAGCTGGCCCCACAGAAGAAATGCCTAGAGGATCAGACAGGGTTGCTTCCGTCTGTGGAAGAGGGAGGCTACCTGCCAGATTTGAAAAACAAATATAATGTTGTATACTAACTTCCCCAACCTACATCTGTGTGTCTGTCTGTGTGTATATCTTTCTCTGTGTCT
>OU015754.1:58905959-58926232 GCA_907169655.1 Acomys percivali | reverse complement strand
ACACACACACACACACACACACACACACACACACACACACACACCTCTGGATGTGGTTTTGTGGGTGTTTCCAGAGGACGTTAAGAAGGAAAAACCTGCGGGATGGTGGCAGTGCACACCTCTAATCCCAGCACTTGGGAGGCAGAGACAGGCGGATCTCTGTGAGTTTGAGGCCAGCCTGGTCTACGAATGAGTTCTAGGACAGCCAGGGCTACACAGAGAAACCCTGTCTTGAAAGAAAGAGAAGATGGTGGAGAAGGAGAAAGAAAAAGGAAGAGGAGGAGGAAGGGGAGAAGGAGAAGGAAAAGACCTGCTCTGAGCATGGTTGACACCATCTTTAGACTGCAGCCCCTGACAGAATAAAAAGGGGGAAAGGAAAGAATTCATCTGAACCCTAACCGTCACCTCTCCCTGCTTCCTGACTGAGTCTGGTGTAACTAGTCATCTCATGCCATTGCCATGATGGGTGACATCTCAAATCACCAGCCAAGATAAATGCTTCCTCCCTTATGGCCACGGCAATGAGAAAGGGAACCAACACACCGACAACAGCAAACGCTGGTGAAGGTGAGGGGACACAGAACTGGGATTCCAGCTTCTTATAACACTCAATATCCAGCTGGGCGTGGGGGCCAGCACTCGGGGAGGAAAAGGCAGATGGATCCTTGTGAGTGCGAGGCCAGCCTGGTCTACAAAGCAAGTGCAGGACAGCCAAGGCTACACAGAGAGACCCTGTCTCGAAAAACAAACAAAGAAAAACAAACAAACAAACAAACAAACAAACAAACCTCAATATCTTTTTTTTTTTTTTTTTGAGTGAAGGTCTCACTCCGTGGCCCAGACTAGCCTGGCCCTCACTATGTAGCACAGGCTGGCCTTGAACTCATAACAACCCATTCTTTCTGTTTTAGTGTTCCGAGAAAACCAAACACATAATTGTGACTCAATCCAGCGGCTACCCTCTCTGGAATTTACCCAGAGGTGCTGCCAACTTAAATCCACTTAGAAGCCTGTACAAAGTTGTGTACAGCAGACTATTTTAAGATTGTTCAAACTGAGAGGCAACCATGCTGCTCTTCACTAGGTGAATGGACCAATGCACGTGGACATTCACACAGTGAGATAGCAGCCCAGGTTTACATCAAGCTAGGAAAAGATTGAAAAGATGTGGAGGAAACTTAGGTACATTGTACACAGAAGCCAGGCAGAAAAGGACTGCAAACTGGGTGTTCCAGCAGTAGTCTGCAAAAGGATCAGGTGGCAATAGTAAAATGATCAACGGTCATGAGGGGTTGGGGATGAGGATGAGAGCCTCGTAGGAGGACGCACAGAGGTATTTTAGGACAGTGAGGCCACTGGGTGACACTGCAATGGTGAACTCATGTCACTGTGGATTTGTCAGAACCACAGAATGTTCAATACTGAGGGTGAACCTTACCCCAAATCACACACTGAGAGACAGTGTGTCAATGCAAGTTCAGCACCCGTAAGGTAAGGAACGCACAACTCCAGTGCCTGGCATGACAGTGGAGGAGGCTATGACCATGTGAGAGCGGGGCACGTGGGAAAGCTCCATGCCTTCTGCTCCATCTTACTGTGAGCCTAAAACTTCCTCCCTCAAATGAAGTCTACTGAATAGAGAGGCGGAGGGATAGTCCAGCCAGTAAAACGCTTGCCTTGCAGTCATGAGTTCAATCCCCGGATGTCATGTAGCAAATAATAAAAATTACATTGCAAAACTCGAGGCATGATGGTGTGTGTTTATAATCCTAGTCTTGGGCAGGCTGAGGTAGGAGGATCCAAGGGGCTCCCTGGCCAGTCAGCCCAGACTACTAGGTAAGTTCCAGGCCCATGAGAAATCTTATCTAAAAAGGGTGGGTAGGCCCTGAGGAACAACACCTGAGTTTGTCCTCTGACCTCCAAATATACACACACAAGCATGTGTGCGTATATGAACATGCATGCGCGCGCACACACACACACACACACACACACACACCCCAACACAAGTTAAAATAAAAATAATGAAAGAAAAAAGGAAAACCGGGTAAAATAATGAATTGTTAAAGAGTAAAAAGCAAACCCGTCCCTTCTCAGAGGATTTTAGCCCAACACTCAGTTTTAATGCCTGAGGACACATGTCTGTGAACATTGTTGGCAGGCATAAACCTTCTCACGCAAGCGTAAAACGAGGTGAAAAGCATGCCCCAGATCATGAGGGGACATTTTCTCTGAGCGGTCATCTATAAATGATTCATTTCCTTCTCTGTGTTCTGCATCTCCTGAAAGTTCTGAACTGAGCGTGTGCATCGTTTCTTTTTTTCTTTTTCTTTTCTTTTAAAAAGATTTATTTTTTTCATTTTACAGTATTTTTCTTGCATGTGTGCCACCAGGCCAGAAGAGGGCTCCAGATCTCATTGTACTTGGTTGTGAGCCACCACGTGGTTGCTGGGAATTGAACTCAGGACCTTTGGAAGAACAGCCAGTGTACTTAACCTCTGAGCCATCTCTCCAGCCGCCATGTGCACCGTTTCTAACAAGGGGAGTCGCCACACAGCTGTGTTGATGTGCTTCATTGGAAATAAATGATCCAACTACCACATGACATGGTAATTCCGTGACTTTAAAAAAAAAAAAAAATCATTTGTGTGTAAGGATATCTTTAAGTGATATTTAGGAAAAAAAAAAAAAAAAAGAATCTCCTCAATGCCCTAAAGCCAGACGCTTCTCAGTATGTTAAAACTCACCTGCACAGGGAAACAGGTCCTGTGCGTAACAATGAGGATAAAGAATGATGAACTACAGTGAAATTGCTTTAAAACAGAGGAAGAGTGGATGTGAGGGGGAGTGTGTAAGGTGGGAGAGGACCTGGGTGCAAAAGACAGGCCACACAAGGGGCACACGCAAACACAGTTGATTGATCTCTTCACAAGCATGACACAGTCTTCATGATAAAACCTCTTTGAAGGTCATGGTGTCTGAACAAGATGCAAGAGACTCATGGTTTTACCTTCAGAACAGACACAAACAAGAACAAAAGAAAAAACCTGAGTTCCAGGTTTAGTGAGAGACACCTGAGGACCTACTTTGACCTCCATGCATTGAAACATACACATGCATGTATATCCCCAAGACACACACACACACACACACACTACTTACAGGTGATACTTATTACTGTCCCCTTAAAAACTCAAGGGAACCAGATGAAAACAGAAGCAGCTAAGGCCCGGAGCTCACTCAAGGGCCAGCATACGACTAACCAAAACATACAGCCTTCCTACGCCGCAGCCATAAACAGCAAGGAATTGCAAGGAATAAAAGAGACCCTACTCACAAAAGCAACAAGGGAAAAAAAAATAGTAAAATGCTTTACAATAAATGTGCGATTCCTCCATCACACCAAGTACAAAACTTTACTGGGGGACATAAAAGAAGACTTGAATAAATGGGGAGACATAACTTACTCCCGGAAGGGCCGGCTCAATATTGTAAAGATGTCAGTTCTCTTCAAATTAATTTATAAATTTTACGCGATTCCAATTAAAATAAAAAAGGACACACCAGAAGGACACACACCAAAATGTTAACAGTGCTACTTTCTAGAAAGTAAAAACACATGGAGCGTGCACTTTGGCTGTTGGTTGGCAAGCTTTCCGTGCCGAGGGGAGGCTCAGATGGTTTGAGAAGTCTTAAAGGCTCTTAAAGAATATTTAATGGCATAGAAAGCAGCCATCCTCTTCCTTCAAAGAACTGCAAATAATATCATACGATACTTATTTATCAAATGAAAGTAAGGTTTAAAATGTTATTTATAGCTACAGGGGGGGAAAAAAGCTGGAAAGATTTGTATCCAAATGTTACTATGGACTAAGTCTGGGTACAAGGGGTTAATGAAATATATTGATCTTTGTGTTTCCAATTATTTATAGCAAATATGTACTGTTGCTTCAAAATAATTTTTTAAAAGTGTGTGTGTGTGTGTGTGTGTGTGTGTGTGTGTGTGTGCATGCTGAGGAGATGGCCCAGTGCGTAAGAGCACTTGTATGGTGAAATTTGAGTCGCAGCATCGATGTGAAAAGCTGGCAGTAGCAGGAGACCTTGTGTGAAGGGAATGAGCCAGAGACTGACAGCAGGACACAGAAAGTCTTCTTCTGGCCTCTGCACACACATGCGCATATATGCTAAATACAAAAGCAAATAAATGGATAAATACCAGATAAGAGCTTTGTAAAGCAAATTGAAAAAACAAAACAAAACAAAACAAAAAACACCAAAACAATCCTAACCAGCACTCCAGAGGCAGAGGCAGGCAGATCTCCCTAGTTGAGGCCAGCCTGTTCTATAGAGTAAGTTCCAGGACAGCCGAAGCTACACTGAGAAACTCTCTCTGAAAACAAAAAAAAAACAAAAACAAAAAGAAAAAGAAAAAGAAAAAGAAACAAATAAACACAAAACAAACTAAAACCAAGATTCTGGTTGCTTCATATAAGAAGAAATTCCTGCCACCCCCTGCACATCCTAAGGCTGTTGAACACAGCCCTTTTATTTTATTTTATAAAGATTTATTTATTTATTATGTATATAATGTTCTGCCTGCGTGTGTGCCTGCCCACCAGAAGAGGGAACCAGATCTCATTATAGATGGTTGTGAGCCACCATGTGGTTGCTGGAGATTGAACTCAGGACTTCTGGAAGAACGGTCAGCGTTCTTAACCTCTGAGCCATCTCTCTAGTCCAGAACACAACCCTTTTGACAGGCCTCCACACACTCTGAGACTTCAGCTCTGAGAAAACTCGCTGACCTCTGCCCTGTGCCAACTGCCACTGTACCCTCATCAGTATAGGTCATGTTTTCCAACAATGCTGGCTGACCATAACCAGCGGGCCTACCGCATGTATGTTGCTCCATTCTTACACACGGCAGTAGAGAGATTGCCCATTTAGGCTTCAGAGACAGCATGCTTTGTTCAGACTCAGCCATCTCTACCAGAGGACTCTCCTCCATGTCCCCAAGACTTGTCTTTAGTGTGTAGAATAGGGTACACACTCAAAGCTGAGGCCTCAGCTTGACGCGTTGAGGCCTCAAAAGGCAGCCATTACAGGAGGAAACAGTGTGATGTAAAAAAAAAAAGAAAGAAAGAAAGAAAGAAAGAAAGAAAGAAAGAAAGAAAGAAATAAATTAATTTGAGCCTCCATATCCTAGGGCAGGTGCCGAAAGCCTTTCCTTGTAGAGATTCAGAGAGCAAACATTCCTGCCCTACTGGGCCAGTTGATCTTTGTTGCAGTGACTTAATGCTGCCATTGTACCATGATGGCACCCCGGATGACATAAACGCCAGTGGGTGTTTCAATAAAACGCTAAACCTTAGCTGCGGCTACCTTCCCCCCCCCCCAGCCCTGCCCCTTCCTCTAACCTACCTTGCTCATCCCTCTGCTCTATAAACACCACAGAACTGCATCCCTGAATCAGGCCCTGCAACCATGCGATTTGACCTATGACACAGATGACACTTTGAAGGGGCGTACCAACCGCACTTCTCTTTCGTTGGTGGGAGTGGAAAGGTGTCGCTCTACCCGCTCCTTTCTTGGTCTAGCCATCCTCTGCACACCTCTGTTTCAGAAGCCAAGATGTCTGGTGGGCAGATTGCCGATCCAAGCCCCGCCCCTGTGAAGCAAAGCTCCGCCCCCTAGGGCAAAGCCCCACCCCTTTGGTGTACAAGCCCCGCCCCTGCGAGGCACACGCTCCTTTGGCTTAGGCTTCGTGAGAGATCTCCTGCACCACTTGGAGGCAGCTCCCTGATTCCCCTGGCTCATCTCCATTCTCTCCCTTCCCATACATTCCTCACAAGCAGTATTTAAAGAGGCTAATAAGTAGGTTGGCACCGTTGATTAATGCACAATCTTAATCATGATTGCATAGTGTAATTGGCATTAATTTGAAGAGCCAGTTCATTATGAAAATAATTGTCAGTGCTTTCTGCTTTAATAAAATGAAGGAATGACACCAGGGTTGCTGAGGAAATGGGATTGTGTGTGTGTGTGTGTGTGTGTGTGTGTGTTGTCCCAGAAGATGTGAGCACGGATGGCTTGGGGCACAGCTGGAACACAGTAGTCTTCAAGCAAACCCTTTCCTGGAAGCCTAGTGTGTAAAATAAATGAATGTCCTGACAGAAACTGACTGTGCACGAGGAACACACTTAGTCCAATCCCCGCTTTGTCACACACTCCTGAAGACCTCTACATCCCTGACAGACAAAAACTAGTGCCCCATTTTATACAAGAGAAATGAGAGGCCTGGGAGCACTAAGTATATTGTTAGTATGACTAAGTGGCGAAATCTTTTCTGCCACGAAAAGCAGAGGTATTGCAGGGCCGGCTCCTGCCAGTTTTTGAGAGGCAGGAGTTAAACCTTCAGGGGCTTTCAAAGCCAGAGCTTATGCTTCCTGGCAGCTTGAAGGCAGCCATAGCCAGAGAAGTGACACCACAGAAATCAGCAGAGGCTACCAAAAGGGCTTGCTCTGTGGACAGAGCTTTGTCAGCAGGATGCTGTTCATCACCTGGGCTCTGAGATGGCAGGGTGTCACAGCCTCTAAGGAGCTCTACAGCTTTGGAGGCTTCACCTCACACAACATGCAAAGCACCATGCTTACCTTTCACCCCTGACCCAAGGCAAGAGGGGCAGAACTCTCTGAATCCCTGGAAAGCCTTCTATATTGCTCCTTCTCCTTCAGTATGTAAGAGGATGTTTTCAGAAACATCGTAGATTAGATTTCTGTGTGGTGCATGTTTGTGGGGATGTATGCATATGTGTGTGCATGCATATGGAGACCAGGGGACAACCTTGGAAGTCTTTCTCAAGATCACTGTTCATCTTATTTTGAGAGAGGGTCTCCTATTGGCCCAGAGCTCACAGAATAGGCTCAGCTGATAGACCAGCCAGCTTCAGGGATCTTCTGGTCTGTCTATTCATCCCTGGGTTTGGTGGTTTGAATAAGAATGGTCCCTCATAGACTCAAGTGTTTGAACGCTTGGCCCATAGGAAGAGGCACTATTAAGAGGTGCGGCCTTGTGGAGTAGGTGTGGCCTTGCTAGAGGAAGTGTGTCACCGTGGAGGCGGGATTTGAGGTCTCACTTGCTCAAGCTAAGCCTAGTGTGGTTTACAGTCTACTTCCGCTGCCTGCGGATCAAGACGTAGAACTCTCAGCTCCCGCTCCAGCACCGTGTCCGCCTGCATGCCACCATGTTTCCCACCATGATGATAATGCACTAAACCTCTGAACTGTGAGCCAGCCCCACTTCAATGTTTTCCTGTATAAGAGTTGCCGTGGGCATGGTGTCTCTTCACAGCAATATAAACCCTAACCAAGACACTGGAACTATAAGCACATGCCTCTGGGCCTGGCTTTTTCACATGGCTTCTGTTGGACTATACTCAATTCTTCATGTTTGCATGACAAGCACTTTGCTGACTGAGCTCTCTCCCCAGCCAAGTTCCTAGATTTTCAAGACTGCTTTTTAAACCCCTAGGAAGGTACCTATGTGGTAGCATCTCTTGCCTTCTACACAAAGAAGCTGTGGAAGCATAGCCAAGTCGCCTACGACTGTAGATACCATTATGGAAGACAGTTGTTGGCTCTGCACACCTAATCATCAAGGCTACAGGCCAAGAGGGGATCCACTACCCCGTATCTCCAACTCTTTGTAATCAAGATGGCCCCAGACAGTTCCTGGACAGGTGGGACGGAAAGCTGACCCTCTTGCTGAGGTTTCCCTTTAATTTGGCCCTTGCAGAGGCAGCTGAGCCAACAGCCCCTGACAACAGCGAGCCTGAGAGATGCCGGCCAGCCCTGCAGTGACTGACTAGCAGCTGGGCCCAGGAGAGACACATGTGTTACGAGGATCTTCCCTGGGATTAGCCTGTCCTTGGGTGACAGCCCCGCGCTTTCTATTCAGGCTACTTTGTTCTCTTTCTAAAGTTTCTCGGGTGTCCTAGAGATGAACTGACAGGCGGGTTGGTGCAACTTTTGCTAACTCTTTTTCCAGGCTCTTTCTCTCCCTATCCAGACACGCTTCTGCCTGCCTGAGTCCCTGCAGCTCCTTGCACTGCCATGGCCTGGGAGAATCAGGTTCTGATCCCAGGCAGGCAGCCTTTTGTGAGCACGCTGAGGGGATGTGTGCCTCCGACCTTGCTTCTCGGCCTTCTCTGGGCCCTTGTCTCTGTAGGAGGAAGGGTAGCGAATAAAAGAATATGGCGTCCAGCTTTCCCTGTTGGACACAACATAGATGATCCTGACTTACAATAGTTTGCCAAATCTATGATGGTATGAGAGCCAGACATATTGAGCAGTGACTGTGTTGGAATTTTGACCTTTGACCTGGCCCTGGCATAGCGGTACTCGGCACCACACCATACCGTTGTGATGCTGGAAGCATTGAGTGGCATTTCTCAGTCAGCTGCACTCACCAGACAGAGGAAGATGACTGATACACCAGTGTCCTGCATGTCTAGCTCCAATTCAGTACAGAAGGGGGCGCATGTACGTGATGCGTGTTGTTTGTACTGACAATGGGTTTATCAGGACATGCCCCATCAGAAGTCAAGGGGCATCTGTCTGTGGTTTAGAAAGGCTGAAAGAGCCCAGCAGAGAGGCCCAAGTATGGGCTTTCGGCTGTTCTGGGAAAAGAGACATGAGATGTGTCTTTCTTCTCATTCACTCACTCACCCATTCATTCACTCATTCATTCATTCATTCATCTGCATACTCATTCAGTGCACAGCTAATCACTAGCCACGACTGTGAGCAAGAGGGCACAGTGTGGCTACCAGGTGAGGATGAGCAACAAAAGCATCCTGGGATTGCAGGAGCTCAGGGCTATGACAGGAAACGACTGTGGGGCGAGAATATAAGCACTGCAAGGGCTCCAGCTCTCTTGTGATGAGATCGCTTGAAACAGCTGGGGACTCAGGAGAGACAGGGCTGTGGCCCTTATAGGGGAAGCAACCTGTGACCCTTCCCTGAGCCCAGATGTGAGAGAAGCATGGCAGCCAGGTGCAGGGAGACTGACCTTGGTCCATCATGGATAGAAGGACTTGTGCCTGGACAGGGCAGAGAGGGAGAGAAGGGAGGAGGGTGGAGGTGTGTGCTATAGGCACTGCTATTCTGGAGTGGGCCAGTGGCGGGCAGAGGTTGGGTGTGGGCTCTGGGAAGAAGAAAAAGAGATGCACTGAAGATGACTCCAAGGCCCCATCTAGGATAGTGTAGAGTTAAGTCACCTTGCATTGATGCCACCACTTCTCCACTCGCATGACCTTGATCAAAATTCGGTGGCCCTACGCTTATGTTGCTTTGTCAGAAATGGGGACGCTGGTGGTGCTTACCACACAGGGTGTGCCGAAGCTTTTAGTAGCATAAGCCAGCAAACAGGCTTGGTCAGGTCTCAGTAAGAGTAGGAAGTTACACTTATGGGGTGCTATGGCAGCTGAGGACCTACCTTCGCCTGAGATTCAGATATCAAGAATAGTGGCAGTTCAGTTCTGAGGAGGGTCTGTACTCACCCCTAAGGTCCCAATGGGGGACTCCTGATTGAGTCCCGGGGCCTGGTGTCAGGTTGTTTTAATTGATCCGGTGATATGCGGAGCTTTGTCTGTACAACTCAGAGACACGTAAGTCAAATACTGGGACATCGACCATGTCAAGGGGATGGCTGCAGGCTCCTGAGCTGCCTAGAGACCATGATGAGGGATGGCCTGTCATCAGGCGGAGGAGCCAGAGGCTGGCTGCTGGGGAGAGGGCCGCACCAGGTGCTGTGGAGGGGTCTGGGGAGCAGCAATATGCCCTTGCCGGAAGGCAGCAGGATCAGAGATCTAGAAATACCACACGGGGGTTTTCTGGAGCCAAGCAGGGCGCCCCCTCTCCTCCACTGACTACAGAGCAGCCCCATAGCCCACCCTCCTGCAGGCCTGCAGAGAGCTGAAAAGCTTAAGCACATCCTGAATGGCTTGCACCCCTCCCCTCCAGCCCTAGCCCTTCAGTGCAGACCATCCTTCTCTCTCAGGTCCCCATCACTACCCCCACCCTCAGCTGCCCTTTACTCGTGACTTTCCTCAGCCAGAATGGCCCTTCCAGCCTCCCAGTTCACCCTCCCTAACCAGCTCCCGCTTCTGTTCTGAGCCTGGATGGCATTCAACGCTTTTTTTTGTTTTTGTCCCACCCGGAGGCCATCAACAGACATCAAATCCGTGTCCCTTAGCATTCTCTATCTCTGACATTCTCCAAGAAGCACACGGCTTGGCCAGTGAGGGGACAGGCTACAAGTGTCAGCCAGTGACCAGGCCAGAAGCAGCTTCAACCAGGAGGTGGAGGATGTGAACAGACATACAGCTCTTAGTCCCCAGGGAGCTCTGTGCTGAGCATACACAGCCCATCCAGTTTCTCAGACGGTCCTGCAAGATGGTGGCCAGGGCCACAGGAGACCTTAAGAGCCCCACAACTTCTGAGCCCTGCTGGCGCTCTTCCTTTCCTATCTGGCCTCCCAGCATCTCAGGGTGCTGCTTCCGCGGGGTGTGTATGTGTGTGTGTGTGTCATTTTCCTGACAAACTTTCACACCTTCACCCTTGTCTGAATTAAGGAGTCTCGTAACCACCAGAACTCTTCCCCATGTGGGGACACTCTGTAGAGACAGGGTGTGCGTCCTTCTCCACTTGCTCCTCTCTACTTACTCTGTGGTTGTCTGTCATTTGCAGGGTAGATTCAGCTACCACCCAATCTTACCCAGAGTCTAACACACTAGCAGGGAGGCCATCGAGGCACATTGTTAAGTAAATGCACACAAAACACACACACACACACACACACACACAGAGAGAGAGAGAGAGAGAGAGAGAGAGAGAGAGAGTTTGCTTTATGAAGCTAATTCCAGTTCAGACTTTGATATTTACATGACAAATCAGACAATATACAAATACCCTTAGGGCCAACAGCAATGAATATACCTAGCCAGGAGGACCATGTTCCTAAAGTTCTTCATCCCTACCCAGTACACATGAGGAAGCTGAGGAGGATAAGGTGCCCTGGCCCACCTCTGCTTGGACAAGGTTCAGTGACCACTGACTGACATGTGGGTAAGTGGCTGCAGAGAGGCCCTGCCAGTCACTGGTGGTCGTTGAGGGAGTTGATCTCTAACCCAAGTAACATATGTCTGTACTCTAAACAGGCGCCTGCTGGAGAGAAATGCCAGGACCAGGAAAAGAACGCTGCCCCAGTGGCCACTGGGAAACTCCAGTGGGAAGAGGTGAGATGGGGCTGCTCAGTGTTAGATGTGATCGCTCTCATCCTCGTCTGTTTTAAATATCAATTGCTATGCAGGTTAAACACTTATTCAGATGCCTTTTAGCTTAAAAGCAAGCTAATTGATCTCCGGAGATCGAGAATGAACAGTGAAGAAACTGCACTAATTATAGAATCAACTTCTACTCTGTTTTGTTTTGTTCTTCTCTGACAATGCTGCTGGAGTGACAGAAATGGGCCTGGGGGAGCAGAAAAACACATGTTGTTTTTACTGCTTGCTGATATCCAAACAGGTTCCTCTCCTCCAACAGGGTTCCTAGACTGGGAGGAGCCCCACGCCCAGACAGGGCTCTCCTGCAAACTGCTCCCAGACAAGAGCCCTCAAAGGCGGAACTGTAAGATGCTACAAACGTGTGTGAGGGTGTCCCTAGCCAGGATCCACCAACATTCCCTACCCTCAGCCCTGCATTACTGGACTCCATCTTCTCAAGTGGGAGTGGTTTGCTTGGGAGGCCAATGGAGCTCAGTGCTGCCTGGGCAGGGGTGGGGGTGGGGGGCTTCCGGTCCTTTATCGGGCAGTAGGAGACAATCATCCGCAGATATGAAAACTTTTTGAGTTGTGCTAATGATGGTCAAAGACTCTCAGAAGTTGAAGCGTCCAGATCTCGCACTTAGGGGTGCACTATGACAGCTTAGGCAAAGATTTCCGAATCAGAGCGTTGGGCTTCTTCCAGCGTCTCTCCATCTCTACCTGCTCTAGGGCGTGGCTGGCATAACCCCGCCCCTGACACACCTTGAACTCTCCACCCTAGGGTCAGGGGCTCCCCCCTCTCCCTTCCTATATAATCCAGACATTTTGGTTCCCCCCCCCCCTTCTCTCACTTTCTTTTTTCCCTCTCCCTCCTCCTCCCTTTCTCTGTATCTTGCTTCCTTTTCTTCTCTCTCTATCTCTGCAGGCCTCTCTTTTCTCTCTCTCTCCCCCTCCCCCCTGCACGCACCCAGTAAACTTGCATTTATACACTTGAACTTGTCTTGCGTTAGCTCATTTCGGCACCTTCAATAAGGTTTATCACAGAGGAGCTCTGAAAACGGAAACACTGTCCATCCCAAGCATCTTGGATAATGGCCACTCAACCTTTGCCCTGCAAGGGTGCATTCCCCTCTTCTGTCCTGCCTGGGAGACCTCCGGGTCCTTCTGCTTTCTCTTCTCAGGCCAGGCCAGGCTCCGACTCCACCTATGGATCCCTGAGGTGGAGCAGAGATTGAGCGTCTCTGGCTTGTTGAAGGAACCGCAACCTCAGCAGCCACAGAAAACCACAATAGAAAGGGGAGGAGGGCTCTTCCCGGCCTCTGCTCTGCTCACTGTGCAGTGAGCCTCCTACCCCGCCACACCAATCTGATGAGCTCGGGAAAATCTTTTCTGGCAGATCATCTCACCAGAAACGCGCTTTGGGAATCGCTGTGTTCCAGTGATTTGGGCCAAGGTTTTCCTTTCCCTTTGCTTCTGAGCCAGGAGACATGAGGTCTAGGGCTGGTTTCTCCAGGTCTCAGTCTGCTCCACACACACACAGAGCCCAGCCCTGGGCCCTAGCGAGAAACATGAAAGGATGCAGAGAAGAAGGGGAGGTCTACTTATCCCCAGGAGGTACTGTGAGACTGGTCCCTCTTTCTCTCGGGCTGATTCCCAGAGCCAGGAGGCTGGCTGCTTTCAATACAGCCTTGGAGGTATGATTACTCACTGGGCTCTCATTAGTGTGCTGATGTGTGCGCACACCTGGGCAGGTGTGGGCACACATCTTGCCTAGGTGGAAGCCCAGCGGGGTGGAAAGCATGGGGAGCCACTTCATCAGCCTCACGCTTTGTGCCTTCCTCCCCAGGGCCCTCGGCTGAAATAAAGAGATTCTGACTTAATTATGATCATTAGCAAATGAGGCTGCTTGAGTCTTCACAGGCTTGCGGCTGTTCAAAGGAATCCCCAGTGACCTTGTCGACCACTCACACCAGTGATAGAGATGTCTCCAACCATTCGGCTCTCCCCTCACTGAACACTCAGGGAAGCCAGCACCAGGTATCGGGCACATGGCCCACAGCTAATAAAACAGTGGGGAGACTTCTACTCCAACATCTTGCTTACTCTCCAAATCTGTCATGTATTTCACAGTACTGTCTTTTTAAAAAAAAAAAAAAATTCTGTTACATTACTTATTGGACTCTGTGTGTGAATGCACGCACCATATCACACGTGTGGAGGTCAGAGGACAACCCGTGGGAGTTGGTCCTGTTCTTCTACCACGTGTGTTCCAGGGATCAAACTCAGGTCCCCAAGCTTTGTGACAAGCCACTCGTTCATGATAGTATTAAAGATGTTCTCTCTGTCTGTCCCCCACCTTGCATGGTAGGTTATAAACTCTGTCAGTGTGTGTGTTTGTCTGGTCTGTCTACAACACAGAAGGGAGAAGGGTCATTCCATAAACATTTTTGAATATAAATGAATATGCATGAAATCTATGGATTTGTATAGTTAGGCATTCCATGGCTAGCCTCCAGGAAGATAAGAAGTGGAATAGCAGTTTCGAACCAGAGCTTCTGCCTCAGGGGCGGGGCAGAAAGTGACACTGCACAAGGTTAAGACTATAACCCAGACCTTTAACCAAGGGGAAGTGTGTTTATGAAGGGAGGACTCTGCACAGAAGCATCCAGATCAGAAAGCTGAACTCCTTTAGCCCAAAGCCAGAAAGATGGGTGCCTCATCACAGCCACTCAGACAGCCTAAGGCAGTTCTGACAGGGAGGGCAGCAGGTGCGTGCGCAGGGCTGCAGCTAAGTTGCAACCTCCAAATATGCATCAGCAGCAACAGAGAAAATAAGTAGTTTAGAGTTTTAAAAATTGACATTTAAAGGTGTAGCTCCCTAAAACTCGCACGCTGAATAAAACGCAAAGCCTGGATTCCCTGTATCTCCACCTGGTAGAGGCCGAGCAGAGAGATCCAGGACAATCCTAGGTCCAGAAAAAACAAAACAAAACAAAACAAAACAAAACAAAAAACAACAACAACAAAGATAGTATCAGCACGCATAGAGCCTGCCTTCTGACTCTTTGCCCTTGCGACTTAGTTCTCATGGGCAACCCGGTGTGGTGGGTCCTACCGTGCCTCTCTGCTTGGAGAAGGAAAGAAAGCTCAACAAGGCCAGCAATCCACGCGGAATCTCACAGGCTCTGCAGATCCACAGCAGGGGAGGAAAAACTATCCCAGAGTCCCCGTGAGAGTTTCCCAAGCTCCACCTGAGGAAAGCTGTCCCTTGGAAGTTGGCCCCGCAGCAGCACACAATCCTTAGAACTTCAGGTTCCTTGCCAGAGGCTGTTCTGAGTTCCTCCTTTCGATTGCACATGACATATGGCTCTGGTTCCAGTCATTTCCAATGAATTCTTTTATTGCCTCACAAGGTTATAATTAACAGCAGATAAACCTATTTCCAAGTCGAGGCAATTGAGCCATGAGACTAAAACAGACACACACTTTCCCCACCAAAGGGCAGGCAGGATGGGGGCCTCCTGTTGAATGGGGCTTTCCCACGGTTGGGAAGGCGCCTTGTCTAGCTAGCTCCTCCTATCCCACGCAGGTGTGGCCTTTGGTGCGCAGCTGTGGAGTCTGGGCTGTGTGGCTGGGGAGCAGGCTTTAACAGGGTCGGGGCTTCCAGACAGACTACCATGTACAGCCAGGTCCTCCACCACGCCACCAACACATTTCTACAATCAAATGCAGCACCAACTTCCCAAATCCAACCTTGGGCCTCCCATCCAAGGACACTGATAACCGCCCATGTTCCAGCTGGAAAGCAGGCTGTCATCCTCACCCTGCCCACCCCTTCCTTTGTCACCTGCCCTGCCACCTGCATGACTCCCACTCTACCCTGCCTGCCCCAGCTTTCCTCTTGTTTCTTCCCACTCTTTCCAGAGGACTGGGGCTTCATGAATCTAGCTGTCCCTCCCCTCCCCCCACACACTCTGCCTTATTCCCCCCTCCCCAACATCCTCCTGCAATGTGTCAGTTAGGCACACCAGACTTATTGCTCAGCCAGGCTAAGAGCTGTTACACAACCTTCCTTTTGTTTATTTGTCATGACAACATATTGGGGCACTTTTCACATATCGGAACATCATGCCAGATGTCTCATGCACATCGTCTTGCTTAATCTGGGCCATGTCCCTAAGTATTAGGCACTTGCTGACATGGCTGAGAAAGCTGAGGTTCTAACAAAGATGCAGCTCCCTCACAGCTCACGCCTAGAAGGCAGGTGTACCATGTGTCTCCTTCCCCTAGACGCCACTGGTTGGTAATGAATGACCTTGTGTATCTGCCCCATGGCTCTACCCATATCAATCCTCAAAGTAGACAGTAAAGCCTTCGAGGAACGAGCTGTTCATCCAGACACAGGAACAAGTAAACGGAGCCCCATATGAACAAAGCTCCCATCTTGGGCACTGTGTGACTCAACTCTTCTGAAACTCACCTTATTGAGAACAGAGAATTCACCAAACGCCCGCTGTATCACGCTGTTCTAAGCACTGAAAATGTAGCACGGAGCTAAGTGAGCCAGCCCCTGCTTTCAAGATGGCAATCTTCTTGTGCCAAGAACTGGGAAGAGAGAGTATGCGGAGCGAGGCTCTGGAGAGAGGCGAGAGAGATTTGACAGAGCAGACTAGCAGGCCCCCAGCACTGCCCACAGTATGCAAATGGACGCGTGATTGTCTTCACTCTGCTCATAGACTAAGGGGGGGAAAGGGGGGGAGTAAAATAAAGTAATCACCAACCAGAGGATGCCTCTCTGCTGTGGATGCTGCGCCCTGAGGACAGAAGATGGAGGAAAGGGTCCAAGAGGTTCCTCAAGAGGAGAGGAGGCCGGCAGGGCCTTTAAAGGTGAGAAGTGGACAGAGCGGGAGAGAGACTGCCCACTGGGCAGCAGGAGCCAGGAGCGAACATACCTCATGTGAAAGTCATGTCCTGCCTAGCCACTCTCCTCAGGCAGATCCTTTTCTGCCTCTGGAACCTCCACTCCCTTCCGCAGCGTGGTGGCAATGCTGTGTGTCTGGCAGCTAACCCGCTCACTGCAACGGTTCCTCACATCTAGGCAGTGTGGGCTCAAGCACGCAAGCACAAGAGGTTGTAGAAGTGTTTCAGAAAGATGTGTGGCCTCTCAGACATTCCCACGGCCAGGACACCTGAGGGTCTTCAGAAAAACACAAGGTGCGGGAGGAATGAAGAGACATCCCTCCTGGCTGGACAGCAGGCTGCAGCCTCCGATGCTGAGCGAACACTACTGGGCTCCCAGTTCTCCACAGCAAGGTGTGTCCCATCCCAGGCTCTGAATGGCTCTAAGTAATTGAAACAGACTTATCCCTGAGGCCGGTCTCCTCACTGGGTGCCCACGAACTCACCCTGCCCCGCCTGGCACCTCTGTTTCACGCCTCATTTTCCACAGAAGGACCAGAACACAGTGGCCCCCTGGCCCTTGGTTGGTTTGGTGCGGTTTGCACCTCAGCTACTAGCCAGCTGTTTAACGTATCCCTCTGCAAGTCAATTTTTTTTTTTTTTTTTTTTTTACACATCTGTGAAGTGACACATTCACCTTCTAAGACTTCTGGGCAGAGTAAAAGAAGATGTCCTTGTGCCTGGCACAGAATGGCTGCAGCTTGCCAGAGGCAGGCTCTCCTTCCTTTCCTCTCACAAGAAGAAGGCTGGTCCCTGAATTTGCAAGATCTGGACCCAACTCTATCTTCTGTCTTTGTCGGAGGCCAGAAGGCACCACCTACCCCGGGGAGGGGGTGGGGGTTGACATCAGGTAGGTCAGGCCTCTTCTGTCCGCGTGAACTTAGCAGAGCTACATCTTGGTACCGCCTCCCTGACACACCAGCTCCCCTGCTCCAGCCCCAGTTCTTACTGGAGAACGTTGAGCTAGGCTGCAGCCCTAGGTCTTTGCGTTCCTCTGGAAAGGCTCCGCTCTACCCCCATAGCATTCCCCATGCCTGCCCACGCCTGGCTTTTGCTCCAGCCACCGGCCTCACGCTAGCTGCCTGGTAATGGTTGGGGAAGTGAGCTGATGGGCAAAAAAAGAGGCTCCATTGCTCTCTGGGACCAATTTGTGAGTTTTCAGCGGCAGCTCTTCGTTCTCAGTTTCTGCCTTGTCCTTGCCTGCCTGCTGCTCTGCTCACAGATCCTGGCTGTTAGGAATCAGAAGGAGGTAGGAGAGGTGGGGATCAGCCTCCACCACACAGGTGGCAGGGAAAGTGACTGCTTTGTTCAGAAGTGGGCTGGGCTAGGCTGGGGGCAGCCTGTGAAGGACTGGAGGAGAGCCCCCACCCCCACCCCTACACCCACGTCCACGAGAGGACCAGTCACATGGCGGAGGGGGCGGCGAGGGGGCAGCAGATACTGCCACACAATCTACTTCATCTGCTACCTTTGCATTTATTGGAGCACAAGCTACAGATAAATGGAGCAGGTTTGGGAGTCCAGCTCTGTCCCTCCTAGCTGACCGTAGGACAGTGGAATGGCTTAACCAAACAGTCCTCTGCCACCTGCAGGTTATGAGAGCCTCATGGACTGAGGAGGAATCAATCTTGAGCCTTGGAGGACCGTCTGTGTGACTCTCCACCACTGTTTAACCTCTCTGAGCAGTATCTGCAACCAAAGGGTTCCACGAGGATCTAATGAGATGCCACCATCAGCAGAGTCCCTGGAGCACAGGGCCCTTGATAAACGAACGGCAGCAGTGTTATGTTAATTTCCATATTCCACTGGTCCCGCAGCACACTGTTTTTTTTTTTTTTTTTCTTTTCGTTTTTTCATTTTAACATCCCTGAAATCGAGATGGGTCTTGCAATAGATGATAAGAAGGCACCGTGTCATAGTTTAATTGGTGGCATTTTTTTTTCTTGGGGAAGTACATGAAAGCCTGTGTGTATAGCTGACAGTGTCTCAGGCTTTAGGAAGCCCAAACCAGCTCCAGGCAGGAGGAAGCACTCCCTCAGAGGACCTGATCTGCTGTGTCCTGAGTATACTGCACCCACCCTGGACCTTGGCCAGAATAAGTCCTCCACTCACCTCAGGGACAGTGGGAGCTTCAGAAGGAAGCTTGATTTACATTCACACATCTCTCCAGGACTCATCGAGCGAGAGTTCACATGACCATAGAACCAGGTCATGACTATGGCAGTGTGCCACGTGGCTAAGCCCATCCCAGCACCCACAGCCCTTTATAAGACAGGAGCTTAGTGGGAAAGTAGGTTTAGCAATGGAAGGGACACCCCCCAAAGATCCTCATAGCTTTGTTGCTCCATGGTTCCTGGGGATGGGGAGTGGGGGGGGCAGACAATGAATATCCCAGGAGAGAAGAGGTGAAGGAGGCTGGGGATGTCCTTTTACTCATTAACCAATCAGCTTTCTAAATTCCTGGAAACTTCTCTGTTGCCTCTGTTGCTTCAACCCTCTTCTTGAAGACTCTCCTCCAGGACCAACCCATGACCCAGCAACCAGATGGCCAAGTGTGTCAGACCACACGAGTGGAGCTTGGGATGCCAGAGGTTCCTACCCTCCGGACTGGCGGTTCCATGTACCGACTATGACCCTTGGCTTACCAAGCTCACTCCTGGGATGGATCCCAAAGATGTAGGACCAAGAGTGTTTTATCAAGGAAGGAACCTTTCCTAGGTCAAGCACCAATGGTCTCTCTCCCTGAACCTTCCCAGTTCTCCACGAGGTCCATGATGATTCAGGGGAGCTATGTGACCAAGGACCAGTAGCATAAAGTGCTAGAGCTCAGATCCACCTCTGCAGCTCCTCTCAGGGCCTTTTTCCCTCCTTGAGCTGTGAGGACTCTTCCGGCCTCGGCCACAGCCCTCAACAAAGCGGATATCAAAGGCACAGGTGGGAGGTGGCATTCGTCAGAGCCCGGGGTGGAGAGAAGCCATGCTTCAGAAGAGCTGCCTGGGAGCCCACATGGCACCGCCCCCCCCCCCGCCCTCACTCTTGCTCCAAGACACCATTAACTAAGCCACATCTCATCTTGTTCCTGGGAAGCCGAGGGCTCCGAGTCACAGGAGGTGACATCGCTCTCCAACAGGTAAGTTGTTCAACAGATGGGCAGTCGAGTGGCAAAGAAATACATTATTAATGTTTCTGGTTAAATTAACTGATTAAAACCACCCCAGGTAAAAACGTACATATCAGCGCTTTGCCCACAGCAAATGAGGAATTAATGGAATATGGCTGTGTCTCTGTAATGAGACACAGACAGGGGCTGTCTGGAAAAGTTCGCTCTCCTCAGCTCAGCGGCAGGGGGTTGAGGGGGCAGGAGGCCGGATCGGATCCGTCTGTTAAAGGGACCTCTGCTACTGACTCTGAGCAGGGCAGGGGAAAGGGAACCAAGAGCTTCTTCAAGCCTGATGGAGATCTGCGAGGTCTGTTCAAAGCTTCTTGCCTTTCTGGAGGCCTAGAGGGGGCTCAAGGCAGAAGCAGCAGGCCACCAGCAAGTCCCAGGCCACCTATAGAGTAGGGTCATAGAGTGAGGCATGGTTCTTCCCTTGTGACTTTATTTAAAGTCAGCCTACTCATGGGGCCTCAGTTTCCTTAACTGCAGACAGGGAAAGTAAACACAGTCATCTTGAATATTCTATTCCCACCATTGCTTGCCTTGTAGAGCTTCTAAGCCAGAACCTACTGTTCATCCTGTCCTCGCCCTCAGTGGAAAACCCAGTGGCAGCTGAGCCCCATAAGAGATGTATGTGCTCAGATATCATCTGCTCTCACATGGCTTGGAGGAAGCCTCTGTTTTAACACAAGCACGAGACAACACTCATGTGAGTCTAGCCATTGGTTGAGCACACATTCCTAGAGACACATGTACACATGTATGTTCTAACTGATTCTGCCAGATACACACACACACACACACACACACACACACACACACACACACACACAC
>OU015754.1:58894877-58905949 GCA_907169655.1 Acomys percivali | reverse complement strand
GCCTGCATCTCAGCCTCACACAGCTCAGTACAAAGGTGATGTTCCACTGTCCAAGGGCAAGGGGATGGCACGCTCGGGTGGTGACACTTCAGAGACAGTGCTAGGGCTGTGGGACACAGGGAGGATGCTGTTGACACAAGGGACAACGGGCCAATTTTCTCCTCAGTAAAATCAGTTCTACGCCAGGGTTTCAGGAGCTCCGGGAAGCTGTGACCCAATTCCAGCAAGAGTGAGATTTTTACATTCATTAGCCAGGCAGTCATATCCTAACCAGGGGTTTCCTTGATCCAGAGGCCTGCAGTGGCTGGAGTCTCACAGGCCCAGAGGTCCTGCCCATATTGGGTGCTCTTGAACTAAAGCAGGGGCAGGCGCTAGGCTGCTCAGGTAGCCTCGGCCCCGCCCCGAGAATACGTGGAGAGCTCTCCGAGGTGCTGATGTCTGAGGTCAGGGAGGGGATTGGCTAAGAAAAGCTGTTTTGCTCCGCTACTACTAAGTCGGCTGGCTAGGAGAGGAAAAGGGGAGGGAACGTTGGTTCCCACTGCCCTATCACAGGCCTTCCTGGCCTGGGGTTCTAAGTGCTCTCACTTAGGGAGGGAGACAGCTGCTGAGAGCAGCCTAACAGCTCCCAGCCAGCAAGGAGGCCTGCTAGCGGGAGGGGGGGGAGGGGTCAGCGCAGGCGAGGCAGTATCATTAGCTGTTTACCCTGAGAAAGTTCACACTTTCGGAGGCCGTGCTCGAGCTGTCAAAAACACAGCACGCAGGGCTGGCAGCTCTGCCAACTGTGCTCCCAAGGGCCTAGCAAAGCAAATATTTAGCAGGCGCCTGGCTCTCAGGCGAACACACACACACCTATTCATGAGGGGCTGTGTGTGTGTGTGTGTATGTGGCATGCATGCCAGTGCACAGCTACAAGCTGTGCAGACTTACTGGCCAGATACACAGAACCTGGGGGCACACGTACTGCGGGCACACAAATGCACTCGCAGCTGACAGCATGCTGTCTTACATACGAAGCAGTCACGATGTGTGTCGGGATCCTCTCCAAGAGCACACCGGCACACATCTGCTCACTCAAAGGTACATGTATGCTGACATTTACATGCACGGACTTAGACTCACACACATGCGCCTTCAATGAAGTATTCGCACATGCATACATTTATGTCCCTGCACAATAAGCTCATAGCAGACTGTTCCTAAGCGCTTCCCTCCCAGCAGCTGGACCCTCTGTCCAGCCCTCAAACACGTCCTTAGAGCCTTTCCATAAGCTGTCTAGCCTCTGGTCGGGCTACCTTAGCTGATGTCTATGACAGCTCCTGGCAACCACTGAGAGGGACAGGCCGATGGGGATCAGATCCAGATGGTAGCAAGAAGGCCCAGATGTTGTGTGGAAACAAACAAGCCTGCTAAAATCTAGAGCTTGGCTCCATCTTGGCCTGGTGGACTGTTGTCACAAATGCAGGCAGGGTGGCGCACTGTCATGAGCCAAGCATAGCCAACCAAGGGTTCAGCTCTGGGATCTGGATTTTTTTAAGCGCCTTGGTTCCACAGCAAAGGCTCTCTGGAGCCCCAAGAAAGTGAGGGTGTCCAGTGCTTGGATGGGGACCTGTTGGAAGATTCCTGGGCAATGCTCCACTTTCTCGGCCCCCACTGGCCTGGCCGCTTAGGTAGCTGTGCCAGCCCAGCAGCCTCCCAGCCAATACTGAACTCCCACCCTTAGCCACCTCTGCACTGATTTTCCAGGTCACTGTCTCCTAGTTCCCAAGGCCACATAAAGTTAATGCTCTACCTAGACCAGCTTGGCATTCATTTTTCAAGGTCCTCGCCCTCTGACAATGGAAGGCACAGCATGTGGATTTCAGAAGTCGCTGCTGGGGACCCTCAAGACCACTCCCTGAAGACCTTTACCGTCACAGTGCCTCTTAGACTTTTGGAGGCCCACTTCTACTTTAAGAAGGTTCTCCCTGCCTTCTGCCCTCTGGCCCTTACTTGGTGATCTTGACAAGGAAACAAGTCTCCCCTCAGAGCCAACTCTGGGGGCCCTCTGGTCAGCATCACAGAGCAGACAGAGATAAGAAGGCAGAGAGGGAAGAGATGATGGGTAAGATGAGGACTCGGGCTTCAGGGCTTAGAAAACTGAGGCTGTTCACACAGCGTGCACACACCAGGTTTTCTCCTTCATCCCTCATCTCCCTCATCCATCCCTCATCATCTTCTTCCTTCCCTCTCTTCCTTCAGCCTCCTCTCTCTCCTCCTCCCTTCTTCTCCCTCTTGGTCTCTTCCTCATCACCATTTCTCTCATCCCCACCCCCTCTTCTTTCTCCCTCCTGTCCCCCTCTTCTTTCTCCCCCCCCCCCCCCCCCTTTCCTCCCCCCCCCCCCCCCCCCGCCTACATTGCCTCTGAGGCCACAACCATAGCTCAGACTTAGACTTCCAAGAGTTTTACACTCACTCCCATTTTGTGATCGCAAGAAAAGATCCAGGCCTTCCCTCTGATCAGATAAGTCAAGGTGGCTCAGCAGGTTCTCCTGGGGAGGGGCGTTGCATGAAGGAGAACAAATGCCTCCCCCCGCCCCCCGCCCCCAAGAGTCAGATTGTAGACTTTACAGAGTTACAGGAGGAAGTGCCTCCTGGGAACCCAGTAGACACATCCCTGTTCCCCAGATACTGCCTGAATTGCTAAGCAAGGAAAACATACACAAATAAAGTGTCGCGTCTTGACATTTGATAATTTAAACCCAGCATCGAAGGGCACCTGCTTAATTACATACTGAGTAGCGTATGAACACTGAACCGGGCTCCAGAGGAGGCAGAGACCCCTGCCCGTGAGCGCTAACAGCTATGCAGCCCAGGGCATGCAGACAGCCAGATTCGTCTTTTGAGGTTAAATTAAAGCCCTGAGATTCATTTTTGATGCAACCTAATTCTTCTAGTTTCCTCCATCTACCTCCTAAAATCGGGGCTTTAAGTGGTAAAGATGCATTGAATAGCAAATGTAATTCAACAAATATTATGACACCCCGTTCATCACGAGCCCTAAATATTTAACGGTTCAACTTTATGGGCTTTTCATTTTGTTTTATTTTCACTTTTGCCAGATGCGATGAATTCCATGCTAACAGGCCCCTTGCAGAGGCACTGCCATGCCCTACTTTGCAGAAGGAACAAAGTGAATCCCGTTTAGGTGACTGTGACCTCGGGCATCGTTTCAGCCTTATCTTGGCTCTGCCCAGCTGGCTTCCAGAGGGGAAAAAAAATAATAATAAAAGTGAGATAGAAGGAGAGAAAGAGGAGGAGGGAGGCAGGAATGCAGAGGGTCGCAAAGCCTCTCCTGGCCAATTCATTTCTGTTTAATCCGCCTGCGCGCTGTGCAAAGCTCCTTTGTGGTGGCTGAGACCAAAGGTCAGTAATGGATTTCAACAGGTTTGAGAGGCTGTTGACTGCACTGAGCTGTGGGGGGAGAGTGTGAAGACCCTGAGGGGCAGGAGGAGAGAGAGATAATTGGAGACCCCCAAGCCCCACTTTTCCCTCTGATTTCCAATTTCACAGATGCAAGAAGAAACAGGTTGTCTCGCTTTCTGCCTGGGCTCCCCTGGATCTGATGGCATGAGACCTTTTGTGATGCTCAAAGAAAAAGTTGGGAGGGAGTCGGGGTGCCTCTCAGCTAGCCTGCCAGAAGGGACCTACTCTGGGGAGCTGGGAAGGCCTTGGGGGCCATCCATGGGGCTCTTTCAAAGATGTGCCCCAGTGAAGAAACCAGGATGGCTGCCTCAAAGAGCGGTGGGTGGGTGGAGTGAAGAGGTTAACAGAGGCGAGAGCTGCGGAGGCAGGCTCACTGAAATTTCCCAGCTGGCCTCTGCCATCCTGGGTGTGCAAAGCAGCTGTACTCAAGGGGGTTCCAGCAGCAATAGGACAGCCACAGCCACCTCTGCCCGCAGGTTAGCCGCTGGATCTATGCAGAGTCCATGTCGCTGTCCATGCCTTTCTCCCCAGGCCATCTTGGCAGACAAGTGTGAGTGTGAGGTGGTGTGCGGCGTGCCAGACTTGTATGGACAGAACAGTGTGGCACAGGAGGGTGCCCTAGAGTTCTTGGGTTTGGATTCAACCCTCGCCAACCACCAATCACACAAGGCATTCTGCTCAGTGTATGCATGTGTGGCTCGGCGCAACCCAGCTATAAAGGTTTCACCAGACGTGGGCATGGCTGCATTATTCCTCGAAACCTTTCATGGTGGCCCAGGCATCCAGGCAAGAATTCACTCGGGTTGAAAGGACTCTCTCCAAAACCTACCTCTTCCAATGTCATCCTCTGTCAAACCCCAAAGGACCTGCAGATCTAGCCACACAGAGCCAAGGACATGACAGGCTCCGGGTCAGGCATGGTGTAAGCAGATCTGTTGTGCTGGGAGAGCAAGGCAGAGGTGTTATGGAACTGGGCCATGTGGCCTCTAGATTCCTGATCCTCCCACCTCCTGGTTTATGTAGTGTAGGGTGGAGGCTAGGTAGACCCCAGGATCTCATGAATGCTAGGCGAGCACTCTACCAACTACCCTTATTTTCCTCATAAGAGCTAAAATGGATTTCTATCACTCACAACTCAAACGAGAACAACCCTCTCGTCTGCATCGACTGTCACTTTCTTAAGACATTTTTGTTTATTTTGTGTGTATGAATGTATGCCTATACGGCCGCTACGTGCATGGGCACCTGCGGAAGACAGGAGAGGGTGTGCGACCTTCTGGAACTGGAATTACAGCCCATTGTGAGCCACCATGTGGGTGCTGGGAACTGAACATAGGTCCCCTGCAGGGGCAGCAAGTGCTCTTAATCACTGACCCATCTCTCCACCACCTTTGTTACTGTTGTTGTCTGTTGTTGCTGCTGGGGTAGGACTCACTGTCTTAAGTATGCTGCCACAGACAACGTGTTACATGGGAACGTGACCAGGAGCTCAATGATGATACAGACGTGGAATTTTCATAATCACCCCATTTTCAGTGACAGCTATGACTACAGTCTAGTCTCCTGCTCTCTCTTTGGCCAACATTTTCCCAGCCGATGGCGAATAGAAATCTCTTGGCTGGGTGAATGACTGCATGCAATCATTGAGTTGTTCCATTTTCCTGAGTGACTCTGCCATCGCATCCCAAAGGAGCCTCCTTGATCAGAACCGGTCCCTCAAGCCCTGCCCTTCTCTCTTTGCAAGCTCTCCAGCAGCTACATGGGTAGCAGATCCAAGAGCTCAGCTGGCCTTTGTCTCTAGGCTAGCCTGAATGACGTATTCCTAGGATCTATGTCTGTCTTTGTCCTGATCCCAGATTAAGCCCTGTCACAAGGGCCTGTTTTATCAGAGTCTCCCTTTGCCTCCCAAAGGATCCTGAGTTCCTGTAGCAGCATGCTCTCCCTCTGCTGAGTAAATTTGTCAAACTATCACAGCAGGTGTGAAATGACTCTTGACAAATACAGAATCAACAGGGAAACTCAGCAAGGTGGGGAGCTGCATAACAGTGGAAGCACCTTCTGCCTGGGTAGCTCCATCTCAGCCTGACACCCCCTGGGGAGAAGGCTGGTTCCCTCACCTGAAGCCTCTCCCTCCTCTCTCCCGCTCCTGGACTCATCTCCTCTAAGGTCTCCTCACCCTGCTCTTCCCTGTGACTCTGACATGTGTCACCTTTAACACTTGAAGTTTTTATGCAATTAAACCTGTATTTATTTAGTGCATATTTCCCCCCTCCCTTAAAAGACTGCCAGTTTCAGCAGGATGCAAACAGTGACTATTTTCTGTTGGTGGTGTTGGTGGTTTCGCAGGACAGGAATGGGAGGCAGGCGTTGAGCTACATCCCATCATCCCATCCCAACAATGACTGTTTCATCCCCATCTCCATTCTTGTGTTCAGTGTGGTGCCAGCACCCAGTGAAAGGCTGTTCTTGCCTGGGCAGGGGCACCTGCCTTAGCCACAGTTAGTGCTGGAGAGCTGAGACCTTTCTGGGGGGGGGGGGACATCTTCCTAACTCGGCACCACACACAGCGAGGTCCTCCCCAGCCTGCTCCATTGTGACTGCCCCAGCGGAGCCTTCTGTCTGGCTCTCAGCTGCTGTGTCTCTGGCATCTGGCATGGAGCCATGTCTGCTTCCCAGCTGGCTGCCTGACTCTTGCTAGCCCCACTTCTCAGGTGTAGATTGCCCGTTGCATCTTTGTCCAACCTGGTCCTACTTGGAGCTTCCCGGATACTCTGTTTTGCCTCAGTTTCTGTCTGCCTGTCTGTACCTCTGTGTTCTAGCCAGTTGCTGGTTCCTGGTCCTTCTCTGATCTCGATACTTGCTATAACAACTTGGACTTGGTACTTGCCCTTTCCTGAGTAATCTTGGTCTTCCTTCGGCTTCCTAGAGAGAGCCAAACCTCTGGGGCTGCTGGCCTCTTCTTTTGCTCTTACTTTGTTCTCTAGGGACTGACAGTGAATCTGCTGCTAAGGGGTTCAGCTTATGATTCCAAACTCCAACTTGGCCAGTCTTAGTTTCTTTTTATAATTTATTCCTATTAATATTCACTTATTATTATTATTATTAATTATTATTGTTGTTGTCATTGTTGTTGTTATTATCAGTGTGTGTGTGTGTGTGTGTGTGTATGTGTGTGTGTGTGTGTGTATACAGGTGTATGCAGAGTCCAGAGAAGTTAGATCCCCTTGGAATTGGAGTTACAAATAGTTGTGAGTTGCCTGGTTGTCAGCGTTCCCACTCTGTTCCTACCAGTGGCCTGAGAGGGAGAGAGAGGCAGAATGGCAGGAGTGGGGGGGATGGAGAGCTCAGGCAGAGTTGAGTGCAAGGAGAAGAGACCCTCAGGAGGCAGGCTTCAGTGAGACAGTTCGTTTAACTGGGGGAGGAGGATGATAAAGGCTATTTAAACCTTTGGGGAGTGGGTCCAGGCTTTCAGGCTGAGTGTACATCATTGGCCAGGGCTAAGGTGCTGGGAATGCCTTATTTGCATGAAGAGATATTCCAAGTGTTTGCTAGACATGACTCTATAAGGAGAGAGGAAGTTTAACCTGTAATCTGGCTGCCAGGCTATGTGACCACCTCAAGGGTATCAGAGGTGAGGCCTACATGTGCCAGGACACACAGGAGAAGGCCAGGGAGGGGGCAGTCCTGCTCCTGCCAGTCTCAAGATGAGATTTTTCAAGGGAGTTGGATATGCCTCGACCTCACTCTTGCTACAGGCTGGCTCCCCGGGTTGCAAGGCTCCTTGGCTCCACACCTGGCATGGGTACTGAGAATCAAACTCAGGTCCTCTGGAAGAACAGAGCATGTTCTTTTTTTTTTTTTTTTTTTTTTAAAGATTTATTTATTTTATTTATGCATATGAATGTTTTATCTACAGAAGAGGGTATCGGATTACGTTATGGATGGTTGTGAGCCACCATGTGGTTGCTGGGAATTGAACTCTGGACCTCTGGAAGAGCAGGCGATGTTCTTAACCACTGAGCCATCTCTCCAGCCCCCAGAGCATGTTCTTAAGCGCTGAACCATCTCTCCAGCCTTGGGGGTGTGAGGCCAGGCAGCATATGTCTACCCACCATAGAATCTCTGACATAGCGTCTGGCCCACAAATCTACTGTGAATGCACGTGCTCTCAGATATGGTGGTGGTGGTGGGGTGGATCATGGAAAATCCCCAGATCACTGCTCACTCTAATAATCAGGCATGCCAGAGCACAGATTGAACACGATTGGATCCCGTTACAACAGCCTCGGATATGCAGAACCGCATTTACCATCCATTCTGCAGTCTTTTACAGTCTGTTTCCATCCGAGATAGCTTCCTTTTTTTTCTTTTTTTATGAAGAGAGAACAAAGCCTACACTAACAGGGTTTGTCACCCAGCAAGCTAAGCTCTTTGTTTCCTAATATCCTGGCATCCGTGTGAAGCAATATGATGAGGTCCGGCAGCTTTTAGACCTGCCTTTCCCAGCCATATACCACCTCTGGGCTGGACGGCTACACTTGGCTTTAAGTGTCAGCTCTCTGGTCACACGCTCCCTTCTAGCAATGTGTGGGGTGCCGCATCCACTGACTGCTGAGGGGGAGGACATAATGTGGACCTAACAGGCTCTATTTACTTCCAAACAGTGTTAACCTTCTGAGATGAAGGTGTACCCCACTTACAAGCTCCTGTATTTTTATTTGTTTTTCATGGTTTATCCACAGACCTGTTAATCAAATTACCAAGTGTCTGCACTGAATGAAGCCAGTGGTGAAGAGTACAGTATGTCTGGCTGGCTTGAGGCAGCAGAAGGCACTCATGTGCCCCACAGGCTTTCTCCCAACATTCCTTGAGGCAACAGTGGGCTCTACATGAAGGTGTGTGGACCCGAATGCCAACACTTCTAGCTGGACGCGGTGGTGGAGGTTGCCTGTGAAAGCACTTGTTTCCTCCACAGCTTAGAGGCGGTGGTCTTCAGTGTTCAGGAAGTGAGGGGCACCTCCAGCCTCCTTTATGATTCTGCTCCCTTTCCACAACCCGTCTTTAGGTCCCACCCCCTCACAGAATGAGAGATCATTCATCTGTATATGCAGTGTTCACGGGGGCCATACTTACTGTGACAGGGACACAATGACACAATACCTCACCAGCCGTGACCCGAGTAGTCCCTGAGGACACCCAGGGCCCCTCTGCTACTCTCTGTCGGAGAGCCTCTGTCTGTGAGTGCATGGGTGAACGGGGACAGCGGGCCTACCTCAGGAGCCTGGTACTATCAGTGGTACTAGAAGGGTGGTGGGAAAATCAAAGCTCTTTCATGCTGGACTTCCTGTGGTCTGTCCGGTTGCCCTTGAGTCATCTTCTCTGCCCCTGCTCTGGGTCTCTGTGAACCCTCCCAGGGACACAGCCCATGCTGATATCTCAAGGCCTGTCTCTGCTCTCCCCACTTGCCTGCTGGCAGACTCCAGTGTTGTGGCTCTCTTTTCCTGAACACCTATGCACAGTTCGGAATCACTCACCTTCACTCAGATCCCAAACGCACAGCTTCCTTCTGCCCTGGACACACTGACCTTGTAAAAGATGTTTCCCCCTCCCCAACTCAGGAGTCCCATAGTGTTGGACCTACAGCTCAGATTTTCTATCCATCCTTCCTTCCGGGCTCACCATGACCTTCAAGGCCTCACCCTGAAGGTCACGTCTTCAGATCAGCGGTCCCTGACCTCCCAGCCCTTGTTCTTCTCCTTCATCACACTTACCACAAATTTGTAATGATATTTGGAAGATAGAAAGGTGACAGATCTCTCCAGGTGCCACTCTGATCCAGCCTCGCCAGCCTCTCCATCCCAGAGGAAGGCACAGACACTCCATAGGCAAAGCTGATGCAGGGGGTCTGTGTACATCCCCCAGTAAAAGCACCCTAAATTCCTCCGCCATGGTCCTCTTTCCCCAGAGACCACTTTCTCATCTTTCCTCTTCCGGGGTCTGGCACCTTCCCTTTTACACCTGTAATCCTCGTCATACGGAATAATTCAGCTCTCTTTATTTCCTCCAGTCTCTTCCTCTCTGTTGCCCATCATTCAAAGGACAGACAGAAAGAAGCAAGAAGGTTACTACTGGCTTGATTTGAATTCTTTTATGGGCATTTATTTGCTAAATGTTCTCAGTTTGTTTTCTCATGGATACTTCGGTCACCACTGGATATATGGCACCATGCATAGGCATGATGCCTGTTGCTCTAAGGGCACTTGGGTGATTTGTTTTGTTTTGTTTTGTTTTCAGTTGGGATACCTCAAGCCCTACAAATACAAATACCCAGTTAGAAGACCACGAAGGCTGGCTACACAGCCCCTGCCCACCTAGCCTCATGGTGCAACCCTCAGTCCCTGGAATTCCCGGTCACATTTGTTCCACTCAGGCGGAGGAAGGGTCTTCTGAGATTGGAATATTTGGCTCCCTGGGTCAACTCTGTGTCTAGGGAAAACAAGCTCCACTCCCCATCGCCTCTCCCCTGCCCTTCCCCCCAGGCCCAGGAAAGATGAGAATGACTGACACAAGCATTAGAGATCTGGAAACTTCCCTCCTGAATGATCTCACTAATGGCAAATTGATGGGATTGAATACATTCAAGTCGGAAATGATCCAAATATATGCTAATGAAGCTGAATATGCATTATTTAGACTAAAACAAACTAACTGCGAGTCAGGAAATAAAGTAGGTGAATTATTAGTTTGGCAACTCGAAGAATCGGAAAACTCAAGCACCGTTCCAAAGACAAGGCAGCGGCAGGCAGGAAAATGTGGTTAATGAATTCTAAACCAATTAACCGCAAATTGATGGTGTGCTTGAAGACTTGCCCCCCCCCCCACTCTCCCCCCAGTTGCAGGCCAAAAACCTAAAAGGAAAAGTGCTGTTACAATGCACTTTTCATGCTTTTTCCTTTCTAAACATGCTCTCCTAGAAACTCGAATCTCAGGGGGAGGGAGAAATTGGTGGAGAAAACTACAAACAGATTTTGGAGCCAAGGAATGGCCAGGGGTGGGGGTGGGGCGATAAATAATGCAAAGAGAAACTCCTTGACTGTTCTTTGCCAGAGAAAATTGTTCTCAGAGGGAGAGACCAAGCATGCTTTGGTGAGGGAACCTGAGCAGGTGGAAAAAAACACAAGGCCTTGGCTGGAACAAATAAACCCCTTGTCACGGGGAGCCTCTGATGAGAAGGGAAAAAAAAAATGCGGAGCCCAAGGGAAGAGTAGACAAATTACAAGGCATTTAAGGACAACAATAACAACAAACAAACAAACAAACAAACAAAAGGCCCAAGTGGGATAATTCCCAACAGGCTATAGCTCTTCAGATCCTAAGAAAGTTGTGAGCTGTGTGTGGTATTGTGCACCTAAATCTCTACACTTGGGAGCTGAGGCTAGAGGACTGAGTGCTTGAAAACGACCTGGCCTACATACTGAGGCCTTGTCTCAAGAAGACAAAAGGAAAATTAAAGGAAGGAAGAAAGAAAGGAAGTAAGGAGGGAGGGAGTCAGGAAGAAAGAATGGAAGAGAGGGAGGGAGGGAGGGAGGGAGGGAGGGAGGGAGGGAGGG
>OU015754.1:58884313-58894777 GCA_907169655.1 Acomys percivali | reverse complement strand
GGGGGGGGGGGGGGGGGGGGGGGGGGGGGGGGGGGGGGGAGGGCTGATTGGAGCTGGCCTGGCTCCAACAGGAATTAGACATTTGCTCAAAGTTTCCCTTTGCTGGTCGTCACTGTCCTGAGCCAATAAATCCAGAAACAGTGGAGAAGAGATGAGCCCTCCTTCCCTATGTGACTCGGGGAAGGGCTGGAGGTACAGAGCAGGTACCTTCCTCAGTCCACCACCCACTGAATTAAAGGGACAGGTCGGACACAAAGGAAGAAGAAAGCAGCTCTTAAGAGTCAGCCCTTTCGATGGGGGACACTTCAGGTTTAGAATGAATGATCGAGTTCCACATCAGTCCACCACAACAGAGGGACCACAACCTCTATCAGCTCACGTGGCTGGAAGAGACGCCCTGACACCAACCCAGAGGGCTTGCCCATGAGTGCTGGCTGGGTTGCACCAAACACACTCTAGTACACCCTGGCTCTGTTAGCCTCACCGGCCTACATGCTGATACATTGCTGGAGAAGTGTTCCCTTTAGGACAGCTGTGTGCCCAGCCTGGGGCATGACTTAAAGACAAATGCCAACCCACGTTCTTCAGATGCTCATGGACAAAGTTCATGCGATTGGGCTGGGAGCCCGGGTCCCTAGAGGAGAAAATAATGGCATACTATTTCTAGGTCCACCATGGTAGCTCTAATCCAGACCAAGCAGAGAGACAAAGGCTGTGATGGGGGCCTCGCTGGTAGGGCAATGGGGTGAGGGTATACATTCAACTTCCTTCTTCAGAAAGAGTGTGGTGGTGCTTGGCCAAACAGAGCATCCCAGGACCTGTAGCTGAATCCTGGATCAGGCATCAGCAGTCTGCAATGTCTGCCATGATCAAACAGAAAGACCTTGATCTCGGCTGCTCAGGAAGGAGCAAGGGTGTCAGCTAAGAACACCATGGAGTGGCAGTTCTTCTCACCAGGGGAATGGGTCTTTCAGCCTCGAGTGACTCTCAGAGTTCTTTTTTTTCCTGCGGAAAGGCCAGGAGATGAAACGCAACCCCCGTGTCCGCCCGTGACCTGGAAGGACTCTTTGCAGTTCACACCATTTTTCAGCAGCAAGGCCTGTGTCACTCCCAGGCCCCACTTCTTTTTAGGGCAGCAGCCCTCTCACCTGCCTGCTCCAGACTGAGTTCTGAACAGGAACTCATATCGTCTTGTTGAGGCCCATGTCCCTTGACTCAAGCAGTGGGTTGGGGTCAGCAGCTGACCCCAGTTCAGCCAACTGCGTCCTTTCCTGAAGTAGATGTACAACAGATGGAAACCCAGAGCTACCCCAGGCCCTGACTCTCAGAGAGGCAGGACCTACCGACAGAAGATGACAGAGGAGTCAGAGTTTGGCTGTCCCCAAGCTAGACTAACCATGTCCTTCTGTCATGTGGCTGTATAAGACAATACCCACCATGACTGCCACATCAGCTCTTAATACTCAGCTTCAACCATTTGCAGCCAAAATCTAAGGTCCTTTCGATACATGGACGTGGACCATGGAAGAGCGATCCTGTTTCCATTCACCCAGGACTGGGATTACAAATATGAGATCGTTTATCCCAAATGGAGTTGGAAGGGAAGATCTGGTCCCCAGGCATGGTAGCAGCCTGCCAAGAAGATAGCAGCTTTGTTCCCTGGGGGTTGTGACAGAAGAGGACAGAGGGGGCCTCCCACATGAAACCCTGGAGAGAGAACCAAGGACTTGGCCTCGTGGGCTAAGGAGGATCAGCCCCTTCTGCAGACAGAGAGACCGCTGATGCAGGCTACACCAGGGGCGGAACTAGGCAGAGAGGAGAAGGCGGAAGGCAGGAAGAAAGATAAAAAACCACTGGTGCAACAGGGTGGCTCATCGAAGCATGAAGCCACAGAAGTACCACCCTCCACCTCAGTGAGCTAGCTGCTGTCCACAATGCTTTCTGGACTTCCCAGAATAAAGTTACAAGCAGCAGTCTGTCGTTGTTAATAATCCAATTGTCACCCCTCTAAGGCTTAAAGGCAGAAAACACCCTACTCCACTCACTCCAGACCCAGCTTAGTAAGATCAGTCATGGCACTGGGGAGAAGGGTAGGCGGGAAAAACACTTGCCAAACAAGCACAAGGACCTCAGTTTGATCCTCGGCCTCCACGTTAAAGGCCAAGTAGAACAGCACATGCTTAATAATCCCAGGAGCTCACAGTCTAGGCAGCTTAGTCGAGTCTTTGAGGTCCAGGTCAACAAGAGATCCTGTCTCAAAAACTACGATTGACTAAGGGAGACATGTGGTGTTTAACTTCTAGCTTCTAAACACACACATACACATGCACACACGCACACACAAACACATGTGTGCACACACACATGTACACACACATGCACACATACACACGCATGTGCACACAAGCACACACACACTCATAGCAAGATCACATGAATCAGCCTGTGTACCCTTCTTACAGAATGTGGACAGAAGGATCTTATAGAAACCTGACAGGCTGATAAGCACAGCAGAGGCAGGAGGACCTCCTCGGGATGGAGGTCAAGTCCACTTGCCTCCCCTGAAACCACCTGGACCCTCCCAACACAGCCATCCCTGTTGTATTAGAGAAGCATCTGCAAGATAGGTCCCATGGCCACGCCTTCCGCCTGCATCCAGCATCAAGGGTCTGCTTGTTCTCACTGCTGTTTTTGAAGCGGGGTATATATAGCTGGGAACATGACAGACAAAGTCTCTGTCCTCACAGGCTTAAATGATAGGCGAGGGCACAAGCAATATGCAAGTAAACAGACACAGGAACAAGGCAATTATAGCCTGTAAAAGAGAGAGAGGGGGAGAGAGAGAAGACACTTTCCTGTTCAGCTTCTCACAGAATGGCCCAGAGAGGGTGGCTGAGTTGCCTAGGGTACAACAGCCCCAGGAGATGGAACCCAATAGGCTCCCCAGCTGCTCTTTCCCAGCTGTCTCTCCACGGCCATGCCAATGCCCCTGAAAGCCCAGGCATGGTCAGTGGCTCTACCTTAAACTGTCTAGCATCCTTTTGGGTAACTCCTGAAGGATACCCACTCTGCGTTTACTTCTGCTGCCTCTGGTTGATGGTGATAGTAACAGCACAGCCTGTGTTGCTAGGGACCTTGGCTGTGTACACTCATCCCCTCTGAGGCATTGTCACTGTCGCAAAAGCATCCATGTTTAGAGAGTAGGCTAAATGGTGCCCTGTTCATGGGGTGCCCAAGTCTCTGGGTTTCTGGAACATCTTGTGTCAGAATGCTGTTACATGGCATCTTCTTTGGTGTTGCATAATACTAGAAGTTTGCTGTGTCTTGCCCAGAGCCGTGGGGACCTCCTCTCCATATGCCAGTCCATACCAGAGAGGCTTCCCAGAGGGCAAGATATCTCCCACTCATGCCCCCTACACCTGCCTGACCCCTGGCTTCCACACCAAGCGCTGGCTGAGCCAACTGTCTCTAAGGAAAATGAACTCCCACCTGCCATGTTAGAAAGCTCCTGTCATACTTAGGTGAGAGGGAGCATCCGTTTTTCATCCGAAGGATGACAAGAAGACAGTGTTGGGTTAAGTTGTTGGAGAGAAGCTTGTGGCTTGTAACTTGACCTGAATGTACATAATAGTCGCTGTCATTGTGCTGCTGTGTCACTCTGGCTGGCCTAGAACTTGCTAGGCTTGGCTGACTGTGAACTTGCAGTGGTCCTCTGGCCTCTGCCTCCTGAGTACTGGGATCGCAGGTATGCACCCCCATGTCTGGGCACAGTCCCTTCCTAGAACACTCCACTAAAGGGCTACCACATGCACTGGGTCTCTGATTGGACACAGGTCTGGCCAGTTGAGTTTCTGCTTCCCTGAGTGTCTGACTTCTTGAGCCTCAGCCCCTTTGGTTAGTTAGAAGGCTTATCTTGCCCCAACAAGGATAGGTATGACACAGGATTTCCCTGATGTAACGGTCAAAACAGACCCCTTCGGTTATAGCTGGGATGCGAACCTAGGCAATCCGGGTAGAAAGCCTGCTCAAGAGAGCAGCTAGTTCCTACCTGTGCTCACCCACTGCTGAATCAGGCCCTCCCTGCAGCCCAGCCGGCACAGCTGGGTGGCAGCAGGCAGCCTCTTCATGCAAATTAAATAAAACAACCTTTTTATCTGTTGGCTGATTCCCTCTTTTGAAGAAATCAACTACAAATTCATTTTTTCGGGAGAAGCAATTATGATGATGGATGGAAATGTCAGGGAAAGGAATCAAACAGGAAGTCTAGAGGCTTGGGCTGGGCCAGGCGCTCCCCAGGACAGGAGGGTAGGGGGGTGGCCAGGTGCTCCCTGGGACAGGATGGTGGGGGCAGCTGCTTCAATGCCTTCCTGGAGATCTCTGTCTCTGTCTCTCTGTCTCTCTCTGTATCTCTGTCTCTGTGTGTCTCTGTCTCTCTCTCTCTGTCTCTCTCTTTGTCTCTCTGTCTCTCTCTCTGTCTCTTTGTGTGTGTGGGTCCTCGCTCTAAAACTCCAAGATAGAGTTCTGTCCCAAGAGCCCTTCCCACCACGGCTGTTAGTATTGGCTGTGTTTGAGGTGAGATGTAGCAGAGACAGAGCTTGCAAATTAGTCTCACTAGGCACTTTCGAGGGTCCTGTCACAGGATCCACGATGGTCCTGCAAAATAAAGACTGCTTTACCCATTTCACAGACAGAGAAACTGGGGTGCGGGAGGTGACTTGCCTAAGATCATGCAGCTCAATCAGAAGAGAGGTGAAGTAGGATCCAATCTTAGTCTGCCACAAGATCATGGAAAGCCTGGTCTGGCTCAGAGCCTTAAGACTAGTTAGCCCAGCCCATCTGTTTGCATCCTTCTAGGAATCCATCAAAGTCACTCAGCTGTAAATAGCACAATGGGCCAGGCAATGTTCACAAATGCTGGAGGTCTGAGTTCATATTCAAGCACTTCTGCTGCCTAGCCCAGGGTTAGGTTAAGAAAACAGGAAATTCTGAGTTCTTGATCCAGGCTGGCCTGAAGGCTGGCTCCCCTACATGCCCTCGGTCTCAGTGATATAGACTCCTCTATATCACGTGGCAGTTGAGGACCACACTGGAGGGGCTCACTTAAACCCTTGGGTGCCAGCCCAGAGATGGGAGCCCCAGGCACGCAAGCCAGGGCCGAGAGCTGTGTCAGCGTCTGCCAGCCTGTCAGTTCTGGGGAAATCCTTCATGGAGATGGGTCTGGGCTCCGACTTCAAAGGCTCCCATGGTAAAGACCTGCTAATTGTTTGAAACACATTTTCACTGAAGTGTGAATTCTCTCCCCATCTCCCTCTCTCTCTCTTTCTCTCTCTCTCCAAGCCTCTTGTGAATTCCAGGAGAGCTCAAGCTGCAAGCTGCAAGCTGCAAGCAAGGAGCTAAGAAAGAGGCTCCCTTGCCTGCAGTTGGACAGGAAGTCAAAGCGCAGACTCACTCGCCACTGTCCACCTCTCAGAGGGGTTGAGATGGTGTCTTGAAATTGCTAATCTTGAGTGATGGGACTGCTCTATGGCTGGGGAGGTGGGGACTGAAAGTTGAGAGGGTTCAGACACTGAGGGTTTGGGGATCTCTGCACCCCCTCCCCAAGCTTCCAGGTGATAGCCAGTCTAGCACATGTGACATTTCCATGAAGTTCACCATGGCAAGCACTGTTCTACTGGGGTGTCATTTCCTGCCAACCCCCAGGGTCCTTGATGCAACTCACAGCATAGGGAGATCATTGTGTTCCGTTTTACTACAGACACCGGAGCACCAGGGAGCTTAAGTGACTCCATGAAGGTCACGTGCTTCCTAATAGAGTAGACAGATGAGGTCCTGACTACAGTGCAATCCAGACACCTAGTGCCAGTGATGGCGTGGAGACATAGCACAAAAGACAGCAAGCCACTGAGACTCTACCTTACTCCGCCAGGCCAGGGCTTCCTCAGGAGCTTTGTCATCCCCAAACAGGTAAGGTAGGGAAACTGAAGACCACTCACAGGCAAAAGGCAAGACACAGACATCACCAAGACCTGGGAACCAGTGGTCGCCACTCCATTTTCCTTGTTCATACAACAGAGTCTCCTATCCTCCGCTCCCGCCCACAACAAGGTCAACTTGGGCAGCTGAGCTGGCCAATCACTCACATGACCCTCAGAGTGAATGGCTCCTTCAACTTTGTGCCCGAGGCACCTCGTTAGTCTTTCCCTGGCCTGGTCCTGGAGATCATTACACATTAAGAATCTGGACTAGAAAATTCCTGGCAAGAGTAGGCAACAAGTGAGCAAAGTGAAGGGGGGAGGGATAATGACTAGTCGCTGAATCAATGGTAGTATCTTGCATTCATTCTTCCATTGGCACGCATCGTCCGCTCTTGCCAGACATCGTGAATGTGGTCCTCAGCGAAGACCCTTGAGTGTTAGCAGGCGAGGGAGGAACCATTGAAACTGAGGAAGCCTATCTTACCCTGACCTGGCCAAGCCCTCGCCAGTCTCCCTAGGTGTCAGCTCGATCCTGCATTTTCCTAGCCCTGCAGGTAGCTGCCAGGGATCTGGTAAGGAGAAGGCTGACCTCTGCCTGGGCTCATTGGATGCAGCAGTACTTGAGACAACCGTCCCTTCCCCCCTTGATTACTTGCTCTCCAGGCTGTCACCCAGCACCTCATGTGGGGGTATCAGGGCGGTGGAAACAGAAAGACAGGGCCATGTTGTGGCAGCTTCCACTTGTGGTGCTCACAGCTGGCATAGGCAAGCGGGGCGGAGCTCCGCATAAGGCTGCATTCATGGCCCTATGAATCCCCAGGGCACAGAAGGAGAGGAGGCAGAGGTGGGGGAGGGTGGAAGGGAAAACAGTTTTCCCAGGGCTTGCTCTGATAGTAAACAGCACAGCTGGAAGGCTCAGGCAAGATACACTTGGAGCACTGGAGAATGCTGTTCCCTGGAGACAGGTATTAGGGTTGCAAAGAAGCATCCTTTTTGGAAGGCTCTGTTAGGCTGGAGGGCTTACAGACCTCCCATTGGCTTCTGTAGTCCCCTTGTATTTAGAATCCAGGGCTGGAGCAGGAAATTGAGGGGTAGGAGATGGAAGGAGTGTGTGTGTGTGTGTGTGTGTGTGTGTGTGTGTGTGTGTGTGTGTGTCTGTGTGTGTGTGTGTGTGTGTGTGTTCTTGTTCTCATGTTCTAAAGCAGAACCAGATCGGAAGGGAGGACTGGACCCTGGTGACATTAAGTAAAGGATAGTGCTTGCGGTCTCCCATTCCTACTAGAAGACTGCCTCCCCTCTCGCACTGTTAGCTGTTCATCGCATCTGCATCACTGTTGCTTTCCAGGTCGCCAAGAGCAGTGGCTACAAGCGAGCGAGCGCCAGCCCTGTGCTCAGAGATGGGGCTGCTGCTTCCTCATCTGCATAATGGGAGAGCTGCACCCTTCACCTCTGGCGGCTGCTCATCTTCAAGGAGGTGACGTGTGCAGGGCACTTAGCCCAGGCCTGGCACACAACCCAGGAAGAGCCTAGCACACTCTGGCTGCCGCCATCTTTATATTAAAGCCATTAGCAGGGACTGGGCTGAACCTAGTGCCCTCTCTGACCCAAAGGGCCAGCTGTCAAGCTGTGGGAGTGGGCCAGGCAGCACCCAGGCAGGCTGCTCAGCCACTCTGGCCAGTGGGGCAGCAGGTGTACTCGGCTGGCCCCACCCTCTGGCCACAAGCCACACTGTTCATTAAGCAAATGGACCACAGTGGCCAGTGACAAAGAGAGGCACGAGGTGGACACGAGCAGGCCTCATCATCAGAGGCGGGCGCCGAGCAATTTCCAGACCTAAATGGAGCATATTTTTCCTGATGTGGCAGTTTCAATCGACTTGTATTGTCTCCAAATAAACAGTGGAGTCAAATCTATTAGTTTTCTGGACAATGTGCCAGTTTGGAGTAGAAAAGGCAGAAGGGGTGCAGAGAGGTGTTGGGGAGTGAGCTGGGACTGGATGGGTGGGAGGTGGGTATGACCCTGTTTTTTGAGGACTGGACCCTCTGCTTGGGTTCTTAGACATCTGGGCCCCCACTAGGGAACGGAAAATTTCAAGTGTCAATCACAGACCTTCAAAACTGGCAGGGACTTGCGACACCATTTAGACTGATCCTGCAACATCATTTCGACTGATCCTTCGTGCGACAGATTGGAGGACACTGGAGATTTGGGAGAGAATACAGATGGCTCAAGATTGTCCATCAAGTCAAAGGCTCAGCCTGAGCCTTCCGACTCAATCGTGGGTAGCTCCTGCTCCCTAGCATGCACAGCTTCTGAGGAGGGGTGGGTATGTATAAACTCCTTCCCTGAAAAGGCAGAGATAAGACTTGTACTTCAAAGTAGCGAAAACAGAAGCCCAGAGAAGGTAGGGGCCATTCAAGGTCAAATATCTGATGGACAGTGGTGTGAGATGTCCTGTTCTTGCTGCTATCGCATGCTAGGCCACAATGGGTTTCCTGTCCCCATGTACTCCTGAAGGTAAACACAGCCCTTGGTACTTAAGGAAGACCCAACCTCTGGGGCACCTCGGATTCATCGAGGATGACAATGCTGGGTCCTGTCTCTGTTGGTAGAGGCTGCCTGACAGAAGTGAGAAGGGACCTGTAGCTCTACAATGCAACCAGAGAAAGTGTCACCTGGGTGGTGGCTGGGCCTGGGGTCAGCCAGGAGAACAGATGCCAGGTGACATGAAAACTGCAGCTCCAGCCAGGGGTGGGAACAAGATCTGCACTTGGGGCCCCCAAGATGCACTCTGACACTGGACACTAGCCTTGCTTTGTCCCAGAAGGATAGTTAGGACTCTTGCCCTTGGTTTGGGGGGACACGAGAAAAGCTCAGAGAGGCTGTTGGGAAGCTCAGTGAGGCTTTTGGATACTGGACGTGATGTCATCAATAGTGTCTTCCAGATAGGCCTGATTCTGAAATACACATACCCCACTGTAATAGGACGCCATTATGTTTTTCCTCCCATTCCTTAGCTCCCGGAATAGCAACTCATGAGACACAATAAATATTATACAAATACCTAGGCCATATAGCTAGGCTCTTCTCTGACTAGCTCATAACTTAAATTAACCCGTTATTCTAATCCAAATTCGGCCACGTGGCTGGTTACCTGAGCTCAGGCACCATGCATCCATCTTCCTCACATCTTGCCAGCTAAATCTCCCATGCCTGGCTGTATCACAGAATCCCTTCTGTCTGCTGGAAGTCCCACCTATTTTCTGCCTCAACCATAGGCCATGGGTTTTCTTTTTTAATTGATAGGTGTTGCATCCATATAGTACACAAAAGATTCCTTCTACACCCCCACTGGCAATGGCACTGTCCCCTTTGTGGGCTATACTAGCAACCAGGGACAGCAATAGCAACCGTTACTCCTCTTTGCCCCACCCTGAATGGCTGGTTGATGTCAAACGTCTCCCCAGACACTGGGCTGCTTATGGTAGCAGAACTGAAGCCCGAACCAGGGCACTTTGCTGCCCCCTGGTACTGCCCTGATCATCAGAATGTCACTTAGCCTGTGTGGATCTGAGACATCGCTCAGCGATTTGATTTTCAATTTCTCCTCCAAGGAGTGAGGAAAGACAGAACAAGACATAGGACAGGCCTGGATGAAGAATGGGAGAAGAGCAATTCCCTGGAATTGGGCAGAGGTGTTTCTGGGACTGTGAGGGGTGGTGCCATAGAAAAACAAGGAGGGTGCAGGGCCCAGAGAGAGTCTGCTCAAGCTATGGGGGGGGGGATAGGGACCATCAAGGGCAAGTGGGGCTCCTGGATACGGGGATGGTTCTCTCTTGCACATCTTCAGACCCCGTGGACCTCTGTCTTCTCTTCCCTCCCCTATTGCACCAGCACATCTGCCTGCTCCCAGCCATCCCCTCCTCCTCAGTTGGTCTTAGCTTTCTGTTCTGCCCTCTTCACAGGTGTGGCTTCTTCTTCCCCACTGTGCCTGTCCTCCTGCCCCTGTGCTGTTCAGAAGCCCCTGCTTTGGCTCGTCACCTACAGCACCTTCATTCTGGCTGCTGTGTCCCTCTGAGATCCATCTGGTCTCCACCCGCCTGCCCTGTCTTCCACCTGCCCACTCTGCTGAGTTTTCCACACTAGGCTCATGTGATCAAAGAGAATTCCCAAAGAGCTCAGACCTTCCACCATTCCCCATCTTTCCTCAAGGCACTCCTAAGAGCACGCAGTTGCTTCACCTATCCTCCCACCACCACAAGCGCAGGCAAGGTTACATCAGAGCCATAAAGTAGAGTTCTCCGATTCCTACAGCCAGGGCAGTCATTTTTGTCAGATATACATGAAACTACCCCACTTCCCCACAGTGTGGGTGGGCTCTTTCTCCCCCCTCCACAGTGTGGGTTCTTTCTCCTCCTTCCATAGTGTGGGCTCTTTCTTCTCCCTCCACAGTGTGGGCTCTTTCTCCCCCCTCCACAGTGTGGGCTCT
>OU015754.1:58837504-58858160 GCA_907169655.1 Acomys percivali | reverse complement strand
CACACACACACACACACACACACACACACACACACCCTTCCCCACATGTATGACATTCTCCCCCGCCCCACATATGCACATGTCCATACAAATGTGACTACGGGGTAGGTACATGGAAATGCCTACTGACATCCACTCTGCTTCTGCTCACCTCTCCCAACACCAGGCACGGGGAAGTAATAACCGCACGGAACACTTGGTGAGTTTCCCACGTCCCAGGCTCTGTTCTAAGGGCTTTCCAGTCTTCTGAGACCCGGAAGAGGAGACCTCAGCCATTCTTGCTCCTCCACATACCTGGAGGCATTTTCTCCAAGTTACTAAACAGTAGAGCTAGGCCTCCAAGCCAAGCTCTTGGCCACTGCTCTCTGCTGTTGAACTGTGCGACGTTCACAGCATGCAACCTTCACAATGGAGGCCCTTCTTGACGCTCTGACACATGGCCTCTGCTTGCCTCTGTTCTTCTGCATCTAATGGTGCCAGGCACTGCTGGACACCAGGCTGCTATAACCTGGTCTCTGGCTCTCGCACTGCTGCCCACTATGGAGTGAGCTCCCACACATAAGAATCTGGAGTGTAGGATAATGAATGAATGAAGGGACCACACAGCAACACTGTAATACTCTTATCGCTGCCATGCATGATGAGCATGCAAGTGAGGAGACTTGCGTCCCCAGACTCACATGCTGACCGGAAGCCACATGCCGTCCTCATGCTCCACCTTCTCATAGGTAGACTGTCACATGAGCAAACAAAAGTGTACACACACACACACACACACACACACACACACAGAATCTAACAGACCCTCACATGCTTGCACACTCCCATATTCTCTCATGAACCCCATATTCGTGCACACACGAACACACACATACAACTTCTGTAACTCTCAGCCCACTCACATTTATACAGACACTGAGCACACCCATGCACACTTTCACACTCCTTCACACTTGTGGCACAAGCAAAGGGCGGGGTGTGGAGGAGGAAGGGAATAGGGCACCCACAAACCCTTGGGAATTCATAACCTGAACAGAAGGGAGGAAGGTGGTAAGTTCCAGTTGAGGGACAGCCTGAACCTTTCCCTCCAGGTCTCCTCCTCAGCCAGATAAAGGAGAACCTTCGTACAGCACCGACTGAGCGTGGAGTCCTGCCAGGAGGGCCATCGTGAACAAGCAAAGCACAGGACTGAGGGTTAATCAGGACATGCCAGGCCTCGGGGACAGCTCAGGAGGAGCCTGGCACATGCAGAATGGGCAGCTGAGGGGGTAGGGGGACCAGGCTGGCAGGGCTCTGTAAGTCAGCGGCAAGGAGAAAAAGACCATTCCTGGCCAGGTGTGATGGCCTTTAATCCTGGTACTCCAGAGAAAGATGCAGGTGGATCTCTGTTAAGTTCAAGGCCAACCTGGTCTACAAATCAAGTTCCAGGCCATTTAGGATTACATAGAGAGAGCTTGCCTTAAAAAGAGGAGGTGCTGGATGGTGGAAAGAGCATCCTTGACACTCAGCATGCTTGGAAAGAGCGTTACCCCATAGTGAGTGACCCAGACCACTGTGGCTTAGAGTGGCTCCCAACTTTGGGGACATAGGACAGACCTGAGAGGGCAAAGCAGGCAGGACCTTTCTTTTCAGAGCTTCCAAGGAGAGACTGAGGCAGAGGGCAGGCAGGCAGCTGTGATTCTGTTTATCTTGTCCCCACCTCAGGCCCCAGAATAGTCCGTCTGTCCCTAGTAATACTGCCAGAAGCCCAGGAAACCTGGTGTTCCCTGGCGGCTGGACCTCCTCCTGCCAGCCAGACCACAATAATATCAAGCCCGTCTACTTCCCCAGTATAGCCATGCTCAGAACATGTCTTCCTGGGACTGTCTTGATTTCTGGCCGGGGTCTTCAAAGGCAGGCACATGGGGTTCCTATAGCTGAGAAAGGTCGTGTGGCTTAGGGAACGTGTGTACTTCAAGTCTTCGCTGGCTTTCCCTGCTGGCCCCTTCCCTGTGTGTTCCTGGAGCCTTATTAGGTGCTTACCTTGAGGGACCAGGGACAAGTGAGGGACAGGCTTTCTGATTTAGAAGCCACAATGCTGTAGGACAGAGGCTGGAGAGTGGCTGTTATTAACCCTCAAAGGCCCTGGTGTTTCCTGTCCCTCTGGGCTCCTGTTGGCCTCTTTCACCTCCCAGGCCTCCTGCTGCAAAGCTAGAACTGGGTTCGAATTCCTCCCATCTGTGCCCATGTCACACTTGGGGCTCTTCTCAATCTGATCCCTTAGAGAGTAGCCCCCAGCAATGAAGGGTGTGCGCTCACCTTTCCCTCGTCACTGTAGCGTCTTTGTAAAGAGTATGGGGGCCCCTGTCATGGGGAAGAATGCTGGCTCCTTCAGGCTAAAGAAGCTTTTACCCAGGATCCTATACCCAGAGACCCAGACTTCCTGCATCTCTGTCTCTTACATTCCTGAGAGAATGCTAAGGCATCCATTGCCTGGGAAGACAGTCATTGGAGGAAGCTGGTGTTTCGGGGTTCTGAGGATTGACATGAGCACATAATACCCATATGACAGTTGGCATTCATCCACATACCAGTTGGCTCGCTCATCATTCTGTTTATTGTCCACCCATTTTTCTGTCTATACATTCATTTGCTCATCCATCTATCCATCTGCTCATTCACATACCTGTCCACCTATTATGTTTAGTTTTAAATTGGCAACTTGACACAATACAGAATCGCCTAGAAACAGTCTTAATGTAGGTTCATCTACAATGGGGTGTCCTGTAGTTGTGTCTATACAAAATTGTCTTAATTAAATTAGTTGATATGGGGAGGACCCAGTTCACTGTGGGAGGCACCATTCCCTAGGCAGGGGACAGTAAACTAAGCGGAGTAAGAATAGAGGACTCAAGCACAGCATTATCAAGCATACATACATTTCTCTCTCAGATGTTGACTACGGATATGATGTGACCAGCTGACTTAAGCTCCTGCTACTGTGACTCCACAGTGATGCACTGTAACCGGGGATCGTGAGATAAAATAAAGCCTTTCTTGCCTAATGTACTGTTGGCTGGGGTATTTTATCATGGCAATAGAAATGAAACAAAACCACCATCCATCTATCTGTTTGTAAATATACCCATCCATCCATCTCGTCTGCTCACCTACCCATCCACCTGTCTATCCATCTATCTATCTATCTATCTATCTATCTATCTATCTATCTATCTATCCATCCATCCATCTGTTCATCTATTTGCTCATCTGTTATCCCCCCACCCACCCATCCACCCACCCTTACCTCATCTGCTAATTCAGGACACATTCTGAGTTGGGGTCGTGTCAGGCACTAGGCTCTGAAAACAAACACGATGAATCAAAACAGTTCCTGCCCTCAAGGCACTCCCAGCCTGGTGAGGACGAAGGCAGGGAGACAGATAAATGACAAGTCAGTGTGATAAGTGCAATTACCAAGCTATGAACCTGAGCGCAGTGAAAACACTTCAGCCCAAGCCTGGAGGAGTGCTTAAGGAAGGCTTGGTGGAGGAGGGGACATTTAAGCTGAGTCCTGAGGAATGGGTGGCAGTATGGAAACCAGGGACAGGAGAGAGCTCATTCCAATATACCTCAGAGGTATCCTGTGACAACTAGTAACTCTGGGGTTCAAACTACATCCACTCCAGACATTAAGTTCAAACCTAAGACAGTCATTTTGGACCTTGGACTAGAAATAGAGCCTCATAAAAAATAATCACCCAAACCTCTCAAGGATACACCCTTCCCCTGGACCCCTAGCATGCTCATCTAGGGGGCTGTTCTCACCTCAGCCTGGCTGAAAACTCCTTTGTCCTGTCAAAGAAAGTCTGACAAAGACTGGACACAGCCCAACACAGAGGACACATCGCTTCCCAAGTCAAGCGAGTGGGGTAGGGAAGGAGAGTTCAACATCCTCGCTCTACAGCCATCAGATAGGTAGTGCTGTGTTCAACGCCACAGCCGCCAGGCAAAGAGCCTCCTAGAACTACAGTTCCCAACCTGTGGATCGCGACCCCCTTGGGGTCAAACGACCCTTTCACAGGGGTCACCTAAGACCAGAGAAAAACACAGAGACTTACATTATGGTTCGTAACAGTAGCAAATGACAGTGATGGCATAGCAGTGAGGGCAATTGTATGGCTGGGGGTTGGGGTCACCACAACATGAGGGACTGTTTTAAATGGTCACAGCGTTAGGATGGTGGAGAAACACTGCCCTAAAAGCATACCTCGAGACAGGGTTTGAGTCTGTGTTATTTACTTGAGAGCTACTTCAAGAAAATACCGATGAGGAAGAAAAGAGAGGTGAGTCAGAGAAGAAGAAGAAAGCTAGAAAGAGGAATGAGGCCAAGGATAAGATGGGCTCGGCCCTGTGGGGAAAGCATGGGGCCCTGCTGACCATTCCCTGGGCTAATGCTACCAGAAGGCAGAAAAATGGGGTGTTTGTCGTCCCACTCCCGCACATCACTGGCGGGGTGGTGGGGTGGGGACACACCCCCTACAGCTTCGGGAATCCAGCGTCTATTGCCTGGAGAGGCCCTCAGTGCCTGTAGCAAAGTCCTGCTGAGATGTAAGTGCCCTGGGTACAGTGCTCAGGCCAGGGTCACCAGGATCCCATGTGGAAGGGAGAGTGCCAGGGAGGCAGGAAAGTCTTCCATTTCGGGACAATTCCCAAAGACACCTGGGTAATTAGGAAGCTCAACTCTGAGCAATGATCAAGAGACAACACAAGCACACGGGCAACACCTGCCCTGATGGAAGTCGGCAAGGGATGTAAGGATGGACCTCGGGTCCAATAAAATGAAAAGCCTTGCCCGAGCGCTGTCCTCTCAGGATTCTAGCGCCTCATGGCAGAGGGCCATCAGGTAAGGACCTTATGGGGCAGGAGAGAGGGAAGGAGCATCTAATGGCCCTAACCCAGGGCAAAAAAGCAGCCATGGCCTGTGCCTAGATGGACATTGGTCCAGGTCCTCTCTGTGGGTGGCCTGGAGATTAGCTCCAGGCTCGGCAGGGCAGAGTAACTTTCCCCCAGAGGATTGCAAAGTAAAACTCCACAAAGTGCCGAGTCACAGGAAACGCCAAGATTCTTCACACATAGAATAATGAGGCAATAAAACTCAACTATAAAGTTAAATAATTTACCATAAATATCTAAAGCTCTCAAATTATTCTCTACATTAACTGCCTATGTTTAAAATGATCTTTGCATTCACTATGTCACAGATGGCGAAAGCAGACAAGAGAGTCCTTGACAACCCTAACTGCAATTAGCCCTTCCCAGCTGCGGTGATTTAAAGGCCTTTTCAGTTAAGCTGAATGAAACACCCGCGCTTTATAAATAAAGGCTTTACCAGGGCCGACAATGAAGTATTTGAAACATACAGGCCTGAGCCACTGGGGAGGGCCAGTCACCACATCCTCAAACCTAACGCCCCACCCCCTCAGCCACGGCTCCTCCTGACTCAGTCATTTGAGCTCTTGTGCACTCTACTTTACACACACTGCCGCCACCCCCTCCCCAAGTCCCGTCCACACCTCCCATTCTCACACAGACACGCCTGGATCTCCATTCACATTCCTGTTGCATCCATTCCCTCTGTAATCCTGTATCCTAGCACATGTACCCACCCACCCCTACTACACCTACACACACACACACACACACACACACACACACACACACACACACCCCTCAGACAGGAGGTTGTACATCTATCTCCGAGGAAGCAAAATGTGCAGAGCCATGAGAAATTCTTTACTGTGTAAAGGCCAAATAAGGTCGGTCGCGTGTCGGCGTCCGCAGCTGAGTCAGGGGACCCTGGCCTCTGCTCCAGCTGGCCCAGAAGGAGGAGCTCTCTGTGTGAGGAGGAGCTGCCCTTCAACAGCACTTGAGCACCTTGGAGCCTGGCTGTGCATTGCAAAGGAGGTCAAGGTTACCCTGATTGCAGCCAAACGTCCCTCCCCGGGGCCTGGCTGGTTAATTGCTTAGAGTCTGGTGAGGCAGAAGAAGCTGTCAGCTAAATGGCCCTGTGAATCACATGCTTGGATCTCTGGGAGCCTCATGTTGATAAGGCTAGGCCCCTCCCGCTCCCAGTCAGCCACGCCCCTAGCATAGGGGACACAGGCCTAAGCCCAGCCACCTGGGGACTACAAGGTCTTCTTCCTGCATATGCAGGGACCAGAGTTGCCATGGTTCAGCCAGGACGAGTACTCTAACCCAGTCGTCTTCACTCGGGGCATACACAGGCAGCATACCCTCTTTATTGAGCAATTACTTCATGCCGCATCCCCAGCACCATGCCTCAGGCCCTTGAAGACATAACCAATGCCCCTGGGAACTCACTAAGAACCTATGAGCAGAGCCTGAGATCTTTATGCCATTTGCAGATGAGGAAAGTCAAGCAATTTGCCAAGGTGTGTTTGGGAGGGGATGGGGGTAAGTGTCAAGAAGGTAGCAAGCTGCCCAACTCAGCCACTGCTTGCTATTCACAATGCGGCCTCAGATCCTTACACCTGCCTACTGAGCCCTTAAGACTTCGCCTAGCCCTCTACCCCACCTCCCTTAGGACCCTGCTTCTGAAGCTTGGGAGGCCTGGACTGTCAAGATGCTCTATCTGCCCAGCCTTCCGACATACCGTTGGATCCTCCAGGGTGAGGCTTGCCCTGTATCAACTGTATGCCACCCTCCGTCCTCCATCATGAGATCTCCACCTGCATCAGAGCCAGCAATGTGCCCAAATCTCAGAGGCCCAGAGGATTCCTGGGAGAAGCCAGATCCATAGCGGCTCATGCCAATGGGAGGGGACCAGCAAGAAGTTCCGGAAGAGAATCTGGACTCCCAGGGCTGCACCCCAGGCAGGCTCTCATGAATGTGCTGTTTATCGTATTGAGTTCCAAGGAGATGCCTGGGCTGGGACCCAACTCACAGAGGAAGAAAACAAATTTTCTTCCATTTCTGATGGGAATGAAGGCATTTATGAGTTCTGGATGTTGAGGAGGGCGGGGAGGGAGGTAGAAGGCACATCATGCATACATCAAAAGTACTGATCCGATGTCCTAGGCAACTAGGCAGCTGTGACACTGGGCCAGGGCCCTGGGGGTGGCAGCCAGAGTTGCAGGGCCTAGGGAGATGGCCCTGGGGATTGCTGGCCTCAGTAAAGGCATTTTGCTGCAGACCCAAGGCCAAGGCTAGCTGGTGCCATGAGCCTCTTGGGAAAAGTCATAGTTTACAGATATCCACAAGGAAAAGGGACCACAGGCCTGGAGAGGAGCAGGCCTGCTGAGTCTGTGGAACTAAGGAGACTGACTTTGAAAGTGGAAATGCATCAATGAGAAAGTTGTTTGTTTGTTTTCTGATTTTGTTTTTCAAGACAGGGTTTCTCTGTGTAGCCTTGGCTGTCCTGGACTCGCTTGTAGACCAGGCTGGCCTGGAACTCACAGTGATCCACCTGCCTCTGCCTCCTGAGTGCTGGGATTAAAGGCATGCACTGGTGTGGGATATGGATGGAGAAGCCAGGGCTTCTTTGAGGCCAGGAAGGCCTGAGACAAGAGAGAAGTGAATGCTGAGAGGTAGGAGAGAGTCTCCAGCTACATAAACTGGAGTCCCCGCTCAGGGCCACAAGGAAATGCTTAGGGTACCACCCAACGATGTGACGGAGGGCAGAATGGGTAGAATAGCCTTCTAGGAAACAGAAAGATGGGGTCATCCCTTCGAACCGCGGAGCACTCCTGCTGCCGTGGTGTGGGGACCTCGGTGTTTCTGGTTCAGAAATCTGTGCAATTCCCTGAATTGTTTACTGGAGCTTCTAAACACGGTCCACACTGCTCGCCGCCATCTTGGATCTGACCATCAGGAAATGCAAATCAAAACAACTCTGAGATTCCATCTTACACCCATCAGAATGGCTAAGATAAAAAATTCAAGGGACACCACACGCTGGCGAGGATGTGGAGAGAGAGGAACACTCCTTCATTGCTGGTGGGAATGCACACTAGTACAGCCACTTTGGAAATCTATCTGGTGCTATCTCAGAAAACTGGGAATAGGGCTTCCTCAAGACCCAGCTATTCCATTCCTTGGAATAGACCCAGAAGATGCTCCAGCACACAACAAGAAAATTTGTTCAACTATGTACATAGCAGCTTTATTCATAATAGCCAGAACATGGAAACAACCTAAGTGTCCCACAGTAGAATGGATAAAGAAACTGGTACATATACACTATGGAATACTACTCAGCTATTAAAAACAAGGAATTCCCAAAATTTGTGGACAAATGGATTGAGCTAGAAATGATCATAATGAGTGAGTTAACCCAGAAGCAGAAAGACTCAAATGGTATATACTCACTTATATCTGCATACTAGCCCAAGGGGCATGTCCCATGAAAGCCTTCACTTACCAGGAAACTGGGACAGAGGGGAGGACATCCTATTGGGACTCTAGGTGAGAGAAGCATGGGAGAATAGCAAAGTAGAAGGATCCAGAGGGCCCTAGAAACCTACAAGTAGAACATTATGATAGGCAGATTTGGGCCCAGGGGTCCCGCTCAAACTAAGGCACCAGCCAAGGACAATACAGGCGGTAAACTTTAAACCCCTACCCAGATCTAGCCAATGGACAAAACATTCTCCACAGTTGAGTGGAGAGTGGGGTATGACTTTCACATGAACTCTGGTGCCTCATATTTGACCATGTCCCCTGGAGGGGGAGACCTGGTGGCAAGAAGAGACTTGATACCCTATGAGCATATACAGGGGGAGGAGGTCCTCCTCAGTTACAGTCATAGGGGAGGGGAGTAAGGTGAAAATGGGAGGGAGGGAGGAATGAGAGGATACAAGGGATGGGATAACCATTGAGATGTAATAAGAATAAATTAATAAAAATTAAAAAAAAAAAGATGGGGTCATCACTGAGCTGGTGGTGATGATGGAGGCTGATGGTGAAGGGTCAGGGCACAGGAAAGTGACATGGGGACACTTGTCCCATGGGAGGCATAGGACGAGGGAGTACCTGCCAACTGCTCTCGCCTGGGAGTGTTAAAACTACTGGGGTAGTAATCAGGCCTGTCCTAATCACTGTGTGTGTGTGTGTGTGTGTGTGTGTGTGTGTGTGTGTGTGTGTGTACACAGACAGACCATCATTATTCCTATTTTACAGGTGAGAAAGCGGAGGAGGCACAAGAGGGTAGGGCATAGTAAGCCAGCATTAGGATCAGGATTTTACCTCCTAACACTTGGATCAGATGAGCCAGTACTAGAAGTGGAGTCTAAAGTTGGGACATCAGGGTGAGAGATCTGGGAGAAAAAGAGATGTTCTCGAAGCATCTTCACAGACATGAGAGATGGAGCCCTGCATTTGGTGAGGCACTAGAGGACAGGAGCAGTGACTGGCTCACCCACCAGGCATGGTGATTAAGCATGGTGACCAGGTGTCACCTGCCTAGGGGACTCAGAGACTTGCTTTGAATTACAAGCGGCCAGGTCAGGCACCGGGTTTGGGAGTTCACACGTGGTGTTGTACCGGATGTGTGTCCTTGAACTAGCCTTTTAAACTCTTGAGCATCCGCACCCCTCTTCCACAAAGTGGGACATTGGTGAAACAGGCCCATGGGGCTTTGGGGAGCATAAGATGAAGCAGGAATTCTAAGCTTGCTGGTCATGACAGCTCCTGGGGGGGTCCTTGCAATGTGGGGCTATGATGCATCTGGGCAAAACGTGTGAGGGTGACAAGGCCGAGAGAGCAAGGAGCATGGCGTCTCCTGCACATCCCCTTCAAATACCGTGGGCTAGCCTTCACCCAGCACTATCTTGGGATCCCTCCAACTCACACTCCTCACACAGGCAACTGCTCAACCCTGCAGACTTCGGCGTGGCCCACCTACTCCAGTACAGTTAAGTTCCTCTGCTCCTCAATGTTATGGTCTGTGAACCAGTATCCATCCCACAGGGTTGACATGAGATTACACTGAGAACAGTGTCTTGAGCACAGATGTCCAGAAATGTCAGCTGTGACCTTCAGAGCGCCCCTTTCATCAGGTGTTATCTAATGTAGAACAGTGGGGGTACCATTACCAACCCTGTTTTAGATCATTTATTTCCAATAACAATCAGTTGCCACACCATTTGTGGCGCACAAAAAAAAAAAAAAAAAACTAAACACACACGAGAGAGAGAGAGAGAGAGAGAGAGAGAGAGAGAGAGAGAGAGAGAGAGACAGACAGAGAGAGAGAGACAGACAGAGAGAGAGAGAGACAGAGACAGACAGAGAGACAGAGACAGAGAGAGACAGAGAGAAAGACAGAGAGAAAAAACAGAGATGACAGAGAGACAGAGAGAGAGATCGTCCCAGTTCTTGCTGGAATTAGAACCATTTTCCACCTGTTACATTACTTTGCATGATTTGGTCAGCCTGGGTGGAATCCACCATAGAACAGAACAGAACATGAAGAATTGCCACGCTCCCACCTTCCCCCGTGTTAAGCAGTGGGAACCTGGGGCCTCCCAGGTGCCTGGGCACAGGGACAGAGCGGTCTCCTGTAGACTCCAGAGCCATGGAGAAGCTCAGACATGTGGCTGCTGTCATGCAGGGAAATCGCAATTTCCCACCACTCTGCCTCACACGTGAATTTAATAAGCATGCCTGTCCCCGTTGCAAGCAAACCCACTAATTATCACCACTGTTTACAGGTCATGTTCCAGCCACATCTCTGTCCAAGGACGGCCCTTGTGTGCCTTTTCTTATCAGCCTCCCCCATTCGCTCAAGCTTCATGCAATCCACCGAGGCTAGAAGTCATCTGCAGGCTGGCCGCGGCCCATGGGAAAAGCTGACAGTGCCACCAAGTCCTTCTCCTTGGAATCTGAGGTGCGGTGCTATTGGCAAAGGGCGCTAGGAGATCATTAGGTGAGAGACAGAGAGGCTATGGGTCAAATAGCAGGCACAAGGCAACCGGAACAGGGTGTGAGCACAGGCTGGGGGCAGAAGTGACAAAAGGCCTTGGAGGGGAAGCTGGGATGACAGCCGTGTCTGTAAGAGCTACAGGGTCAGCCTGGAATTCTCAGCCTCAACCGTGCCCAAGCTACAAGCCCTACATTGTGGTGCTGAGAATACATGTCTGGCTACAAACCTGTACTCTACAGATAAGAAAAAGAAGTCTTCCTCAATCAACCAATACCCACAGAACCCGGTGGCACTCTGACTCCCTTACAGAGAACTGACAGCTCCATCTTGGAAAGCAGAGTTGGGCCAGTTACTGATTCATTGGCCTTTTTCTTTAAGAAGGGCCTCAGGTATGGCAGGCTGGCCTTGAACTCCCTGTGTAGTCATCCAGGGGAGGATGACACCTCTTTCTCCTATCTCCAGGCCTCAAATGCTGAGACCACAGACACACGCCACCACACCCACCATCACATGATGCCAGGGAAAGAAACCAGAGCCTTGCGCATGCCAGGCAAGCCTTCAACCATATGAACCACACCCTGAGCCTTCGCTGTCCTTCTGGATACTTGGAATGTCCCTATCTTGTGCATAGTAGAGCCCGGTGACGGGTTTTTCAAACATCTCTCTAAATCCAAGCATTCTACACCTTGCTGGCCTAAAGTTTAGCAGCCCCCCTTGTGACCCAAAAAGTAAGTTTAGCCTTGCAGAACTTGACTCGAATCTGACATAATGTGTGGCATAGGATGGATCTTCAACAAAGCTGTGCTTCTGTAGATGGGGCTACATGTCCCCAAACCTTGGCCTCAAGTAAGCTTTCTGGTCTGTGAATTTGAGGATTCTTTACCCTATCCTCAGGCTTGCAGTGAACCCCATGCTGTTCTGAGGTCACAGGTCACTCAACAACATCAGGGAAATGGGCTTGGTGCCCATGCTCAGGGGCTCCCACATTACTCACCGGGGACGTGCCTCTCTTCCTGAGGGCCAGGTCGACCCACCCTCTCTTCAAGAGTCAGAGTAAGAGAGAGCGAAGCATCTCAGTGGCACCTGTCACCACCAACGTAAAGAAAGCCCTTCTCTTTTTCTCAGTAGGAACTGGGAAGCCTTCGGCCACCTCTCGTTCCAAGTCTCCTGCACTCTCTTTCCATGTCCTAGCCCATCCATGGCTTTGCCCTCCACTGTCAACCCATAGAGCTTCAAAAGCAAAGGGGCCGAGCACAAGCTGTGCACCCATCCCACAGGTGAGTCCAATACCACCTAAAATGACCAACTGGGAAAGTTGGGGCCCCACCGTGATGAGAGCTAGAGTCAGTGTAGGGACACTGTCACACTGTCTACAACTGACCACAGTGTAAACCAATTCCTCCATCTTGTGAGCTACATGAAGACTGGCTAGCTGCTACCCATCCAACATTCAGCAACACACACAGAAAGTGTTCAACACACAACAGCTCATGATAACTCAACAGACTCAAGGTCCCTCTTGGGGATGGTGTGGCCAGGAATGATGTCACTAGGCATATGCTCTCTTGATCAACCCTCTTTCTTTTCCATCCTTGAAATGCACCTTCTACAATCCAGCCTCCCTAGAGTTTCCTAGGAAAAAACATGTTCCCCAGGACTCAGTCCAAACCTGATTTTCTTAGATCAATTTGCTAGTTGACCCTAAGTGTTCACAGGGCTTTTGGGATGGTTTGAATAGGAAATGCCCCCCCCCCCCACAGGCTCACGTGTTGATTACTTGGTATCCAGAGGGTGACATTATTCTAAGAGGTTCTCTGGAAAACTTGGGAGGTGGGGCCTGGTTAAAGGAAATAAGTTACTGAGATAGGAGTGGGGCAGATCCTTGAGAATGCTTCCTGTCTGCCTCTGCCACACACACCTCCAATGCTCTGATATTCCACTCAAGCTAATGGGATGGAAGGGCTGTGGACAGGGCACAGTGAGGACAAACAAACCTCTCTCCCTTAAGTTGCTTCTGTCAGCTAGCTCCTCATGGCGACAGAAAAGTAATTAATGAAGTATTGGCCCCAGGATACCATGGTTAGCACAACCCAGGGCTGCCCAAGTCCCTTACCCCAAATACAATAGTATTCATATTTATGTATTACTACAATCATCCCCCCACTGCAAGTCACCTCTGGATGACAGAATACCCAAATGCAATATACATGCTGTGCAAGTAGCTGTCACACCGTACGGCTTAAGGATTACTATTAAGATGGTAATAAAAGACTCTGTGCATGTTCAGTGAAGGCTCAGTTTTGTTTTATATACTTCTAGTGGCCCTGGAGAAACAGCCCACAGTTAAGAGCACACTCTGCTCTTGCAGTAGGCCAGAGTTCAGTTCCCAAACCTACACTGGGTGACTTCCAACCGCTTGCAACTCCAGGTTGTAAGCCTCAGTGGGTAACTTACACACGCACACCTTTATAAAAATAATAAATAAATAATAATCCCAGCCTACACTTCACTAAAACTCAGAAGCGAGGGGCTGAGTGCTCACTGACAGAAGAGCCTGCACGGGACCTGTTTCTCTAATCTCCGCATTCCAGACCATAGCCCCTGCTCAAGTGTCTCCCTTGACTCACATACTGACATCCAGGCTACACCCTCCTAGGCGTGGACCTTACAAGTTGACAAGGTGACTTCCTCCCATTTTCTCGTCACACTTCTTCACTAGACAGTTCCCTGTCAGTCAGAATCCATCGGCTGGCCACTCCTCCCACCACCCTCTGGGAACTGGGCTGTCACCAGGACATCTCTGGATGCTTCTGTCTGAGGGCCAGAGGTGTGAGATGCCTGTCCCATCATGCCCTCCTCCTGTATCTCTGGACCTGAGGTTAGCACCATCCATTGTCACCAGGGCCAGCCACAACTACGGAGGCTTCCAGGTTAGAATCCCAGAGGGCCAGTTCCTGATTTCCAGGAAGCTCTGAAAGAGTAATGTATCCCCAGTTTATCCTGAGCTAAGGAGAGATGAGGGGAAGGGGGGAAGACCAAGGCCATGGGCAGAACAGGTGATCTGTGGGTGGAGTTGTGCCCCCTCCTGCCCTGCCCATCAGCTTTCCCACCCTGGTTCTTCTCCCAGAGATCTGTTAGAATTCTCTGTAGGGGAGGAAGCAAGAATCTGCTTCCAAGGGGTTGCTCCACCCAGACTGCAGGGACTCCAATGGCGGGATCAGTGGTTAATCTCCATTGTCACTTGCCCTGTTCAGGTTGTAGCCTGGACTGGATTTAGCATCTCCTGGGAGATGATGAGGGACACAGGATTTGATGACTGTGTTGGGAAAAGTAGGGAATGGCATCTCCCTTTGGGACAATGGTCCCAGAGAGGGTGACGTCCTCCCCACCTGTCAGGGGGCATCTAGCAATGTCCGGAACATTTTTGGTTGACATCACTGGCAGGGAGGAGGCCATTACTGTGCTTTGGGAGATGCCAGGCGTGTTTGGGACGACAACTCCAGCAAGAAGTTATCTGGTCCCAGATGGCACTGTCCCTGAGACTGGTCATCTGGCTACCTGAGATGGATCCCAGAAAAGGAGCCAGGGACCCACAGGTTCCAGGACTCAGGCCCCTCTGTCCCCCCACCCCCCACCCCCAGGAACAAGCTGGATGCCTCTGACCCTCCAGGTCAATATTAGAAGTGGAGAATTGTCAGTAGCATGTCCTGGAAGGATCCGGCAGTGGGGGTAGGGACAGGCACTTTTGGCGAAAGGCTGGCAAGGAGCAAGCTTTATGGCTTGTTCTGTTCAGAGTTTTAATTAAGCGTCTCAAATAAGGATTTAATTGGGCTGTAACAAGCCAGGCTATTGTATGCAAGAGAAACACCTGGGGGTTATTAGAAAACATTTTTAAGGCAGTAAAGCTGCAGTGAACACACACAGATGCTAAGGCAGGAGACGTCATTGCAGAGCCCCACGCCACCCCTCCATCTAGGACCCTGCTAAAGGGGCAGTATGGTCTGGAAGGATGAACCCTTGAGCTCAAACTCCAGCTGCGCAGGGCCGTGGATGCCTAGGCTGGGAGGCTCAGATGTACGCTGTTGCCAGCCTCTGCTTCTCAGGCTGCCCCAGGGAAAAAGAAATGAGCAACCAGCCTCAGCCTAAGAGGGGCTGGGGTGACCCCACCTGCATCAGAGACACCCTTATGCTCAGACCTAGCCAAATCCCCAGCAGAACCAGGACCGCTCAGGGTTAACCACAGCAGTGCCCAAGGGTAGCAGGCCTGGGTCCCAGAATGATCTGGAGAAGGAACGGATGACCAGCACATTTTAATGGCTATCTCTCCCTTCACCAGAATTTAAGCTCTGCCAGTCCAGGGATAGTGTGGTACATTGTGTTCCTTGCTGTGAAGTTCAAAGCAGGGGACAATGCTGGGCACACGGTAGGTGTAGCTGAATAAAGAAAGAAAGGAATGAGTGGACGTGAAGGGGCAGTGGAGTCCAGGCCCAACTTATATGGCCCAAGCTGGCCAGGCTGCTGTGTCCCTCTGGCCAGACATTCTGAAATGCCACCCAACAAGAATAGTTCTCCAACAGAATCAATAAGGCCCCTTCTTGTCCCTGACCTGGCCTGGCCTCCTTATCACCCTGCCAGACTGCTGACTACAGGACCTGGGGCTGAACCCTGGCTTCCCAAATGGCAGTGGAACCCAAACGAGTCTCGTGTGAGTGTATTCTACATCTCTATCGGCAGACAAGGGCCTCAGCAGAGAGGGTCACCAGTGCCTGTCCGTGGATGGGAGACATCCATAGGAACTGATGTGCTTGCTTCCAGCAGCAGCCTCTTCGGCCTCCATGGCTGGCGTTTGTCTGATTCTACTAGGGAGTCCTGGGCCCGACTCCCCAACTGTCTTAGTTATTGTTCTACCTGCTGTGATGAGACACCATGACCAAGGCAATTGTTACAAAAGAAAGCATTTCACCGGGGCTGGCTTACAGTTTCAGAGGTTTAGTCCATTATCATCATGGCAGGGAGCTTGGTGGCAGACAGGCATGGTGCTGCAGAAATAGCTGAGAGCTGCTGAAACCTCAAAGCCCACCCCCAGTGACGCACTTCCTCCAACAAGGCCACACCTACTCCAACAAGGCCACACCTACTCCAACAAGGCCACACCCACTCCAACAAGGCCACACCTCCTTACCTTTCTAATCCTTCTCAAATTGGGCCACTCCATGGTGACTAAGCATTCAAATATCTGCGCCTATGAGGATCAGTCTTATTCAAACCACCACATCACCTAACACTCCTGATAGCTTTGTGACATGAGATATTATCACCCTTTTAATAGAAAATGAGCCTGAAGCTCAGGGAAGCCCCCTTGCCCTGGACTCCCAGAACCCCTGGTATTGGAAGGAACTCTTCCCCCAGCCTGTGAACAGCAGCTAGGATTTCCACTCAAGGCAGTGGGCAGGGCAGGGTAAATGTCAAGGTCTAGCCTCTGTTCCAGCTACAGTCTCATACATCTATCTAGCCCTGTCTTATACTACTGGGCTTCTGGAGGGGGTGGGGATTGAGAGATACTGAGACAGAGGCTAGGATCTGGGGGCAGGAGGCAAAAGTGAGAGGTTTTGAGAATCTGATGGGAATGCTGGGGATGGGGAGGATGGGGGGATGGAGATGGGGAGGATGGGGGGATGGGGAGGATGGGAAGAATGGGGGGGATGGGGATGGGGAGGATGGGGGGATGGGGGTGGGGAGGATGGAAGGCTCAGGTGTCCACAGTTGGAGCTCAAGTACATAAAGTGGAAGGCAGGATGAGTCTGCTGCCCTGACAATCCAGGGAAGGCACTCTGTGAAGTGGAGTGGGGGAGGGCCCAGGCACCACGAATCGGAGAGGCACCTGAAGGGTGGATGGCACGTCAGACACACGGTCCAAGCTGGGGGCTGTCCTTGTGTTCTCAGATGGGAGGGGGGAGAAAACCACACTGCAGGAGGCAGGTATGGAGGCCGATGAGCCTTGAGACAGCTGGAAAATAAAGGGCCCAGTGTCTGGGTTTCCAGCTACCCTCTGGGCAGTTTCTGGGAAAGCACCTTAATTCTGTCTCTTCACCCACAGGGCCCCCAAGGCAGCTTCCCAGATAGTGTCATTTAACCCATCCATGCTGGCCCAACTCACCACTGCCAAGATAGAGAAGAGAAGTGTTATTCTTATTAGCTCTATCTTATCTGAGAAGGAATAATGATGGCACCAATACCTGGCTTATATTGAGCACTTACTGTATGCCAGGTCCCGCAGTAAAGGTTTCTCATACTTAATCTAATTAACTGATGTTTCCCAATCACCCTAGAAGGTGAAAGCTATTAACCCAATTTGCCACATGGAGAAAATGAAGTTCAGAGAAACAACATAACATATCCAAGCTCACACAGCCCTGGGCTTGATGCCATGCTGGGTGCTTTGTGCGAGCTTCATTGGGGGCGCCTGTGATCGTTTTATTATCAGGCAATAATTCTGGACTACAGAAAAAGAAACTGCAGTCCAGAGACACATGGCTGTTCCAAGACAAGCACGAGGCAAAGCCAAGAAGGCACCCGCATCCATCCAGATCCGAATTCTCTCTCCTCCTTATGTTCACCGGCCAGCCGGAGCCCGTTAGAAGTGGCACTCCAGGGCCTGGGTCACAGGTGGGAGACGGGGAGCCTTGAAAAGTGTGGCCAGATCTAAACTGCTTTCATGCTGTGAAAAGCCCGTGAGGGCTTTCCTGCTTTGACATGCTCATGAGTGAGGGACAAACAACTGCATTGCCTGGGCACACACCTCACTTAACCCTTGTCCAGGAGAAAGAGCAGAAGTGACACAGGTGGGGGTGATATGCAGAGGTGGCCCCGTAGTTCCCATGCCAACTCCTGCCAGTACCTTCTCCACAGTGCTCTTGAGATAGCCAGCCAGCAATCTGGATGCAATAACTCAACGAATTAAATAACATCAGGTGATATTGCCATCAATGTGAGAAATATGTGCTCATGAGTGCATATGTGTGCATATGTATGCTGTGGGGTATCTATGCCTGTGTATGCATAAATGTATGTGCACATATGTGCATGTTTATGTGTGCAAGTTATGTGCACATGTTTGCACATGTGTGTGTATGCATGGATGTGCATATGCATGCAATGTTTGCGTTTATGTATGGTGTGTATGTGTGTGTACACTGTGCATCTGTATGTGTGTGCATATATATGTGTGTGTATGTGTGTGTGTGTATGTGTCCATGCATGCATGGCTATGTGTCTATGTATGTATGTGAATTGTGTCTATGTAGATATATGGTATATGTGTTTGTGTATGCATGGATGTGAATTGCATCTGTGGGTCTGTGTGTAGTATACGTGTTTATGTACATATGTGCCTATGTATGCATGTCTGCATGTACATGTTTGTGCATGAATGTATTTATTTCTGAGCATGTGTATGTACCTACGTATGTTTATGTGTCACTGCCCCAGGACTCTAAAAGATGAGCTTTTGGGCCAATTGCTTCATTTTATTGTCACAACCTAACAATGGCTGCAATAGACAAGTGGCCCTTTATCTGCCTATTGTCAGAAAAAATTGGCTGGAATCAATTGTCCTAAAGCAAAAATCGATTGCATTTGGCAGTTGTCCTTACAAATTTAATGAGCTTATATTCAAAGCTCCCTTCAGCTTAGAACTTAACTCAGTTACTCCCGGGGCACTCCACACAGATCTGCAGGTGGGAAGCCACACTGCTCCAGCCCCAGCCTTCTTATTCCTCGGGAGGGCCCAGAATGTTTCCTAAGAACCCCTTCCAGGATAGAATCACCACACAGCACAGAGCTGCCCACTCCCAGCGCGGCAAAGAAACACTGTACTGGTTTTCAAGGGAAAGAAAACCTGAACCCTCTTTTCCCAGACAAAAATCCTTCCTCGGTTTCTTGGTTTCCTCAAAGGAGATTCACCCTTGCTGGGCTTCCCCATTGCAGATGCTGAGCGGACTGAGATCACGTGGTTCACTTGAGATGTGACATCAGGACACGTGGGTGAGAGAAGAGGAAGCTAGGCAGATGCAGGAGGGCATCCAGGAGCAGGTGCATTTCCTGGGACCCTTGAGGACTCCTTGCAAAGGCTACGCCCCGCATGCCGGTGGATGAGGCATTAACTCTCTTCTGCCATGATGCTTCTGAGTGACAGCAGGTGGTCAGCCACCACCACAGTGGGAGGATTTAGAAGGCTGCAAAGAGGCTGGACACAGCTGAGTACAAAGCAGGTGTCTCCAGCAACACCCACCTGGGCCGATGTACATCTCACTGCTTTTTTGAGACAGGGTTTCACTGTATAGCCCAGGCTGGCTTCAAACTCAGGACTCTCCTCCTTCAGCCTCCCCCCAGTGCTAAGATTACAGATGTGAGCCACCACACCTGGCTCGGAATACCATTATTTTAAATTACTTATTTAAACATCACTATTATTAATCATGGCATGCAATTTGTAAGGTGTGTAGATTATCCTGGCTGTATTAGTATATAACTTATAAAGAATGCCCTATTTACTGGGGAGAATGTTGGACCGGTCCTCACAGGGGATTCCATCAAGGAAAGCTGACCATCACCGCTGGTGACTGATTGGGAATGGCCCCACAGTCACATGGATATCAAGTCCTGCCAGACGAGGCCTCAAACGTCAACTGGCCGGTATCAGTTAGAGGTCTGAATGGAAGAAATGGCATTGGGGGAACAGGCTGACCCATTCTCCAGATATTCTAAACTCTCCTCAGATGGAACTGTGCCCTTGAAAGGCATGGCTTGGCTCCTTTCACAGTTTCATGCTCTCGCCTAGGTGATGCCTTCAGGACCAGACTATGACTCACAAAATCTAGCCATATGTTGGAAGGGTGTCGCTTTCCTGTGTCTTCCATGTAAAAACCAGGATGAACAGTTCTTTTAAAATGAGGGGTTAATGGAAAAACTATCAAGATTGCTTTTCCTGCCTGAGGTAAAATTTCAGCAACTGTTTCCCTTGTCCCTGGGACCCACTGATAGAACTTACATGTCGCCATGACTAAAACGTGCCATTTTGTTTCATTCTCAAGGAACCTTTTTTTTTTTTTTTTTTTTAAAGTTTTCCTGGCAGTCAACCCTAGGGGTTACCTAGCTCTTGAGCTGTTATTCTTGTGAACCACTTCATGTTACTTTTGTGGAGTGATATGGAGTGGTTACCAACTCATTAACTAGCAACCAAGCCAGTCATCATTCAAATCACAGATAGCCCTTCCAGGTCAGCCTCATGGTATCCCAGCCAGTTCCTGGAGGTGGCATGTAACCTAATCTGCTTTAGCTTTCTTAGCCACTCCCTCAGGAAACCTAATTGTCCCACTCCACCCCTGCTTTTTCATCTGTTCCCTTAAATCAGTTTTGGAAAGAGAGAGAGAGAGAGAGAGAGAGAGAGAGGTATGAAGTGCCCACCATGTAACTACCAGGACCTGACTTCTATCCTCAAAATTTACCTAAAAGCAAGGTGTGTTGGCACGTGCACTTAGAGGTGAAGACAGGAGGGTCCCTGAGGTTTGCTGCCCAGTCAGCCTAGCCTACTTGGCTAGTTCCAGGCCCAATAAAAGACCCTTATCTCAAAATATATTGGAAGGATTTCTTGAGGAATAACATCTGAGGCTATACTCTGGTGTTCTCTCTCTCTCTCTCTCTCTCTCTCTCTCTCTCTCTCTCTCTCTCTCTCTC
>OU015754.1:58803507-58837104 GCA_907169655.1 Acomys percivali | reverse complement strand
GGGATATGGATGCTGGAACCTTCCCTGAGTCCGTGGCTCGGGGAGGCTGGTTGCCCCTGCCTTCAGCGGATGTGGGTAGGCTACAGCCTATTTGGAACATCTTAGCTGGAGCCTATTGCTGAGTCCCCTCCACAGATGTGAAAACTGAGGCCTGGTCCAGCTAAAGAACATTATCCAAACTGTCACCGCCAAGATTGGAACTAAGGCCTATCTGCACCCCTGGAGTGGATAGGGCCAAGACGCTGTCCATGGTTCTGAGCTACAAACACTGCCCCGCTGCCCGGCAGTTACGTCTCTTCAAGACGTTGAGTGGGGCTCCAGGGCTGTGAAGGTGATTGTCAAAGGAAACAAGCCCACATCCCTGCCTCTGCCTCTGAGGCCTTTGTAGAAACAGGCTTAGAGTGTCACATGTGTAAGGCAAGCCAATGCTTCAGTCCCCAGTGAGGGAGTACAAGATCGCAGCTGATTTGCTTAGGAGGCAACAGAGCCAACTCAAGGTAGACAGTAGGCAACAAATGGGACGCAGGTGTAAATCTTGGCCTAGGCTCACTGCTTACCTCTGAGTTCTGTGGCAGAGGGGGGTGGCTTGTAAAACCTCCTGGAATGGAGGCATGACCTTGACCACTGGGGTGGTTTGAATAGGAATGGCCCCCCGTAGACACTGTTTAAGGGACTCAGTGTCCTGCAATGACAGTAGAGTGGGAGAGAGAGAAAACCAAGGCTTTGAGGGTAGAGAGAGCTCTGGGGACACCCCTGGGCCTAGCTCTTGTGGAGTCTCGTCTGCTGAGCCAGCCCCTTCACCCAGCTGGGCCCCAATTTGATCCTCTGTGCAATGGGCACAAAAAGCCACACCGCCCTGAGCCTGGGGGAGGACTGGACGCCCAGGACATGCACTGCAGATTCCCCTCCCTTTTCTGTGTCACAATCTGTGTCCTGTCATACCTAAAGGTTGGGGGTGATGAACAATCTATTTTCTTCCATAGAAATCCACATGAAGCTCCCACCCTGCTACATCCTTCTGGCTGGTCCACAGGAGGAAGCAGAGAACCGAGGGTGGGCGGTGGTCTGAGCCCTCTCTCTCTGGGAGGGAGGGCGCATTTCCTGTGCCTCACACCCAGGGGTTTGCCCAGCTTGCCAGGACCCACCCAAACTCTGTTATTCCGGGATGCTTAGGTCAGAATATGCTGACCCTGATCGGCTGAGACTGGTTGACTGCTGAGACCCGGTAGGGAGATAAAGGGCGGTCACACACTGGCCTGCATCCCAATACAGTGAGGGCATCATCTTGGGACCAGAGTATAGCATGGATCCAGCCCTCTATCCCAATTCCTTCCTTTCAAGGGGGAGGGGGAAACTGTGGTCTAGTTAAGGCCCAAGTTCTGAAGCAGTGCGGGGTGAAATCCAGCCTCCACCAATACCGGTGGCACTAAGGAAAAAAAAAAACAACTAACACCCGCAGGCCTCAGTCGTTTCACCTGTAAAACGGGCATGTACCAACAATGCTGACCTCAAGCTGTTGTGAGAACTAATTAAGGTGCCTGATTAACATGCAGCAGTCACCCAGTAAATGTTAGGCTAGTAGATTTGATTTAAGGAAGGAAAAAGCTTAAAAGTCATTTAATTCATAGCTCCCATGTGCAAATGAGCTAAGGATATGAGTACGGCATGGGCTACAACTGCTGTCTTCTTACTATTTACAAAAGGAGGAGAAACTGAGGCTGGCGAATATCCCCGGGAGAAAAGTTTCCCTTTTTATTGAAGAAAAGAATCTAAAGATATAGAGCTGAAGTAGCACGTTATACATCTATACCTAGACCAAGGTGAGTGAGTCAGGAGAGAGAGAGAGAGAGAGAGAGAGAGAGAGAGAGAGAGAGAGAGAGTATTCCATTCGTGCAGAGCCAGAGTTCGGGGAAATGCCAGATTCTTGGAGAAGGAGATTTTAATTAGGTTAGAGTTGCCTCCAAAAAGTACTAAAATTAAATATGAATCCATAATGCATGGCATCATAGCTAATGGTATGCAAATGGGGCCGGGCCTGGCCAGCTGCAGTAGGAACTTAGGCGATCGAGGTAATTGGGAAAAATGTCCCTTGGCCCAAAGCCACAGTCCTGAGGATGTTGCGGGAGAGAGAAGGGTATGGGTGTTGGGCCTGGTGGGGTAGCTAATGTCACTATAATGGGAGGAAGGCAGCTAATGTGGGGACTGCAGAGGAGAGAAAGCTGTTACACCACTGAGGAAGGGCCTGGAGACAGAACCAGGCCAACTCGGCGGCAGAAACCAGCTGCCTGGGGAGGCTTGGGCTTCCCCCTGCAGCCTGAGGCTTTGACATGGAAGACAGTTGTGGTGCAGGCGGAAAGCACCCACAGCTGGCAGTCTGAGTCTTGCCTGGTCCACTGGCCAGCTGTGCAACCTTGAATGAGTCCTCCACACTGGGCTCTGTTACAGGGGAAGGAAGCTAAACGCCACCCTTTAGTTCCCCCCTCCCCCCTCAGTGTTATCTGGGGTCAGACTGGGATAGAAATATATTTAGAGCTGTAAAAATGGACAATTACTGTTTTCGTTTTAGTTGGAGAATAAATAAAGCTGAGTGTGGTGAGGAAAGCTTGTAATCCCAGCACGCTGGTAGGAGGACTATTCTTGAGTTCAAGGCTAGCCTAGGCTCCACGGTAAGACTCTGTCTATAATAAAGGAATAAAACACAGATAACTATATAAGTAAAAGCTGAGTTTTAAAAGCACTTTCTATACATTTCTATATACTTGGGTCCTATCCCTCGCACCCTTGCTATAGCCCCAGGGAAACTGAGGCAAAGTCAAGAAGTGAGGGGTTCAGAGTTTCAACTTTAGTGAAATGATTCAAGAACCTATTCTCCTAATAGCTACGCCACAGCGGGGTTAGAGATGCTGCTGGCTGGTGTGGTGGACACATCTATAAAACAATGCCACAGTGCTTAAAATATCAAGGAGGAGTGAGAGGCCAACCTGGGCTGGATTAAAAAAAAAAAAAACCAGTTCCCAAATGGGGAGGGGTGGTGGCTGGGAGTGGAGGGGCTCAATTTGGATATACCTGGGGCAACAGGGAAAACAGTCAGCCATTCAGATGTCACCACTGCACTGTGAGCCCCTACTCCCTAAAACGACTATACATTCTCAGGAGTAGGTTGGCTCTCTGGGAGTCAGTTTGCATAGGCCATCACACTCTGGCTGTTGGCCCAGTCTCCTCCAGCTCATCTCCAGCCCCAAAGAGCTGTGACTGGTCCAGCACTTGGGAGAAGCACCATGAGAGGAGGTCAAAGCATCCCTGCGAAACCTGGACATTCTCTTGGCCTCACACAGCCTCGGTTTTCTCATCTGCAAAGTGGGGGGAGGCGGCTAACGATGCCCCCTTGTAGCAGTGTTAGGGTTACATGAGCAGGTGTTCCTGGCTTCTCTGCACCAGATCTAGGTGACACACTCTGGTCTGTGAACTGTATGTACTTGTTCATTTTATCCTAAATGGCCAGGGCGGCTCCCGTGGGGCTTCAGCACAAGACCCTAAACCCCTCTACACTCTCTGGACTCGTTCTAGCCTCATTCACAGATGGATGAACTGATAAGGATAAGAACTAATAAACATAAGGTCATGAGGTGTGTGCTGTGAACTAGGCTTATAACCACCATATTCTGTGGTCCCACCCGAGGGGCTTCCTGCCTCCAATGCACACCACGAAGGCAGGCTGCTGTTCTTCTGTCCAAGGCATGGAAGATTCATCTCAAGTACCAAATCCAGCAGTGTACACAGAAAATTCCAGTGAGGACGGGGGGGGGGGGGAGCTCAAAAGATTTATACAAGTGATTGAGAGGATAGCTTTTTAGAGGCAGCCCATGGGTCCATTCTGACCCAGGCTCTTCCGGGGCAGGAGGGGTGGCACAGTGCCTGCTGATCCTAACAGGATGTGGGTCTCATAAGGCCTAGACACAGCAGTGGCAGTACATATACCCAGTGTCCAAGAAAGCAGAAAATGCTCTTTGGGGGCCCTGACAGGTAGATTCATTCTCACCCCCCCCATCAAGCTTCCATGTTTCTAGGTGAGAAGAGAATCTGCCTGTGACCCCCTAGACTATCAGCTTTGTCTGAGCAGGTGCTGGCGCAGGGAGTGGCACACTGAAGAGAAAATACGGGTCTGGAAACAGCTGCAAGGTTTTTGAGATGGAAAGGCGTACAGGCCCTTCCCTTGTGAAGGAATGAGTGCCAGGGGCCTTTGCCTATTGAGTTTTCATCAAAGTAATTTATTGATCAATACAGAGAACATGGCTAGTTCAGCGATTTTGTAAAAAATCACCATGTGTTGAATGCGAGGAGCACTTTGCTGGATTGTGGCATGCAAGGCCCGGCAGGATCACCCGTGTTTTATAGCCTTCTGGGAACCGGGCCCTGGCAGTTACATCTCTGCGCCTTTATCTTCATGACACCAAAACATTTGGACGAAAGAAAAAGATGGGTCAATCTTCCAGATGTTTTGTCTACCTGGCAACAAACATCAAGACGTTTCTCGAACAAGGTCGCAACAACAAACCTGGAGCGCGGGAGGCTGAGAGAATGAGTGGGTGGAAGAAAATATTTTGCTCCTTCCTCACTCCCCAAGGCCAAGGACAGAACAGAAGTGTGTGTGTGGGGGGGGGGTAACATTTACCAAGCACCTGCTTACTAAGCCCCCCACCCTCACCATATGCAGAGAGACACCCTGACATTTTGACACCTGGGGCTTTTTTTCTGCATTTTCAGATGAGGCTGGCTTTGTGTCCCCCAATGTAACAAAGCAACCAAAAGTTAAGGGGCAGTCCTCACACAGATGGTTTTCCTGAGCCAGACTTATCTGGTTTGACTTGACCTCACCAGACCTCAGTTTTCTCCTCATGTGCAAATTTAGAGGACGTACTGGTAAGTGCCAACACACTGCCAGTGTGCAATAAACATTCAGTGGTCATGGCTGGTTCCGGGAGTCAAGGGTGGTCCCTGTAGATATGGCTAGCGTCAGCCCAGCTCTTCTGTTTGGTTGCTCGGTTTGAGTGCTGGTCTGGAGCCTGGGTTGGGCTAATAAGGGTAGGTGGTCCTGTCAGCATGGGTGAAAGACAAGATAAAGGAAAGGCCCCAGTTCCCTGGGGACAATATGCTACAGTAGAGAGCCCAAAGGTCATCCCTCTTTGAGGGGGCTCCTCTCCCCTCAAACCCTGGAGGGGCCACAAGGAAAGGGGTTAGCGCCTCCAGCAGTGGCTACTGCAGCAAAAGGAAGTGTGAGGCCCCAGGGAAGGCACCTGGGAGGTGAAGACTATACAGATAGGCTACCTCTTGGGTGGGTAACTGACTCCAGCATGACCCCCAGACACTGGGAACAATGAGAGATGCACTGAGACAGATTTTCCTAGAAGCTGAGCCTCCACTGTGATCTCGCTGACCACTGTCAGGTCCCTAGAGTCAGGCTCTCTCCCTTCCTGTGGTGGGTGGTGGGGTCTGAACAGAGCCCAAGGACATAGGGCTCAGACGGCATGCAGAAGGTTCCCTCCTAGGTTCCCTCAGGACCAGGAGACTCACTCCATATCCCCGACGTGACACCCAGTCCCTATCAGCCGAGGGCACTGTCTCCCCAGAGTGAGACTTGTCTCCGGGCCAGCAAGGCCAGATGTCTAGAATCCCAGACTGGAACAGTTGGAGGCTCAGGATCCCCCAAGTTTGGATATGGGGGATAATCCACATAGCCAACATGTATCCCAACAGGCAGAAAAGCAAAGCCAGCCCTGAAAGCCAAGAAAGCGAGAGAGGCCCTATTCGATCCAAAACTTAATCCACTTGTACAGAGCCCTGGAGCCGGGCAAAGAAAACACTACGTGTTCGCATCTGAAGCCTCCCATGCCAACTGCTCCGAGTGGCCAGCGGGGTGGCATAATGACAGGACCGGGCAACACTCACAGACCCTTGCACGTGGAGAGCCGGGGATCCTTTGTTGAGAGTTTTTCTAGCAGCTACCTTCTGACGATGCCCACAGAGCACTGCTGACAACACACAGCCCCGACTCCTGTTGTAGAGAATCCATTGGGTGATGTGGGGTACCCAGCAGCTTGTGCCTGCCTGGAGCAGGGACCCATCTGCCTCCTAGCCACAATTCTCCCCAACTCCTGCCCAGGCAGAAGGAGTGGCTTTGCAAAAACGACTCTACAGTCCAGAAAGAGATTGGGAAGGCTGCACACCCAGCCTATTATCCGGGCCCAATTAGTCCTTGAGACCATGTTACAGTGATGAGCCTGTGGCCACCTCGAGGACTACAGAAAGCGAACAAGGACAGAGGTTGTTAAAATCCTCCTCCTGAGCTTGACACCTGCACCATGTCCTCCTGCCTCAAAGACAGGGGTGGGGGTGGAGCAAGGACCCTCAGTACATCTCCACCCAGTATGTGCTCACTTTACTTAAGGTACCACCACTCTATAAAGCCTGATGAAGGAAGGTAGAGCTGGAAACATCAGACACATGCAGATTGCTCCCCATCGCAGGTGTGTGTGTATGGGGGGGTGTGGTCCTTCCTGATCCATCTGAACTGGGACTGGCACTCAGTCTGGCTTTCTAGGACTTATTAATCCATCACCTACAGAGAGCAGCTGGAGCAGCCATTAGGCACAAGCAAAAGGGTTACATTGCATCCAGGCAGATCAGTAATCATAGCTTGAGAACACCCAACCTGGACATCTTTCTCACTCACTTGCTTTCCTCATCTGAAATGCCTGTTCCTTACCCAAAAGGCAGGGACAATCTCATCCATCCCATGAGACTATGAGGGTTTGGAGGTATTGGTAAAAAGCCCAGTGTCCCATAGCTGTGAAGATGACAACAGACTGAGACCAAATCCAGCCCTGCCACGTGGAAGGTACAGGAGTCAGCCAAACAGAAGCAGGACGAGTCAGAGAGGGAGGTAGGGAGACCACGGCTGTCTTTGCCCTTTGTTTCCTCCTGAGAATGAAAACGTAGGTCCACAAAACACTCCTTTTCTCTCTGAACTTGACCAAAAGCCAGTTTGAAACAGATACACATGCGCGCGCGCGCACACACACACACACACACACACCCTGAGCACCTCTGACAGGACAGGGGGCATCCCATCATGGGAGATGATTAGAAAGCAGGGTGGGGTCTGTGGTACTGGAGACTGTGCAGAAAGAAGGTGGACATTCAAACTGTATGGACAAGTCCCAGTTCCTGCAGGCTAGCTGACAGAAAAAAAAAAAAAAAAAAGCAACTTAAAATTGAATCAATGAGGCGGGGTGCACAGAAAAAAAGTAAGTTCACACGCACACAAAAATAGGTTCACATAGAGAATTGCTTGGCCAATCCCACAAGCCATGAGTGTGCTGCTTTGTTTTAATAAAAATATCTTTTTTAAAAGCCCAAAAGGAAAATAGCTTGAGGAAAGAGGCCCACAAAACTTGTAGTCTTGAGACCCTGAACCTCCAACAGGACCAATAGGACAGAAGAGAATTTTGGTAGTCATGAGAGTTCCTGAAATGGCTGGGGGAAGTCTTCAGACAGGCTTGGGGCTTAGGGGTGAGATGTGTTCCCCTGAACAATTCCCAGAGCAGGTATGGCTTCTGCTAGGCACAAAATATGAGAGAGAAGTGATTCAACAGGAGGCAGAAGAAAAGTGACACTGCAAGTGGGGTGTCCAAAAAGCACAGCATCAGAGCTGCAACCACTGCATCCCAGACAAGTTGCTCACATTGGAAACGAAATAGTTCCTGGGAGGTCTTAGCAATGCTACCTGTGGGTAGCTGAGGGGTGGGAGTGGGGCAGCTGCAGTGCAAAATCCAGAAGGATCAGGAAGGATCCAGAAGGGAAGCATCTGCCCTCCCAGGGTCAGTCCCTGCAACTGGGACAGCTGGCCGGATGAGCCCTGTGAGTCCAGAGAGGCCAGCTAAGGGGGCCAAGCTGGACTAGGAAAAAAGGATGGGTGGAAAAGGATGGGTGGAAGAACGGAAGCGGAAACCACTGGGGCATTGTGGGAGTTGAGAGCTCTCTCTAGCTGTGCTGCACTGGTCCACTCAACCAGCTCCTTACAAACAAAACAGATACAAATGCGTGCGCACGTACCCTGAGCACCCCCTGACAAGCAGGGTAGGGCAGGGCAGGGCAGGGCAGGGAGTTTCCACATCTTTTAGTTGAGGTAACACTAGCAACAATGTGTCAGAACCTTGCATTGTGTCCCTTCCTGTGTAATATAGACAACCACAGTTTCTCAATAGAAGTTAAAAGCAACATTTAAGTGAAGAAATAAGTAAAAGCACTTTGCCTCAAAAATAAACACCTTTCTGCCTCGGGGGTGATGATAAGGTGGTGATAAGGAAAGCAATGCCTTGCGGACTCCTCTCTGCATGCCCAGGCCTTCATGATCCTCATTATGAGGGGGGTGGGCCTGCATCCTACCTCTTAAAGGTGCTGCGTGCATGACATGACTCTTTGGAACAGTGCCTGGCGTGTGCTAAGTCCACAATGGGTAGCTGTTGTCAAGGGGTCACTGTTGTCTGGATTCAGTTGGGAATTAAAAGTGAAAGGGAAGAGAGGCCAGCCCAACCGGAACTCAGAGAGAGGAAGCTCCTGCCCCAGCAGCCCTCCCTACTGCCCTGCACTTGCCCCGTGGATTGTGTTCTCCGTCCTCGATGCTCAGCCCACAGAAGGACTCCTCAGCCACCCAACCTCCTACCCAAGATGACAAGCCAGACAGTAGCCCTGTCGCTTTCTTTCTTAGGCCTCCCTGCCTGGCACTCACGGCAGGCCCAGCTGGTGGCTAGACACATCGGGCTTTACCTGATCACAGGAGATGGCTGTGAGATGGGTAGCCTGCCCACTGAACAGGACAGCGGGGGACAGAACTGGCTGTGGATGTTCAGTTCAGAGTAGGTGAAAGGTACTGAAGGCCTTTGCTGCACTTGGTGTCATCCATGTGGCACCCAAGGACACCTGGAGACATGAACATAGAGGTCTTGGGAAGACCAGGGCACTCATACATAACCAGCCTGCATCCACTACTTAGGCCCAGGGCAAAGAAACAGTCAGGACTTTGGGAAGAGCTCAAGACAGTGAAGCAGGATGCTAGCTCTCTGAAACAATCCTCCGTCCATCTACAAACAGCATTTCATTTCTCACCTGGACCTCTGAAAACAGCATGTAAGGGCCTCCAGCTTTCACTGAAGTCCTGTCCCACAGCCACCATGTGGGTTTGGTTCTGTCCCTCTTCCTCAGTGGTTCCCCATCACCCAGACTCAAACATCCTTCAGGAGGGTCACACGGACTATTTTCCTGTACCACCACTGCTAATATCTAGACTTCCTTGAGGTTTTCTTTCTTTCTTTCTTTCTTTCTTTCTTTCTTTCTTTCTTTTTATTTATTTATTTATTTATTTTGAGACAGGGTTTCTATGTGTAGCCTTGGCTGTCCTGGACTCACTTTGTAGACCAGGCTGGCCTCGAACTCACAGAGATCCACCTGCCTCTGCCTCCCGAGTGCTGACATTAAAGGCGTGCGCCACCACTGCCCAGCATTCCTTGAGGTTTTCAGTGGCAGTCTGAAATGTGAAACTGTTGGTATTTGATTGTGCTTGCCTACAAAGCCGGGAGTCTCACACAGTCAGGCAGACACCACTGCCAGCCCCTTCGGCATTCGGGCACATTGTATCTGTTGCCTGAGCACATTGTATCTGTTGCCTGAGGACTCATCCCTCACTCCTCCCCCTTCACAGGCACCCATCTGTCCTTTCTTGCTGCTTTGAGTCTTAAACCTGGATGTCATTTTCTTAATCCCGAACTTTCCGCCTGGAACGCGTTTTGACGTCTGACTCTCCTGCCTAACCGTGGGCTCCTGGAGGACACAGATCCCTCCTGCCTTGCTCCCCTTGGCACTTGACACAAGACTGACCCGCAGTGAGTACAAAGTAAAGCCACCTGTTGTGAACCACCAGGCAGCGAATGAAGCTCCCATACTTATAGTCTGCTGCCTGACCCCAGACCTTCTGTTTCAGATACCAGCCTCTGCTCCTGTAGAAGGAAGTTCCACGCATCAGAGATGGGGAGCCAAGCAAGCTGAGGACTGTGATGTGCTTGCCACGACATCTCCCAGGTTTCCAGCTGTACTGACCATTTCCCTCACTGACCCGTGGCATTACCAGGATGAGCAGTGGAGGCGATATAGACTGTGAGCTGCAAGTGTCCTCGGCAGGCCACCACCACCTTGAGTTTGGCCTCCCTCTGTGGGGTTTGCATAAGCTAGAGCAGGCATGGCCTTGGTCTTTTCAGGGAGCTCAGAAAACCTGTATATCATCAGCACTAGCCTTAGTCATATAGCTGGACAGACTGAAAATTTCACAGGGGGAGAATCCTGGGCTCTTCTTGTGATGTCATCAGCCAAGCTGTGTGTGTCTCCATTGCCGGAAGCCCACTCCCCCCATGAGACAGTTTACTGACTCTTCAAATAGCACTGAAGATAAAACAGCTGGTATTGGCCAGCACTTACTGGTCTCAATCCTGCAGGGACCTCTCAGGCCAGGTTTGTGTCCCCTACTTGCTATAGACCTCAGAGACTTTTTTAAAAAATCACATTTTTATTTGTATGCTGGAGGGAGGTGCACATGCCGAGGTTGGACGATGACATGTGAATGTCAGTTCTCTCTTTCTACCATGTGGGTCCTGGGGCTTGAGCTCAGAGAGGCTCGATGGCAAACGCCTTCACTAGCTGAATTGTCACACCAGCCTGAGCTTCAGAATTTATAGGCAGTCACTCTTGCCTTCCTGTCTTTAAGTTCCTGTCCATCTCATATGGGTATGTCTGCGTGTGTACGTGTGTGTGCATGTGTGTCCATGGATGTATGCATGTGTGTGAACATCATGGATGTGTACATGTGCATGGACATGAGAGAACAGCAATCTCAGGTGTCATTCTTAGGGATGCACCCACCTCCTTTGAGACTGTTTATCACCAGGGTCTCTCACTGTCCTGGCTGGCCAGGGAGCTACAAGACTCTCCCATCTTCTCAGCACTGGACTTACACGTGTGCACCTGCACACCGTCATCTCTACGTGGGCTCTGGGAATCAAGCTCGGGTCCTAGTGCTTGCAAGGTAGGCATTTTTAGCAGCTGAGCCATCACTCTCCCTCAGCACGATTCAAGAGCTCGGTCTCCAAAGCTGTGTGATGTGGACAGCACCCACTCCCCTTGGGTGGCAGAGACTAAAGAGAAGAAAGTGTTACCTATTATCTGGAAGAGGAGTCTACAGGAGCCTTCGGCTATCCTTCCAAGCCTCTCTGTCCAGTCTCGGCAGCAAAACAGCTCTCACCGGAAAACCTGCCCTTTGCCTGATGAGCCAGGCTGTTAGACCATCTGCCCTCCCCAGCCCCAGGGAGACTGATGCCTGAACTGACGGATCACTCCAATGTATTAGGTAGATAAAGAAATTGATTATTCCATAAATCATTGTCTCCATGAAAAAGGGCCCGATTTTTTTTAAAAAAAGAAAATAATATAAATCTGTCCAAACCCCTGTGAGGGAAAATGTGTAGCCATTTCAATTTAATTGTCTAAGAGCTTCTTTGCTGTAGCTCCAAAAAGAAAAGCCCTGGAAATGAAGCTAGAGGTTCCTCTGCCCTAAGGAAAGGCCATGTTATGCCCTGGACCAGAGACCTTTGCCTTGCAGTAGGAAGAATCCAGATTAGCTAGAAGGGAGAGCCGCATCCTTCAGAGGCTCAAAAGTGGGTGCTGGGGGCTGGAGAGATGTCTCAGTGGATAAAGTGTTCACTGCACAAGCATGAAGACCCACGTTCAGATGCCCCACAGCTGGGTGAAAGCCAGCACACCTGGCACACCTGGAACTCCTCCGGTGCTGGAGGATGGAGAAGACCCCCAGGGTCCTGCTGGCCAACCAGTCTAGCCAAAATGGTGCACTCCAGGCTCAGTAAGAAACGCTATCTCAAGAGCTAAGGTGGAGAACCAATTAGGAAGACAGCCAAGTGCTCTTGTATAGGCTAGCTCATGCTTATTCTCTCTCTCTCTCTCTCTCTCTCTCTCTCTCTCTCTCTCTCTCTCTCTCTCTCTCACACACACACACACACACACACACACACACACACACAATTCCACAATTCCCTTCTAGATGAGTTAGATGGAATTCTGCGTATGGGCAGGGGGAAAGGTGAACCCTGGAGGGGCTGGAAGTTGGGGGCACGCTAGTTCTGGGCAGAAAACAAACTGAAAAGAGTTCTGGAAGGGGTAAGGAAAGCTAGGAGGGCAGAAGCAAAGAAGCTGAAAAAAAAATGGGCTTTCTTCCCGTATCTGCTGTGAGACATGCAGCTGAGCTCTGAGCCTTGTTACCTCTCCCCAGGATATAGAGAAGAAATAAGGAATCTCCAAGCATGGGGCTTTGATGTAGGCTGTACACACCCTCAGTGTGAGGGACCATGGGTGTTATCACCACCTTGATCTACAGTGAGGACCCTAGGATGATCCCCAGCTCAGGGTGCAGCTGCACCCCACCCCAGCAATCCCCTGTCCTCTGTCCTCTTCAGCACAGAGTGGGCGCTCCACTAATGTTTCGTGAATCAATGAGTCAGCCCGGAATCCATGTGAAAAAGACAGGAAATAAACACAAAATTACAAACAGTATAAAAATAGCCACATTTCCAAAGCATTTTTTTCGCTTGCTTTCTTATGGGAAGCCAAAAAAAAAATCTTCAGACCCTTGACGCTGACATTTCTCAAGCCAGGGCCCCCAAAGCATCCCCAACTGCAGCTGCCACAGCCCCCCTGCATGTTCTAGGTCTTTCTTTTTGCTGTAGGCTTCTGGGGGCTATCTTGCCTCTGAAGTCCCAAGAGCCCAAAAGGCAATCCCTCTGCTATTCTGCCATCCGTGGGCTTCTTTGTCTCTTTGGGTTCTAATGCAGTTGGATTCTAGTGATCCTAGTCAATTCTCAGTCCCCTGGTGACGCACAAAAGCTCCCTCGTTCTCCATCCTCCATGTAACCCTCTCTCACATCTTCCTGTCTAGGGGATGCCTCTGTCACACCCACCCCCTGATCAAGCTTCTCTGACACAGCCAGGTGATCATGCACCTGGCGCTGTGGCTCTTTGAGGGAACACCGCAAAGCTGTGACACATTGGTTTCCCATCACCTGAATGAATAGTAATTTTATTTATTAGCAGAAAATAAGGTTCTATTACAGGTTTGCAGGCCTCCACAGCTCAGGAAACAATAACACAGGAAACGCGTTTAAGAAATCACATTTAGCAGGATAAAACTGCATTACGAAAGCCCACTTACCAAATGCAATGTGAAAGATGATGCCGGCAAGCTGAGCAGAGACTCGTGGTATCAGGTGTGCTATCTGACAGGCAGTTGTTCATGCATTTTGTCATCTGCTACTGCTCCCTAGCAGACAAGCCATACATGGCACCAACGATTTAAGAACAGTTTATGTGGAAGGGAAAAAAGAAAGAAATTCTACCCAGAGGCGTCATTTTCCTTAACTGTGTATTACTGGACTCTAACGAAATTCCTGGTGTTTCCTCACCAGATGTGGGCTTCTTAAAATAACAAAAACAAAAACAGCTGTCCTGTATGTGACTACCAGAGCCTAGAGGTCCTGCATTGGAAGGCAGAACACCTGTTTAGTGCGACCGTAGCCACACTAGGGCTAGAAAGGAACCTTGGAACATCACAGAGCCATTATCCTAGCCAAAGCTGCTCTCCGTGGTGCTGAACACAGCAAGTCCAGGGCGACCCTCCTAGCAGGGCTATTATCTGGAAGCTTTTATCAACACATACAGTCCCAATCTGTATTCTCTCTCTGTGTGGAAAGACATTTCATAGGTGTTTTTCTCACACTGAAAAACTCTAATCTATGTATATCTCTGAAGACTGCATATCCAGTCAAGCATAGTGGGTATGTGTTAGTAGTCCACAAAGCCAACATCTCTGATGCAGGGGGATAACTCAAGCTCAAGATTTCAAGGCCAGCCTGGGAAGCAAAGTGAGCTCCTGTCTCTACCAATAAACAACCCTATGAAGTTAAAGCTTCAAAGTGATGTGTGCACTGTTAAGAGGTCAAGACCAGGGGTCAAGGCTTCACACACACACACAGCTCACCAAAAAGCATACAACAGGTCATTTCCCTTGTGCCCTCAGAGTCCTTACCTGTGACAGTCCCATCACTTGCCATGCCTACCCTGGTGCTCTGGTTCTTCCATGGACTCTGACAGCATCAAACACTATGACCTGGTCTCCTCCCACATGAAAAAGGACTTACTGGATTCAAATGGAAGACACAGGCTCTACTTCTCTTAAAAGAAGTCAGCGACTCAGTCTTCCTGTTGGAGGCTCCCCCAACCCTCACTCCCCAGGGGTTAGCAGTAATTCAGTTTAACCTGAGAGCTCCCCCTTATTTTATTTACTGATTTGATGTTATGAGACAAGTAAAATAGATGGCTGTCACCTCTATTAAACTGGAGGAAAAGTGGCCTTGTCAGCAAGAGGCTCTTGCTGTTCATGAAGTGTCACCTGTTTCTCTGCAGAAGGGCATGAGGAAATGGGAGGGCTTGGGCTCCAGTAGGGCGATATGCCCCTCTGCTGTGTCTGTGAAGGGCACCGGGAGGGCTACGTCATGAATGCGTACTGTTCTCAGCTATACCACAGTGGTGAAAAGGTCATCTAGACACTCAGGAAGTGAGGCCACTGCCAAAGTTTTGTTTCCTTGGCAATCCAAAGAGAAAGCTACTGTCATGGATTGGGCTTTGGATGACAAACAGCTGTCAAACTTCCAGTTGGTAAGCTGTCTCTACAGAAGCAAAGGCCCTTGGGACATCTCTGGCAAGTATATTGTACAGTACACACACACACACACACACACACACACACACACACACACACACGCATGCACGCACACACACACACACTTCAAACACCCAGAGGGGATGATGCAGGTTAAACAGCCTGGGCTGACTGCATATCCTGAGTCTCCAGGATGACGGATAACCTCCATGCTACACCTCAGCTCTCACATCAGTCTGCTGTCTACACATCCCAGCAGGATCCAGGGAGGTGGCGAAGGGAGGAAGTACGGAAAGCTGACTGGCAGAGATGCACGTGTCTTAGCCATAACTCCGCCTGAGTGACCAGTCTGTTAAGAACCAGATGGCACAAGCCCATATCCTCAGACCAGTCCCCAAAAGAGGAGGAAAGATGCTAAGGAGCAAATAGGAAAGAGAGATGTGAGGTCAGAGAGGCAGAGGGGTGATGACTGCATCCTTACTCTCTTCTGAAAGTGGGCAGCTGTGTCTCTCTCAAAAAGACAGCCACCATGATAGCAATCAGGCAATGGATGGAATGTCTAGCCCTGAGATTGGAAGGGAAGAGCTCACTGCCCGACCCCAGCCACTCTCCTGTAATCCACTAGACTCAATAGAGAAGGCCTTGGCATAGAAGATGCCAACCTGAGTGTTGGGAGAATACCAGAGGCCTCATGACTACCTTGACTTCTGAGGATGCAAGGCGTTTGTGAAATCCTCATAGATGAAACAGAAAAGGTGCTGAACTGAATGACGAAGCAGTTAGGTGGCCTTCTGTCCACATGACCGTAGTCATGGACGTATTCATTTGCTCAACAAATGTTTACTCATCGTCTCTGATGCACCAAGCACAAACTGTACTGGATACAGAGTACAGCAGAGAGGGTGCAGGCTCCAAGCCTGTTTGTTTATCTCTACGGTGACTGGAAATAATGCAATAAGCACTATGCCCAGGGCAGCAAAGGGGGTGGTGAGGACTTGCAGGAAGTAGTGGAGGTCAAGAAAGGTTTTGTGAAGGAAGAGACATGTTTGCTGAGACATGAGTGTGAGTAGAAAGGAGTTGGTCAGGTAGAAAAGATGTGCAGAAGCCAGGGGTGAGAGTGGAGAAGCAGAGCCTCCTGGGAGGCCTCAAGCATTTGGCAGAGAGAAACAGAAGGTGTGAGGCGAGAATGGGCCATGTCTAGCTCCAGAGACTGTGGCCACTGGTATGGAGAACACCAAGGCCTAACAGTGTGAACGAAACTGTCCCTTGTTTGCAGTTGGTTAAGGTGACTTAGGGTAAGGGAACCCAAGGCCACCATAATGAATCCAGCAGACACAGAAGTCATCCATGTCTTATAGGAAAATAAACATGGCCGAAGTAAGGGACGACCCGTCTCTCCCAGGCTCCAATGGTATGAGGCATGCCACACAACATAAGAGGCAATCCACAAAACTTTGCTGCTCTGAACAGGAGTTCCTAGCTCCAGCCCACAAGCACTTCATCTCTACAGACCTCAGGAAGGAAGTCACAGTGGAAGGGGACGGTGACATTCATACTTATTTTCTGAGATGAAACTATGGGACCAGGCCTGGGTGGTGCACCAACAGTGAACAAGAGAAAAATAATCTACATGAAGACTCGATGACAGAACTCTCTAGAGATAAATGACAGACCCTGCCATGAAGCTTAAAGGATTAACTGTCACCAAAAGGACGAGAGAAGTTACAGACGGGCAGTGAATCCTGGGGTAAGATCTCATGAACTGGGTATGGTGGTGTATACCTTTAATGCCAGAACTCTGGAGGCAGAGGCAGGTGGATCTCTATGAGTTTAAGGCCAGTCTGGTCTACTTAGTGGGTTCTAGGCAAGCCACGGCTCTAAGATAAAATCCTGTATAAAAAGAGAAGAAGAAAAAAGACCTCATGATCTCAGGAGACCACCAGCACGGTACAGTAGCTGCTCAATAAAGGGAAATGGCTGCTTAAACACCTGGCATAACTGGGAGTTGCATTATTAGAGGTCAAGGCTAAGACCTAGGGAGGTGGCGGCCTTACCGGTTTCAATAAACAAGCAGTATAATGGCAGGCATGGTGCTGCTGGAGCTGGGCCTCTTTGGGACAAAGACATTTCTTTATATTTGTCAGGGTAGGATGGGGAGCCCGCCTCAACCAGTGTCAGCATGATCTAACAGCAGGAGCCTGCTTGCGGGAATTCTAAGGACTTCCTATGCATTACCTCACTCGGTCCTCCCTCACCAAATGTTGGGAGATAGATACGGTCCCTGTGAGGAGTATGTCAAGACATATAACCATTTGCCCAAGATCACGCAGGTAGGAAGTCACAAAGACAGGCTTAAATGTTTGTCGTCGTCTGATCGAGTCAAGAACCTGCACACATATCCATAAGGCTCAAAAAAGGTTTTTTGCTGTTGTTATTGTTTCGATGTGTGTGCATGCATGTGTGCCATGCCAGCTGATTCTCATACAATCCCATGAGGCCAAAGCTACTGTTCCCATTTCACAGGTGAGGGAATCTAGACTGTGAGAAGTGACTCATCCAACTTCACACAGCTAGGAAGGAAGGGATCTTAAGCCCACATAGTTGCATGCTAGAGTTCACTGCTCCCAAGACAGGAGTCTCATTGCCTCCTCAGAGCTGCAGGCTGATGTATGTCAGCTTCTGAAGTGCGGGTGGGGGTGGGGGTGGGGCTGTAATCAATAGCCAGCAACTGTGCTAGAGACTAGGTGGACCCTAAAAGCAGCAAGCTCCCTGAGACTGGTGATATTCATCTAGAGACGGGCTTCAGGGAAATCCTCCACCATGTGTGTCAGTGGTCTCTCAAAGGGTGGCATCCTCCACCATGTTGTGTCAGTAGTCTCTCAAAGGGTGGCATCCCCGAGGTGGGCGTGATGGCTCCCCATCATTCTAGCACTCCAGAGGCTGAGGCAAAAGGATGGCAGAGAATTTGAGGCTAGCCTGGGCTACGTAAGTTCCAGGACAGCCTGGGCTACAAAGTGGGACACTGACTCAAAACAAGGAAGCAAGCAAACAAGCAAAGTGAGTAAGGAGAGGGAGGGAGGGGAAGGGAGGGGGAAGAAGGGGGAGGGGGGGGGGGGGAGGGGGGGGGAGGGAAGGAATCCTCACTCTAGACCTGCTGAGTGGCAGCCCTCTGGGGCTGGGGTCCTGGCAATCAGTGTCTGAAGGAGTTCTCCATGATTCTGATAAACACTAATATTGGAAAGCCAGAAGCCCAGGATGACCCCTGGAATTCTTTACTGCTTGGATTCTGCAATTCTTCGCTGTAGACAGGAAAAGGGCTGCTTGGAGCCCTGGGAAGTCCTTGGCTTTCCGCTCCCGCTTTTCCGCCCAATTGGGCAGCTCTTAGGAATAGCGCATTCAGTTCTGCAAAGCAGAACCAGGGAGGCTTTGCAGAGGTCCCCAGCGTTGCCATATTTAAAGAGCTCGTTCCTGCAGTTGTTCTGAGAACTCTATAAAACCCCTTCCACCAGCAGCCTGTCTGCATTGTCTCTTGAATAGCAGGAGGCTTTAATTGTCTTCTACGGACTGGAACCCTCTTGACACAAACAGGAATCTCAGCAGTGCTTTTTTCCTTCTCTCCCTCTGCCTTCAGCATAGCACCAAAGGGTCTGTGGGAGAGGCTTGACACCCCCCCCCCGCCAGTTCTCACTGGGTTCATTATCTTCAATCCTTCCATCCCTCCCCAGCTTTTGCCACCATTAACTGGTGTCTCCCAAAAGAGCCAGCAATGTCTGTCCTTCTGATCCAGGCACAGACTGTCTCCCGTCCCTACTGATCTGTCCAAGAAACAAACACTAGCACCCTATTTTTTTAAAAAAAGGGGTCTGGCTGACCAGTATACCCCCAGACTAATCCCTCAAGAGCGTCCACAACCATCCCCTGGGTCTTTCCAGCTCTGAACACATGCTTTTACAAAAGCATTTCAATTAAATCACTGCAAATGCAAACTCGATGCCCCAGGCTGTAGGTATGTGATAAATGACGGTCCAGGAGTGTCCTAGGAAGGGCTCCCCTCCTGCTCTTGTAATTGGCACAGTAGCTGGACTTGCCAATTCCACATCAGGGCACGCTGGTGTGTGCGCAACGAGCAAATGGCACATAGAGTGCCGCATGGAGCATGAGCGCCAGAGTGAACACAAAGCAGAGAAAGCTTCAGAGCTCCGTCTGATGGCAGAGACACGGCCTCCACCCTGGGGAACCTTCCTTCTCCTTCTCAGTTATTACACGTTAGGCTCCGTACAAAGAGCTTCACACCATTTTATCTCCTTTAATCCACACGGCAGCCCTGTGAAGGCGGTACTATAAGGCTCGGGCGGCCGGGCAAAATGTTTGTAGGTCAAAAACAACAGACTAGATCCTCTCTAAATGTTACTACTTCTGTCTCAGGCAAAGAGGAAACAGAGGTTCAGAGGGGAAGTGACTCAGTCGAGGTCAGGCAGCCGGCGCACCTGAGCAGACGGAGCCAGTCAGCTACACTCATCAAACCCAGACACACCATTATTTGCAAGTGCCAAGAAAAAAAAAATCCATAAGTAAGCTCAGACATAGAACATGAGGCCCATGCTAGCTTCTATGTGACAACATAAAGAGGGAAAAAAAAAAAAAAACGAGCTTAGCATCCATAAAACACATCATTCTGAAACATCCATTTTGGTAGTGTTGTGGAAAACCTTGGGCAGATCCTTCTCGAAGGCAGGCAGCAGAACCTCGAGCGTTAGAGAAAAGCCCGAATCCATCCTCTGCCCTAACCACACTCAAGGTCAACAACACTATTGTTAATGCATATAAAGTATATAAAGCAAACAAATATATAAAGGTCAAGAGAGGCAGAGATAGGAACTTTGGCTGTAACTGAGCTGTGAGGAGAAGAAAATGCCAGTAGGAGGAGGGGAGGCAGGGAGAGGAGAGACAGCCTGGACTCTGGAGGCAGTTCCCAAGAAACAAAACAGTCAGTTGAGGGAAGGGTGGCACGACACAAGGACTCTGAGGCCTTGCTGCTGTGAAATGTATTAAAAGAAAAAAGGCAAGCAAAATCAAGCAGCCTGTTGCCCTCAACTCCAGTTCCCTGACCCCTCCTCCAGTCTCACCTCTCTAAGCCTAGCTGTTTTTCACAGCTAGGCATCTCTAAATCCAAGAACCATAGAACCTGGAACTCATCCAGAAGAAGGGCAGAGGCAGGATTTAAGGAGGCACTCACTGCAGTGAGGAAAGCGCAAAGCCCTTACTTTTTGGGAGCTTCCTTAAACACACACACACACACACACACACACACACACACACACACACACACACACACACCCGGGAAGCTTCATCCCAGTCCAGGCTCTGAACTGGTCTTTGACTGCAGGAATAATAATAGCAAAGACGTCTTGTTGATTCTTGGAGCGGCTTAAGCTTTTTTTTTTTTTTTTTGGAAAGACATCACACTAGCTGACTCTGAGAGACAGGCATTATATATTTCCCCAGTCCGTAGACAGGGAAACTGGGACAATGACAACATGACGACCCCTCTGTCCGAGCCGATACTGAATGTGTCACTGCTGCGGTGAGTAAGTGATACAGCTCCATTTACTAGCAGAGTGGCAGTTGCTGACACCAACCACCAGGCCCTGGATGTTGCCCACTAGTCTCCGTTCCAGACCAGATAGGCTCCATTTAGAAGATGGGCACGTGACTCTTGCTTAAAAATAGAACAACATTTTTTAAAAAACAACCTATCGGGTAGCCTGGAAAAAAGATGGTAGAGAGGAGACAGGATGAGATCAGGGTAGCAAACGGTGGGTAAGACAGGATAGAGGCCACAAAGAGACCCCACCCACCACATACCTATCTTCCTTTGACAGCTCAAGGGTGAAAGAGGCTGGAGGTGAGATACATACAGGGCTTTGGGGGGGGCTCAAAGATTTGGCAGTGTCTTTGAGGATATCCCGGGAAACTCCGAGCACGGGGACTTCTATGAGTAGACTGGCCTCACCCACAGGAGAACCCAGCCTTTATGTAGCCCTTAGATAAAGCTCTAGCTGGTAAGAAGCCAGAGCCAGGCGGAGTACAGAAAAACATAGCAGTGTGCGTCTCCCTGGACATGCACTCCTTTTCACAGAAGCAGACTACCGAGGCCAGCCTGACCCTGCACATGAGCACTGAAGGGGCCAAACATGGCATAGAAACCATCCCTGGCCAGCGAGAGACCCAGAACTGCCTAGCAAGAGCTTGTTCAACTTCCAGAGCCATAGGCATGAGGCCTGCACTTAGCCCCTTTATAATTTGTTGTTATCTTCAAACCACATAGCCAGCTCCAAACACCAGATCTGTAGGCTATCTACAGGTGCTCTGGCTGCAGCTCAAGGCTTGTGTCAACCAAGTACTAGCCATGTGCTCGCAGGCAAGTGAGTTCACCCAGCTTAGCTCCCTTGTCTGCGAAGTGGGGAGCAGCAGCGACACCAGCAACAATCAGATAATGGAGAAAATACTGCGGCTACATTTATTGAGCACTTACTGTCTCTCCCCCTACTTGCCATTGTTTGGAAAGCACTCCGAACAGCCTGGCGGCTATTAAGTGCTCGATAAACTATGGCCATGGTATTGTTGCCATCTTATTATTTTGATTATGCGCCAGACTCAGTGGGGCCCCCAAGGCAGGAGAATTGGTTTGGCCATCTGAGCACAGACACACTGCCCTCTGGTGCTGCTGCTAAGGAACAGGCAGCAGGAAGAAAAAAAAAACGCTCCAGGAAACAAGGCCAAGGCTAAGTAAGGCCCAGGACTAGGTCCTGTCTGGCCCTCTGGGGGATTCTACCTACTCAGGCCTCCTGCCCCGCTGGAGGATGCACTGAGGTCTGCCGGCTGCCAGCTCCGGAGAAGAGCCTTATTCTTGGATGCCAGCCCTCTCTGTTGCTAGGCAGGTCCTGGGGACCTCCATACCCTACCCACTTTTACATGATCAGATCTCAGTTCCCTCTAGAAGGTTCTGAGTAAGGACACGACAAGGCTCAGGTTGCAGTGGTAGGAGGGAGACGGGGTGGCTGAGTATGAGAGGATGGGGAGCCCTGGCTACAAAGCACAAATCTCTCCTACCAAGACTGCTCCAGCCTGCAGCTTCCCCTCCACAGGCCTTGCCCCCTGAGGAGGGGTAGTTATAATGCCTACAGCTTCATCTGGCCCTTCTGTCTCTGCAGTATACTCTACTTTCCAATGCTAAAACACTGTGCCTGTGCGAACATGGGGGCTCAAAGAGGATCATGGTGTTGGGCGCGGCGGGGTCACAAAGGATGCTAAAGGTAGCCAAGCACTCCTGCATTTCAGTAGGAGTGAGGTGTAGAGGGAGGCCTCTCGGAACCACTTTAAAACAGCCCTAGGGGTTAGACTTCTAAACTCAACCCACCACCTACAGCCACGGGGGAGGAGGGATGCCCGCGACCTTGGAAAAGTTTAGCCTGGCCTGGCTCACCCCACACAAACCCGTCCTAAAAACCCCAGGTCATCCTGACGCCAGAAGGCTGTTCAGCACAGTCCGAGCATCGAGGAGACATTAAACTCCAGCTGGAGAGGGCGGGGAGCCTGAGCTGACAGAAGCAGCTGAACTGAGAAGTGAGGCAGAAATTCCTCAAGTTAATGCTTTCTAAGGCCCCTCGGGTCACTCCCGGGTTTTGTCCGAAGCTATTTACTTCTAGGGGGGCAAAGCCCTATTGATCTTCATTCAGCGGCTGTCTGTTCCTACAAGGCGCAATGTCTCCGCACATCGCCGGTCACGAGAATTCCTCATTGTTTTACAGGCAGTGACTCTCAAACTCAAGAGACAGTGTTAGGGACAATTTCGATGATCTGGTCAGAGGAGTGGCACGTGGGAGGCAGGTGGTGGTGGTGTTCACCACCCCCTCACCCCCCCTCCCGCTTATACCACCCCCCCTCTGCCATGAAGGGCTGCTGGGCTCCTGACTGAAGGCTCCAAGATCGCAGAGCTGGGCACGCCCTTCCCTCCCACCCCCTTACACCTGTTTTATATCTCTGCAGTCATTTGGCTTTGAATCTCCTCGCTGGCTAGCCAGAGATCGCTCCCAGCCACCAAGCTCCTCACCGCCAAGAAGACTCACCAGGCTTTCCTCAGCTCCTGCCACTACTGCCTGGTGCTTTTCTCGGGTTCCAAGCAGCCCTCAGGGTCCTCTAGCAGGTCTATAATCCTAGGGAAGACACAGCCAGGAAACCTACAGTGACCATTTCCTGCCATGTCGGCTAAATTGCATACATATGGGGAAACTGAGCACCAAAGTGGGGGGAAAAAAAAAAGAAGAGAATTTTGTCAAAGTGATCCAGTTTGCTGAGAGCAGAAAGAACATGAAACCCAAGCCTCTAGCCTCTGCGTCCATCACCTCTGCTCTTTAGCTTCTAGATTATGAACCTACCAAACCTACAAATCCCTGTCCCCATGGAAGGTCTCTAAAGAGCTCATTTGGCTCAGAAGAACCTGAATCTAACTGTTCATCCTAAGACCAGGATCCATCCAACCAACCCTAACAATGGCAACAGTAATAATAAAATAACAACATGTCTCGCAAGCCTTCAATGGCAGCCCTTGATAATCACACACAGAATACATCTTCCACATATTCATAGAAAATAATCAATGATCATTTTTTTCCCGCAGACTACAATCCAATTACTCTCTCTCTCTCTCTCTCCCTCGTTCTCTCCCCCTCTCTCTCCTTTGTTACTTGCAAACCATCCAAGCAATCAATGCCTTGACCTCTCCCTCTGATAGACACAATTACAAAAAGACAGAGCAATGCAATTCATCTATTCAAGACAGATTGTTTGAACACTCTGTCACACTGCTGAGCTATCCATCTCCTTGTCTGAGAGGGAGTTGCAGCCCCCAAAAGAGGCACAAAGAGAAGGGGCGGGTACCACACTCCCCAGGCCAGAGAGCCCATCTTGCACCTGCAGGTAAATGCTCTCTCTGGTCTGGTGCTCAGTGAGGAGGACTGTCTGGCTGCTGGAGAAGGATTCGGGGCTCCAAGCTCAAACAGCTCCAACAGAAGCACCCAGCATGCTTCAGAGGAGCCCAGTTTCCAGAGCCTCCATCCCTGCAGCCTCAGCCAAGAGGCCTCGGATCCTGAGGTCAGGGGCGGGGAGGGGAGACTGGCCAAGATAGTATCTTTGGGTTGCAGCGGTACTCCCCACCCCCACCTCTATGGTTCCCACTTCCTGGTGCCCTGACTCCTGCTGAGGTTCAACCTCAAGCTCCAGAAGGACTGAGGCTCAGCTCTCCCAGGCAGCTCTAAAGAAGTCAAAGGCCTCAGATCCTTCCCATCCACCACCCAGAGCTGGCTCTGCTCCAGGAGTCAGTCACGGTTGGCATCAGTACAGCACCCTGGTCCTGAGGCTGGGAGTCAAATAGGGCAGGGCTCTCGGATATAAATGGCCTGGGCCGACACGCTAATTAATCCTGGGGCTTAATATGAAGAAGATTAGAAGAGAGTCGAGCTCTGCCGTCCTTAATCACACTATTACACTGTGGCTCAAGAAAGGGCCACAGGTTTGGAATGTGTTCCTCCTCAGAGCACTGGAGAGATCCCAGTGCAGCTCTGAGTACTATCCCAGGGACAAGGGCAGTTGCCCTGCCCATTTGCAGTCCAGACCTCTAAGGCTGTGCTTATCCCGCATTCTCTAAGTCCCTAAAGATTTCCATTTGTAAAACTGGGCTGGAAACATACTCGTCCTGTAGTCGTTGTCCCCGCCCCCACCCCCACCCCTTGGAGGGACGACCAAAGAGGACAGACCTACAAAGCATGAGGAGGGCACATAGCACCCTTTGAGGTTTCCTTTCTATCTCAAGGACACTCTGCCATGAAGGTCCCCTAAAAATCACAAGAACTGAGAGGAAATACAGGAAGCAGTGGCCCACTGCTAAGCGACTATCTGGAGTAGCAAACAAGCCAGTAGTGGGGCAGGAATCTTTTTGATTAGCCTGGAGAAACCTGGACTTTAAAGGGTTAAATTTGACTGCGAGGGCTGTTCCCCAGACTCTCCTCAGGTGCCTGGCCTTCTTGGTCTCAGGTGTTGTGCCTGCTCATCCTGATCCTGGGTTCTAGGCATGCACTGGAAGGGTTGTTTTCTGCCCTCATTCAGACGCTGAGTTCAAGAGGACCTGGCTCCAGGAGAGTGAGCAAGAGGACTGCCTCCTAGGAAAAACCTCAAGTACAGATAACCGAGCCTGGCCCGCGTTTCCTGCATCCTCATTACACCTCTGGCCACCCAAAGTCCGCTCTTGTAGAAGCAAAGTCGGCTCCTGGAAGAGAGCCCGGGAGGAGGAGGAAGGTAGCCCTGACTGGGTAGAGCTCTCTCTCGTCTGGCTACGCACCAGATGTTGGTGCCTCGCGAACCCGAGCTGCCCAAGTCTCCGGCTTGGCGCGGTCTCTGGGCCCGCAGAAACCGAGGCTCCTGGGTAGCCTAACCTGGCCCAACCTTGCGGATCCGCTGTCCAGAGACACGCATTAGCTCCCGCCCAGCCCAGAGCGCGCGGCCACAACAAAGTTAAAGCCCAGAGTAAGAAATCTGCGGCGGTAAGAGAAGCTGAGAAGCCAGAACCTCAGAAAGCCGCGCGCAAACCGCCAGCCACCGCCAGCTGCGGAGGGATTTTCAGCTAACTTTAAAAGCCACTCGCATCCCTCAGCCGCCTTCCCTGGCTGCGCGGCGCTGGGCTGCCTCCTGCGCTCCCTTTCCCCAGCCTCGGTTACCCTCGATCGAAAAAGGCCTGGGCCTGGAGGATCCGCTGGAGCTACATGCAGGGGACTGCCCCTCTCCTGCCCAGCGCCTCTGCCAACCAGGGGTAAAGAGATCCACTGCCCTCGTCCGGCGAATCCATCCCCTGCACCCCCTGCCCGTGCCAGTCCCTAAGCTTCGGCGTGGTGGCCCTGGGGGCGATAAGGGGAGAGAAGTTGGCCCCTTCCCCAGGGCTCCCACTCTGCGCAGAAGCCAGTCCCACAACTCGGTCTGCGGCCATCCGTGCTGACAGTCGCGGTGAAATTCCCCTGAGGCGCTGGTTTGGGGGCTGGAACCTTCGACACACTCCACCACGTCGCCTTCTCCCGAGCGTGCCCAGGTCCCCTCATCACCGCGACCCGGTTGCCTCCTCTCCGTAAGTAAGGCCCAGCGACCTGGGCTTTGGAACTTTGTCCTCCCATACAAGAGCTTCCAATAGCCACCCGACCCCTGCACCCTAAAGGAAGGTTGGGTCTCTCTCGGATCACGTTCAGAGCACCACTACCCCAAAATTCCCGTCCCCACCCGAGCGCGCAGAGACATCCCCCCTCCGGCTCCAGGGGAGCCCTTACCGATCCGGATGACGTGGGGCATCCCGCGCGAGTCTGGGATCCAGAAGGCGCACACGAGGAGCCCGGCCCAGTATTCCCAAACCAGACTCCGGAGGCGCCGCCAGGGAGCGGTCATCGTTGGGCGCCACCGAGCGTGCCCGGGGCGCGGCCGTGGCGGGCTCCCTGGGGCGGCAGCTCTAGGCGCGGGCGCGCAGCAGCCCCCGAGGCGCCGCCTGGCCCAGCTGCCCGGCTCCCGAGCGCCTCTGCGAGTGGGGGGCGCCCCGCGGCGCTGCGCACATCTTACTGGGGGGCCGCCCCGCCGGCGCCCGCCCCGCCTAGGCTGCCGCCTACGGGCCGCCCGTGAGCGAGGGCTCCTGGGCTCCGCCCGGGCTCCACTCGGACTCGGCTGCGGCGTCTTCTGCTCGTGTCCGCTCGGCTCCCGCGCGGGCTTCCCACCTGCCCCGGCTGCCAGGCGGGCTTGCACGCGTCTCCGGCCGCTCCTCCTCCAGCCGCCGCCGATGCTATCGCCCGGGCTCGCACAAAGCCCCGGAGTGGAGTTGCACGCGCGCACACACTCCCTCCCAGCCCCCTCCCCCGCGCCCTGCCTCCCGCCTCCCGCGCCGCCCGCCGCCCGCGCTCCCTCCGCGTACTCCCCCGCGCACACACGCTTCCCACTCACACTCGCCCGGGCGCACACTCGCGCGCTCACACCTGCGCAGGGGGCGGGGAAGGGGACCCTGGCCCGGGTTTGGGAGGGGGACGCCCGGAGGATGAAGACTTTCCTCCGCAGCCCAGACGTCCCCATCTGCCCTGCCGCCCCCAGGGCAAGGCACGGAGCCGGGGAGCCAAGCGTAGAGCAAGCGGCAGCGCTGGCACCGCGAGCTGGGAGGCGGCGGCAGCTCAGCCGCCGGACCAGCTGGAAGAGACGCGCCTGCCGAGAGCCGCGAGACCCAGAGCCCGACGTCTGCGGAGCCTCGCCTTTCAGCTCCCACGCGGCTGGAGCTTGCTGGACGGCGTTGGCAGGAGACTGACCCGAAGCTGGTTCTCCCTCCTGATCTCCAGCCCGTGGGAAAGCGGGGTTAGCCCGGGATTTGGAGGGGGGGGGAGAACTGTCGGTGCTTGGGGTTGCGGAGCTTCAGGAACTAACCGGGAGGGAGAGACCCTCTGCGTGGAAGGTAGGACCACGCACCATCATTAGAAGGGCCGTGGAGAAAGACTGCTAACATCTTCGTTTCCAAGGGCCTCTGGAGTTGGAGCCCGCTGGTTTCTCAGTCCTCTTCCGCAACTATGCGGGAGGAATTGGAGCCCCCTCCCGGAATTCTCCTGAGAAACAGTACAGAGAAACTGATTTTTCGTGGGACAGAGTAGAACTCGCAAGGGAGCAAGCCGAAAGGGTTAAAAAGAAATGTTGTTTATTACCAATAATAAATATTTTTTTCAAGTGAAGCTGGGTGTCGAGGGAAGAGAAGGGCTGTGGAGCGAGGCAGGAGCAGGAGGCTGCGAATTACGCAGCTAGGCGAGTTTAATGACCTTTTTGACAGAGACAAAGCGGTACCGATACAGTAGATAAATAAACGGATCTGTCACCGGGCAGCGGCTAGGCTGTGTGCGAATTTATTTTTCTCATTTAAATAATTTGATCTAGTCAATCATTTCCAATCTCTCCCATTTGCCAGCTGTCTGGTAAGAGCATGGCCCCCTACATCTGAAGAGCAAATCTTTAATTTTCCTACAAATAGATAATGTGTTGCACTTCAAACCCGCCTGTTAATTTTGCCGTATTTTCTTTCCCGCCCTATCCAGGGCGCACGGTTCCGAGGCATTGTGCGGGGTTATGAATATGGCAGTAGAGCCAATTAGCAATTAGGAAGGGGCTCCTTCCTTCTCTTCTGAACTTGTACCCGTGGCCTTGGGAGCGACGAGTTCCTGGGCTCTGCCCAAGAAAAAGAGGAACATGTACCTTGTCCCCAGACATCCTAGGTGATCAGCTGTTGTACCGATGTCTCTGAATTTGCCGTAGTTGGGCCTTCCCTGGAGAATGGCTCGTTCCCCAACTGTTGCCCAAAGAAATAGGCGAAGACACAAAGATTGCAGCTTCAGAATCAGCAGCTCCCACCTCTCCGTAGGGGGCAGAGATTTTAGAGGATAGGTCCCCAAGGACCCAGGAAGAAGGCATGCAGAAGAGCGGAGCAGACTACCCCTAAGACACAGCTGTCAGAAGCCGGTCCCAGCACCCCACTGCCTGAGCTCAGATTTCACAGCTGGTTTGTTTGGTTCCTGGAGCCCAGAGGACCTGCACTGTTTTCTAAGGAAAAGAATTCTGTGCCCTGATAGGGAAAGGGTTGAAAACAGTGCAACAGCGGTGCCCAGGGCTGACTATTTCTATAGGCTCCCTGTTCTGTAGACAGAAACTCCTTGTCACAAGTGGGCTGGGGACAGGGACAAGTGACTCCACAGGAAACCCGAAGATGCAGTAAGGTAGAGGTGTGGCCAGAGGATGGAAAACCTCTGAGGCCAGGTGGGAGAGCTGAAGGGTGGGGGAGAGGGCCAGGCTTCCTAAAAGCTAGCTGAGGTAGCACCATAGCAGTAAATGGAGGAAGAAGGAAAACCCGAGTTCCCCAAAGAGGAGAGTGTGGCTCTATCACCGGAGCCCCCTCCCCACAGTCAGGAAGCAGGCAGCCCAGCCAGTCCCATGCCCAAGCAGAAGAGTTTTCCCTAGCATACGGATGGATACAGGCTTGTCTTGGGCTTCCGTTGGATTGCAGCGGGAACGGCCTCCTAGCTGCAGGGAGGCTCTGTCAGGGTTTAACAGCCCCTCTTTGAACCCTGGAGCGGAGTAGAGTAGCCCTTGCTATGCCCAGGCCTGACCTTCTTCTCTCTTGACCCAACTGTAAGTCCTATAGACCACTGTTTCCAAAGGGACAACAGCTTCCTCCTTCCCAGTCACAGGGGACGGGTGGGATTCACATCAACAACAACAAATCAAAAAACAGCTGGATGACGACCATGACTGACGTGTTTATTGCATGTTTTCTATGGTCCAGAGAAGGTACTTACAAGCTTGCTTGTACTCATTCCATCCAGTCCTTCCCACGACACACCAAGATAGTCTTGTGCTGTTTTTCCACTTTACAGAGGAAGGACCCAAGCTCCAAGGACTTAAGTCCAAAGACACACATAGCTAGCTAGTGCCCTTCCTTTCCTCCCTTCTTCCTTTCCTCCGTCCCTTCCTTCCACTGATATTTGTTAGGTGGTACTGTTTGCCAGGCTGGGTTTGCACACAGACTCAGCAGGCTGTTAAATTGACACCCTGTGGTGTCCTCCACCACCTGGACTGAACGGAAACTGCTCTATCGAGAGAGCCCCTTGGCCTCGGCAGAAACCTCTGTTGCTTCAGGCTGCCCGAGGGCAGGCTGGAAGCAGAAAGCAACAGGGTTCTTGACTGGAGTAAACTGGAGAACTCTGTCCCCATGCCCACTCCCTTCCCCAAATCTTAAGAGAGCTCTGCAGTCCTCCCTCAAGAGCCTCTTCAGGCCATTCCCCAGAGCCAGCAGATAGCAGGATTGGCAAGCTCTCAAACCCCATCTCTGGAGATTGGGAGCCGCCAATCCTGGCTTTTGGAATTGTTGGTAAACAAGTCTACCCACCAGCCAGGCCTCGGCTCCCCCTCCCCACCGCTCCCCCAGGAGGCAGCCAGCATTGGATTTATGAGGCCTCCAAACCTCATTCAGACTAATGCAGCTTTTCATTCCCAAATAAAAGGGGCCGCTGTCTGAAAGGACAAGTGCTCCCGAATTTCATTAACATCCCCTAAAACGGCTGAGCTGGCCCAAGTCGCTGCCAGCTAGATTCATGCCTCCCACTGGCTCACAGGTGGGGGTGTGGATAAGGCTTGGAAGAAGGGGGTGGGTGGTACTATCAGGCCCCCTCAAACCCCCTGGCCCCTCCCTGTACTCCTCCTTACTTATGTGGTTAAGGAGGGGAGTCCCCAGGGGTGGCCAAGCTAGCTCCTTTAGATGAGTCCCCTGTGTGCGTGTTTTGTTTAGACTGATCCACTCGGCTCTCAGTCCCTCCACAATCACTGTGAGTGATGAGGCCCTGGGCTCGAGTTACCGAGATTCATGACTCCGCTTCCCCGGGAAGCCACTGAGCAGAGCGCGCAGTTCCTGAGTGCAGATTCCTAGGACTTGAGTGCCCTCTGCTGAAGCCTGCTTATTGTCAACTCCTTTGCAGGCGGGTGCTGAAGGGCTGGACCCTGTAGCCCAGCCTGCCCTGTGGGCTCTGGACGCTCCCCCTCTATGTCTCAGAAAAGGGCCTGTGGGGGTTGTACTTTGCAGCACTCTTCTGATGATGGTGAAAACGAGATAGAGAAACCTCTCTTCTCTGGCCCCAGGGGTTCAGGCTTGGAAAGAGGCAGCTGACAACCCCTACACACACACACACACACACACACACACACACACACACACACACACACGATCTCTACTGACTGCTCAAGCAGGAGGCGGAAAGACGGAGGATTCTGTCCCAAGGTCCCACTCTATTTCCCAGTTTCTTCTTGGCAGCTAACTGCATGCAAAAGCCAAGAAGACCCCTCTGTCCTATGCACTGTGGCCTATAAGGTCAGAGACCTCTATCTCTTCCCCCTGCGCCAGGAAGGGAGAAAGCGGCACAGGTCCACAGACACCCGAGCAAGTGGTGAGCCAGTAAAAGTGGCATCACCTTAGATTTTTGTCCACAGTGAAGGAAGTTCATTCCCACCGAAGTCAATTCCTCTGTTTGTTGTCAGCTTAACACACTGCTGCTGAGTTATTTCTCAGCAGTGAGGGAGACAGGTAGACAAGCCACCAGAGATACGCTATTTTACTGACATCTGCTCTTCAATGGTCTGGGCGCTGTTCTGGTGGGGAAGTAAACGGTGTGCAGATATACATGCACGGATATTCTTATTGTATGTGTACATAACAGAACAGGTGCTAATGGGTAAGATGCCCACAGGGTGGGGGAACTTACTGCTGTGAGATGAGAAGAAGGCAAAGAGTGCGCACAGGAACTAGCATCTCCTGGCTCCCTGACTCTACTGGCGGGGACCACAGTCACTAGCTGGCTTACTCCAACAATCATTCATAGTCCCTAATTAATTTACTTATGCAACCATTCGTTCATTAATCCATAAGAACACCCATTCATTTTTATCCCCTTAGTCAGCTATTCACTCATTGATTTGTTGGGGGTTTTTCCCCCCTCAATCCCTTACCAAATTCTCCCCTTACCCATTCATACAGTCAATCTGTAATTAATTCATCCAGTCCCCTCATTGATCCACTTAGACATCCACTTACAGGAGGCATTTGCTTGTTTGCTCACTAAAGCCCTCACTCCCTTCCTTATTCTTTCTTTCCTATCCCCTAGTTCCTTCATTCATACATCCACTAAGTCATCTGCTCCTTTATTCATTCATTTGTCCACTCACACACTCTAGTCTTTTGTTCTGTCGTCTATTCACTACACTCATCCACACACTCCTTCCTTCACTCTGTCACCCTCACACTGCTTTCCCAGCGGACCCAGCAAAAAACCACCTGCCTGTCACCATCCAATCGCTTAGGCCAACCCAAGACACCTCAGAAATGTGCTGTGCTCCCCATAAAGCCTTGGTCCTTTAGAGCCTCGGTCCTCCTGCCTCCCACTGTAATGTGAAATTCAGCCACCTCGGGATTCAGTCTGCGCCTCTGGCCCTGGGAATGGCCTAGCATCTGTCCTCCTCACAAAGATGAAGACGGTCCAGAAAGACCCAGCACCTGTGTGCCTGGTGATGGATGGAACACAATTGAGGTCGTGTAGTGCCACCACATAGAGCCAAGAGTCACACTGGCTTCCAGTTGCAGCTCTCTCCTCTTGTCCTTGAAATAACCCAAGCATGCAGGGATAAAGAAAAAAAAGCCCAGAGGAGCCAAGGAACCTGCCTTCCGGAACTTGCAGAAGAGTGGAAGTGGGCCATTCCCTTTGCTGGTGACAGGGAGAGAGCAGAGAATGAATTGACGTGTACATGAATGAACTAAGTGCACCAATGATGTGCCCCTCCCCCCACAAAATAAGTAATAAAACAGAATTTCCAGCCCACACATCTAACCTTCAAGTCCAATCTCTGCTGCTTAAAGATTTCATCTTCTATCATATCTTGAGCTCTCGGGGGTGGGGGGGGAGAGCAGGGGCAGGCTCAATGGGGGTAGGAGGGCCAGAACCAAAACATAAGTTGGCCAACAATAGACCTGGGTGGAAAGCACCTCCCTGGGAGTCTGCAGAACCAGTTCTCAGCTGCACCTGTCATCGTCCCCTCCTCCGTAGGCAGGAGGCTGTCACCACCCCTCCTTAGAGAAAAAGAGACAGAGTGCACTGTGAAAATCCAATCACGGAGTGATAGGAAAATAAACAAGTGAACTTCTCCAAGTTTGCCAGACTTCCCTGCCCGAGGCCAGCTTAATTAAAGTTGATGTAGAATTTGAGAGTGGGAAAATAATTAGGGCAAGTGGTAGAAAAGAGAGAGGAAGGAAAACATTGTTTTGTTTTCTGTTTTGCTCCCTCTTAATTATGCCACAGACTGTCTCTCTCGTGGATCCCATCCCAAGGCCGCCTTCCGCCAAGATTCCAGCAGGTGGTGCGCTGTGTGAGTGGCACGGGCACACCTGTGCCTCTCTGGCACACAGGTATGGTGAGTCTCTGCCCGCAAGACAGGCATGGCGGCAAGCAGCCAGGCTGCCAGAGGAGAGAAGCACGAGCCCTGGACACTTAGAAGGAGGAGCTGGGAGGAGGCTAGGACCGCAGGCTAAGGGAGATGCTGTTGCCTTTCCCCACAGAAGGCCATCCAGGTTGCAGACCTAGTCCCCCCCCCACCCCCTCACCCCCCATTATGGATCCCCAGTGATACATCCACCCTGTCCCACATTGTTCCAGAGAAGGAAGATGTTTCTAGCAATGGACAAATGCTGGAGAAAGCACTTGGGGTTTGTGCCCAGAACAGGGCTGAAGGCAGCCAACATTTTAGCCACAGCAGATGATGAGAACCATGCCCACTCTGCACTCGAGAACCTCTGCATGCAGATGTGCCTTGGTTTGTGTTTGTTTGTTGCCAGGAGGCCAGAAAACCTCATGGAGCTGACCAAAGGTAGCGGCAGTCTGGAGAGGGGAAAGCGACAGTCTCACTGGAAAAAGGAGAGCAGAAGAAAAGTCCTCATGGTTTCTTTAGAGGGAACTAACTTTTCTCATTTCTGTGTGAGAAACGAGAAAACCTGTCCCCAGAGCTGTGCTTTGCCATGCACAGCACATAGGTGCAGATGCATGCCCATGCTATTGCATGCATTTGGCGCACGTGCACACACACACACACACACACACACACACACACACACACACACACAC
>OU015754.1:58782009-58794673 GCA_907169655.1 Acomys percivali | reverse complement strand
TGGGAATGGTGGGGGGGGGGGGGGGGGGGGGGGGGGGGGGGGAACTCATGGGGCAGCCTGGCGAGCAAATATTCCACCAGCTTCTGCAGGCTGCTTGCTACAGATTTACTGTTACCTGAAAGATGGGGAGAGAGGGAAGATTCCAAATGGCGAGTCTGGTGGCCCAGTCTTCCCAGGCCAGCTGTACCTGATGGCTCCTGGAGATCACTCCCTGTCCTCAGGGACAGGGACAGTCACAGTGACTGTGTTAGCTTAGGCCCTGGGAGAGGTGACTTGGGACAGAGCCAACAAGACAAGGGGTGAGTGGCTGCAGAAGGGGCTCTGAGCCCCTCTGTTTCCTGGGTGGGTGAAAGCCAGGGCTCAGCGAGGCCAAGGTACAGGCTGTCAGGGGCCTCTCTCCTCCAGTCCTCCTAGACCTCACCAAGCCTGGCTCAGGCTGCCTCATCTCCCTGTATCCCTTCCACTCTCTCTCATGAACTAAAGGATGTTTCTCGAGTTGTTGGGCTTGGATTCTTGTGCTAAGTGTATCTGGAATATTCTCTGCCAGCTCACACAATCTGCATCACTAATCCAAAGACTGGAAGCGGGGGTGGGGGGGGTGGGGGGGATGGAATTTAAGGCTTAGAAAGTTCTGTGTGTCCGTCTGTCCATGTGTAGAGATGTGTGTGGCCTGCTTTCCTCCAATAACTCTGTAAGAAAGAGACGTAAGGTCTTTTACTTTAGAGATGGGGAGACTGAGGACCTAGAGTCACGAGGTCCGTGGGATGGATTAGAAGCACTGCCTGATATTTAGGCTGGAATCTGCCATCCTGCCCTGAACTCTGGCTTTGTTGTTTGGTTGCGCAATGTTAAACAAATTGCCTAATCTTAGTATTCTCAACCACACACACAATGGACTGGTAACACTATCCTGAGCATTTGTTGTGATATTTGAGAGAATTCTGCCCACGCAGTACGGCGTCACAGGTATAGCAGTAACATTGGTAGTCCTTACGTCATAGCTGCACTTGACTCCTGGTCTCTTGACCTTGATTCGCTGTTGCTGTTTGAAGTGCTGGGAGTCGAACCCAGAACCTTGTGCATGCGAGGCAAGTGCTTTACCACTGAGCCAACCTGTTGACTTAGCTCTCAAGCACCCTGTTGGATGAGCTGCATCTAACATATCACTGAGGATCTTCAGTTGGGTTCAGTGCTACCGTTTCTGTCACTTAGGTATTGGGTCTGGCTTTGGTCCGCCCTGCGTGTGTATGCAGGCATGAAGAGATGTGTGTCTGTGGCCCTGTCCAGCAGACTGGGCCGTTGTCAATCTGTGCTCCTGTCACTAATGGAAAGCCACTGAGTAGCCCGAGAAGGGAGCTGTAAGGTCATGCTGAGTCTTCAGGCCGGAGATGTGGTGTCTTGCCATTAGCTAATGCCAGTCCCATGCGTGCTGTGTGAGCATTGCACAGACAGGCCACTTGGGCTAGAACATGCCTGCTTTTCACTGGGAGAGTAATTTCCTACCCAGGAGGCCTAGGAAATGGCTTCTTTCCTGGACCATCTCCCTCTGCTCTGCTGCCTCTATTTGTTCTCAGAGTCTTTGGTAGGTAGCTGTGGGGTTCTGGGGTGAGGGCTGTTTAAAAGGAGGCTGTAAAGCATTTCCCAGCTGTTTGTGTGCCCTCAGTGCCTCTCCCTCTACTAGCTCCTACCTAACTGTAGGGGGGCTGGGTTGTCCGCAGGCCAATCTGGCTTAGCCGCCTGCTCTAGGTTCACCTCTGCTTCCCCTTGCAGCTGCCACATCTCTGAGAGACCCAGAATCAGGGCCTCGGCCAGGCTGGCTAGGACAGAGGAGGGGGAGGGCTAAGGAGAGCCCGGAGAGGGCTCTGAAATGTTCTCTAGGACCCTACATTGAGCTCTCAGTCTTGTTATGTCATTTGGAGCAGTAGATGTTAGGCATGGAGACAGAAAAAAAAAAAGTCATGAGGCCCACAGACCTGCTCTCATAGGCCATCGGCCAGGGCCCAATATCTTCTTACCCAGAGGCCTCCCCTCTCTCTGAACATCAGAAAGGGCTTCCGTGCAAGAGCTAGGGCTGCCTCTCCGGCTCTACATCACTCCTTGGGCTTAAATTTTTTATCGTTGGTCATTAAAATGCAAATAGCCTCAAGAATAGAATCTAGTGAAATCTCAGGGGCTCTGAGTGATTCAGATCATTTCCTGAACTGGAGATGGCTTAAGTGACTAGACAGGCCACAAGGTCACAGTGTTCAGTGGAGAGACAAGTACAGCAGGATTGCAAAGACTGGACAAAAGGGTTGGCATGTATCCAGGGCCCCAGGCTCCATCCTGGGTTTTTTGTTTGTTTGTTTTTGTTTTTGTTTTTTAAGATTTATTTTTTATGTATACAGTGCTCTGCTGGCATATACACCTACATGTCAGAAGAGGGCATCAGGTCACATTCTAGATGGTTGTGAGCCACCGTGTGGTTGCTGGGAATTGAACCCAGGTCCTCTGAAAGAGCAGTCAGTGCTCTTAACCTCTGAGCCATCTCTCCAGGCCTCCATCCTGTTCTTAGAAGCAATGTCCTGGGCTAGCAGAGGAGACCTAGATTCTGATTCGGAGATAAGATACTCCCCCAGGGCCCCCAGAAACAGAGATTCCCTTTTCCTTCCCTTTAACTGCCCCTTTGAGCTCCTGTAAGGAGCCGTCCACAGTAAGTTGCTACTTTCCCTTTCCTGTGCGTCCTAGTTAGCTTAATAATCAACTTGGCACAACCTAGAATCATTTGAGAAGAGATCATTATTATTAGATCAGATTGTCCTGTAGTATGTCTGTGGGGGATTGTCTTGATTGTGAATTGATACAGGATAGCCCAACCCACTATGGGCAGCACCATTCCCTAGGCAGGGGTGAGCATGAGCCCAGTGTGATAACCAGCAAACAGCATCCCTCCGTGATTTTTGCTTCAAGATGCTGCCCTGAACTCTCTCAGTGGTGGACTTTAATTTATAAGCTGAAACAAAGCCATTCCTCTATAAGTTGCCTTTGGTCTGAATGTTTTATAACAGGAGGGAACTAGAGGAGAGATGAAGCTAGAATAACCTGTAAGCTGTCCTGTTATGTATGGAGAATGCACCTCACGACAAGCACATGGGTAGGAGCTGGAAATCAGAGGTGAAACAAGCCAGCCTGCTGATCCACAGCCTTGTGAAGTAAGCACCCAGGTAAAGAAGCTAGGCATAAACACATGGGTAAGTACAAATGGTGAGACGCATTCTCATTTTTATCAATGCAGCATAAAGATATCCCATGACTTGAAGCTGGTTCCCATCATTATTACTCACGTTAACCACGATGCTAATGTTTATTAATCACTTACTATCGCTATGCAAATAGATTGCATTCCCCATGGATTATCTTGCAATTCTGTGTGGTGGATGCAATTTGCATCCACATAATAGAAAGAAAATACTGTTTTGGAGCATGGGAGAGAGGTTGCTCGGGATAGCACAGCTTCCAGGTGATAAAGCCCAACCAAAGTTACCAGACTTCAAATCCCTTATCACGACACTGTGATCCTAGCTTCCATAGCCCCCCCCCCCAAAAAGATCATGCACAAAGCCTGGAGTACCGAGAAACTCTTAAGGGACATGCTGAGCTGATATTAGTTTTCTGAAATTGGTGTAAGACCCCCAAAAGGCAATTGAGGCTCAGTTGCTCAGTTAGTCCTGAGGCTCAGCCAGACAGCTTGTTAGTCCCACAGGGACTCCTAGCTCAGGCTGAGACACACACACACACACACACATACAGAAAGATAGAGAGACACAGAGACAGAGACAGAAGATGCCACACATGCTGTGATGACCATACAGAGTCCAGAGGACAACCTCAGGGGTCCATCTTCACAGTCCACCATGTCTGAGACCAGTCTCAATCCGGCTCATGAGCTCCCAGGGTCCTCCTCTCTGGCCTTCCATCCAGGCATAGGATTATACACACTGCTGTCCTACTCTTTACACGGGTCCTGAGGATCTAGACACGGGCCCTCATGCTTGCATGACAAGTTCCTTACCCACTGAGCTGTCTCCCCAGTCCCTGCTGGCTTTTTATCCTCCCAGCTCAGTTCTCTGTCGCACCCTGTCAACTCCCCGCAGTCTCACTGACAGCCAGGGACACCTGGTTTTTGGAGCTCTTGCAAGCCCTAACCCAGAGTCTCAGCATCTTGTAACTTCCAATGGGAGTGAGATAGATGATTTCATCAATACAAAACTTCACCCTGGCTAATGGGTCTGAAAACTCGAGAAAGCCAGGACTCTGTGCTGGAGCATTCATAACTTCTACATCCCAGTGGCTCCATTGATCGGAGAATTCTGTTCACTTCTGAGAGATCCTCGGTGAGGGGGCAGGAGCCAGTTCCTCTGCAGCGCCGCCCCCACCTCTATAATAGCTCATGATTGCCAATCGGGTAGCCGGTGGCGGGAGCGAGCCTACAAGATAACTGATTGTTCATAATTGTCAACCAAATTGCATCCATCGTATTGAGCTTAAAAAACAGAACAGAAGGAGCATCTCTTATTGATCCTTTCGGGTTACAAACAAGATGCGACGGCTCCTCAGAGCAGAAGACGGGGTTCACATTGATTTTTATTCTTTTTCTCCTTTGAATAACCTACAATGGAATCTGAGAGCTGATTTTTAACCTGGAATTTCTTAAGGTCTTATCTTTCTGGAGGTTGTAGGAGAGGGGCTGTCAGGCATGACCGTGGATGCGAGACTTAGCTGAGAAACTGGCTCTCTAGCCTGAAGGTAGTGAGGGTGACCCACCTCCTCTTGACCTCCACTGTGGTCATGCCCTTCCCTCCCCACCCCATCCCATCCTTCCGTCAGTACAGAGGCTTCTCTGTCAAGTATGAACCTCTCCACAGATGCCAAGTTCAAAGGACTAACTGGCTGGCAGAAAAGTGGCCAGCTACCAATGGTTCCTAGTCTTCATCTCTTGATTGAATACCTGATCAAAACGAAAAGGCACTCAGTCCCCACTTCAGGCTGTCTCCGTTTTCCATACCTGGTAACACACACACAATTAGCCTTTGTCCCATCTGCAAATGTGGTCAAGACAATGCTTAAGTGGTGCTCACATCTAAAAAACATGATTTTATTTTGTACTCACACAAATAGATGCTATCAATGCTCCCATTTCACAGATGGGCTGTGGTACCCAAGGTCCATGTAAGCAAATGAGGTCAAGATCCAAAGTGGCAGGCAACCAACCACTGTCACAAGGCAGTTCTAGACATGAGTCCCACCTTACCAAAAGCAGGTGAGTGGCCCGGATGAGGCAGAATTGAGCCCTGAGTTCACCAAACTCCTGCCTTCCTCACATTCTTCCCTGTGCAGGGTGTTCCATCCCTACCGACCATGTGGTCCTCGGACCCGGCGAAGGCAACACCAAGCCCTGTCGTTTATGATGCACAGGTGGAAACTGAGAAAGACGTTCCTTGTCCAAGGTCACACAGGCAGCAAGTGGCAAGCTTTGCTTTCAATTCTAGCCCTAATATGGACCCAAAGACCCACACTATCCTCACCAGTTAGAGGGTGCAGCTCCCAGGGTAAGCACTAATGATGCTAAAATCCTGTAAAAGGGAAGTGGACCCAACATGGCCTAGATTGGTTGCCCTTCTCCAGGGGACAGTGGCCACTGTCCCATTTCACAAGCACGGAGACTAAGACATGCTGAAATCTGGACATGCTCCTCTTGGTTCGGTCAGAAGCCCTTTTCTCAGGCTGGCAGCTTGGGGGAACTTTGCTAGCAAGCAGGGCTGAGGGGCTGTCTGGGGAGTAATAACTGGCAGGAAGTCACAACAGGCTGGTGGCAGGATAGGTCCTGCAGGGTCCTGCTGACAGAGCTCAGTGTGGTCTCAGATCGGGGAGCATCTTCTGAAACCCTGAGGAATGGCTTGCAGGGGGAGATTTTGAAAGCCTACACTAGCCTTGGGCTAATGAGGATGTAGCCTGGCAGGGCAGTTGTGAGGAGCTGTCCAAGCCCTCGCAGCAAGCCTGCCAGCTGGGAGGCGAGTGGCCAGCCTGCCCTCCTGATCTTGTCTCTGCAGTTCCGGAGCCCTCTGGCCTCCCCCTGATGGGTGGGCCTGGATAGCAGCTGTCTCGTTAATAAACATCTCAGCCTTTAGCGCCAAGCTAGCAAAGGCCTGCACTCATCGAACTGCTTGGAGGTATGGAACCTTCCAGAAGGACTTTGGACCTGAACCATCCCCTGCAAAGCTTCAGCCCTAATCCTCCTGGTACTTCCTTAAGTCTAATAGAAATCTCCTCAGCTTTTTTTTTTTTAATAGCCCACCAATTACATTTGTGTTTGTTTTGATTGGCTTTTGATGCCTGTTTTATTTTAAAAATCTTTTGTGGATCTTCACAGATACAAATTGATAAGGACGTTTAGTTCACCTTGCGTTTGACTGCCCCAACCTGAAAACAAGTCTGCCACTATGAAGAACACAAAACATGTAACAGCCATCTAAAGGGGCTGGATAAGACCCAGCTTCCTGGACGCGCCATCATCAGAGTCAGCAGCAAGAAGGTTCAGGGTGGGGGTGGAGGGCTGAGGATTTGCATTCCAACAAGTTCTCAGATGACTGAGAGAAGCTCACCAGCCACTTGTCTAGACTGCAGAATCCTATGCAGACATTCAAAATAGTGCCCTGGAAGAATGTATGTTGATTTGAGCCAACGCGCACAGGAGACGCTGCAAAGGAAAAGCAGAGCCCAATGATGCCGTCAGCATAAGTATAAATATAAGTGCACACACTCGCAAAGAGAAGCAGGAGGCGAGGACGGGACCTGGGCAGGAAGCAGGATGGGGCTTCGAGGCGCTCAGAGCCAGGCTGGCTTCTGCTGCGTGCCACTGGCTCCGCCTCTGCTCACCTAGAGCAAATGACCCTGGAAGGACTGAGGAGTGGCCTGAACCTTCTTCTTAGGAGGACTCTATAAGGAAGTTCTGTTGATAACCTCATTTCACAGTTGAGGGACCTTCCTCCCAAGATCTCCCCTGTCCAGTGACTCTGCTTGTTCCTTCGGATTGCTGTGACCATGGTACCTGACCAAAGCAACAGGAGCTTCAAGTTTTCATTGTGGTGGAGAAGGCATGGGAGAGCCTGTCATGGCAGCTGGCCTGTGTGGAGACCATTGGCGTCATCACAGGCCAGGAAGCATGGAGAAGCCAGGAGCTAGGTACCAGGTGTAGCCTTCAAAAGCCTGTCCAATGGCGCGAGTCCTCAGCCAGACCAGGCAAACCATTGCTCAAAGTATGACTCCATGGGAGACAGTTCACATCCAAACCACAACATGTTTGGTTATATTTTCTAACAAACATTCATACACATACACACGCACACACATACACACGTGTGCATGCACACACATGCACACACACACACGTGTACTCTCTCATGCACATGATAACACACATACACAACACACATGAGTATATTTAGCAGTGGGAATCTGCGCTGAGCGAGTCTTTTTCAATGACTCAATTTGCTTTTTATTCTGAGTTTTACAAGTTTCCAGGTTGAACATATGCTACTTTTATAATTAAGCAAAAGGCAATAAATATTACATGTGTACTAATTACCTCCCCAGTTCCCCCAAGTTATTTGGTTCAGGTTTCTTTATACACATTTAACAAAAAACCTCAAGCCTTTAGAATTGATGAGAGCAATTTTTAAATGCAAACTAAGGGCCTACAAAATAGCTCAGGAGATAAAGGTGCTTGCCGTCAAACGGGATGACCTAAGTTCACTCCCTGGGACCAACATGGTAGGAGAGAACAGAATCTGTAAGACGTGCTCTGATCACCATGTGTGGCACCATGGCATGGGTACACACACACACACACACACACACACACACACACACACACGCGCGCGCGCGCACACACACACACACATACACATGCATGCACACACACACACACACACACACACACACACACACACGACTTTAAAATTAAAATTAAAGGCAAACTAAAAGCTTGGGACCTTGAGGAAACTACACACATGGAACCTGTTTTCAGTTTTGTTGCCCTTTGATGCTTGCCTTAGCAGCACCTTACCTTCCCTGCTCCCTTAAAGGCTCTACCCAGAAGGTTCTAGAGCAACTGGGTTCCACAGGAGAGGCCCCAGCTCTTCTTTCTTTAATTCTGGTTCCAGAGTTGAAGTCTCTTCTGAGACAGAGATGCCAGCACTGAGCCCCAGGATGTCCCTGCTTCCACCTCCCTCCTGAGAGACACCAGCCATCATCCTAACCCTGAGCAGGCAGGTAAGCACAGACATGAGAGCAGAGGTTCCCCCTGACCGTGACGGCAGCTAAGGAGCCTGAATATATCCTGATTCCATCACCTCCCCAATACTTGCTTTGCCTCTTGCCAGCTGGGCCTTTCCTGTCCCCAAATCTCAGCTGTGCTGTCTGTAGTATTTCCATCTGTGTCCCCACCCTCACTTCACAGTGGAATACAACAGTAACTTCCTAGGTGTTGTCTTGCTTAATTAATACCTTCACAAGATGAAGTTGATCTCTCCTTTACAGATATTGAATGACAGAGGCGTCATAGACCCACCTCAAGGCCCAGGGAACCAGAAAAATGACACAGAGATGGAAACCAACCAGGTGTGCTTGTATCCAGATGTGGCCAGATGGCTTAGAACCATTTTCCATCACTACCTCAGCCACGAGTCAGCGCTCCTACCTAATTGACGAACTAATCTCCTGCTCCTTACAGCCTGCAACTTCAAAGTCTCAGCCCCAGCCACGTCTGCCACTTCTGTCTGCTGGCCCACATGGCCTCATGTGGTCTAGCCATTCCTTTCTCTCCCAGCACATCTCCTATCACGTTTCCCTAATTGTTTCTGTACTGGTTAGGTTGGACTGAGGTCCACAGAAACAAACCGATCCCTTCTGCCACAGGGCCTTTGCACGTGCTGTTTTTGCTACTTGTCTTACTCAGTCTCCTTTCTGTGCATTTTAGCAAACTTTGGATGCTAGCCCCAAATGCCATCCTTGGGGAAGCCTTTCCTAGTCTCCCAGATTCATCCCAACACCTCAGTTGGCAACCTCACAACACCATATTTTTATCCTTCATAGTACCTGTCAGATTTCATTAGATATAGGCTTACATGTTCATTTGTTTCATATTTTTCTAACTGGCTTGTAAGCCCAGGAGGCAGGAGGCAGATCTATCTCACTCTTGGCACCTTGCTCAGTATCAGGAGATGGAAGAATCGGTGTCAGTGAAAACGTGAAAGTGGATAACTTTCTTCCTTATGTTCCTTCAGCAACTGTTATGTCTGGTCCCCTGAAAGGCTCTTCCCCACTCTGGGTTCCCTGGAACCCCTTTCTTGACAGCTCTTTGTGCTCTTTTTTTTTTTAAAGATTTATTTATTTATTAGGTATACAGTGTTCTGCATGTACACCTGCACACCAGAAGAGGACACCAGATCTCATTATAGATGGTTGTGAGCCACCATGTGGTTGCTGGGAATTGAACTCAGGACCTTTGGATGAGCAGACAGTGCTCTTAACCTCTGAGCCATCTCTCCAGCCAGCTCTTTGCACTTGTTAGCAGGCTGTTTGGGCTCCTTCTTAGAGCACTACCTAATGTAAGTGTCCTAGAACAGTGACCGTTGGGTGGCCAAGGAGAATATGGCACCTTCCAAGAACTGCCTGAGCCCCATCCTGGACTCAGATCCTTGCCAAAGCACAAGTGATTATTGCCAGGTATTCTGGGATGCATGGAGAGGCTCTGAGCTAGAAATCAAGCCTGTCAATTCTTGATGTGGGTCTAGACCAGAGACCAAGCCAACAGTGGTCTATGGACACCTTCCCAAATGGCTCCTTTGACCATGTGACAAACGCCTTTGTGTTTGAAGGTGCGTGTGATAGAACTGTGGCATGGCAAGGTACTGGGGACATCCCACTCTTTCCTGAATGCTCTGCCTGAGAAGTTTCTGATGAAACTGGTTTCTGAGCCAAACCAGCTGTAGCCCAGGTTAGAGTCCGTCACCTTCGCCTTTGCAGACATATCTGACTCTCACTTCTGGCTGGGAAAGCTTGGGAACCCTGGAGCATAGGAAGGCAAGTTTTGAGGACACCTGTGGACTGTCTTTTACTTCAACAATAAGAATACTTGGGGGCACCCTATGGTGATTCTTCTAAGGTAGGGTTCCCCCTCCACAAACCCACACAGCCATGCTTCAGGGTTCAGACACATTGAACGCTTTCCTTCTGCTGTTATTGTTTTCATTTTTTTGGAGACAAGGTCTCCCCTCTTTATCCTAGTCTGGCCTCAATCTCACGGTCACTGTTCTGCCTCAGCCTCCTGAAACTACAGGTGTGCATTGCTATGCAAAAACAATCTTTTACGTTTTCAAAAAAAAATTTTTTTTTGAAATGAAAAGAGATGGAAGAATGAAGCCATATCAGTCTGACCACCTGATTTGACCCATCCCACTTGAGGTTTTATAGTTTCAATGTGTAATCAGTGTGAACATGGGTGTGGGATCATCTTGTAGACTGTTTTGCACAGTCACTTATTGGAACCTGGCCCGAATTTGCCCACCACTCATCTCAGTGTGGGCTAGCCTCTCCCTGAGTGCTTGGGCATGCTGGGTTGATGACTCATGCCTGGACGGCAACAGAGCTTCCTTGACTGCAAGCTTTGTCTCCCAGGCTCTGCATCTCCTGAGGCTCAGCCCTGCATCCTCAGCTCTGTATCCTTAGCTCTGCATCCTCAGCTCTGCATCCTCAGCCCTGCATCCATCCTCACACCCTTTTAATTCATTTCTACTTGATGACAGACACCAAGGCCAACATCCGTCCTCCCGTCCTGACCTCCCACTGGCTCCTTGTGTGAAACCTTGCATGGCTGTCCCACAGCTTCCCTGGGAGGCTGTGCAGTGGGTCCTATGCAGAGTCCTTGCTTTTCCCCTCCATTGCAGACTTCCAGCTCCTCCCTCCCCACTGCCCCCACCCCCCACCCCAGCTCAGTCCCTGCAACTCCCTCACCAAGGCACATGAAGGTCAAACTCCCTAGCGAGTGCATCAGACACATCCTCCCTGAGCTCTGCCCTTCTTGCTCTGTACCCCCATCTTCCTTTCCACCTCTCTTTTCTCTCCAATGCCACGCAGCTACTTTAGGCTCCTGGGGTGCTCTGTGTTCATTCCTGCCCATGGGCCTTTGAATGTGCTGGACTCCTTCTGTAGCTGCCCCCCCCCATTCACACCTCTATGAACATGAGATCTCCTTGGAAACCCTTTTCTCTCTCCTTATAAACCACCCTCCCCTCATTCTCAGCTATGAACTTATCATGCCAGGCTCAATTTCACATCTTTCAACCCTTGGTATGCTGCCTGGCATCTTCTTGTCTGTTTCCTTTTTCCTTCTTCCTTCTGTCCCTCTGTCCCTCTTTTCCCCCTCCCCCCCCCTCTGGTTTTTCAAGACAGAGTTTCTCTATGTAGCCCCTGGCTGTCCAGGAACTTACTCTGTAGACCAAGATGGCCTTGAACTCAGAGTTCCACCTGTTTCTGCCTCCAGAGTGCTGGGATTAAAAGCATGCACCACCAAGCCTGGCTTTTCCCGTCTGTTTTCTAGGTGACTTTCTTCCTTTGTTTCTCCCTGTACAGAGGTAAGTTCCCTGAGTGTGGGGCTCTCAGCTTTTGCAGCACATCTTTTCCTTTCTATTTCCTGCCTTTATTGTTTTAATCTTTTTTCTACACTGGGAGATTTTTCTATTTATTTATTTATTATTAATTTATAATTTATTTATTCACTTTACATCTCAATCATACTCCACTCTTCATTCCAGGTTTCAGGATGAAGAAGCCACCATTGCTTAGCACCCAGTACTTTTTCTGATAGAGGGTGAAGGAAGAGAACCAACAGAAGATGTTCTTAAAAGACCCTTTATAGGGGCTGGAGCAATGGCTCAGTGGTTAAGAGCACTGCCTGTTCTTCCAAAGGACCCGGGTTCAGTTCCCAGCACCCACATGGCAGCTCACAACTGTCTGTAACTCCAAGATCTAATATCACACCAATGCACATAAATTAAAAATTAAAAATTAAAAAAAAAAGACCCTTTATAGCCAGGCATGGTGGCGCATGCCTTTAATCCCAGCACTCGGGAGGCAGAGGCAGAGGCAGGTGGATCGCTGTGAGTTCAAGGCCAGCCTGGTCTACAAAGTGAGTCCAGGACAGCCAAAGCTACACAGAGAAACCCTGTCCAAAAAAAAAAAAAAAAGAAAGAAAAGAAAATAGAAAACAAGGAAGGCAGGAGGGAGAGAAAGAGAGAAGCCATAGTGCTTGGAGAGCTACCTCTGGCATGGCAGCCCAGCCTCCCCTCATCGAGGTCTGTTATTCTCTTAACCAGAGCTTAGTGGTGGACCTGAAGAGGCTTGGGGAAGGCAGACGCTAGGAAAGGTTTCATCTGAATTCATATAGCTATAAAAATCTGAGGCAGTCACCTGTAATTCCAGAATTCAGGATGCTGTGGTAGGAGAATGAAGAGAGGCTAGCCTGGGCTACAGAGTAAGATACATGTTTAACCATTCAGGCAAACATTCAGGTAAGACACCGTAAAAAGCAATGCTACCTCACAGATGAGATGAACATTTGTACACA
>OU015754.1:58749094-58781609 GCA_907169655.1 Acomys percivali | reverse complement strand
AGAGAGAGAGAGAGAGAGAGAGAGAGAGAGAGAGAGAGAGAGAGCAAGAGGGAGCCCAGGAACAGAAGGGTGAGGGGAGGGAGGTGGAAATGTTTGCCAAATGATTAAAAAATTAAAGGGATTTTTATGCAGAGAACAATATTTAGTTTGGCATTGTCTTCTCAACCAAACGTTGGCTTCCAGGAGAAAACACTGCTGTTGGCAGCGAGCGCTTGCTGAACGGAAACAATTGTCGCCTTCCCAGCAGCAAATGCCTTTGTTTGGACTGGTGGTACCAGGGCCAAAAAAAAAAAAAAAAGAACTGTGTCTTCAGAAGCTGTCCCCAATTTCTGAGAGGCCTCAAGAAGCAGGCTTTGCTTCAAGTCCATTGTCCCCCCCAAGCACCTGCTAGGCTCACAAGTGATTCTGAACAGAGTGGCCATGAACCTCCCTCAGGGTCTGAAGGTAGGAAGCAGGGGAGAGGCAGAGGGAAGAAGGGGGGGGGGCTGAGTGACGAAGGGTGTGCGCACAGCTGTGGGGTGTTTGAGCAGAGGGTGGTGGCAGAGCTGAGTGGAATCCTGCGACAATGGAGCTTTCAGGGTAGTGGTGACCTCCCTGCTCCTGTGTCCAAACCTGCCTGAGCCTCAGGAACATGTACCTGCAGAGGCCTGTGACAGTCACAGCAGGGACCAGCCATGGCTTTGCAGGCTTTGTCTAGCCACATGCGCCTCTCTACTAGAATTCTTTTAATGCCTATTTTTGCAGGAGGAGGAAACTGAGGCCCAGTGAAGGACAATGCATGGCCCCCACTATCATCTAAAGGATGATACAGGGTTAGAAATAGGAGGCCCCAGACTTACCCACGCAAACAAGCCCACAGGTTGAGGACCCTGAGCTGGAGACTGGGGATTGATATTGTTGGCTTCTTTTTAGAAATTTTTATGACATTTTATTTATATGTTGTGCCTGCATGTGTATATGTGTGTGCATGTGTGTATGTGTGTGCACATATGTATGTGTGTGTATGTGTGTGTGCATTTGTGCCACTTCACACATGTGGAGGTCAGAGGACAACTCTGTGGGAGTCAGCGCTCTCTACTTCCTCCTGAGGAGGTCGGTAGGTGGGTGGTGTTCATGCTGTTACCGTGGTGTGGGGTTACTACTGCCAAGCCTGAGGAAATGAGTTGGATCCTTGGGACCCATACCCCCAAGGCACCCTGTGACTCCTGTGTCGCTCAGAGTCAAAGCGACAGGCCTTACAAGTCTTGTCTGATATGTCCTACACATCTCTGGTCCCAGAGTCTCTGTTGCTTGGCTCTTCTTGCTGTTCTCAGCCCCCTAAGAGCTGCCACACACCTCAGCACTGTTGTCCCCTCTGCTTGGCGCTTTTCCATGTGGTGCACATGCTTGCTCGCTCTCACCTCCCTCAGCTCCTTACCAGGTTACCCCTCAAGCAGGATTCAGCTTGCTGCCTCTCCTCTCCCCGTTTAAACCTGCTTTGACCCCAGGTGCTCTCCCCCCCCCCCCCCCCCCCCCCTTCCTCTCTTGCACACTTCCCCGGCTACACTGGGATTTGTCAAGCTGATCTTGTCTCCTGCCGTCTCCCTGCTCTATCTCTTCCCCACCATCGGCAAGGGTGTGGCTCCCTTTCCCAGATGCTGGGCCATTTCGAGGCATAGGCAGCTCTTTAGCCAATGCACTTGACAGAGTGGAGATCCAGGGAGTTCCTGATACATGCAGGAAAGGTAGGAGGGGCAGGGTTAGTTTAGTTAGTTGTTGAGTGAGTGAGAGAGTTTTTGAGCCTCTGTGTGTTAGTTTCTTGTATGCAGAAAGTTGTCACAAGGCCAGATGCAGATGCCGATGCTGAAAAGCCAAGTATCTGGCTAAGTATCCCACAGGGATCCTGGGCTGGAGCCTGGGGACAAGGTTGCAGCCATGAGTGAGGTAGTGTTAGCTCCTCGGCTGGGGACCTTGTTCTTGTGCCATTGCTTTTTGTTTGTTTGTTTGTTTTGGTTTTGGTTTGTTTCGAGGCAGGGTTGCACATAGCTTAGAACGACCTCAAACTCAACTTCTGATATTCCTGCTTCCACGTGTGTCCCCATGCCTGAGTTATTTGGTGTTGGGATGGAACCTGGGGATTATGACTTCAGAGTGCCCTGGCCATTGAGCTGCACCCCCTCCTCCCCTCTCCACCCCACCCCCGCCCAAAGTGGCAACAGTTGCTAACCGCCTCTTCAACCTAAACACAGAAAGACACTGTTGAGAGCGGTGTAAGAGGTGGGTGATTGTATGAAAGGAGCCCTGTGGGGCCTGCCACTCCAGATGACAGAGTCAGGCTAGAGGAGGCCTCCAAAGAGGCCTCTAAGGGGTCCCCTAAATATTTTTACACCTCTGACCACAAAATTGGACTGATCAAAAATTTTATTGGGGGTGTTCTCTACAGTCACGTTTTAATATTTATTTTTCTTTTCATTTAAAGCAAAGAACCAGGAACCCAGGACTCTATCTACCCTGCCAGTTAGAACAATGGCCAGCTCCCTTGATCTCCTGGGCTCCTCTGATCCTACAGAGGATCCTTAGCCCTCCCCTAAATTGTTCCATGTGGAGCTGGCCTTCTGTCCCTCCTCCTCCTCCTCCTTTCTCTCTCCCTGGCCCTCCCTCTCATGCTGCCTTTCCCTCCCTCCCTCTTTACCATGAACATACTCGCCTATCTTTGACTTTTACTTATTTTGGTTGTAGTCTTTGGAGACTTCCCCTTCCGCTCTGTCCCATTTCTGGGATTTATGAAGGATATTGTGTGTGGTCCCATTGCCCCCATTTTTCATTGCTCTGTGTGGTTCTTTTGTGGGAGCTTTGCCACAACTCACCCAGCCATTCCTGCAGCGTTGGACATTTGGGCTCTTTCCAGATGCCAGTGTGGTTATGTTTAAGAGCAGACTTGGTGCTGAGCAGGTGTGTTTACCCTGATTGAGGAGCCCAGCTGCTCTGTGCCCCTGAACATGTGTTTCCCCCACCCCTACCCCTTGGGCGCAGGTGAGAGGGTCGCCATGCATCCATATCTGGGAGAGGAGCTGCCAGGGCACAGGGCATTTTGGTTGTTTGGTTTTACAAGACAGTAAAGAAGTGTGCTTCGGGGGAGTGCTACCAATTTGTAGTCCCCTCACCCTCAGCTCTCTAACCTCTTCTGCACAGGTATCATTATGTTTCTGTATTGTTACTGGTTGAATGGACAAAAAGAAAAAGAAAAAAAAAAAAAAAAAAGACCAAACTGTGAGCATCCCTCAATGTCTTCACAGCATTCTGCGCCTGCACATTTTAGATTCATTTTCCTAACACCTCAACAGTGACAGCCTGGCTTGGCCTAGGATTCTTGACCAGAACTAGCCCAGGCCCTACACCCTAGGACAGGTTGCCCTGAAAAGGCATCTCCTCTAAGGCTCTTTCTACCCCCTCCTCCCCATATTCCCTGGCCACCACCACACTTTGCTAAGCCCAAATGAATGTTGTCATGACAACCAGCCATAGCCTAAGCCAGTGGGGGGGATGTACCTGGCCCCTGGGCTTTCTAAAGGGTGCCCTGGAGGCGGTCTGCACTGCTCTGTGTTTTCTGCTTTGGCTGTATTTCTCTGCTTGGTTGGCCAGGCTTTCTTCTGACCCTTCTATTCACTTACCTAGTGAGGAGGGCCCCTGGGGCAGGGAGAGAGGGGCCACGTCCCAGCCAGGTGCAAGTTCACCATCAAAGGTGCTACCTGCCCTCGCGTGTGTGGCCTCAGCCAACGACTACATGCTGCTTGTTGGAGCTCCTCCAAGTGCTTAGAGGAGACCAGTGGGGGTGGGGGAGGTGAGGTTGGGGGGGGAGGAGCAGTCTCCAGGCCACCTCACCCTTATAGCCCCAAGTACCTGGGAGACACTGGCCCAGGCCCCACATTGAATGCAAAAGCCCTGGATTCATTTTGAAACCTTGCAAGGCAAGGCTTCGGCCCCTCAACCTCTCACTTCCCTTCAGTCCTTTTTACCCAGCATGCACACGGTCCCGCTCAGCTGGTCAGAGTGCAAAAGGCCTCCATCACTGTCGGCAGAGGTGGCTGGTGCCAGCCCTCAGGCACAGGAGGATCCACCGGGTTGGCACCGAAGACTCATTAGTCAGGGTGTTGCTGACACTTCCAAGTTCATTTCCTTCTTCCACCTTTGGCTCCTTTCCCTGTCCCCACCTCCCTGTCAAGTCAAGGATGCTTCCTACAACTTCTCTTGATTAAGAGGAAATAAAAGCACTTGAACTTGAGGCTTCAAGTTCACATTCGGGGCTCTGTGTTTTGTCTTGACATCCACTTTCCAACCTAATTGCTGGGCAGAAACCCTCTCCCCCCAAAGGCCAGGCACACTGGCTCCTAGCAGGTTCCTAATAAACATCTGCTGGACAAAAGAAGAAATGAGTTTTGCTCCCTTCCCTGGCAGTGCAGCCTCTGGGGGAGTGTCTCCTAAGCTGCCCGGTGTGGTATGGCCAGCCCAGTGTCAGCTCCCACCCCTCACCCCCCACCCCCCATCTCCCCCTCCCCGCCCCCATCCCCCACCCCAGCTCTAAGCCTTGTTTGCTGGTATTTCCTCTCAGTCTTTTAGCTGAGAGCTCTCTCCCAGCTCATCCTGAGTCACTGAGGACCTCAGAGCCCAAGTTAGCCTCTCACACTCAGGGAGACAGGGCAGCCCTGTGTTGTGTGAGGCTGTGCACTGTGACTGGAGCCTCACACCACAGGCCTCTCTTTCCTGACATGTCTGCCTCCCGCTCCATCATTCTACCAGGGTAATCGCTCAATCTAATTTAATAGACATGCCAAGTGGCTGCCAGTGGTGTGAACTCCATGAAGCCTCCCCAGGGGCAGGAGTGATAGGCATGTTTGGAGCCTCCCGTGTGCCATGTAGGTCCTCAGCAGTTGGGGGTGGGGGTGAGCTGAGGTGGAGAGGTTGCAGCAGGGAACCCCACAGGGGTCAAAATGGACTGATCCCCGTGGGCTGTCTCATTCTGGGATCTGCTAGGGATGAAGCAGGTATCACTTAAGAATACCCCTGAGCTACAGGGTCAATATGGCTGATCATCCCTGATGGTGTCATTCTCAGCCTCAAGAAAACCCAAGGCCCAGCCTCGGGAAATGTTCCTGTGCACCCTCCCACTGCACTCCCACACCCTAGGCCATGTCACTATGATCTACCTCACCCTGTTGGTTCTTGGCCAGGCCCTGCTCCTGGGTTCCTGCCAGTTCCTGGAGGTCTCCCCACCAACCCCACCCTCAGGGGATGGGGTTGGGGGCTTGGGGACAACTTGTACCTGTTCCTCATGGCTCACCCTACTGCATGCTGCTGCTCTTGGGGCTGCCTCCAAAGCACCTTCAACCAAACGGCTCACGCAAATTTGGCTTGACCAAAGTCTGTGAGTTGGGGCAGGTGTTGTCCTGTACCCCAGTGCAAGGCTCCTGTGGGAAAATGTAGTCTTGAAAGTTCCATCTCAGAGGCTGGAGAGATGGCTCTGTTGGGGAGGAGCATTTGCCACCAAGCCTGATGAATTTAATTCCCAAGTTCCACATGATGTAGGGAGAACTGATGCCTGAAAGCTTTACTCAGACCTTTATACATGTGCCACGGCACAGGTACACCCACTCTACTCCAATAAACAAGCTATATATTCATATGTTATAATACATATCATATGTGATGCATATTATCATACATGCATACATACATACATACATACATATATACATTTCCTTACTTCATTGAGGCACCTTTCACTCCGCTAGTCCCTTCTTCTTCATCCTTATCCCCTCTCCACTATCGGTACTGACTCTGAAATACCAAGTTATTCCACTTTCTTTTTGCAAGAAATTCACTTTTTTTTCCCTCCCTTTGGCATTCTAGCTTATTCTAACCATGCACAGAGACAGGAGGGCTGTAGTGGTTGTCACCTCTCAACTCCAAGTCTTTAAGCCGCTTTCCCCGACAAATCCTTCTGAAAAGATGAATTCCATTTCTGGCTTTCAAAATAGGTGGCCCGAGCTGGGCTCGCCAGGGCTAGGTCTATACTTCTCGCCATTGGGAAGACTTGGGTGGAGGAAATGCAAGTTTGGGACTCCTTGGAGTGAGATCAAAAGCAGCCTTGGCAACTTAGTGTCTCAAGATCAACAGTAAAAAGAGGGCTAGTCATGAAGCTCCATGGTACGGTGCTTGCCTAGCGTGTGAGAGGGCCTAGGCTCAGTCTCCAGGACTGTGAACAAAGAAGTTGTCATTTTGGAATGGAAAGGGCCTCGCCTGTTCAGCATGCTCTGTCATCTCTGTGGCTCAGAGTGCTTTAGAAATAACTTGGGGAGGTGCTCATAGGGGTTCTGAAGCAGTGTCACAGGGGCCACCAGAAAGAAGCCAGGACAGATCAGGGTGGACTCCAGGGAGGAGGCCACATCTCCTGGTGGGGCATGATAAACCAGAAGCAATGTTCCTGCAAGCAAACATGGGCTAGGCATTCCTTGGAAAGCAAAGGCAGGGCCTCAAAAAAGAGTGGGGCACTCTGCCAAGTTGTTGATGGTGATGGGACCTTAAGGCACAAGAGGGCAGGGAGAAGAGGGGAATAATGTTGAGACAGGTAGAAGAGGCTCAGAGAGGCCTCAAGCATCCCTGTGGAAGAAGCCTGGGACCAGCTTTCTCATTCTTTCAACCGGCCCATGGAAACAGGAACTATAGTGCCTTTCAGCCCATCTTACAGATGGCAAAAGAGAGACTTTGTGAGTAGCCTAGAGGATGCTCGTTTGTTTTCTATTTTAAGGTGTATTTTATGTCTTGCTTTACTTTGATTAAGGCTCTTTGCACCTTGGTTAGGCCACATCTCCTTAGAGAGAGAGAGGTCCCCAGGCCCTCTTTGCCCACCCAGTGCAGAGTGCTGCCCAGACCTTCAAGAATCCCTCTCTGGCTGGGGGCAGCCTCTCAAGACCCCAGACAGCTCCAGCAGGCTATATAATGGCCAGCAGGGAACGTGTCTAATCTCCAAAGAAAAGCAAAAGAAAAGGGATTACAGAGCAAAGATCCCTCTACAGCCGGTTACTGGCGGTTACTGGCGGGGAGGGGAGGGTGGCGCAGTAAGGAAAGGCTTAGTGCTGGCAAGAACCCTAACAAGACTCCAATCTCCCTCCTGTCTCTTGTCCTCACCCTCTGGAATCCTTTCAAAGCCACCAGAAATGGAGGAGGCCAAGGATTATGCCCCTAAATGTTCAGAGGCCTGAATGAGGGATTAGCTACTTAACAGCCATTGTTACATTCAATGATCCGCAGCTCAGGGATCTCCAAGCTTCCAGAAGCTCATGGTTTCCCCGCCTGTGTCATGTGTACATATGAGTGAATGCCACCTGGGGGGGGGGGCGGGAGAAGGGGGACAGATCCATGCAGATGCCGAGCACACTTATGTGGTATCTGTGTCCATGAGGGAAAAGGTTAAGTGCCCGTGTGTTCAAACACTAATTTGTGCGTCTAGGCACCCGTGAGGTGTCACTGTGTTCTCCCAAAGCGTGTATTTGTCTTTGCTATGCCCATGTTTGTGCACAGGTCTGTGTTGTCTGTTTACACACCTGCACTTGTGTATGTGTGTGCTTGCCCAAACACCTACACTGTGAGACTCGGTGCCTCGGTGCGTGCTTGGCCTGCTTGCATTTTTGTGCGTTGAGTTTCCACATGGTTGCCCATGTAGGGACTGTACGCCCTAGGAACACCGGCTCTCATCTTTTAGTCCTTGACGGTGTCACATGTTTTCCCCCCTCTAGGCGTCTGCGTGAGTGTGCCCCACGCTTGAACCATCCTGCTGCTAGCTTCTGCTTCTGACATTCAAGTACATACTCCCTGCTATCATTTCCCATAGAGTCCTGTTGGTTTCCTGCAACACATTCTTCCTATTTGATGTTGCCTATTTATTTTTTGTGTTAAATTGTCTTTTTCTTGTCTCCTTAGCACTAAACTCCATGATTTAAAGACTTCGTCTCTTTCTGTTCTCCCACCATCTTTTATATCCTGTATGTATGAATTCATTCCTGTGTGTGTGTGTGTGTGTGTGTCCGTAGGCACCTAATGGTGGGTAAATAAATCTTTCTACATGCCTGCCTACTGGTTTGCACAAGTCTATGCAGAGGTATGTGAAGCTGGCATCTGCAGTGTATGTATATATATGTACACATACACGTGGATTATAACTGCAAAGTTTTGTCCTGTTCACTTCTGTCCTAGGTCTTGGACAGATGCCAGGGAAGAAAAGCTGGCCTGGAAAAAGAACATCGAGTGACAGCAGAAGGAACTAGAGCCTTCTGCGCTGCCGTATCACCAGTGAGGAAGGACTGTGGAGCAGCTATAGGCAGGCTGGGTTGAAAACCACACGCCCAAAAGAAAGGGCTGGGCAGGTGTGTGGTGAGACCAGAATCTATTCCTGTCTCAGGGGCACTCAGACCCCACAGGGGCCACCTCTGGGTTGTATCATGACCTGGGTTATGAGATCTGGTGATAGCAAAGTGCTCTCATGGATAGTAAGGACCCACACATTTCCTTCAGCTCAAAAAGCTAGGATTCTCCCACCGTGAGCTCCAAGAAGGCAGAGCTCTGTCTCTGTTGCCACCGTATCTTCAGGATAGATGGAAGTTTGAAGAATCTTCTTTTTTTTTTCTTTTTTCTTTTCTTTTTTAACTTTTTTAAAGTATTAATTTATTCAGATTACATCTCAATTGTTATCCCTGAAGAACCTTCATTAAATAAGAATAAATTATTATGAATGAACGAATGAATGAATGAACGAATGCCCCTCCTTTGTCCAAAGGAGGAATGACTTCTTCTGGACTCTGAAAGCCAAGAGCAGTGCCACACACACATATCCACCCCCATCCCCACTGTAGGCTCAATTTTCTTAACAAATATATTTTATTACCAATTTATTAACTGAGAGTACCTCATTTATAACCTGACTAACCTAAACAACAGGAAAAGAAGATTAAAGAATACAATAATAAAAAAAAAAAAGAATACAATAATGAAACCTTAAGGATATCAGTTCCGAGGAACGATTCTCCTGTCGTAATCAGCTGGATATCTTCTGCTGGAACCTGGAGCAATCAGAACCCGGAACCTTCCCTCAAGTGGTTCTCTCTAGGAGCGATGAACAGCCAAAACTACCCCAAGTCTCCAAAGGCCCCGCCTCTTGTTTTTGGCTCACATTTATACCTCCTCTCAGAATTTGTTCAAGGATGTTTTTCAGCTGGTTAACAACCAATCTCCCCCACATGGGGTGGTTCGACTTCTAAGGGAATAAACATCACCTGCTCTCTCACAAGTCTTTTTCTCATGTTTATTTCTCCTTCACCATACCCCCCCCCCCCCCTCCCACCCCCTCACCCCTCAACTCGCCATCCCCACCTCTGCAAGACCTAGGAAACCTTTCAGCAGTAGCAGAAGCTTCAAAAACAAAACAAAACCCAACCAGGCAAAAGCACGGCTAAGAAACAGGCATAGAAGGCTGTAAACTGCAAGCCCGGGTCAGGCCAGCAAAGCCTAAATAAAGCCTGCCAATGAGACATTCCGGGAGCAAACAGATAACGTGGCTTAAAGAGCTGCTAATGGCTGGGTTGAGAGCCTGCGAGCCTGCAGAGTCCTTTTGACTAGAACGGTTGAAAAGGCTCCTGCGAGCAGGTGCCTGATATGGGGCAGGCGGGCCAGGGCCACCGTGGGAGGTCATTCTGCCACCCCTTCAGCTTCTAGTCCAGCAAAAAGCAGACCGGGAGGCCCTGTCTCTCACCCTCCTCATGTAAGGCAAAATGGCAGGGCCCTGGCAGGTAAAGGGTGCCCCATTCATTTTGATGTTTCCTTCCCTTGATAGTTGGAGCTGGCTGTAGGATGGCGTGTCCTGTTCATCCTTGTGGCTTAGCAGACCCCAGTCAATGACATTAGCTTCAAGTTTACCGATGCACTGAGCATGTAGTATGAGCCAGATGCTGGATAGGCACTTCATATATTACCTCTTTTACTACCCAGGACAGACCCTCTTGGTCCCATTTATAAGATAAAGAAATGGAGGCTTGGAGGATTAAGTGGCTTTAGCTTACAATTACACACAAGCAAGCTAATGAATGAAGCTGGACTGGGCATACAGTCAGTCACAAGCTCAGATTTCTAACTCACAGGCTTCCAGCAATATGACTCCACACATCAATCAATCAATCAATCAATCAATCAATATCAATCAATCAATCCCTGTTAAATGCCTGCTGAAGCCCTCAAGTCTCAGGGTTAGATGAGACAAGGACATCTAAAGCCTGTGAGACTGAGGGAGAGCTGCTGCTATTGGCAGGTGGGTAAAGTCTCATTCATACCTTTCTTTGCCCCTTGGCGGTAGGCTCTGCCTTCCTGGGATTCCAAAGTTATACAGGAGAGTAGCTCTATAAACAAGAAAGGGGGTGAAATTGCCATCACCCTTCACCCCCATTTATAAATGGAGAACTCAGGTAAGTCCACCAAAAGAGAGAGAAAAAGCTGCCTGGAACAGCCTTGCATAAACCCCTCGCAGGAGTCAGCCCCGAGCTGAGGTCCTGTATTGGGTTCTGGAGGCAGAAGCTCAACTCTGCATCCCATGTTTCCTGCCTTCCCCAGCCTCTCTCCTGGGAGTGCCTAGGAAACCCTTGGACTGGATGGAGAGCCTTTGTTTGAAATCCTGATTTATGCAGCTCCTCCCGGCAAAACTATGCATTAAGTTGCCAGGGAAGATTCAAAATTGTAAAATAATTGTGGTGGTGAAATTATTCACAAATCCATCCAAGCCCAACACGTCAGGAAGGCGGTCAGAGTTACACTGAGCACATGGTGACATAACTCAGGCTAACAGATAAGCTTGTTATGCCCCTGACAGGAGCAATTCCCCAGAGACTGCTGGGGAATGCCAGGCCAATTACATACCCAGCCCAGGGAAGAGGAGGCTGCTTACTACCAACAGTGACTTGGAATGACAAGAGGGGCAAGCCAGTCCTGCCGGGAGGGGTCTTGGTGACTCCTAAGCCAGCACAGAAGGCTAAGAGCTGGTGAGAAGGCCATGTGGGCAGATAGGGGCATCTGAGAGGAGAGTGAGGTCAGGTCCCATCAGGTCAGTGGCTCAAAATAAGGACCTCGTACAATGGGTCCGTGGAGAATTCTGCAGGGCCCTTCCAGTGCAGAAATGGACCATGACCCTTCCTGGCAGCTATATACACTTAGGCAGAGGCAGTGATAAGCAACCTTGTAAGCTTTGTTAAGATCTCTCCTGTCAGGTCTTACCTAATATCACCACCACCACCACCACCACCATCACCATTATCACATTATCAGCATCACCATCACTATCATCACTATCATCACTATCACTATCACTATCACTACTATCACAGTCACTACCATCACCATTGTCACCATCAGCATCATATCATCAGCATCTCTATCACTATTATCATCACCACCACCACAACCACCACCACCACCACCACCATCACATCATTAGCATCAGCATCACTATCACCATCACCATCACCACCATCACTATCACCATTACTACCATCACCACCATTACCATCACGACCATCACCATCACCACTATCACTACCATCACCACCATCACCATCATCATCACTACGATCACCATCACTACTATCACCACCATCATCATCACCATCAATACCATCATCACCATCATTATCACGACCATGACCACCATCTCCATCACCACCATCACCATCACCACCATCACCATCACCACCATCACTACTATCACCACCACCATTGTCATCCTTAATCATCACCACCGTTTTGCCAGTAAGACTCTTTTCTAAGGAAGTGGGCATCTTTCTCCCTCTTGAGAAGTAAGCTGGTCACAGCAAAAGCTGACATCTTGCAAAGGCTCTACTGAGACTTTCAGAACATCTCCATGGAACCCTCCAATGGGGTGCTAGGGTGGTGTTCAAGCTTCACCATGCACATGACCCCCTTGAGGAGTCTGAGCCCCAGAGTTTCTGCTTTACACATCTGAGCTGGGGCCCAAGCATGAGTGCTCTAACCGTCTTCTAGGTGGTGCGGAGGCTCGCGACTTCTGGCCCCTGAGACCACGAGCAGATGCCACAAAGCTTAAGAGGCAGCTATGGGGGCTGGGGAGGCCTCGGCTGGTAAAGTGCCTCCTTATAAAATGCAACCCAGGAACAACAGGTCCCTGGAGCTCTCTGGTCAGCCAATCTATCCAAATCCATAAACTCCGGGTTCAGTGAGAGACTCTGTCTCAAAGAAAGAAAGAAATGAGGTAGAGACTGATGGAGGAAGACACCAAACGTTGACCCTAACCCTCCACAAGCATGCACACACTCATGTACCTGCCCCCCGCCCCCAGGTACTCTACTAAACGCAAAAAGGAAATGAGGCTTGTTCCATAGCCAGATGGCCAGTATTCAAATCCTGAACTCCTATATTTCCTGACTGTATGAACCTAGACAAGTTCTTAACTATTCTGTGCTTCAGGTTCATTGTCTGTTAAATGGGTACAATAATAGCAATGAGGTCATTACTGGGATCAAATAAACTCTTGGGGGAGCGCCTGGCATACGGTTAACATGGGACCTCCGTGACCAAACATAGTCTTCCGTGGCAGAAGTCTCATCCAGCTCCTGCAGCCCTAACCTTGTACCACATGCCACCAATTCATCTTGGGTCCTTAACATTTGACATCTTATAATGCTGGGTCTGGGGACCCTGTGGCAAGGGGGCCTCAGCCAGGGCAGCCACATGCAAAGGCAGCCTGTGGAGGAGGCAGGGGCACTGGGCTTGGTGTCAGGAGCTCCAGGCTCAAGTTGGACACTGCTGCTTCCTCCTGGTGATGCTGGGGAAGCCAGTTGCTCCTTGTGAGAGTGAGTTCTCTTTCCTGGGAATGGGCCCTGCCCTCCCAGCAGGCAGCCAGGCTAGAGTGTACACCTGGAGGTCATGCCGGATGTAGGACCCTGTGGAAGTGGTGGTCTGCACCACAGTTAGATCTTTACTTTTAGAGTGCAAGCGTCTATGGCCCAGGACACACATCTGAGCAGACACCAGACTCAATCCATCTCCAGTCTCTAGAGCAGTAGTTCTCAACCACCCAGCCATAAAATTATTTTTCATTGCTACTTCATAACTATAAGTTTGCTACTGTTAGGAATTGTAATGTAAATCTCTTTGTTTTCCGGGGGTGGGGTCACGATCCCCCCCCCCCAGGGAACCAAGCCAGTCTTAGGCAGCATTGTTGGAGAGCTTAGCGTGGTCCTGGCACTCAGGGCTGGTTCTGATGCTGGTGGTGGTGCTGGTGCTGGTGCTGCTGCTGCTGCTGGTGGTGGTGGTGGTGGTTCAGGAGCTATGCTCTGGTTAGGATGGTAAGAGAGGAGACCTGCACGGACTAGCATTGCAACACTCAGAGGAGAGTGTTGAGGTCATGGGAAAGCAAAGCCCAAGTGGAAGCCACAGACTCTGGCCCTGGGGTCCGGAAACTCTTCCATTCCAAGCCACATGTATCGCTGGCTCAATTCCATCCCCTAAGGACATGAGGCCAGGGCAGCGGCCTTCTGCTGCTGCCCTTCCAGGCAGGGCAATGAAGTGTCTGGTAATAATGATGCTGCTCCAGCTGCCCACTCCTGACCCCCAGACACTCTCATCTATGACTATTGCAGCCTTGATCCATCGCATGATCTGTCACAGCCCCTCACACAGCCATGGGCATAGAGACAGAAAATCATGAAGTCTGCCCTTTGCAAAGCTTCTAGGCCTGTTCCTTGGCACCTGCAGGCTGAGTCCCAGCCTTGTAACAATCCATCCTGAGAGGACTGAACTAGAGTGGGTCTTAAAGGGTTCAAGAAGGATGTGTGTGTGTGTGTGGGGGGAGACAGTGATCTGTGATCCGAGATGGAGCGTTCTAGAAATCAGAAACAGCTTCTGACACTGCACAGCCCTTGTGACTCCAGACATTGATTTTTATCACAGACCTGCACCAAGTCCTGTTATCTTACCCGGGAACAGGGATGGCGATGTCAGGGGCTAGAGCACAAAGCGCATGTAGATCTTTAAGATTATGGATGGGGAGGAGGGGAGTGGATTGGAAGGTTGGCTCAGTGGGTAACAGCACTTGTGGCACAAGCACAGGGACTTAAGTTCAAATCCCCAGCACCCATATAAAAGCTAGGCATGGCTGCATGATATACCTGTAACCCCAATGTTGGAGGTCAGAGGCAGGCAGATCCTGGGAGCTTGCTGGCCAGCCAGCCTAGCCAAAACGGGCAAAATGGAAAGCTCCAGATTCCTGTCTCCAGAGATCCTATCTCAAGGGAATACGTAGAGATTGGTAGAGGAAGACACCTAATGTCCTCTTCTGGCTTTCCCGTGTGTGTGCGTGTGTGTGTGCGTGTGCGTGTGCATGTGCCATCAAATAGCCTCTGCTAGAGGCGGCGGCTGCCCAGAGTCAAGGAGTGTCTCTGACGTCTGGTGTTCTCATCTCAAACGCGCACATCTTTGATAGTCTCTGTAGTCTACTCTCTAATATTTCCACACTTGTTTGTGCACGAAGATAATAACAGTCTTTTCCTCAATCATCTGAATTCAATTGTTCAAAACAAATAACAAAGCAGGCACCTGGGAGCCGAGGATCATGCTTGCCTGGGCCTCACGCCGGAACCCCCACAGGCAGGTGTGGGAACCTACCTCACCATCTTCGGCCTAGGAGAAGTGTGGTTCATGTCCAGAATTCTGAAGGCTCCAGCCACACTCTGTCTCTCCCAGCCCCAGTCATTGGAAGGCTTGTTGAAGTGGACTCCGTTCCTTCTGTGTGGGGAACATGGCAACGGCCCCATTCTGACTGTGGCTCCTGTTTGTGGAGGTTTTACATCGAGTGCCTTTCACTCTGAATTGGAGGCTTTAATATGCTTTACAGGAAGCCCTTTTATGTGCCAATAAAAAAGGAGTGATGATAGCAGCTGATGAAAAGCAGCCAGTGCCTCGGAGACAACGTGTATTTAGAAGAAACAGGTATGTTTTCCCAAGAGTGACACAACCGGGGCCTTTCTTGTTCATTCTAGAATCAGATGGATATGGCTGTGTGTATGTGTGTGCGAGTGTGTGTGTATATATAAACATGTGTGTATGAGTGTGTGTGTATGAACATGTGCGTATGTGTGTGTGCAAGTGTGTGTGTGTGTGTGTGTGTGTGTGTGTGTGTGTATGTTTGTGTAGGAGAGATGCGGGTTTCTTTCTTCTCTGTGGAAGAGGAGGTGGACATGAGCCAGGGCAGGAAGCCACGGCCACTGGGACAATTAACCCAGCATTTAATTGCCCTTCTCCATAGACACCAAAAACCCTTGTTTTTTCTAGCGCTGGCACCAGCCACAGTCCCAGGTTATTTAGAGGCGTCCCCTCCCCAACTCTGTGAGCACAGTGTGACTCTTTCATGCCCTTAAGGAGATGGGCTGTGCTCTCTTCACTGGTCCCAGGACAGACTTAGTGGGTGAGATCCCTTCTCCTGTTCTGAGTTGGGGATGTGAGAAACCAAGGCAGAAGCTGGCGGGGGGTGGGGGGGGAGGTTCAGCTGGCTTGTTGTCTGAGTTACAGCCAGAAAGTGCAGAGGCAAGTGGCCCTGAGCAGGTTAAAAGAACCCGGGCCAGCCCTGGTGGGTGGAGGGGTGCTAAGTGACAGGTGAGGTGGACCTGAAGTCTGTGAAGTGAGCGAGGCTCAGTCAAAGGCTTGGATAGATGGAGGACGGCAGCTAGAGAGTCCTGGGCTCCCTCCTTAGCTTCGCTACTCATCATACATGACTTCTACCCAGTGGCTCTTGACTAAGGGGTGACTTTGCTCTCTCCACCTTAAAGACATTAAGCAAGCTCTGAAGACCTATTTGGTTGTCATGACTGAGTGTTGCTAAGGGTTCTATCATGGCAGGCACTGAATGACCGAAGCCAAAGCTGTCGTTAGACACTCGACCAGGTGGGGAGCAGTCCCACAACAGATTTATCAACCCACAGTGTCAATGCTGTGATGTCTAGAAACCTTTCGTTAAACAGATTGGTGAGCTCTGAGTCTCCTCGTGTAGAAGACAGAGGTAGCTATAACAGTGCCCTCCCTCACAAGCCGCCACGAAGCTTAAAAGAACCCAATATATGGTTTTAGAGTGGCACTTGGCACAGAGCAAACATGACAGGGCTTTGCTTTTAATGCCATGGTTGTCATCCAAGTCAACAGAGGAAGTCAGGGCTGGAGAAAGCTTAACAGGTCACTGGGAAGGGGGGACAATGCTTAACACAGGAGACAGGCTGTTCGAGGTTGAGGGTTTAGAACTGGGCAGGCAAAATGAAGAGAAAAGGGGGTCTTAGAGAAGAGGGGTCTTTAAACAGCTTCCACCAGCTCTAACTGGAGCCTAAGACTTTCCTGCACGCAGAATAGGCAGCAGGGGAGCGGGCAAGAGGAGAGGCCATGCCTTCACCCACTGCTGCAGTGGCTCTGACTCATGCTTTGTTCTCATCCACCTCACATCAGTTCTCTAATGTCATACAGAAGCTACTAGGTGGTCTGGACAGTGGCCATCCCCTAATCTGGACAGAGAATGGCAACTGACTGGAAACCTCCCCCGGGGATCTGAGTTCCAAGGGATGCAAAATTTGCATTGGATGATGGAGTTTTTCCAGTCTTAAAAAATAAACGAGGCTATGCCATCTGCAGGAAAATGAATGAAGCTGGGACAGATCGATCATATTAAATGAATTAAGCTAGTCTCCAGAGGGAAATTTTTTTCATTTCTTCCCCTGGCACATGTGGCTCCTAGATTTCACATAGGCACATGCAGTCTGTATGTATACATGGCATGGAAGTAGACATGAGACTGTCTGGGGAAACAAAGGGTACCAATGCAGAAGAGAAGGAGGGGGAAGGGAAGGGTAGAGATGGGGCGGGATGTACTCCACTGACAGTCATACTTGTATGAAAATGTCCTTATGTAACACCATATCCCATACAAGGTATACATGCAAGGAAAACATTTCAAGCTGCTTGGTTCTGCAATTGTTTAATCATGTCCCCCCCACACACACCAAAGGCAGATCCACCTGGAAGCTCAGAATGTGGCTTTATTTGGGATTAGAGCTTTTGCAGAGGTCAGGAACTGGAGATGTGGAGCCGTCCTGCAGTAGAGTTGTCTACTGTAGGCATGCCTAAAAGAGACAGAAGCAAAGATACAAAAATAGACAAGGCAAGGTGGTGGTGGTGGTGGTGGTGATGATGATGATGATGATGATGATGATGATGATGATGATGATGGTGATGGTGATAACTATTTCTAAAAACTGAGCCTGTGGTTGTAGCCTCCCGTTAGCAAGGCACTGAGGCCTGGGATTGGCTGGCAGCCCCAGAGGCTAGAGAGGATGGAACAGGCCCTTCCTCAGACACTCCATAGAGCAGACACCTTGATTTTTTTTTTCATCCAAATTGGAAAGAATGAATTTTGGTTGTGGTCATTTATATGACAGACCTCCTCCCCTCCAAGCCAATTCAAGTTGAATATTTCTGATCTGAAAGCCCCAGTCCCAAACCTGGTAGAATCCAATAAACCCTGTGAGAATGTCCTACAAGCAAAAAAGCAAGAACAAAATTCTCCAGAACTCTGAAGTCTCCTGGTTCTGAGCCTTTCTGATACAGTTTATAAAAGGCACCGTTGTGAGCTGCAGCACAGGCTCAGGTGCTGGCCCAGGTCACTCTGAGTTATGGGACAACACTTTCACCATCTTGTCTTTAGAGCACACTCCTGAGCAGGGACTTTTTCTTTTCTTTTTTTTTTTTTTTTGCTTCCAGAGCACTCTACACTTAGCAAGCTCAACGTCTTTGGGCCAGTTAAGAAGGGCCTCTGGATGGTTGGTTGAGCTAAAGCAGTGTAAGCAAACAACCGGAAGGGAAAAAAAAAAAGAAAAATAAAGCAGAAGAAAACCGAGGCTTTATTAATTGTCCAAGCCAGTTAGTGGTGGGGGTTGAAAAGGAAGTGGTTATCCATCGAAGGCAGGGGACAGAAAGCCTGATCCTTCATTAATCTCGCTGTGTTGATGTCAAACAGCCATTGTCAGGGTGGGCACAAGGCAGACTCTGGTTTGCAGCAGAGAGGCAAGGGCCAGGCAAATGGGAGTAGGACTGGCTGGGGAGAGAACAGTTCAATATGGAAAGTGTTTTCCGCGCAGCCAGGGGTGCCCATTTCCAGCCCTTTTCAATTTGCACACTTTCCCTCCAATGACTTCTCAAGGGGTAATTACGGTTCTTTTCACAAATGAAGTATGGAAGATGGGAGAGAGAGAGGCAAGAGCTGTCGATAGCCAGTTCTGCAGGAATGCACGGGTCTGTCTCCAGGAGACACAGAAAGCATCGATCTCTCCTCCTAGGGGAAGCAGAGCATGAATGGAGGTGCTCTGGGCGGGAAGGCCGAGGGGTGGGACACACCAGGGCTCCCGGTACACGGGCAGGCAGTGCTGATCCCAAAGAGGAAGCAAATAGAGTGGGGGGGGGGCTTCCACCCCCTAAAAGTGCTTGAGATTTATGGGAGTATTTTCTTTGTTTGTTTGTTTTTTTTAAAGATTTATTTATTGCATATGAGTACTTTATCTGCAGAAGAGGATATCAGATTACATTATAGATGGTTGTGAGCCACCATGTAGTTGCTGGGAATTGAACTTAGAACCTCTGGAAGAGCAGACGGCGCTCTTAACCACTGAGCCATCTCTCCAGTCCCTTTTTCTTTGTTTTGTTTTGCTTTGTTTATATCTCTCCTTTGGATAAATGCTACGAGAGTCCCAGCTGCAGATAGTGGATGATGCTCCGGTGGTTCAGGAGCCTGTGTCTCTACCATAGACTGTAGGCAGCTGCCTGTGTTGTACACAGTAAACAGCCACAAGAGGCTACTGCTGGGGACCTGGGGTCAAACAGACATCCTCGGGCTGGACCAAGAGGCTGAAGTCTGTGAGACGAATCATTAAGTACAAACATACAATTCCACCATGGACTCCCAAGCCCAACTGTTGGCTTACAACAGCCCAGCTCTAGGGCTGGGCACTAGTAGAGAGCCCAGTGTGAGTAGCAGTCAAAACTCTGCCACCTGTGTGCCGAGGTCCAGCTTGTTCTTCAGCCCTACACCCTACACACGGTTCTGCCGTGACACCCTATCAAATCCCCACAGCGGCCTGAAGACGTCGATGGCACTTTCCTTATTTGCCGAGATGAGGAAATTAGTGCTGAGAGCGAGTGAAGATTGGTGTTCAGGAGTGATGGACTCGGGGTCTGACATACGGGTGAGCTGGCCGCAAAATCTCACACCCTTAGCCTCTGCTAAGAGCAACTAAGGACAGCGGCCGTCCATTCTGCCTTACTCAGGTCTGATGGGATGGTGAAGAGTCCAGAACGGCATGCAAAACTGAAGGCAAGAAGGGTAAAGGGACCATCGTGCACCATGTCCCCTTGTGACTGTACTTCAAGTCCCCGGCACACAGGGCTCAGTCCTTGGTATGAAGAACCCATTTCAGTCCACAGCCTTTCCTGTCCCAGACATCGCTCCTCCCCTGCTCATTAGAGATGTAACCGCCCTCACAATGGCCCTGTTCTTGCCAACACCCTCAACCTCTTTGTCTCCCCCCCCCGACACCCCCACTTTATTCAGCTAAATGCCAAAGTCTGGTTTAATCTAACTGCTCCCTTCTTTATTTATTTTCCTGCTTAGGTCTCGGCTTTCCGAGGAGAGCAGGATTAGAGACGGTCCACAGTTCAGTCTCCACCCTGGGTCAGACCTCGGCTCTGTCGGTATGACCTTCCATGACCTTCCCTGTGCCAGCTCCATCGCAGCCCCGCCCCCCACTGGCCCTTTCCGGTCCTCAGTTCTGCACAGCCCTCATCCCGAGCACAGTGCACAGTGCTCACCCTCTGTGTCTGGGCTAGAGGAAGAGGCAGACCGCAGGTGCAGGAGACACTCAGAGTATTCACTGCCCGAGTCTTTTCTTCCTCTAAAGCTGCACTGTGAGTTGTTTACACGCAGTAAAACCTGCTCGATTCAGTGGTTTTTGGTGCATTGACAGAGTTGTGCAAACATCACCTCAGAAAGGAGCTGGTGCCACTTGCACTCACTCTGCTCCCCGCCCCCCAGCCCAGCCCAGGGCCACTACTAATCTGCTTTCTGTCTCTCAAGATTTGCCTCTTCTGGACATTTCATGTAAATGGAATCATGCGACATGCGGCCTTTTGTGTCTGACTTCTTTTCTATTTAGCATAATGGCTCTGAAGTTCTTCCGAGAAACACCTATCAATAGTCAGTCCCCTTTTGTTGTGGTATTGTGCCGCTCTAAACACACATGCTTAGGGATCCTCCACAGAGGGATGTTTGTCTACATTTTGTCTGTGAAGAATTAACACCACCACAACAGTCTCTGTGTTCACACATCTCCCTCTGTCTTGGGTGGACAGCCAAGATGGTACCCAGATCCTCTGCATCCTTTTAGCCTCCATCCCCAGCACTACTGACTTAGGTGTCTCCTCTGTTTTTAGAATTCCTTGCCTGCTTTCTGTACTTCCTCTTTCTCTGTTGCTTTTGGGACTTTTATGCGTTCATCTGTTTCTCTCTCTCTCTCTCTCTCTCTCTCTCTCTCTCTCTCTCTCTCTCTCTCTCTCTCTCACTCTGTGTGTGTGTGTGTGTGTCCCTACATCACACACATACAGAGACAGAGACAGAGACAGAGAGACAGAGAGAGACAGAGCATGAGTTACTCACAAGACCCACCTGTTGTGTTGCTGTGAGGACAAAGTGATGAAGAGGGTGTAAAGACTCTAAGGTGGCCTCATGACCCCCTTCTTCCTGATGTCCCCTCTGTTGGGTAAGCACTTTCGCTTGAGTGACGTTTGGACCTGTGACATGCTTATAACAGAAGGGGATGGAATGGATACCACTCTGATTTTTTAAATATATACTTTATAGAAACTTCCATCTTAGTGACCAGGACAGAGGCTACCAGATTGATGAGGTAGGTAGGAGAGGCTGAAGTGACAAGCTATGGGTTCATGTGGCCAGCAGGGACTTCGATTCACCTCTGGAGGGACTATCAGTGGGTCTCTGGAGACTACACATAAACTCTAGCAGACAGCTAGCAAGGAGCCAATGTCCTTGGTGCTTGTAACCATGAGGTACTTGATTCCATCAATTCCTAGAATACATCCTTTGCCAGCTGAGCTCCCAGCTCCCTGTTTGAAGACCATGAGACCCTAAGGAGGGGACCTGGCAGTCATATGAGGACTTGTGAAGACTGTAAACAAAGAAGTGTGTGCTGTTGTCTGCGGAAACTCACCGAATACAATGAGCACAGATGAAGAGCTCATAGAAAACCTGGCCTAACCAGCATCTCTTGAGTGATGGTTGGTGTTGGTGGCTACAGATCAACACCTCCCCTTAGCTCTTACAAGCTAAGGCCACCTCAGGAAACGGGCAGAGAGAAGCAAATCCTCTTCATTCGCTGTCCAGCTAGTGTCTTCCCAGGTCCCTGTGTTTGCTTCTTGCTCTTCTGTTCACCCCCACTTTGCTGAGGCTTCACCTCTCTGGTCCCCCCTCCACAGAAGCTGTTCTCTTCAAGGTCATCGTTCACAATTAGTGGGCTACAGCTGATGAATGGCTTGGGGTCTGCCTACATTTGGCTTCTCTGTGACCTTTGATGATTTTGACTAGAGTAGCTTAGAGCTTTGTCCAAAGGAGACATGGAATCCAGGCCCCTTTCAAAAAGGTCCCCCAGCTGATCAGACCTATCAGGGTGGCTCCCAGTAACTTCCATTTATTTATTTGCATACATTCTTATCAATCTGCTAATCCATCATTTTATCCATACAGTCATACATACACTTGCACACTTTGAAGCTACAGATATAGAACTGAAATTCTTAATAGTATAGGCACAGCCCTTGTTGTCAGGGGAGAGTCTATCCAAGGCACAGAGGGAGGTAAGTTGATGCATAAGTGAACAACAAGATTTCAGAGTGATGTGTGTTATGATGAAAGCCAGGCTGAAGGAAGAGGTAAGAGACTACTATTAGTCAGGAGGCCAGCTCAGACTGTGTAGTCAGACAAGGCTCCCTCTGTAGAGGTGGCCAGCCAACAGATGGCTGGTTGATTGTAAGTTGGGGAAATAGACGCCACAAAGGCCATTGTGTGGGGGCAAATTCCAGAATGTTCAAGGGACAGACAGAAGGCTGGGAAATGCGACAGAGATGGGAGAGCAAGCAGGAGGAGCGCTTTCGGCTCAACTAGGTCACCTCAGGGTTGGGGGACAGGGAGTATGATGGTGTTCCGAGGGCATGGGTGAAGCAGCCGGGTTGAAAGCAGAGAAGTCATTGACCTGATTTTTGTGTTTTGTTTTTTTGTTTTGTTTTTTTTTTAAATCGCTCTGGTGGCTGCATGACGAATAGATTATTTTGCAAGTGCAAAATCAGAAGATGAGTTGGATGGTGATTATAGTGGTGTGAGGGAGAACTCAAGGTTGCTTTGACTAGGGCTGTGAGTCAGGTTTCCCAGGAGATGGACCCTGCAATCCAGGGCATTTGTGCGGGTCATCTACTGGGGGGGGGGGCGTGTAGCCGTGAGAGTAACACCTGGGGAGTGGTCGTGAGGACAGTAGGACTGAGCAGAGTGGGGCATTAGACCACAGCAAAGTAGCAACAGAGCCTCATCAGGAAGTTCTGAGCTGCCTGAGCCCTGGGGGACATCCTGCATCAGGATAGAGAGGCAAGTTCCAACCCACCAGCACAGACAAGTCCTGGACGTGGGGTACAGACCTGGGGAGGGGCCAGAGCCTGGGGTACAGGCTGCACTTTAGCTGAAGGAACATCCTGAAGAAGGATCCAGAAGTTATGGGGTGGGTTTAGGCACACCACAGCATCCACCAAGGGCTGGCATGGAGGTGGAGAGAACTCAGAACAGGATCTCAGTGCACCCCGCAACTCACAATGTGGTAGAGAAGAATAAAGGGGGATCAAAAATGAGGCCGACTGGTGTGGTCTGAGCCCTGGGGAGACTGGTGGCAGGGTGGGGCACTGACTGAAAGCAGACAGCTGCAGAGAGACAGTTTTTTTTTTTGTTTGTTTGTTTTGTTTTGTTTTTTTTAGGCCAAACAGTGCAGTTTTAATTCCCTAAATAGCCAGTAGGTACCCTTGACATACTGTCAGTCTTGCCATGTGGCAGGTGTTTCTGGGACCAGTAAAAGGTCAAAGGTTAAAAGACACAGTTTGGGAGGCCATTGGTCCCTCCAAGCAATAGAGGGGGAGTCTGCAAAAAAGACACTGGAGAGTGGCCAAGAGGTAGAGGAAATTAGGGGAGGGGATGCCCAGAATCACAGACAGCAACTGCTTTGCAAAGAGGGAACAGGCTGGGGGCCAAAGAATACCACGGCCATTGCGTTTGGTAAAATGAGGATCACCAAAAGTCTTTTTAAATTTTAATTCGTTAATTAATATGTTTATCTTAAGACAGCATCTCGTGAATTTGAGCCTGGCTTTATACTCACTGTGCAGGCAAGGGTGGCCTTGAACTTCTGATCTTCCTGTCTCCACCCCCTTGAGTGCTTACAGGTATGCTTGAAGGATTACAGGGGTGAGGCAACAAGACCAGTTTACGTGGAGCTAGGGAGTAAGCCAAGGTTGCGCATACTAGACAACCCTTCTGCCAACTGGGCTCCACCTCCAGCTTTTTCAGTATTTGCTTTATAAAGGGCCATACTCTTTAACCCAGACTGGCCTCAAACTCATAGCAATCCTTCTGCCTCAGCCTTCCTAGTACTGGGATCACAGGCCAGACACGACCTACTATGTCCGGCCATTGCCAAGTCTTCCCCCAAGGAATTGGGGGCCAGTGGTGACAATGAGAACCTGGGTGGAAAGAAAGTCAAGGGGAGATTCCAGGGTGGAGATGAGGTCAGGGTTACTGCAGACTGTGTTTTGCTATATGTTGCTGTACTATAAGAGGGAGAATCAGATGTCTGCCCAAGGGAGTTTGAAAACTGGGCTTGTCCACAGCCTCCTCCTCCACCCATGAGGATGATGAAGGATGAAGGAGAAAGTATCTGAGAGGGTGAGCTGGGTGGGGTCCAGGCATGGATGGAGAGTTTGGATACAGTGGTCACAGGGGACATGCTCTCACATAACCAGGTCTCAGTAAGCAAACCGACTTGTTAAGGTATAATTCCTTTTTCTACTCAAGTACAAGGGCAGGGGAGGGGCACACAGAAGGTTTGATAAGCAGCTGAGGTAGACAGCGGTGTTCCTCCTTGGCATCATGCCCTGGGTGAGGCTGGGATAAGAACCTGGCATCTAATAATCTTATCTCCACAGGGACTGGAAGGCTGCTTGGTGAGTGGACACGCTGAGCTCAAAGGAGGCCAGTTGGACATGGGGACAAGAGACCTCTTCAAGCTGTCACCTCCACCCCTCTTGCCTTGGAGATGATCTTGGACCATGAAAGAGTAAAGCTTTATGCCTTAAGATCTTTCTGTCTAATCTAAGAATGGAAGTTCCTGAGCCAAGGCCGCCTCCCTTCTAGACAGCCCTGGGACAGACCCTGGCCATCTTTTCCTCGAAGACACCACCTGTTCTGCCCTGAGACTAGCTCCTTCCCCACCCTCGAATCTGCCTTTCAGATTTGCTAGATATAACAAACACAGTCATAGTTCAGTGGTCCCGGACTCCACACCGACTTTCATTTTCAGATGACCTAGCAGATCTTCACGCCAATGTATTGATTCCCTTGATTCCCATCGGTCCTAATAAGCAGAGGTGTATCGATCGCTCTCACTTCCATGTTCTGTCCTGAGGACTAAGCTGCCTCTCTGTCCAGCAGTCACCTTCATTAAGTGTCTCTTCCTCAGGTTGCTCCTCCCTTTCAGCCCCAGCCTCCTCAGCTGCCCCAGCTCTCCTTTCCCTCAGGCCCTGTTGCAGCCCTAGCCTTACACAGAGAAGCGTGGTCTTCCCTGGCTCCCTTGTCTGCTGCCACGTCCATCTGTATTGTCATGATCTCCAAGTCACTGTCATCTACTGTGCTGGTTATTTATTTATTTTTTGTTAACTTGACATAAGCTAAGGTCATTGCTCAACCTCAGTTGAGAAAAAGGCCTTCATCTGATTGGCCTGTAGGCAGGTTTACAGAGCATTTTCCTAATGATTGATGTGGGAGGGCCAAGCCCACTATGAGCCAAGCCCATATGAGGAGGCTGAGGGAGGTGGTCCTGGAATGTTATAAGAAAAGCAGCTGAATGTGAACCTGAGGGGAGAAAACATTAATCAGCCTTCCATCGTGGCTCCTGCCTCAGTTCCTGTCTCCAGGTTCCTGCCTTCAGTTCTTGCCTTGATTTCCCTCAATGGTGGAGTGGGACCTGAGAGTTATAAGGGTAAAATAAACCCTTCCCTCCGCAAGTTGCACTTGGTTCGTGTTTTATCACAGCAACAAAGAAGCAAATTAAGACTCACAGGTATCTCACTTAAGCTATAGGCCAAGTTCCAGTCTCTCCACTCAATCTCTGTCACAAGTCAAGGGTCACCTCCCCAGTGAAACCCTTCCTGATCACACATTCAGGATCTGTGTGAACTTTTTGTTGCTTTGAAAAAATACCTGAGAGAACCAACTTAAAGGGAGGAAGGTGTTGTTGTTGTTGTTTTTGTTGTTGTTTTTGTTGTTGTTGTTGCTGCTGCTGCTGTTTTGTCTCCATGCTTTCAGAGGTGTCAATCTATGGCATTGGCTCCATCCTCCCCGGGTCTGTGACAAGTCAGAGCACTATGATGGAAGAAAGCTTCTCACTTCATGGCAGTCAAGAGTAAGAGGGCAGGGGAAGGGGCCAGGGGCCAGGGACAAGATATCAACTTCAAAGGCATTCCCCTTCAGTGACTCAGTCCCTCTAGCCAGGCCCCACCTAATATCCCACTCAGCATGAGCTCATGGATGAATGAACCCATTGATAAAGTTGGCCCTTTCACAACCCACTCCCCTCAATAGCACCATAAGCTGGAAACCAAGCTTCCAACACATGTTCCCCTTTGGGGTATGTGTCATATCTGAACCATAGCAGCATGCTAGCCTCTGCACTGATTCCAGTCTTATAATACTAATTGTAATGAGCTTTGTTTTTAATAGCTATTTCAGCTTCACTGCTCAATTAAGCATAAAGTGCAAAGAGTTTCCATCTGTCCCTGGCCCCTCTACATACTACCAATGCCCACTGTCAGAGTGGCATGCTTGCTGCGTCCAGTGGACCCACACTGCCATCATCATCACTGAAGGTCCATAGTGCACGTTCTCTCTTGGTGTTGGGCATTATGTGGAATTTGACAAATATACAATAGCGTGTTCCAAATATGACCACATCACATGACACCATTTCAAATTCCTCTGCCTGGTCAGTACTCTGTTCCCTTCTATTTCCAGAGACCATCAATGTTTGTACTGTCTCTATTGGTTGACCTTTCCACATTATGTATTTGGAATCACATAAGAAATAACCTCTTCAGGTAACCTTCTCAGGCTTAGTAATGTGAATTTTGGTTACTTCCATGTCTTTGCATGTTTGATAGTTTATTTCTTTTACCACTTGCATAGTATTCCACTGTATGGATATACCATGATTTGTTTATTATCCCTGAACTTACTGAAGGACACACATGTAAACTGACAAGATATCAATTTATCTCTGTTCTCCTCCTCTATAAATTAGAGAAGACCATACCTGTGAAACCCTAGGACTAAGCACAGTATCTGGTATGTAGTTGGTTTTCAATAAGGGCTTGTATGATCCTGGAGTGATGCTTTAGTCATTAACAGCACACACTGCTCTTGCGGAAAACCCAAGTCTAGTTCCCAACATCTGTGTCAGGCAGCTCACAACCACCTGTAACTCTGTCAAGTTCTGCTAAATAAATGACTGGACAAACTAACAAATGAGTGAATAGTCACATGACGTCTGCCTCTTCATGCATGCAGAGCTAAATGTGACCTGACCTAGTCCTGCCTATTGGCCAGCTGCTGAATGATGCAGGCACTCCTTACAGATGCTCATCTGAGACAAAATCTCACAGTGTCTCTATCTTTCTCTCCTCTCTGTCACCTCTCACACCAACTGCTCCCAAGTTTTTGTAGTTTTCTCCTTGGGGTGTTTTGCCAACCCCTCCAGTCTATTTTTGTTGTTGTTGTGTGTGTGTTTTGGTTTTTTTGTTCATTTTTCTGTCATGCCCTTTGTCCACTGAATTTCACCTGAGTTATTTCAATAGCACTCCAGGCACCATTATTATCCCTACCAGGGCACTTTACACACTAGCCGTCTGAGTGGTTTTCCCAAAATGTCCCTTGCCTCCTGCTTAAAATTCTTCAACAAGCTCCACTCCCTCAGGACTACAGAGGACCACTTTATGGAGACATTTCAAAGATGCTCATGAGCCAGCTCCCAGGATGGCAATTGTGAAGTTCCTAAAACAAGGAAGCCTGATAAACATCCCCAGTATGACCATTACTAACATATAATCTGGTGACGAGATTGTGAGACTATGAGAGTTGTCACTGAGTGTCTGATGACCAGAAATATGTCATAGAAAGCAGGTTCTTCTGTCTTGTCCCAGGCGACAGAAGCTGGCCAAGGGGAAGAGGCTAAGGGGAGAGGTTTTATTTCAATGGTAGAGTTGTCGCTAACAGGTGGAACATCCAGCCACAGGAGAGGACTGATAACTCTTGTGTGAAGGGGTCCAATAGGAAGTGTAGATGGTTTTTGAGTCCTGACTGAGAGTGACTCACTTGACCCCCAAAGCCCAGCAAGCTTCTAAGAGTCTTCAAGTTTCAGGAGTCACATCAGGGGTCAGACAATTTCACGAGAACCTCCCAAGCCATCAGTTCTGTGAGATGTCCTGCTCAGGGACAACTCCAAAGTAATCTTGTCAGCTGCTAAGTCTGGTGCTCAAGTCTCAGCCTCCCTTCCACCCCACTGCCATCACTCTGCAGTCTCAGCTCTTGGGTGACCCACTGTTGGCTCTTGAAGCTGGTCCATGCCTCATCCGTTTCTTTTCTCAGAAACCATCCATATCCTCAGTCCCCACATTACTACTCCATTACAAACTCCAACAAACTGGGCATTTATGGCAGTATGGTCCCTGAGGTCACACAGACTTGGCTTCATATCTCTACACTGCTACTTATATGTGACCAACATTCAGTAAAACACATGTCCCCTCTGGATCTCAGTTCCTTTATCTGTGCCTTGGAGACAATCACACTGGCCTTGAAGCACAGCCACCAACAGTGTTGCAAGGAGGCCAGTGCACATGAGACCAGCAGCATCCTAAGGAAGATGCTGAGCCAGTGGTGGCCTCAGAACAGCACAGTTTGTGCCCACTCCCATTCCACACCACTCCACGCTGGTCCCCCGCAAGCCCATACTGGGCCCTTCCTCATGGGATTTGGCACCTATAAAACCCTGCACATCCTCTGGGAGCACCATGGAGCCCATGTCCCCATGAGCCTTCTCCCTCCTGAGGACAGGACCCTGATTGGTCCACAGGGCATTCTTCTGCTGAAAGGCAAATGTTTGGCCTCAGGAAACTTTAAGACAGCTTGGGACTGCAGGGTCCTCCACAGATGTTAGTTACATAAGCTGATGGGTGGGAACGCAAAACAATCACCCAGGTCTAGGCTCTCAGCCCACTAGTTTTCTGTCTACGTTCTCTGAAACCCCATGGCTGGTGGTCTTCTGGATAGGAACTCTGTAAAGATGGGCTGTACCACCATCTCTAGAAGCTTCTCCACAGAGCTCCCCTCCTGCCTCAAATCATCACGTATACCCTTGAAAACCCCCATTTCACTGAAGATGTGACAGGAGGGGGCCAGGACTGACCAGTCTCTTGTCAGCATTGGCCCTGTGGGCAGAAGCCCCATTTGGTGTCTCCTGACTCTCTCTAGAACAAGCCATCCTCTGCACTCAGGTCTTCGGGATGCCTGAGGGGGTATCTGTTGACTCCTAGAAAGAGTAATGATAGAAACACAGACCAGGAGATGGCGGCTGTGACAGCAAGGGCAAAAAGGGTGGGCAGACCCAGACTAGCCCAGCTGAACCTGAAGTTACCTAATCCAAACCAGAAACCTGGGCCAAAGCAACAGGTACCAGATCGCTGAGCCTCGCTTGACTCTACTGACCATCCTACAGACAGATGTGGAGTTCACAGATGACCTCAAACACATATACAAATGCACCCATGTGCACATGCTCCCATGAACACCAAGGATGAGCTTGGCTCCTTGCTCCCTCCTTCTCCCTGGGATGGGTTGGAAGACACAGTTCAGAGACCATTTCAGGTATAGCCCAGGCCTCTAAAGTCCCCTAGTGTGGGTGGCAGGTGTGTCCATGTATCCAGGGAACAGGCTGTGGATCGGGCTATTGTTTATTCATGACTGACCAAAGGGGGTGGGAATCTGAAGCCCTCGCCACCCTTTCCCACTCTCATTTTAATGAAGTGACGCCACCCCCATCCCCACAAATCTTCCTAAGGTAAGAGTGAAATTGATTTTCCCTTTTAACTCGAAAGCAAGATAAACACATGGCACCCTTAGGGGCGGAGGGGAAGCACTTAAAATAGCTCATCTCTGGGAGCAGGCTGCTGCATGCAGGGTTAGGCACAGACAAGGGCTGAATGTAAATGGTAGAGAGGCAGCTAGGCCCCTCCTGCCCCCCAAGGGAACAGGTGAAGGTATGTCTCCATCCCCCACCCTCTGCATCAAGCTAGGTGGAGCATCAGGGCTGACCTTGTTCTCCAAAGCTGGCCTGGGGAGCTTTCTCCTCAGCCATCTGCATACCTCAGCCACAGCCTTGCACAATCAGGAGCTTACTGCCCACCCCCCACCCCAAACAGGCACCCTGGCAGCGCTCATATGCCTACTCTTATTAAGCCCATAGGTGTTCCAACCACCTCCCCTGCTGATGGAGCTGTGGTCCATCTCCTTAGCAACATGTGCCTGGCCAGACTCCACAAGGATCAGGACACCAGGTTTGTCTCCTCCATCCCATCTGACCCCTGAACCTTCTACCATCCCTGAGAAAGCCCTGTCCCTCACACCAAGTGGTCTAACGAGTGTCTGCTTCACTGGGGTTGAAGAAGACTATAAGTTCCCAGAAAGAATGAGCCACCAGGCAGTTTTATGTGAGGCTATGGGCTTGATGCCAGAGAGCTGGATCCAAATCACGACTCATTATTGCCTATGCCGAGTCCTCCACTTTGCTGACACTGGTCCCAGAGTTAAAGATGGCATGGGGGCCATGGCCATTAATGAAGTATCGGGGACTCCTGAGATGGCACAGCTATGAGGAAATGTGCCCACTTCTCAGGGACTTTGCCAAACATGTGCTGAGGGTAAAGGAGGATGGCTAAGGCCGTAGCAGTGCCCCAGTGAGTAAGGAGGTCAGCTAGTCACTTTGCAAACTCTGCCTGAACCCCTCTGTTTGCCCAGCCATGGACCAGAGATGGGGACACAAAGCTATCCTCAAGATTCTTCCTGCAGCAAACGAGTCTGGAGGCTGGCAGAGAGACAGAGACACCAGCACAAGCACTGTCCTTGAGATTGGAATTGTCTGGGGCTACTGAAGTAGCCTCCTCCAGCAGATGGAGTCTGTCCCTGTCTTCCTCCCCTCCTTTGACTTTGCAAGGCGACTGGCTCTACATGATGGATATGGGTGCTCAAGAAAGGCCCGCCGGCTTCCACCATCATGTGTTGAGCATCTAGGTACCCCAAGAGAGGAGTGTGACTTGAGTTCTAGAATGAGGACAAATCAAGTTACTAGACACCCAGCTGAAGCCAATATCCCAGTCTCATCCAAGATCAGACAAACCACAACCAAAACAGACCCTTGAGTGTGCATCTGGGGGGATGCTTGTTATGCTGAAAACCTGACTGATACACTAGGTATGGAGGACCAGAATAGACAGTGAGGAAAGGAGGAAGCCCTCAGATAGAAACAACAGCAGGGCAAGGTAAAAGGAATTCAGCCTAGGGTTGAAAGCCAAACCCATGAGTCCAAGATATAAAGACACAGGAGGGCACTGGCTGTCCATCTTCAGATTGGTGACAACAAATAGCTGGAGTGTTACACCTGAGCACTGACTGTGGCATTACAGTCAGTGAACACCAGGGTTCTGAGAGGGACTCTTTGCTGAGCAGAACAGGGCCACTGAGCTGTAAAGACTCACTCCGTAAGTCAAGACCAGAAACTCCAAGGAAGCTAATGCGAGTCAGAAAGAGAAGCCGGAAGAGTAAAGGACCACTTGCCTACAGGGCTTGGGGCAGGTGAAAGACTAAGGCCCCATCAAGGCCTGAGAGAGACACCTGCCATGCCTGGCGGAGCACTTCCAAAAGAAACCGGGAAAGCCAGGGCTACAGGAAGGACTGACTGTGGTGTGAGTCAGGAGCTCAGGCCCTCTTCCACAGCCACGGGCAAGGCTGCTCCCTGGAGCCTAACGCTACTAGAGACAGCTGTGAGCAGGTGTCTAATGGATTAAGTCCCAACACTGCATGCCCAGAAGCCAGGGTGGTTGTGACCTAGGCCCCCTAACTGCTGTCTGAGCATCACCAAGTGCCCACCACTTCAGAGCCGAGTGGCATTTAAAACCTCTATCTGTGCACGCGTTCGGATATAGCACCGCCGTTTAACACGCTGCCGCTGATCTATATTTATTGACATGGAAAGATGTCCACAACATATTGTCGAAAAGAAAAACCATTTTCTGCAACAGCATGTGGAGTCTGCTCTGGCTCATTTAAGCCTGCGTGCATATGTGTTTACGGCCAGGCAGAGGTGCCCGCAGAATGTCCCCCAGAGAGGCAGGAGTGGCTGTTTCTGAAGGTGTTAAGGGGTAGAGCTTCTTATTTTCTTCCTGGTTCATTTCTGTGACTTATTTTTATAATAATGGACCCAAAAAAATTACAAAACATTTTTTAATCCATTATGTTATTTAGGCAATTTTATAATGTAGGACAGGGGATAAAAGAGGGTCTGGCTGTGTTCTCTGCTTCCTGCTTCCCTCCTCCCTCCCCTTTCGCTGGGTCTCCTCTAAATACTGCTTTAGAACTGCAGTGCTGTGGCCCAATGGCTAAGTCAGCTCTACTGCGGAGAACCGCCCCGCTCCACCCCCCCACCCACCCAGGGCCCCAGTCACACCTAGTGCTCAGTGAATGCTGTAGTTGGTGAGAACCTCACCTCAAGTGGTACACAAATGACTGGATAGAGGCCACAGCTGCCCTGCAGTGCAGACTAGTCTGTGTGGGAGCAAGGTGCTCTTAGGCCCCTGGATAACTCAGAGCCCAGGTAACTTCAGTTAGCAGGATTTTAGCTCATATGTTTATCTGCCTGTCTCCCGAGGAGTGGCCAGCCATACTCCGTGGCCTCTACCACATCTAGTGTGTGTGTGTGTGTGTGTGTGTGTGTGTGTGTGTGTGTGTGTGTGT
>OU015754.1:58729904-58749084 GCA_907169655.1 Acomys percivali | reverse complement strand
TGTGTGTGTGTGTGTGTGTGTGTGTGTGTGTGTGTGTGTGTGTGTGTACACATATGCCATGGTACATGTAGGGTGGTCAGAGGACAACTTTCAGGAGTCAGTTCTTCTATCCAGTGCATCCTAGGGATTGAACTCAGGTCATCATGCTTGGTGGCAAGTGCCGAGAAGCCATCTCATGGTCCAAGAGCAACAGTTTAAAAAAAGGAAATATTGGAGCTGGGGAGATGGCTCAGTGGTTAAGAGCACCACCTGCTCTACCAGGGGTCTTGAGTTCAATTCCCAGCAACCACATGGTGGCTCACAACCATCTATAATTTAATCAGATATGCCTTCTTCCTGGTATGTAGGTGTACTTGCAGATAGAGCACTCATATACTAAAAATAAATAAAATTTTTTAAAAAAGGAAATATTACTTCAGTTCTAGGGTCCAGAGGTTTCCCTGGCTGGCTGTCTCCTGCTTTGAACTTGGAGTGAGTCAGAATGTCACAGCAAGAGTGTGTGGAAGGTGAGGCAAATACTTCAGATTGCCAGAGAGAGAGAGAGAGAGACAGAGAGAGAGATAGACAGAGAGAGAGACAGACAGACAGACAGACAGACAGACAGAGACAGAGAGAGATGAGAAAGAGACAGAGAGAAAGAGAGACAGACAGAGACAGAGAGACAAGGACAGACAGAGACAGAGAGACAGGGACAGAGACAGAGAGAGACAGAGAGAGAGAGGTAGAAGAGAAGCAGAGGGAAGGGAAGGCAGCAGCAAGGTGTGTCTTTCCAGGGCACACAGTCACTTCCTCTGAGCAAGTTCTGCCTCTGCCTCTCCACCATCACCCAGTAACACGGTCAAATTATGAACCCATCAAAGGATTGGTCCATCCATGCAGGCAGTGCTGGCTCCAGCAGCTGGGGACACTTCACAGCTAAACAAAAACAAATGTGAATGTTTAAAAGACTGAGATAAAGATCAAGTGACAGAGACCAAATGTGGCCAACAGAGTCTAGAATCTTTTTCACGTGGCCCTTCACAGGAATAGTTAGAAGTGGATCGGGGACAGGCCACAGCAGCACCCCAAGGGCACATTGACTACTTTGGGAAGTGGCAGCTAATGAGAGGAGAAACTGATTGTTCCTAGAGGCCCAAAGCTGTTTTGTAGCTTTTGGTTGACACAGGATTGACAGTGAGAGACCCCTGTCAAGTCTTCTTGGGAAGGAAGGCAGGGGAGTGGATAGGACTCATGGGGGCAACTCCCTTCCAGAAGATGGGCAGGACTTGCAAAGTGTTAGGGAAGAGCTTGGCACTAGGTCCTAGTTTGGCCTGCCATTGTGTTCCTGAACAGGGCTGGGTGTGTTAGATGGGGGTCTCTGGCTTCCCCTTGGAACACTGGTGTCTTACCTGAGTCAAGTAAAGAACCACAGTTACCAGTGGCTACCACTGCTAATGAGGACCCTGAGCCTTGTACACAGGGGTCAGAGGGAGGACCATGCCGGAAGGGTCAGGCACGGTGCTGGGTTCCCCACACACCATCTGCTTCCAGCTTTGTCCTGCAGGGACCCCTTCTTGTGTGAGCTTGCAGGAGTGACCCAGTCTGCAAATGGCAGGTTCCAGCCACCAGTTCCTTCTGTCCCCAAAGGTCATTCCTTTCCTCTTCCACGATGCTCTCTGGGGCACCCTTTCCCACACCTGGAGGTACATCAGCAAGTGAGCTGCATGCCCAGCTTCTACCAGTTCTGTCCCAGAGAACCTGAGCCAGTCAAGTGTGGCAGGATCCGGTCTGCCGAGACAGACTAATGAAGCAATTTAAAAACGATTGTTTGGAACACACAGACATCTGGGTAATAATAGACTACAAGACAACTGACCAGTGAATTTTCTCAGGGCCACTAACAGAGCAAAATGTATCTCAGCACGTGTAGATGGCATGCGACTCACTGAGGCTGACTGTGTCTCTGTGAGGGGTTAAGAGAGACTCGCTTAGTCTGAATGTCTCTGCAATGGTCTCTCTCTGTCTGTCTCTGTCTGTCTGTCTGTCTGTCTGTCTCTCTCTCTCTCTCTCTTTGTGTGTGTGTGTGTGTGTGTGTGTGTGTGTGTGTGTGATACTACTAGACACATATACAGAATTTAGCATTCTCATTTCTCATCCACATACAAAGTACAGGTATGAAAGGGCATCTATGTACTTGCACACTCTGGCATATTCATATAGACACAAACATGCAGACTGTGGTAGAATAAACTGCCCCCCCACCTCCCCATCCCTCACTCCCCATTCCCCCCACTCCCCAGTCCCCCATCCTCACTCTTCCGTTCTCCGCCGTTCTCCACTGCTCACTCTCTCACTGGCAGAGTAGAATTTATTTTCTGCCCTTGACTTCTTTGGCTGCTTTGCTTTAACCAGTACAATAGTGTATGGGGCAGCAGTTCTGAGGCTAGATCTTACAAAGCAACTTAACCACAGGAGTGTGCCCGTGCAGGCCACCGGTCTGGGCAGGCAGATGGGACATACATGAAAGTGAGTGGCTCCCAGAGGCCAGTCAGTACAGAAGTGTGTGGGCAGAGAGAGACACACACGGATCATCTTCTAGGCAGCAAAGGTCAGCCACTGAGCACCCAGACACCCATGAGCATTCATGCAACAGCCCCTGAATTTGCATACAGAAACAACTGCATTGGGTCCCAGGTAAGGGCTGGCAAGTAACACAAAGAGAGTCAAACCCCTGTCTGATTCTTGCCTTAACTCCCAGAGCCTCTCTCTTACTCCACTACAGAGGCTGGAAGGAAGAAGCATTTGCCCCAAAGTGATTCTAGGGCTTCAGAGTGTCAGGGTGTCATTCCCGTCACAGCTTCCTCAAGAGGGAGGAGCAGGCTGTCACCTGTGACTTACAGCAAGAACAAAGGGAACTGTAGAAGCGGCGTGGGTGGGGCAGGGTGGGGTGTTCTACCTGTGGGGGGCATCCATAGGGCACGAGCAAAGGCCTGTCACTCTCACCCTGGACAGTTCCCCCAACGTGGCAGGTGTCCAAGTTCCCAGTGAGGCTGGCCTCAAGAACCCCCAACAAAGGAGTGCCCCCTGAGTTAGCCTTTGGCGTTCACATGCCAAAGCTTTGTCTGCTTCCCCTTGGGGTGGGATCACATGAGTTCTGGGCAGATGTCACGGCTTTTTGAATGTTAGCAGCTGAGTGTGAAATGGACCCTCTAAGATGCTAGTTAGTGGTTAACTGGATGTGTAGGGGGTGGGAGAAGGATGCTCAGACTCCTGAACCAAATGGCCTGGGTTTTCATTCTATGGCCACCATTCCCAGCACATATGGATCTCAATGTATGTATCTACAGAGTAGAGATGAAAGAGCCACACCTTCTTCGTAGGGCTGGGGGAGGATAAAGTGGCATGACCAGTATCAAAGGCCCTCCCTTAGAACGTGACAGGCTACCAGCAATCAATGGCAATCACTGCTATGACCACTCCAGACAATCAGCTCCTGAGGGCTAGAGCCTGACCTTGGCTTTGCTTGGTGTTGTGCTGCACATGCAGTGCCAGGGTCTGGCACAGTGTGTGCTCCATAAAAGTGCTGAATGAACGAACTAATGAGTGAGGATACGGACGATGATGGACAATGAGAAAGGAAAGGCCTCCGGGGTCTGTACTGATGTGGTTTAGGGTTGAATTACAAGCGAGCAGCTTCTAATGGCCACAATGGTATGGCCCATTCGCAGGAGTGACTCCTGCACCTCTCCAAGCACATCTGCCACTGATAGTGATTAACTCTGTTATGGGATCTTTGTGTTGCTGGTTCTTATCTTCTTGAAGGATAGAATTCAGTCAAAAGACAGTTTGAGCAAAGGTTTATTTAGCAAAGCTAAGCAAAGCCAACACTCCAAAGAGATAGGAGTGGACGGACTCAAGGCCGGAGGAGCTTAGTGGGCAGGACATTGTGGATTATAAATAAATTTTAAGAGTATTTATGAGGTGAGTGATACATATGTTGGGAAATATTACCATTTCCCCTCCCAAACCATGGTAAACAGGACCTCCTTTTCAGAAAGTTTCTCCTAAAACTTTCTGGGAAAGCCCATAAAGCAGAGGACAGGTGGCGAAAGCCACAGTATAGATGACACTATACGATAGTGATGTCCGGTCTTCTGAGGGTGCAGACCTTGGTTGCTGCACACATAGGAGAGGATGCCCTGCTGAGTTCATTTCTGCTCTGGTGGGAACGGCATCAATACAGCTTTGAGGATGTTCAGCCACGAAGGAGCCGTCTGGCCAATAGTGACGACGCAGCTACCAAGATGCAACTGTGGTTTTCCTCGCGTTACCTCATGTCTGACTCTTTGCCCACCAGGTACTAAATCCTCATCACTTCCCATTTTCAGACACAGGGAAACTGAGGTTAGCAGCAATCAAGCTGCTCCTTGGAGTCTGACTCCTGGTCACTCTTGCCTCTTTCTAGAACTTTCCTGTGTGAACACACCGAAACCATTTACTCTTCCTCTTTCCTTGAAAGTGGAGCTGAGAAGATGGCCACCTCCAGCCCACAAAGTGGGGAAGACCTGTGCTTACTGAGCTCAAGGCCAAGGTGTGAACACTGCAGCAGGGGCACTGTGTAATATACAATGGTAAACTGCTGTATGCTGTTTGAGCTCACTGAAAAGACGGCTCCTGAAGTGGGTTGGCCCTTTCATCCATTTCAGATTTAGGCAAAAAGTCTCAAACTGTCTTCTAACCGCCCCACTCCACTGATTGGGGAATGGACCAGCCACTGTCTTCCAACTGCCCCACCCCATTCCCACTGGAAATGGACTAGCCTCCATAACTCTGTGACAAGAAGAGATCTCAAAATAGCTCAAGAGTGAAAGCGGGGTGTCCTAGGAGACAAAGTCATTTTCAACAGAGGCTACTGTCATTTTACCCTGAGGCACACAGACTGCCTGTGGTGTAAGGAGACTTCCTGATCTTCAACTCTTACAATCAAGACCTCCAGTGGACTGCCTCCCCCTCTCCAGAGGATCTCTGCTCTCTCGATGTTTGTAACCCTCGATTTGTTGACGTTACTCCACTGCTGTTATGTGCTCTTTCACCCCAGAAACCTCAGCAGGAGACCCTCCCCTCTGTCTGCACTTTCCTTATAAGGAGCTCCACTGACTCCCAATGGGCTCAACAGGGATTCCTCTGGCGGTTCCTGCTGCCTGTTTTCAGCCCCAGATCTGAGGATGGTCCACTACCTGCTTCTACTCTTCCCTCGCTTGCTATTCATCCTTTCACTTCCGCTTGCTGTGCACGCCATAAACTCACTCGTTCAAAACTGAAAGAATGGCCTACTGTGGATCATTCTCTGGACTGCACAGAACACCTGTCTGAAGGATGATCATGCTGACAGCTGAAGTGGTCCGGTTGCCCAAGCCTCAGGCATCAGCAAGAAACCATCCATTGCGCTTGGGTGCCTGAAATACCTAGGCGTGAAGGGAAACATCTATCCATCCAGTCAGCAAGCATGCATTTGGCACCCACTGCTTGCTAGTCTCGTGTTACGGAGATGGCATCACAACCCTTACCTTACCTCTCCATCCTAGTAGCTCAAGCCTGAGTCAGGGTGGCCTACAGCCCTCAATGACCTGTCACCAGCCACCTACCTCTCCCAGCCATGCCTCCTGCTACGAAGGTTCCACAGTGCACCCCCAAAGCACCGTCAGCAGTAGGCTCTGCCCAAACACGTAAACCTGCAGGGGACCTTTTGGACCAGAACTGAAACAGGAAGGGAAGATTTAGTCTGCTCGTGGTTTCAAGGGGTTCTGTCCTCTGGGGCAGGGAGGGTTGACATCATGGTTGACAGGAAGCAGGTGAAACAGCAACTGGAAGGGGCCTGGGCAAGATACAGCCCACAAATATGACCCCCCTGACCCGCTTCCTCTAGCTAGGCCCTGCCTTTCACAGTTCCAGCACCTCCTAATACAGATTTTTGACTCCATTAATGGTTGAAATCTTCCTTAGGTCAGAGCCCTTGTGGCTGCTGAGAACACTTTCAAAAACAGCGCACAAGGCATGCTTCAGGAATCTTCTGAGAATTTCTCCATGCGGGCAATCTGACAACGCAGCAGATCATGTGTCACAGGCTGACAACTGACACGTAGAGCAGAAGGACTGACTGACTGACTTCCAGGCCCTGGGCTTCCTTGATAATCAGAAGTCAAGAGATTATTATAAGGGTACATAAGAGGCTGAGGCACAGCTGGAGGAGGGGCTCTGGAAGGTGAAGCCAGCCTACCCCTGCTGCCACCAAGGCTGGAGGACTGACTGACAGACAGGTTTGGCATCCACGTGGCTGGAGGGTGACACAGACCTTCACCTGGGGAGACTGAGTGAGGAGAGCATCAAAGCCTGAAGGCCTGCCAGTCTTGAGAAGGAAGCAGAGAAAGGGGCTAAGGGCCTATGGCCGCTCCGAGAATGAGTCCTGTCTTTCTCCATGTTCCCTTCAGTTTTGTTGCAAAGGGAAATAGAGAAACAAACCGGCCTGGGCAAGTGAGAGCCCAGGAGGGGCATCTAAAAGATGGGCTATGTAGTTGACTGTGTCTGTGGTGGAATGAGCCAGCCTGTCATGGTGGAGAAGGAGCTTGAAGGGCATTTGCATCGTGGGCACAGAGGTGGGAGGCCTGGGTGTGGGGTGGCAGTAGGGAAGCTCACTTCTGAGAGCTTTGGTACTTAGGGAAATAAAGAGCAAGGTCAGCAAGGTCGGCAAGCCAAGCCGGGGCAGTGGTGGCGCACGCCTTTAATCCCAGCACTCGAGAGGCAGAGGCAGGCGGATCTCTGTGAGTTCGAGGCCAGCCTAGTCTACAAAGTGAGTCCAGGACAGCCAAGGCTACACAGAGAAACCCTGTCTCAAAAAACAAAACAAAACAAAACAAAATAAAACAAAAAAAAGGAAAGAAAGAAAAAAGACAAGGTTACAAGGTTGGCAACTGACCCAAAAGCTACCAAGAAGGGCTATGGGTCATTCAGCCTTGGTTTCAGGCAGAGCTGTGAACTGTAACTTACTGTACTTTTCTACCGACCAGGGGCGTCTGGAGAGCTCCCCCAGCAGTCCACACTGCTCAACGCTTTCCTGGAAGTGTTTTCCAAAAATCAAATTCTGAAAGTCCAGAGACCTGGGCCAGTTGGCCCCACCCAACTGGAGCAGGCAGGAGGTAGCAGGTGCGGGATCCCGCAGAAATCTTCTAGAGGCAATGCCTACAGCCAGCCCTGCTCACAGCCAGTGACAAATCCTGTACCCAGGGCCACTTTGTTGTTCCTGTTAAACTGTATGATTACACTTGTCAGTCCCCTCACAGCAAGAAAGCCTGTCTTCTGGTGCCTCCAGGTGCATGTGCCCTGAGAGAGAAGCAGCAGCTGTTGTTAGTGCTGGTCCTTGTGCCTTCCCAGACCCTGGCTTCCAAGCATGGCCTCCTACAGCAGTAAGACAGAACAACACAGAGACGCATTCCAACCTCAGCAACTGCAGTCTTCTGCGTTTAGGAAGCTGCCTGTGCCACTTGCGCTCCCCACGCACTCGTTCATGGAGCCCTAAAAAACAGCCGCAAGCTGGCTTTGATATTGTCTGCATTTCACAATGACAGCTGGCCCTGTGGCTCAGAGAAGTGCAGTAAGTGGTTCAAAGTCATCCAGCTGGGAAGGGGGGCGGGTGGAGCTAGCTAGAAGCCAGTGCCATCTGCTAATCAAGCCTGTATCTCAGACCTTGGTGGAGCCTTCTTCCTATGAGGCCAGTGCCCTTAGTTACAAACTACTTAGAAGCTCAGAGGGAATGGGTCCCCAGTTTTTTTTTCCTGGGAGGGTCTTTCAGAAGCAGATCAGCATTACCTCCTCATTCTCACCCCCTCTCCTGGTCAGTGCAACCAAGCTCAGACCTACCTGGGTTCAAATCTTGCCTCAGCCGTTTAACTGCCATCATGAGCTTGGGGCCTGGCACACAAACCTTCTTCGGTCTGTTTCCATTAAATGGTCCTGTGACATCACCTCTCTCCCAAGGTGAATGCAAATGCCCTTGTCATGATGAGGCATACCCCTCTCCTCTCTCACTCCCCAACAAGGGCAAGGCCAGGCCCAGCCATCTCCTCTAACTGGTGCTGTTTCCCAGGTGTCTCACTATTCTTGGTTCACCTCTGTCTCTGAATCTGTGTTAAGAAAAATATCAAGAAGCTAACAGGTTTCACCCTGCAGAAAGGCTTGCCAGGAGCTGGGAGTGAGGCGCAAAGCCTTCCCACAATCCACAGCCCCCTGCTTGTGTAGCGGCGTGTGTGCACCTGTTCCCGTTGGAAGCCACGAGTGCTCTGTGCTGATGAGGTTGGAGTAAATGCAAATTGGGAGTGGGTGGAGACTGGCTGCCAGGGGGAAAGCACAGAACCGAAGAGGATTGAGACCTAGGGTGGGAAGGCAGCCAGTGCTGCTGGGAGAGGAGGCGGTGCCAAGCCTGAGACCGGGGCTAGAGAAGACAGGTGAGGAGGCAGCTTGGAACCCCAACACTTTGGAGGTAGAGGCAGGAGAATCGGGAATTCAAGGTCATCCTTAGCTACAAAGAAAATTGAAGCTGTCCTGGGCTAAATACGCGCCTGTCTCAAAGAGGGGGGTGGGATCTGTTGCAGGAAGAAGTAGAGGAAATGTGGAAGCCTGGCGAGTTAGAATCAGGGTGGAGGCTGGAAGGCCACAAGGGGGGGCGGCGGTCACCAGCTCCTGCAAAGACCAAAGGACACAACTTACTTGGAGCCAAGTTCTCATAGGAGGCCATGTCTCTGATGCTTCCTAGACACAGGAGACCGAAAGGCCTGGGTACACTGGCTGTGTACCCAGAAAACCATTTGCCAGGGCTTCTTGCAAATTTTCAGTGTCGGGGAGGTCAGGGCTATTGGAGGCTCTGTGACTATTTCACAGCAGGCTTGGGCTCTCACGTAGATGAGCCACACTGACAGTCATGGTGCACAGGACTCTGAGACCTCCCAACAGGCCTCTAGAATCATGCTTTCTATAAAATGTCCCCAGTTCCACACTGTGGTGGCTCCCCCATGACTCCTTCCTCAGAAGGCTGCTCGGAATACTGGGTGCTGAAGGTGGAAGGAAATGTCTGTAGTCTGTCCACCCAGAGGTAGGAGACTAGGAGACAAAAGTGGAGAAAGAGTGGAGAGGGGAGGGAGGGAGGGGAAAATCTAATAGGCATCCTTGAGTGCGCTGTCCTACATAACCCAAAGAGACTGGTTCTTCTATCCAAGACTAGAAAATTGTGAGGTCCCCTGAATAATAGGAATCTTGGCTCTCCTGGAAGATGGGGAAGAGACAAGTGGGCATAGCTTGAAACCAAGAAGATGGTTCCAGTATACTCACCAATCCCCCGTACTCTGTGGCAGACATCACTAATCAATCATGACATTCCTTTCTTGACAAGGTCTGATGGTAGTTTTATACAACACACTCTGACAAAGGTCATGTGACCCCCATAGACGCAACTGGTAGCAATAAGAAATTATAGAGTCCCTTAGAAGGCTAGTCTGAACTTGACCCTTGAGGTCAAGCACAAATTCTAGCTGTCTTAAAATCACTGTCTCTACTCATTGGCTCAGGAGCCTATTAGGTCACCTGGTGCATTTGAGATCAGGTTCCCCATTTTCCTTTCCCCTGGCTCTGACCACGGGTAGCCAGGGCTCGAGACAGGAGCCCATAGAGACAGGCAGATGGAGATGATAATCTGTACATCTCGTCCTCACTCACCCTGGAGGCTGCACAAAGCTCTAGTACTCTGGTTCTCTCCCTTCCTGCCTCCCAGGACTGTTCTATTCAATGACTTGGAACTATGCGTAATCAATGAGAGGGAAGCTGGGACCAGGTTTCCATTTTAACAGCTATGCTGCCAACCAGGGGCTAATACAAACCATTGTAATTGTTCCAGACCATTCAGAGCAAGTAACCAGATGAGAAACCCAGTCACCAGGTGAACAAAGGCAACAGGAGAGACGGCCATCTTCTGGGGACATCGTAGCTATGCTAAAGGCTGAGCTGGCACTGTGAAGCACTCTGCGTCAGTATCATTCACAAGACAGCAGGTCATGTGGCAATGTGATCAGGAGATGATTGGCTTTACCTAATAAGGAGCCACATGTACTTGAAGCTGTAATCAGGCCTGAGAAATGCCTAATAGTGCAGGGTGGCTTGAGAAGATGAACCCTGAAAAAGGAACTGTGGCCAGATGGATACTCAGAGACTGGCCTTAGGGGGCAAATGTTAACACACACACCCCCAAAATGCATGCTTCTTCAGTTTGACACATGTTTGGAACTCCAGTCTTCTCTCTTCTATTAAAGAGAATTTTTAGGTGCAGTGGCAGCACATGGTAGCACCTCCCTGTCTGTGCCTGTGGCAGACATCACGAATGGATCACAGAACTCTTTATAGTTTAGGCTACAACTCAGAGCTCCAGCCAGCCACCCCCCAGTTAAATATAAGAGAACACTTTGCTGCCTGTTTTACCTTAAAGGGGGTTTCCTGGCCTGAGGAGAAGGCACAGGGGGTAGGAGCACTTTCTAAGCAAGCATGAGGACCTGAGTTGGAACCTATGTAAGCAGCTGTGTTTGTGTATGGCTGTGTGTACCTGTCACCCTAGCGTGGGAGGGAAGACACAAGGGCTCTGAAAGCTTGCCTAAATGGCTTGCCTAGCCAAAATGGGGGAGCTTCCGGCTCAGTGAGAGACCCTGGCAAGCAGCAGGGAGAGAGTGAGAGAGGAGGACACCCTGTGTTCTGCTCCAGCCTCTGTTGCTCACTTTCTTAATAAGCCTTGAAGTGGGCACACACACCTTATACACATATGTGCTTGTAACACACACACATATAGACATTAAATAAAATAAAATAAAACAAAACAAAGGCATCTTTATAAGGTTTGAGGGCGTAGCTCAGTGCTGGTGTTTATCTAGAATGAGCAAGCCCCTGAGTTTGTTCTTAAAATGAAGTGTGGTGTGGTAAGAAAGGAGAGTGAGGGGGAAAAGATGAACCTCATTTTCTTTTCTTTTCTTTTCTTTTTTTCTTCTTTTTCTTTTTTTACTTTTTTTGCCAGGAACACACAGAAAATATTTTATTAGCTTCCAGATGGAGAAGGGGTAGAGTAAAAGAATCAATTCAATAGAAATCCATGACTCTCCTCAGAGAGCCCACCCTGGCATTCATGGCGCCCCAGTCGTGGTAGCGCCTGTACTCTCCGGGCCTCAGCAGGTACTGCCGCCCCCGGTAGTTGGCCATCTCATAGAGGACCCAGCAGCCCTCCAGCACGCTGAGAGCGAAGATCTCACTGAAGTGGAAGCGGTCCTGGAGAGAGGGGCAGTCTTCGGTGAACTCTACCATCTGGCCTGTGTAATCTTCCCTCTCGTACAGTCGGATCCTGTGAGAGCCGGCGTGCCGGATTAGGCAGCATGAGCGCACAGAGTCGCTGAACTCCATCCACTGCTAGGAGTCAGGGTAGTCCCCGTGACGCAGGAAGTACTGGCACCCTGAGAAGTTGGGCTGCTCATAGAGCATCCAGCAGCCACTGTCCACGCGCACAGAGTTGCAGCGGCTGAAACAGGGCTGCAGGTTGGAGTGGTCGCTGCTGCACACTCATAGTGGCGGCCCTGGAAGCCGTGGTCCTCATAGAAGGTGATCTTCCCCATGGCTGGTGTTGGCGGATCAGAAGGGATGCTATGGTGTGGGGCTGGGCGCGGCAGTGGGGTCTGAACCTCATTTTCAAAGGAGGCTGGGGCTGGTGGGGTTCTTGCATCTGTTCAACTGGCTATGCAGTAGCACCTCGGCATTTGCTGTAAGTACCTTCCTGTGCTGCTGTAGGGCCCTGGAGAGGACTGCTATGGTTCTGAAGAGCATGTTTGAAGCCAGAAGGCCAGGCACGCATGCTCCCCACAGGACCCTGCTGAGCACTGGCTGGACAGTGGCAACGGATGCTGGCCCAAGTCTGCAGGCTCCCATGTGTGTTCTGAGAGCAGCCTGCCTTTCCTTCAGCATTAGAGTTCCTCTCCTTCCAACCACATATATCTAATCGAAGTACCTGCCTCATGACACTGCAGACTGTCTAGGGCCAGTCTTCACATACCTCTGGCCCCTTGGAGGTTAAACTGTAGGCACAGTGAGTGGAAAGAACCAGTGGGTGTTCCTAGACAGTTATCCTAGGAAGAAGTGTTTCTGGGGCATAGTGTTGACATGAAGATGAACAAAATGGAGCCAGAACGGGTGAGAAAGATAAAGACAGAGGAAGGATGGAGGGAGAGAGGGAGGGACAGACGGAGGGAGGGAGGGGAGGGGAGGGGAGGGAGAGAGAGAGAGAGAGAGAATCCCTTTGGTTATAGTCTGAAGCTTATATCTGTCACTTATAACCAAGGACCATGATAGATACCAGTGCCCAGCAAAGACTCCCCCAGAAGAGGAAGAAGCACCTGTCCATAGATTCTGAAGTGTAGCATGGGAAGGTCCCCGGGGAGGGGGCAGTGATGTAGACCAGGTCATCCACCATGAGATGCTAGAAGTCATGAGTTGGGTGGGAGGGAGGGCTAACGTGACAGGGAGCTGCGTGAGGAGGCACATGCATGTCAGAGAACAACTCCTGAGAATTCTCTCCTTCTACCACACGGGCCTGGGGATCAGAATCATGTCATCAGGCTTGGCAGTAGGCACCTTTACCTGTTGAGCCATCCTCTGCAGCCCAATGGAGCGAATCTTCTTACCGTGGGCTGGTCCTAGAAAGCCTCAATACTTTAACCCTCAGCCCCCTTCTGCACATGGGGTCTATGGCTCTGCGGGGCGAGCTCTGTATTCTCTACTTTAATCCAGGCCTGAGGCTGGGTCCTGGGTCCAGTGAGGAATAAACTCACCCATTGGAAGGAAGGCCACGCCTTGGGACAGCCCTCTAGCCCAGATCCCAGCCTTCGATGCCCTCTCTGAACAGACTCACACTTCGCTGCTGCTTGCTGGGCACCACCAAGGCTGATTAAATCAAAGCTCTGGCCAGGAACAGAAGGGACATTCTCAGAGGTAAAGGGGTCTAGAAAACTATGACGTCACAGCCAAGGAAGAGGCCAGTGAGCAGAGTCAGGTATTCTCCAGGCTTGGCAAGGGTCATGCTACCACCTTTCCATTGCATCTTTCTGAATGAAAGAGGCTACAAAGCTAAGAGTTACACTGCTGTAACCCGTCTGCAGGGAGAGTTTTGCATGCGGTGTGGTTTTATGGAGGTAGAGGGTGGAAGGGAGTCACAGGAGGAGTTAGCCAGGGCTCTCCTAGACAAGCTTAAAGGCAGGCATGAGCTGAGCACAGCACATCCTGTAGTCACAGGCATTGTGTGCTGGTAGGACAATTCAATTTGGGGTTGGATTCTATGACCCCAGTTCTACAAGCAACCTGATCCTATAATATCATGTCCTACTTAGGCCAACTGGAATGGGTTGTTTTTTTTTTTTTTTTTTTCCTGTGATGGGACAGCTCCACATTTGGCCTTGGCTTTCCTCCCTCCCTCTCTGGCAGTGCGGTGCTGTGGCTAGCAGTACTGGTGGCTGGTTAGAAAGGCACTGAGTTAAATCCAGGCCGCCTCATATCTGGCCGCTGAGTTCCAGATACTGAGACCAAAGGGGGCTTCTCCACCTGCACATGTGACCGGGGCCTGGGCTCGGTACCCCTCTGAAGCTCAAGCGAGGTCCTGTATGCGAAGCGCACTACACCAGAGAGAGCCAGGGCTGCGTGAGGGCGGTGATTACAGTGCTCACAGCTCCAACCCGGGCTTCTCGCTGCCTGTGAAAAGTCAATTTAGGAGCAGACAAAAGAGCATTCAAGGCATAGAAAAAGGGGACCTTGGCAGTCTTGAAGGTGAACCACACAAGATGAAATGAAACAGGAGGTAATGCAAGGTCTCAATCTTCAGTAAAGTGAATCTGAACAAAGACACGGAGGCTGAGACACAGGGCTTGATTGTGATGTATATGAGACAGACCTGTGGGCTTTACAGAACTGATCAATGTGTGCCACTAGTGTATGTGTTGCTGAGGGGCTAATACACGCTGTGGCTGTGTTAATAGAGACCCGGTGCATAAAGACAGGGAGGTGTAAGAATGGTTCTCATTTGCATTGGTCAACTCACGTAACCAATGTTGAGTTTAATTCTAGAAAGCCTTACCATGATGGGAGGATCAAGATGACAGTTAACACTCGAGGCTCTCTATTACACAACAGAAGCTGCTCCAATCCCATTCTTCACTCTTTAACGTGTACACATGGGACAGGCTGTGGAGGATGGGATTCAGGGATAACTGTGGAGGGCCACATGTACTCTTATAAAGGCTATGGTAGTTCACTGTAGGGCATTCATCATACCAGCACCAGCCCCTTCCACGCTGTGGCAGGCATTACTACTTGATTACAGAGTTCATCCACCGAGGCCAGAATGCTCTCTTCGAATGACATACTGATCAGTCAAAAGGAACCCCGTAAGCTAGTCTAGCTGGACAAGGTAGGATCAAGAGCAGCCATGTGTGAATAATGTCCAATCCACCCCCCCCAAAAAAAAAGAGTAGAACCTTTTTCTAAATGAGCTGAGAGACTTAAGCGTGACCCACGAGGGTTTCCAGAGGCAGACACATTCCAGCTGCTTGTCTTTACCACAAAGGAGAAGGAACCTGTGTACCAGAATGGATCCATCTCCATGATAGAAAGGAAGCTAGTTGCTCCCCAGATCTCATGTCAAGTTCGTCTTCTTGAACAGAGACTACATTTCCCAGCCTCCTTTGCAGTCAGATTGGGATCAGGGGGCCTGGGTTTAGGCCAATGGATAGTGAGCAGAATGAAAAAATATGCTTTCTAGGCCAGCTGTTAAAACCACTGGGGAGTGAGTACCTCCAGCTTTTCTTTCCTTCCTCAGTCTTAGAAGACAGGAATTAGGAATGGTGAAATCCCCAAACGGGAGGTGTCTGGTTCTCTGGGTCTCCAGTAGTAGGAAAACAACATGACTCCTGCCCAGTCTACATCAAACACGAGCTTTTGAACCTGGGAGTGCTGAGGAAACATGCTGTAAATTTGAGGCTAGGCTGATCTGCACAGTGAGTTTCAGATCAGCCAGGGCTTCCTAGCTAGATCCTGTCTCAGAAAAACAAAACAAACCTAAGCTTTGTGGTACTGAGGGAGACAGATGTTTGGGCATGGCAGACCCTCACCCAGCCCTACTGTTCCTTCAGTGTGGTCAGGAGCAATCCAAGTTAGAATTGCCTGATAAGCCAGTCAAGGGCTACCTCCTGTCAGTTCCATCTCAGAGACCTGGAGTCCCAGACCCAGAGGAGGCCCAGGAGCTGCAGCCTCAGCAAACCATCTAGTGAATCCTTGCCTCCCTAACGCATAACAAGTCAGTGCGTGACCTCCATCCTAGGAGCCAATGTATCACTGAGAATGAGAAATAGACCTGCCAGGCAGAGTGGAGCCGGGTCAGCTGGCCAAGTAGCATTCCTGTCGGATGTGTACGTGCAAAATGCAAATGGCAAGATTTTATAGTCCCATCCAAAGGTCCTTCAAGGCCTGGAATCTTCCTTAGAGAGCTAAAAGGTGGCATCTTAAAGAGTTTTTTCATAGCCTGAGCATGGTGGTGCACATCTTTCTTTAATCCCAGCACTCAGGAGGCAGAGGCAGGTGGATCTTTGTGAGTTCAAGGCCAGCCTGGTCTACAAAGAGAGTTCCAGGTCTAACCAGAGAAACACTGTTTTAAAAAATAATAATAATAAACAAACAAACAAACAGAGTCTCTTTGTGAGCTTTAGAGGGCTCCTTCCTCCCCGGATGGTAGTGGAAACTTCTAGAAGGTGTCTTATCCCTAATTCGAACTCTGCCTTCCCAGACACCTTCCCAATGTCATGGATCAGGTGGTGTCTGGGTAGCCACTGATGGAGTGTCTGAAGTGTCACTTGGTCCCTGGCTTCCTCTTACCACCCATCTCTAACGTGAGGCCCCTGTGGGGGTGCAGCAGGTGCAAGCACTCACCGTACGCATTGACTCTCTCCTGCGCTCCACCTCTTCCCAGAATTCTGACCACGTGGGCATCAGGGCACAGCTCGGCTACTTATGGAGTGGGTAAGTCAGTGCTGACCATGCCAAACCCTCTAACGTTCAAATTCTCCACGACTGGTGCTGAGTGGGGGATGGGGTGGGGTGGGGTCAGGAGCAGGCTGTGCCTCCAGGCAGAATCCAGGCTGCTAACTCGGTGGCAACCTCAAGACTCACCTGTGTATCCTTGGGGACCCTACGTATCTCAGGGCCTCCATGTAGAGAGTGAGTATGAGAGTGGTGTGGCTCAGGGCAGTCACACAAAGATTTGGGTTGGTCGTGCTTGACGCCTGAGAGATAAAGTCCTAGGTCCGTGCCTTCTCCTTTGCCTCCATTTGGTCTGGTCTGGTCTAATGTTACTGTGTTTTTAGGATACACCTCGAGACCGTAATGGAGTTGTAAGGAGCAAGGCCATGGTGCCTACACCCTGTGTCTGCCACCCCTTATGATCGTCCTATGAACACGAACCTTCCAGAAACTGTGGCCCTGAGCCCCTGGAGGTACAGTGGGAATGTTCACTGCAGTTTGACTGACCTTGACCTTACCCTGCGTGATCTAAGGCATGCTACTGAAGGCAGCATCACCTGCATTCACAGCAGGGACTACACCACCCTGCTGACCTGAACAGCCCTGGAGATGAGTCCCCTTCGCATACACAGAGAAGGCAACCCTACCAACCAAATAGGACAAAAGTTGCTAAATAAATACCTGTCTTATTTACAAATGCACACACACAATTCACAGAGTTTATGGTTTTTAAAAGAGCAAATTAGTGACAAATCCAATTTGGGTATGGAATCTGTGGGGCTGGTGTCTGAGCTGGAATGAGAAGGAGCCCCAACTAGGGTTTCCACGCCTGGGGAATGTTCTAGTTCTCAGACAAGAGTGAGAATATTGGTGTTCATTTTATTACCTTCATAACATATATGCCTGATATATTATGCATGTGCTTTTGTATGAATCAGATGAAATGAACAGGAGAAGCCAGCGCCTTCTTCTTGCACAGTGTCCTACAAGCAATTTCACATCTCAGCCACAACCCCGACTTCATCCCTGACTACCACGGACCACAGCTACGGCTCACAGGGCCCTTGCACCAGGTTCGACTTTAAACATTCAGCCTGCACCAGCATAGCTACCCCCTGGGAAGATGGTGGGAGACAAAGGACTATTTCTTTTTATTATTATTTTTAGTTATTCACTTTACATCTCAATTGTAGCCCCCTTCCTCCTCTTCCCCTGATCTTTCCCCTCTGTCCCTCATTCATTCCCCTATCTCCCCTCCCCTGCCCCTCAGAAAAGGGGAGACACCCCCTCCCCTGCAAACTAGCCCCAGAACTTTGTATCTTATCAGGACTGTGGACTTCCTCTTTCACAGTATCCTGGCAAGGCAGCCACACCATGAAACCATGTCAGAGTCAGCCCCCATCCATTTCTTGGGGACCCACATGGAGGCTAAACTGCCCATTGGGTATGTATGTGTGGAGAGTCTAGGTCTAGTTCATGCCTAGAAAAGATTATTTTTTTATCTGCATTTTTAGAATGGAGAAACTGAGTCAGTGAAGTTACCATGCCCAAAGACAGGGACCCACTACGTGAAGGAGCCAGGGTTCAAAGCCAGCATAAAGTTGTGTCCCTAACCACTGGGAAGCACATCCCCTCAGCCCACAGTTCACCTGGTTTCTCTTCCTGGCTCTCAGTAGATGATAACCTTCATCTTTCAGATGAGGAACCAAGGTCGAACTGCAGCCATAGATCCACCCAGTACAGCTTGGCTTCAGATCACCAGGGGCAGATTCAACAATGCCTCCCCCAGCCAAGCTGTGGCAGGTCCAGCCAGCCGACTGCCAGGGCCCATGTTTAACCTACTGCCTAGGTGCCGCCATTTGGCATCCTTGCGGTTATGTGACCTCAGGTCCTCAAGTGCAACCCCAGGACCTGAGAGTTCGGCCAACCCTCCTCTCACCTTCCTCTCTGGCCGGTCCTCAGCAGGTGGGGCCCCTGCCACACACTACTCTGTTTGGGCATCAAATCAACACTACCTTCAAACTGAGAGACCCAGTGCCTCAGTCTCCCCAAAATGAGCTCTACAGAACACTGCATGAGCAAGGTCAGACCTTGCATGATAGTAGCTGCTATTTGTGTTCTCTGCTCCCCTCAGACACGAAGCCAGCTAAAGATCAGATCCCTCTAGGGCCTCACTTCTGCAGAATGGAGCCTTAGGGGCCCTGCCAGCCTCCCCTACCCCCACGAGCCCTCCATTCCATTTCAAGCAGCTGTGACGGCACCACATTGCAATAGATATTAATTGCTACATTAAATTCTATGATATTGCTTAAGAGAATGTTCATTTAATTTCCCTGCAACTGTGGTCAACCTGATCTTTAATCGAAACTGACAGGCACAATTTAAATCAGGTAGCAAGCTCCCCCCCCCATACCTCTTTAAAAGAGCTAAGAATGGCATGAATATTAAACGGGTCGGGACAGTTAGCAACACTAATACAGCTTAAGTCGGAACAAGCCTGGCTGCAGCTTTTAATTATTCATGCTCCCCTGGTAAGTCAGGCCCTGACAGCAGTGTCACACAGAGTTCAGGAAACTTCCTCGATGTGACATGAAAGACGAAGGGGGCTTGGGTGGGGGCAGCATGGCCCAGGGTCCTGAGTTAGGTCCTGGCTGTCGAAGGGTAATTCAGCTTGGAGAACATGCTCCGGGGTTGTCCCTAACATCAGATGTTGGCATCACTTAATGCTGGATGCTAACTAGCGGAGGGATGGAGATGGAAGAGCCGGAGGGAGTGGGGGGTGGGAGGGGAGGCATGTAATAGACCCACCTCAGAGAAGCACAAACCGATAGAACAGAGACCCTGAGAGACAGTGCACAGACAGACAGACAGTCAGCCCAGAATTGGAACCTGTCTGTAGCCCATGAAGACTAAGATAGAGGTAGATACTAGAGTGTGGTACAGCCTAAACTGGTGTGTGTGTGTGTGTGTGTGTGTGTGTGTGTGTGTATGTGTGTGTGTGTGTGTATGTGTGTGTGTGTATCTGTGTGTGTGTGTGTGTGTGTGTGTGTGTGTGTGTGTGTGTGTGTGT
>OU015754.1:58694448-58707917 GCA_907169655.1 Acomys percivali | reverse complement strand
AGAGAGAGAGAGAGAGAGAGAGAGAGAGAGAGAGAGAGAGAGAGACTAAGTAGAAAAATATAATAACAGAGAAGCAAATCATTTTAAAAGAGAAAAAATGAAGAAGCCACACGGAGCTGCCGCACCCCGCCATGCCATCCTTCACTCCCGAGCGTTACCTCACGGCCCTCGTTGACACACTGACATATTTTCCCTCGCCGCAATCAAAGCAATTGTAGCATTTGCATTGTGGTTCCACTCAGTGTCTTCTCATAAACCTTTCCCCAGTCGCTATACAGCCTCCATAATGATCATTTTTAATGTTGGTGTAATGTTCTAACAAATGGATGCACCATGATTTACTGAACATCCCCTAATTGTTGAACGTTTAGGTTATTTCCACTTTTTTTTTTATTTCATAGATTCTGTCATGATGAACATTTTTATGCAAAAGCTGCACTGGGTGATGGAAGAATGAGCTTTTCCGTCAAACGGAACAACAGAGTTTAAAACCTGCTTTGCAGCTCCTTCAGCTGTGTTGACATGGGAGGTTTCCCTCAGGGAAAGGGAGACGGTAGGTGATGCCAGGGCAGAGGGTGTAGACTTTAGAGGCTGAGGCAGGTGAGGGTGGCAGGGAGCAGGGGAGACTCTGGCAGGTAGCAGCTATAAACTTGTATGGCCTTTACAGCTTCCTCCAGCCCCTGGCTGAGCAAGAGTGATTCAGCAAAGGGCTGGAGAGATGGCTCAGAGGTTAAGAGCACTGGCTGTTCTTCCAAAGATCCTGAGTTTGATTCCCAGCAACCACATGGTGGCTCACAACCATCTATAATGAGATCTGGTGCCCTCTTCTGGCCTGCTGGCTCACATGCAGCCAGAACACTGTGTGCTTAATAAATAAATAAGTTCTTTTTAAGGAAATGTTTTGCAAGACTGCTCCTCCTTTCTCAAATACTCTAGACCAGAGTCCTCTGCTGAGCTATGAGTAGGAGTCCTGAGATATTTGATGAGAACAGAGGTGGGGAAACATCCCATTGGTTCCCTCTGGGTTCTACAGCTTGAGGCTAGGAGTCTTGAACCACTCCCTTGCCCCAACCGCTTTCTCTGAGCTTCCTCCCTTCCTATGAGCCAGACTTCTTCCTCGCCCTTCAAGAATATCCTCGACTGGCCTTTAACTCAATAAGTAGTTGAGGATGACCTTGAACTTCTAACCCTCCTGCCTCCACCTCCCGAGTGCTGGGGTTACAGGCCTGTGCCTCCGTGCTTAGTTTATGCAGTGTTGGGGATCAAACCCAGAGTTTTGATTATGCCAGATAAGCACCCTACCAACAGCTACAGCCCCAGCATCTCCCCTTTAATCATCTCTGCTGCTCCACCAAGGTAGATAATAAGCGTGAGAGTTATCAAATTTCTGGAATCTCCCAAAGTTTGTCATTATCCTTGCTTTAGAAAGCCCTTTGTAGTGACCAGATAGTCTGTGGGATTTCACCTGTTCTTGTCTCTCAAGGATCATGCTGACTGTGCTCAAAGATACATCTAGAACATTCCAACAGATCCCTCCATGGCTTCCAAGCTCCAGTGAGTGGTGACTCTATTCTCAGGAGGTCACCAGACCTCGGTCAGCAAATGGAAGCCACGTCCCCACAGCCATGTCCCTGCAGGGGTCCATGCTCCACCCCTCTCTCACAGAAGCTTCAGGGGAAGGGATAGGAAGAGAGCAGGAGCTTGGGCTAGCCCATCAGAGGCCTGCCAGGATCCTTCCTGTCCCACTTGCCCCTAGAGGCGATCCGTGCTGCCCTACCTCACGGGGGTCTCCCGCAATGCCGGCCAGTAGAAGCACGGGCCAGCTGAGCCCTCACCACCTGGGGAAAGTTGCTGACTGCCCCTTCTTAGCTGTCAGGGCTAATCAACATCAGGGCAGTTAATGGGGAACACAAAACCTATTTAAAAGCTACATTTACCACTTGGCTGGTTCCATTACATTGTGCAATATCCAGGTGCCACGCTTCCTCTCAAAGTGTCTGTCTCGATGCTTCCTCCGAGCTGCCGAGGTTAGGAAGTTCACTGCCAAAAGCCACCCCAGGAGGACTCCTCTTCCCGCATCCCAACCCCCACCCTCGCGGCAGCTTCTCGGTGGAGACTATTCTGGCTATGGCGGCCCATGTTGTTTCAGTTGGCTGCGGGGCCAACTTTATACATAGCCATATACGAGACTGTGGGGGCCAGTGAGCATGAACTACTGTGGAGACATCAGTCTTTCCAGCTCTCTGGTCTTGGGGGTCCAAGGTATTTAAAAAAGGAGGACAGGTCGCCATGCCTTCCCAGCATGGGGGCCTCCTATTCCCACTCCACAGTCTCTCTCCCTGGAGACCTAATGAGTGATTTAAAAACCTGGGCGTGCCATCTGAATGAAGCCTAAGCCCCTCCCCCTCCCCCCACTTACTTCTAGCAAGGGAACCATCCCACCCCATCTCCAGCCCTCAAGCATGCTCTATGCTTTAATCCAAAGCGTGCTTCACTTGGGCTGAGGATGTTATTCAAATGGTAGAGTGTTTGCGGGGCATTCGTGAAACCCTGGAGGGCTTAACGAAGCCCTGGGTTCCGTTCCCAGCAATGAGAGCACGATGGCACGTGCCTGTTAATCCCAGCACTTGGGAGAAAGAGGAGGCAGTGTTAGAAGTTCAAAGTCATCCTCTGCTACACAGTGACCTTTCAAGAAGCCAGCCTGGACTTCAAGGAGTCCCTGTCTCAAAACAAAACAAAACAAAACAAAACAACAAAACAGAGCCTTGCAGAAACTTTATGCTAGAGGTCAGACTCCGAGGGGGCTCTGTACTGAGTTATCACTGCTGACTTTTCATTCACCCAATAAACATGTTCTGAGTGCCTGCTGGGCAGCGTGTGTGGTCCAAGGATACAGTAAAAGCAAAGCCTGCGGTTTAGAAGCAGAAACTGAACAGAGAATTAATTACCACATGGTTAAGAGTAAGTAGAGAACAGATCACGAGGGATCTTCGCTGGCTGTGGGCAGGGACATCATCATGGAGGCCCCTGAGGGCAGTGCCTTCTCTGTCCTTTTGCAAGTGCTGCTGTTAACTGCCTGCATGGGACACACACAATCTTCTAGAGTCACAGCACAAGGAGCTTCCTTAACACCACAGCACCCTTTCAGCCACCTTTAGCCTGCTGCTGTAGCCAGCCTCGAGTTCTTTCTCCCACAAGCATAGTGTTAACCTGGGAGGAAGATCTTTCCAGAGTGTCCTTAAGTAGAACGGGTACCCTTCCAGTGAGCCAAGGACATTGTTGAGGGGATGTCTTAGGGTTTTTCTATTACTGTGATGAAACGCCATGACCAAAGGCGACCTGAGGAAGAAAGCATTTTATTTTATTTTTTCCATCTTACACTTCCAGGTGGAACTTGAGCAGGCCAGAAACCTGGAGGCAGGAGCTGACGCAGAAGCCACGGAGGAGTGCTGCTGTCTGGCTTGTTCTTTTCCATCGTAGATTTGAATGAGGGTGTTCAGTAATAGCCACGTGACACCATCCATATTAGATTCTCTTGAAGTATCCTCTGCTAATGATATTAGTCTAAAACTCTTAAATTTAGCCTTGGGCAAATTCTAGGGACAAGGGCAAAAAGCAGCCACATCTCGGGCCAAAATATCACAAGGATGGTCTCTAGCCCAGTTGCTAATATTGTTCCCTTCTAAGGTCTTGGGCTGACCTTGCATAAACCACAGAGCTTTCTGAACTGCTGCCTTCCGGGCTCCTGTGAGGATGACCCTTTAAGCCCTGCTTGCAACTTTCAACTGTTTTTCTAGTCCAAACTCCCAAAGATTTTCACATTCCTCCAAAAGACAGCATGATCAGGCCTGGCACAGCAACACCCCATTCCAGGTACCAATTTCCATCATAGGTACCTTTCTATTGCTGTGAAAAACACAATGAGCCAAGCAACTTATGAAAGCATTTAATTTGGGGCTCACGGTTCCAGAGGGCTAGACTCATGATTACCGTGGTGGGAAACGTGGCAGTAGGCAGGCAGGAATGGTGCGGGCTTTTGAAATCTCAGGGCCTGCCCCCCAATAAGGCCACACCTCCTAATCCTTTCCAAACAGTTCTACTACCTGGGGACCAAGTATCCAAATATATGAGGCTATGGGGGTTATTCTCATTCAAAACACAGAGGTCACAGATTCCTGCTGTAGAGGGAGCTGGGTTCTAGCTAATCGAGACTTCCTAGCAGTCAGTAGTGCCTCCAGGACCCTTCTTCTAGGGAATTACTAAGCTATCATCCATCCTTGCAAATGGTAAACCTGCTTTACTGAGAAACTGTATATATATATATATAAAATCAGGGTCTTGCTATGTAGCCTAGGCTGACCTTGAGTTCATTTCTTCCAGCCTGTGCCTCCCAATCCTAGAATTATAGGTAAATTAAATGGATCTTGATAGTGTGAAAAAAGAACCTGTTCCATGGCTCCATAGAGAATCTAGTGACCACACACCCAGTCACACGAGTGGTGTCTTCTATGGTCCCACCCCGACCCCACCCCCGCACCCAACCTGCCTACCAGCTCAATCTACAGAGCTCAGTCTCTTCATCTGGCACATGACTGGGCCACAATATAAGCAGAAGATCTGGCTTCTGCCTCTGCAGCAATATGGAGGCTTCGAGAGCTCCATCCACATATGCAGATACCCCCAGGAAGGGTGGGGCAGCATGAAGCATAGAATACTGTGGGCCAGGAGCTGAGTCCAGGAAACCTAAGCTTACGATGTGATCTCAAAAACCCCGCTGTTTTCCCAGCTTCATTTCTCCTCATGTAAAATGCTGGGTCAGAGGGATGAGTCAGTGGATAAAAGCACTTGCTGCCAAGCTTGACAACCTAAAGATCCCCAGGACCCACATGGCAGAGGAGGGAACCCATTCCCACAGGTTCATCTCTGACCTCCACATGTGTACACGTGCTCTCTCACACACGGTCTCTCAATAAATAAATAAATGTAATAATTAATTAATCTTTTTAAAGGAGTATGGCTAAGACTGTGGCTTTCAGGTGGTTTCCCCATGAGGCCAAATGTCCCCTAAAAGCAAAGGGAAGTCAGAGACAGGGGTGTCAACCAGGGTAGCACCAATTGTATCTGCTTTGTACATAGACCCTCTGTAGTGAATGCCCCCTAGAAAACAAAGCTTATTACTGAAGCAACTTCAGGAATTACTGCAGTGATGGTCACTAAGGCTTCTTCTAGCTCTGATGATCTATGATTGATAAGAGAATAAAGTAATGTATATGAACAGGGCTTGGAGCATGGGAGGGGCCCAGCCAACCACTCTGTTATCCCTGCTTAGAAGGCTTGGGAAGTGCTCAGAAACTAGGTGGTAAAAGCCTTCCTCCTCCTCCTTCTCCTCTTCCACCTCCTTCTCCTGTTCCTCCTCCTCCTCCTCTGTTTCCTCCTCCTCTTCCTGCCCCGCTCCATGGTCTTGCTCTGTAACCCAGCTTGGCCTTGAACTCACATCAATCCTCTTGCCTCAGCCTCCTGAATGCTGGGAAGTATGCTGTATGCCACCACACCCAGGGAGGCCTGCATCTTCTCACTCTCCGATTGAGGATGTCAGCAGAGTTGCTCAGTAATTACTCAATCTAGAAAGAAAACAGAGAGGCGGGGAGTGCCAGGGAGGACCTAGGACCCTCAGATGCTTAGCTACTGGGAGGAAGAGGCATAGACCCCAGCCTGGCAGCCAGCTCTATGCAGGCCTCCCAGCCTGGTTACCATAGAGACAGATTGCGTGGGCCCAGGGCACTGGTCCCTCCTCCAGAGGCAGCACCAGCTCCTGTTGAGTATTTGTATTGGAGGTGTGGAGGTGGGCACCTCTGCCCTCTCCTTGCTTCCTCTCCAGCCACCATTCCTCTGCCTCTGCTCACCCTGGGGGTTCCCAGGCAGACGGAGGTCAGATCTTTGGGTTGAGGCAGTGGGCAGAGTGTGTAAAGGGCCTGGGAACTTCTGTCAGAGCAGGCAGTCAAGGAAGGGTGTGTGGTGGGTGGGAACCAGGAGTGACAAATGAGTTGTGAGTTGGAAGAGGTAGGTGAACCGGCTACTGCTGTGGAGGGCCTGTGGAAGGCTGGGCAGGAACAAGGGCTTCAGATGGGGGACCCAGCAAAGGCTACCAGAGCCGCTGGAGTCAGAGGAAACAAGGCATTCAAGGAGACAGCATGTCGGCAGGTGGCTGGAAGAGTAAGCGTGGAGTCCCAACAGCAGAATCTGGAATCATTCTTGTATGTAAAACCTTAGGGCCTCAGAGGTACAGAAATCAAAATAAGCTGGTTCAGCTTCCCACTCTAGAAAGCTGCTCCCAAAGACACCCAATCTATGGGGAAAGCACCCAAGATCAAGGCTGTATATAGATGGCGTGCCATAGAGTCACCCAGAGATTCTCATGCTATATAGCATGGCTGAGCATCACAGAGGTCCTGCATCGTCAGTCACATGGTCTGAGTCAACCTTCTATCACATAGGTCTTGCTGTAAGCAATTTCTATTTGAAGTTGGATCTTACTATGTAGCCCAGACCATCCTCAAACTCATCATCCTCCTGCCTCTGCCTTCCAAGTGCTGGGATTACAACCATGCACCACCACTCTGGGCTTACTTGAACTTAATTTGATCTACCTTTGTTATTGAACTTTGGCCTTGGAGCCTCTCTTCCTTCCAGAACATTTTTTTTTTTTGTACATCTCATGCAGAGAACTCTAAGGGGAGAAGAGGCAAGATGGAACAGAGCCGAGACAGTCATCTCTGTGGTCTTCTAGGATTCCCTCCTCTGGGTCAGGACTAAGCAGTGAGACATAGCCGCACACATGAACACATCATGTGACTCGAAGCAGTGAAACCTGTCAAAGACCTGAAATTTCAGTGTAGGAAAGGCTGAGCACTGGTGGAATTCATTGGCAGTTGGAGAGATATTAGAACTGTTAAATGTTCCAACATACCAGGGAAACAATTTCACCATTGCTTTGTAAAACACATGTCCCAGCTACCCAGGAAGCAGAGGCAGAAGGGTAGAAAGGCCACAGGACAGAGAGATGGCTCCTCGGTTAAGAGCAATTCTTTCACAAGACCCAGGTTTGGTTTCCAACACCAAAATGGTAGCTCACAATCACCGGTAACTCCAGTTCTAGCAAATCTGATGCCCTCTTCTGGCCTCTACAGGCTCATGCATTCAGTGTGCATAAACTCACAAAGGCTCAAACACACACACACACATGCGCACACACACACACACACGTGTGTGCCTAAGGCCAGCCTGAGCTACACAGTAAGTTCAAGGTCAGCCTAGACAATTTAGTGAGAGAGACCCTGTCTCAAAGTAAAAATGTTAGTTAATTAGAAAAGGACTGACCCTGTAGCTCAGTTGTAGAGTACTTGCCTAGGGCAAGGTCCTGGGTTCATATTACACAGTACAACAAAAATCAATATGTATATGTATACATACATGCATCATATATACATATAGTACTTATGGGAGAGATAAAGATTTGGTAGGGGGACACAGAACAGTTTGCTTGTTTTCTTAGGTGGGAGGTGATACAAGAAAAGTTTGAATTATGAGCGTAAGTGGTAGTCAGAAACAAACAGCTCACTTTGTGTGTAATGGTGACCAGGCAGTGCATCAGGCTTCTGAGTCTCTTCAGGTGGACTCATTTCTCTTCAGATTTGTCCAGTATCTGAACATGTAGGGTCACGCCCTAAAAACCATGCTACCTCTGTGGAAAGTTCAGTTCCTGGTAGAGCCTACCCACAGAAGCCACCTGTCCTGTCTCTGGGACACCCAGAGGTCACATTCTCATCTTCAGCAGGATTCTGCATCCCTATCCAATTCCCCTGGTGTAGGTTGGACCGTCCTGCAAGACTTTTAAAACACGCTGACATGGGTCCCACCTCAGACAGTTATGAGTGAACTGGTCTGGGTCTAAAGAACAGCAGGGGGGGAGGACACTAGTGGGGACCAAGAGTGACAACACCTGGATCTTGTCGATTATAACACCAACTGCCACGGGTGCCTCCCAAACTCTCATAACTGGGAGGTCTACATGGAGAGGCAGCATGGAAGTCAGGCTAATGGGGTGACACACAGGGCTCACAGGGCAAGGAGATGGCAGGTCCCTGGTGACAAAGGGCTCAGTTCCTGAACCTCCCAGTCTGGGAGAAAGCCACTGTCCTGAGGACTCTGGGAAGGAGCTTTGTAAATAAAGACGTTGCCACTCACCAAGTGCTCGGTTTGTAGGGCTAAATGACTTAATATTTTTGGAGTTGAAGGAACAAAACCGCCGCAAGACACTGTTGTTTCGCCTGCTGTAATTGATGGGGCTCACTCTTTTCTGCCGTGAAGGCGCAGGCTGCAGCTATTTTTCTTTTTTTAACCAAACACTACTGAATGCAAAGCATTGATTTTTTTTTTTTAAAGTGGGTTTCAAACTGAGAAATACCTTGATCCCTCAAGTCATTCACTTCCAGTGTCATAGTTACTCCTACTGGCCCCACCCAAGGCCTGATTCCCACCGCTGTCCCCTCCCATTCCCTCCCCTGGGACTCAGTACCCCTCCCCACCTCCTGCCCAGCAGTGGCTGCCTCAAAGAGAAAGACCTTCCAGGGCTTTCATAGAAGATAGCTTTGGGGATCACTCCACGTCTTGTGGCTTCCTCTGACAAGAGTCCAAGGAACCCCCTCTGCCCCTCAGGCCACTCCCATGCCTTAAGTTCTCCTGGTCCCAGGCAAGACTGACACTCAGAACCTCAGCCCTACTAAGCTCAGTAGCGCCTATGGCTCACTGCACACCTCTGTGTTCTCATTAGCACTTCCCACCTGCTACGTGAGTTACATCAGTCCTCAAGCCATGCCCGGGCTGGTGGGCTGATGTCCAAGCTCCTGAAGGCAGTAGATTTTTCTTCTCTAACCATCTCTGGCTTTACCCATCTCTTATCTGTAGCTCTGGCCTCCTGGATTCACTTCCAGGAACATTAGTCACTCTGAGCATGTCATTCTGTGTGCTCTGCTTTCTGTCCCAGAGCTCAGCAGAGGATTTCCCCCCAGCCCATACACACACATACACACACCATCCCATGGCACCTTCTATACTCCTGGAACATCTGTTGCCACCCATGATAATAAGATCTCTCTCTCTCTCTCTCTCTCTCTCTCTCTCTCTCTCTCTCTCTCTGCTTGTCTGCTTTGCTGTACTAGTTCATGAGCTAAAGGCTCACCTGTTCACTGCCATCTGTCCATGCCCAGCTTGTCATCACAGGACAGTGTGTGGGAGCTGGGGGCTTTTTTTCTTTTCTTTCCTTCTTTGTTCTGTTTTGTTTTGAGACAGGGTGTCACCATGTGGCTCTGGCTGGCCTTGAACTCACTATGTAGACCAGGCTGGCCTTGAACTCACAGAGATTTACCTCCCTCTGCCTCACAACCCCTCAGGGGTGGCTTTTCTTGAGAAGCTCACACTCCTTCTCTAGGGTGTGCCTTATTGTTTCTGAGCACCTTTATGTGTCTGTCTGCCTCTGCCTCTGTCTCTTTCCCTCCCCTACAAGTATGTATATGTGTCTGTGTGTACATGTTCATGCCCAAGCCTGTGCATGGTTTGGCATGTGAAGGGAGATGGAAGCTACGGGACAATCTCGGGTGCCACTCAGGGACCTGCTTATCTTTACCTTTCCCTGTGCCTCTGGGGCTGTGTGTACCTCCACAGGCCTGGGGACCTGTCGGTACTCTGCGTGTGGGACTGAGGTGAAGGTGGCAGAGCTCAGAAGACCTCAGAGGGTGAGTGGGGCTGTCCCGGGGGGGGGGGTTGTGTAGACATATGTGTCATGTAGTGTATCTGAGCCTGGTTCAGGAATAGTGGTGTAAAGCAAGCACTTCTAAGTGGGCCCTTCTGCCCTTCTTGTCCCAAGAAGGGGCAAAGCGAAGCAGAAGGTGAAGAGCTTGCCTGGGTCACGAGGCAAGTAGTGGCTTTGTTGAAGCTGACCCATGTTCTATGGACTCTAAAGCTTTTCTTTCTACTGGTATTCCTAAACTAAATGTGTTACCTGACATTGACACGCAGGGCCAAGATGGTGGGACTGTCCCCTCAGAGCCTCCCTTTCCAAGTCCTTTTCTCTCAGAGTCCCTGGCTCTGTGGAAAGGGCCCTGACAAGTTGATGGCTGGAGACTGAGGGCATTTCTCCAGGTGCCACAGTGAACTGGCACACACAGCTAAGACAGCCCCTGAGGGGCACTCCCGGTGTCCCCCTGAGGTCCTCTGCGCTTTGCCAGTAACCCCTCAGTCCCTACACACTGAACACTGGCAGTGTTTCCCCCAAGACTGTGGCGGTACAGGCAGTCCCGGAGGCACAGAAAAAAGGACGTTGGCACTTCCTGAGACATCGTGAGGACACGGGAGCCAGCCAGCATGCTTTGTCACTTGCTCCAGCTGGGTCCCAAGCGGGCCAGGCTCATCTCAGGGGAAGCACTGAGTAGAAGGAAGAAACGCAGGCCAGCGTGGTCCCCAGCCAGTCTACGCTCTTTCAGTGGCTCCTCTTCCCTGGTCCTTAAGCAAAATTTCCACAGTCCTTGAGATGGGGACCAGGACCTGCATGGGGAGGTCCTCTGCACATCATACAGTGCACAGTTCTTGTCCTGAGATCTATTGTCTTACATGTGCTCCATTCCTTCCTCCAAGGTGTCTGTCTCTTCTGCACAAGCGAATAAAGAACCACAGCAGCCAAGAGGCATCTTAGTCCCAAGCCAGGATGCTAGCAATGCTCGATTCACAGAGAAGAGTCACCCCACTGACTCTTGGGGGGGGCTCTTGGGAATCTTCTGGAATCGCAGGCCTATCTGAGGCACAAGGCTGGGGGCCACACAGCAAGACTACATGTTGACTTGTTTGTGGGGTACACTGCTGCCACCTCCCATGAGAACATCTCAGAGGAGAGACCCTAACCCCTTCAGTGGCAGCGTTGCTCCCCTGGGAACTGAACCCCTTGGGCCAACTCTTGCTTTTTTAAGTTTCCAACCATTGTTCAAAAGACCAAAACTGGGGGCATCCCCATGCCCCAGCTGCAAGGAAGTCTGGGAAGGGGGAACCTGGCGCTTTTGCTTTCTTGAGTGGGAAGTGTTCCCTATTGGTGATCCTAGGGTAGGAATTCCCAGGAATTATGGAATTACAAAGAATGGGAAATGTCTCCAGCAGAGAGCATACACACGAACCATCGAGCCAGAGGCACTGCCCCTCACTGCCCTGATTCAGTTTCCTCGCCTGCAGCAGGGAGCCAAAGCATGTTGGTCCCCAGCCCAAGTTTCTCTCTGGTCTTGACATTCTCAGACTCTGGCTTTGAGTGTCTTATTGATTCAAACCCCGGGTACGAACTGATCTGTGGAGAAAGGGGACTCTTCCAGAAGTCCCTGTACTAGTAAGGATAGCCCAGGTGGCACTGCAGAGTCAAGCTAACCCTCAGATCTCAGAGATGCCACATTCCAAAGACAATAACTACAGTCAGAGTGTCTTTGCTGCCCGCTGCTGTGGTCACTTTCTTTTGTCTCACGAAGAGACAATGGGTCAAAAGAGTGGCTGAAGAAGAAATTAGCTGGCCAGCCGGAGGTCAAATTCAAAGGCAGCCTGCTTTACAAGAAGGGCTCGCCACTCACAGGACCAGTGAGCTGTTCTCGAACTTATCCATTTGCACAAGAATCTGTTTGAGCAACTGCCAGATATCAGACATCATACCAGACCCTGGAGCTATGACCATCAGTAAGACAGAAAAGCCCCATGCTTTAGTTACATCCCACAGTTGTACGCCTGGGGAAACTGAGGCACGGGGACACTAACCCAGCTTGTAGAAGTCACAGGACAGGCTGCACCCCATAATAAATCACGCCACACTCCCTCCCTTATTCATACTTGTTCTAGTGGGGAAGACCCAGGAAGTGCGTAAATAGATTGAGAAAGATGCTCCCAGAATGTGATCAGGGCATGAAGACACTAATGAAGAAACACAATGGAGAAATAGAGTGACAGGAAGGGTAGACCCCTCAGAGATGATATTTAAGTGAAACCCTAGGTAATGGGGAGAGAGCACAGAGGGCTAAGCAGAGAGAGAGGGGGGGGAGGGAGGGAGGGAGGGAGGGAGGGAGAGGGAGAGGGAGAGGGAAGGGAGAGGGAGAGGGAGAGGGAGGAGAAACAAGTGCAGAGGAGGGAGCCCACGGGGCTGTAACACTGTGGGAGATGTGCCGAGAAGGGATTGTCAAGCCACAGTGAGGAAGCTGCCTTTGATTCTGTTGGGGGCCTGAAGGAAGGTGAACTGATGGCGCTAATGCCAGAGAGTGGCGGGATCTGGCTTGATCTGGTATGATTTGAGCTGTCTTTGGGAGACAACGCTGGCTGGTGTGGATATTGTGGGATTATAAGGGGAGCAAGGTGATCACAGAGTGAAGGCAAGCCCTCTGGATCACAATGCATTGGATAAAGAATGTGCCTATAAGGTTAGGGCAAGATCTACACCTGCACCCACGCCCAGGAAGAACAGAAAGGGAGAAACGGATTCTCTGAGGCAGTTGCACTTTCTGCAACATGACAGGCAGAAAAGCCTTCTCTGAGTGTCCACAGTCAGAGCCTGACCTGAGCATGGCTGTGTCCATGGGAACAGTCGATGCTAAGTGAAGCTTACCAAATAAACACTGCTGGAAGCTCTTAGCTCCCTCTGTCCCTGCCCCTCTGCTGTTTATTGGTTGGGGTTTTTACTGCAACATATATTTTTTGGACATCTACACAGATGACACTCAGCTGAGGCTCAAAGAAGAAATCAGAGGGCACATCAAGCTCTCTTCTGCAAAGAACTGATCATCCGGCCAGGAAAGCCGCTGGCATCCTACAGTGTGCACACTGAAAGGGAAACGTGCTTGGTGAGACCATGGAGGGCCAGGAGGGAGCAGGTGGGAGTGTTGCTGAGGTAGCCAACTAGGAAGACGAGAGCACTACAGCAGCATGAGAAACAGGAGATGGATTTTGAAGGCAGTGACAAGGGCCAAACCAAGTTGGCTCTGGGGACACTGAAGCCAAAAAGGTTCTGCCAGCTCTGCTTGGGGCTAGAGGCCATTGGACAAAGTGAATATGTGTGTAAGTGGGCGGGCACCCTGCAGTAGAGCCTGTCTCAGGAAAAGCTCCCAGAAGACCAAGCCGAGAAAGAAGACAGAAAGAGAAAGCAAACAGGGAAAAAGCTAATGGAAGGTAAGTCCTGCTGGTCCTCAGGCCATGCTTGCAGCTTACAGCTGCAGCCTGAGGGTCTCTGGGAAGCTGCACAAATACTTGGAGGAATGCTAAATGCAAGTGTTTTCAGTCCCATCACCTTCAAGGGTACCACCTTCCATCACATGGAAAATGTGCTTCCCTAACACACACACACACACACACACACTCTCTCTCTCTCTCTCTCTCTCTCTCTCTCTCTCTCTCTCTCTCTC
>OU015754.1:58682991-58694438 GCA_907169655.1 Acomys percivali | reverse complement strand
CACACACACACACACACACACACACACACACACACGTGCACAGATACATTACACATCTCCATATTTCACAAATCAGGATCCAAATCCTGCTGTAAGTCTAAGGAGAACTTATTTAAGGGGAGGCCATGGAGCTGGTCTTCTATGCTATCTGGAGCAACATCCAAGTCAGTGGCCTCACCCATTTGTAGATATGATCCCACTGTCCCAGCTGTGAGCACACAGACCCAGACCATAGCCTACCATCTCTTGGGTCTCTTGTCATTGATGCCTTGGAAACCCTATGGTCCTCCTCCAGCCCTCAGCTTTGTTCCCACATGGCATCTGCTTCCCCAGGCTGCTCTCTTCTGACCTGAAGCCTCTGACAAATGCAGTTGATTGGAGGAGCCAAGTCACATGGTTATCAGCAGCTAGCTGCAAGGGAGGCTGGAAAAATAAAGTGATTATAACAGCTAGACTCTAACATGGAAGGTGGGACTCACAACAGGAGTCTTAGGAGAGTCTCAGCTTGTGTCTCCTGCACATATAATTGTGTGTGTGTGTGTGTGTGTATGTGTGTGCAATAAGCATACTAATTAATAAAACCCTTTACTCTGAATTTTTGTTTTTAGAACATCAATAATATAGACATATCCATACTCCCAATAATAATTCTTGTGTTGAATCATCAGGGATTTCCTGACTTCCCTTCTTTCTCTGGCTTCTGTTCCTTCTAGCCAAGAAGCACATCCTGATTTTTTCCAAAGACCTCCTCCCCATTTACAGAGTCTGCCCACCGGTTTGGGAAAGAGATAAACAGGAACCTTCTAAACAGGAGGACATTCTGACCTGGCCCAGCATACTTGAGCCAGCAAGTCTGGCAGGCTTGGGTTTGAGTAAGGACTTACTGTATGGCCTTGGGGTCAGAATGGAACGGTCTGCACATCTTCAAATCTAAAATTTCTAATTGTAACATGAAGAAACCATGAGTGTGTCCCCTAGAGGCGGTCACAGGATGAACTAAATATAAAGTTCTGAGAAGAGTCCAAACTCACAGTGGGTGCTCAGGCCAGTCACCTCCTCTGATGTTGGGGCAGAATCTGGGAGCATCTTCCAGCAAAAGTTCACAAAGGAAAGGGAAGTGGCAACAAAGCTGGACCTGGGAGACTGGAGAGGAAACAGCTGGCTAGAAAGATACCAGCAGGCCATCCAGCCAACAGCCAACACCCAGGTGACTGACAGGCCTGAAGTGACAATGCCCAGGGGCTGGGTGATGTCCAACGGCTGATTTGGTAGAACGTTAAGGGTTCTCTGGTCTTTATGGCTGTTCTGGCTTTGGGTTTCTCTTTCTCCTCTTGCTATTTTCTTCATAATGGAAGCTTAGATTGTTGGGTTTGCGGCAGGGGGAGGTGTGTGTGTTTTGTTTTTATTTCTTATTGGTTAATAAAGGTGCTGACTGCCGTGAGTGCCTCCAAACACTGCATCAGCTGTGTTTGGTCTGCTGCGTTCTCATCTTCATTCGCTTCAGAGTATTTTCTATTCGGCCGAGTGAGGTTTCCCTTCTCCTTCCATCTACTGGTTGTTTGGGAATTGTGCTGTTTAACTCCCACACACCTGTTAGGTTCTTGCACCTTCTGTCCGTTTCCAACTTAATTTCATTGTAGCCAAAGAGCACGTGTTCCATGGTTTGGGTCCTTCTGAGTGTACAGAGACTTGTTTCTGTGCCTTTAGCATTTGGCTTGTCCTGGAATGTTCTATGTGCACACAAGAAGAATGTATTTAATGTTGACTATGGAGCTTCTACAGATGTCTGCTCTAGAGTATTGGCCCAGCCCTTCCCTAGTTATTTTTGACCACTATTAAGTAGATAGATGACAACTCCTCCTTCTCGCTCGCTTCCTTCTCCCCTCTTTTTATTTCCTCTCCTCCTTCTCCTCTTCCTTCTTCCCATCCCCCCTCCTTTTTCTTTTCTTTCTTTTTTTTCTTTTTTTTTTTTTTTCTCTTTTTTTGGTTTTTTGAGACAAGGTTTTTCTGTGTAGCCTTGGCTGTCCTGGACTTGCTTTGTAGACCAGGCTGGCCTTGAACTCACAGCGATCCACCTGCCTCTGCCTCCCAACTGTAGGCATTAAAGGTGTGCACCACCACGCCCAGCTTTCTTTTTTAAAAAAGCATTTTTTTTAATGTGTATTGGTGATTGGTGTTTTGTCTGCATGTGTGTCTGTGTAAGGGTGTTACAGACAGGTGTGAGCTGCCATGTAGGTGCTGAGATTTGAACCCAGCTCCTCTGGAAGAACAGTCAGTGCTCTTAACCTCTAAGTCATCTCTCCAGCCCCTTCTTTTCTTTTCTTTTTTCTCTTTTTGCACATGATCTTATGTGGCCTAACATAGCCTTGAACTCCATATGTGGCTGAAGATGACCTTAAATTTCTGATTCTCCTGCCTCCACTTCCAGAATGCTGGGATTACAGGTGTGAGACACCATGTTTAGTTCTGTGGGGTGTTGGGCATGCTAAGTAATCTATTGCTGTGTCCTTCTAATGAATTGACTCTTTATCACTATAAAGTTCCCTTCTTCATTTGTAGTAATAATCTTTGCCTAAATTCTGCTTGCATGGAGTGAGTGTAGTCCCTGCAGCTGTCTTTTTGTTACTTTCGCCATGATTCTTCATTTTAAATCTTTTTACTTTCAATCTATAGTATCTGGGTCTTTGAATCTAAAGTGTGTCTCTTAAACACAAAATGTAATTGGATCACACTTTTCATTTATTCATCTTTCCAATCTTGGTCTTTTGATTGCAGCATTTTGCCCCATTCACATTTAGTATAATTGCTGATAAGATAGAATTCGTCACGTGCAATTTTCTATTTGTTTTGTGTGTCATGGTTTTATTTTTGTACAATTATCTATTCCACATATTTTTCCCTTACTGTCTTCACTTGTGTTAGGTGGACAGTTTTAGCATTCTATCTTAATTTATTGTTTTTTCTTAGTAATTTTCTTAATAATTGCCTTAGTGTTACAATTGGTGTCTTAAGTTTCTATGGAATCCAGAGCCCCTTTCTGGCCTTCAGTGGGCACCAGGCATTTACACAATGCATACACACATGCAAACAAAACATTTATACACATTAAATAAATAAATAAATAAATAAATAAATAAATAAATAATCATTTTAAAAGTCAGTTCATACTCATTGCAACTTAATTTTGATGGTGTGCACATTCCATCCCACGGTCCCCTGCCCCTTCCTATTTGCTATATGGTCACTTGCACGGGTCTGTCTGCATCATAGACTCAGAGCTGCTTGGACCACTGTGTTTTAAGTCACAGAGGAGCACAAAGCAATAGAGGAAAATGAACTGGTACTGGCCTTTCTATTTGCCTGCATGGTGTTAACTTTGTTCTGCATGCCTGTGTGTAGATTTGGGGACTGTCTTGTTTCCCTGTGCTTCTGTTTTGGAGGATTCCTAGCAGTGGTTCTTACAAGGATGTGTCTGTTGGACACAGATTCTTAGCTTTGTATCTGACAATGTGCTCTTAACGCCTTTGCTTCTGAAGAGTGGCTTGGCTGAAATGTCTGCATTTATTTCATTTTCAGCATGAGAAATGTGTCTGCCCCCTCCTCTGGCCTCCCCATCTTTTGATGAGCTGTGAGCCCGTGCCAAGGAGTGCACTGTGGGAGGAGACACTTTTCTAATTCTCCTTTCTTCTTACTCTTGACCAAATGTATATAAATGTGTGTGTACATGACATTTGTTGAGGCTCTTGGATTGTGGACATTAATGTTTCTATCAAACTTGGAGAGCGTGCGGACATTGTGTCTTCTAACCTGCTCCCTGTTGCTCCCCCTACTTTCCTCCTGGTGTCCCTGTTGTACACATGTTGGTCCAGCTGATAGTGACCTAGGGGGTCTCAGGCTCTGCTCATTCTCAGCATGAGTTCTCTCTGCTTCTCGGAATGAATGATTTCAAGTTATTCGGACTTATCTCTAAGTTCATAGATCTTTTATTCTGCCCATTCAGATCCGCTGTTCAGCTTGTCTAGAGAATTTTTCACCTCAGTTGTCACATTTCAGTTCCTGAATCTATATACAAATACACACACATACAATATATATAATCTCTTTGTAGATATTACCTGTTCGGTGAGACATTATTCTCATACTTTCATTTAATTATTCTTTTAGAAACTGCTATTTGAAAATGTGTCTGTGTATGTGTGTGTATGTGTGTGTGTGTGCTTCATCCATGTGTGTGTATACAGGACCCAGGTAAGGTATCCCGTGTCCTATACTACCGTCTACTTCAGTCCTTTGAGGTAAGATCACTTTGTGAGTCTAGAGCTTATATTTTTAAGCTACCTTAGCAGCCACAGGCCCAAGCTATCCTCCTGTCTCTGCTCCCCAGAGGACTGAAGTCACAAGTTTGAGACTATGTGTGGCTTGCTGCATGAATTCCGAGGTCCTAATTCAGTCTCTTGTGGTGGCACAATAAACACTCTTAATCACTGAGCCCCCTCTCCAGCTCATTTAATTCTTTAGATATATTTTTGCTTAGTTTTAAAAAAACACTTTATAAACAATTTGAAGTCTTTGTCTAGGAAGTGTATACATCCCCAGATATCACTAGCTGGAGTAGCCGTAACATTAAAACAAATCTTCTTGTGGTTTTTTGTTTGTTTTGTTTTGTTTGTTTGTGGTTTGGATTGGTTTGGTTTTTTTGAGACAGGGTCTCTCTGTGTTAGCCTTGGCTATCCTGGACTCGAATTGTAGACCAGCCTGGCCTTGAACTCACAATGATCCACCTGCTTCTGCCTCCTGAGGGCTGGATGTGCCACCACGCCTGGCTTCTTCTTATGGTTTTTTTAACCATATATTTTACCTTAATGTAAGTATATTCAGGTATGTGTGGATGCCTGTAGAGGACAAAAAAGAGTGTTGGATACCCTGGATCTGGAGTTACAGGCGGTTTGAGCTTCCCAGTGGGGGTGCTGGGAACCAAACTCTAGTCCTCTAGAAGAGCAGACTATGGTCATAGCTGCTGATCCATCTCCCAGGTCCTTCCCATGGCTGTTATTTTGACAAATAGTCTGCAGATAGAGTGTCCCACTGAGCAAGCCTTTCAAATAAAGAGGAGCTCTTGGCTTGGGGCCTTTCGAAAGAACTGCTAGACAGGTGTAACAGCGACAGCTCTCTGGGAACAGCGCTTCTGGGAGAGCTGCAAACCCATCTCTCCTGTCCAGTGACTGCTCAGCAAATACTGGCTCCCACAGCCACTGTGCATGTACATCTGTTGGCATTTAAGGCTACTGCAGAGCTGAGGGTGGAAGAGAGGGAATGCAAGTTAAACCACCCCAGTGCTCAACGCTCTTCCTGAGGCCAGGCCATTTCTCTGGAATAAACACCCTCTGGGTTGTTGGGCGCCTCGGATTCATTTCTGGGGTGCTTGACTGTTTTCTTGCCACTCTCATGGTTTTAGTGGAGGAGCTGACTCAGAGGCCCTCACCCCAGCCACCTGGAAGGGATTCTGTCTCACACAGGGTCTCTCTGGAGCCCAGCATGGTCCAGTCTTTATGCTTTGGGGATCTGTCTGGACACAGCATTAAAATCCTAGTGGAAGGAGACAGGTAGCAAGAAGGGGTCTAATGGAAGCATGCTGGGGCAAAATGGAAGCAGCCAGCACTAGAGTGGTCAGTGTGGCATGGTCTGCAGGGGTAGATCAGCCTGGGAGACTCACCGGGGTAGGTTTTTTTTTTTTTCTTTTTTAAATTAGGTCTAATTATTTTTCAATTTTTGTATGTATTGTGTGCATATGTTTATATGGTATGTGCATGTGTATTCATGTTTTGGGAGGGGCACATGAGTGTATGTGCATATTAAGGCCTCTGGGTAATGTTAGAATCATCCTCCATCGGTCTTCCACTTAATTCTACGAGGCAGGCTCTCTCAATCAAACTCAGAACTCAGAGATATAGCTAACCTTGCTACTCGACTTGCTTTGGTGATTCTGTCTCCACCTCTTGAGGCTGGAATTATAGGCAGGGCACCAACCCTCCCACTTAGCATTCACAGAGCTCTGGGGATTTGAACTCGGATCTTCATACTTGTTCCTGCAAGTACTTAACCAGTGAGTCTCCCCTAGCCCCTCGGCAGCTTTTTTTTTTTTTTAAACTAAATTCTTCCCTGGCTCCAAACAGTCCCACGGGGTTGGAATGGGGCCCTGGCTCTGCTGGGGGGGGGGGGGAGCAGCTCCACTGGAGAGAGGGCCAGGTGGTGGGAAGAGCTAGGCTGCTGCTAAACACTCTGGCCAGAAAATAAAAATCACTGAGACAGGAGACCCAGCACCCTGATGGAAAGGGAAGCAGGGCTTGGAGAAAAGCAGTGTAGGGCTCTAGGGGGGTACCTTGGCCCTAGGCTACAGACAACTGGGGGCCACCAGAGCTCTGCTCTGAAGGGTCCTTGGGAAGCATGGCTTGTGCTGCGCCCCAGCCTCTCCTACCCTCTCAAGAGGCAGCTGCCGCCGCATTGTGCTTCTGTCGAGCCCAGTGGAAAAGCCAGGCCCGGGGTGAAGTGGCTGCTTTCTTCCGCCTTCTTTTCTCTCCCAAGCAATTCTGTGAACAATCTTTTGTAAGTCTCAGATGTTTCTGCTTTTGTTCTGGTCTAATCCTTCCCGTTTATCCCTCCTCTGGTACCTGTTTATTGTGTCCCCGTTTTCTTTTGGGGATGCCAGAGCTCAGCAGCTCAGCCACGACTGATCCTATCTACACTCAGGCAAACACAATCGTACCTGGGTCTTGTCATCTAGCGCATATGTGAAAAGGCCTGAGAAGGAGAAGAATTAAGCCAGCTCCACCGAGAACAGCAAATGCAGAGATTTTTTTTTTTTTTAAATAAACTCGAAAGCCTCTGAGGGCCCCTTCAGAGAAGCTTACAAAGCCATTCAGTGGGGACACAATGGCACCCAGTACACCGGCTCCCACAGCCCCATCCCTCCGCAGCTAGAGAAGCATGTGGCCTTGGCTTTTGACATGTGGCTGCCTTGAGAAGGAAGGCAGTGTCCCTGCTTGGGCTCTCAGGATAAATGACTTGTGGTCTCTCACATTTAGGAATTTTAGAGACTGTAACCTTGTGGCCCTGCATAGGCAGTGCTGCAAAATGCAGGCACACAACGGAAAGGATGGGAACTCAAGAACCCAGATCTTTAATTTCTTGCTGCCTTTGCCAAGATCTACAGAGACAAACTGGTAAGTCAGCACTGCCTTGAATGTGGACTTCTGGAGTCGCTTCTCTGCCTAGTGCCATCAGAGTCGGCCAGGGATGCCTTTGGGTACAGGACATTCAGGAGTGAGGACAGACACCACTTGGGTTTTCCCTAGGTCTAAAGAATCTCATGAACCACCGGCTATGGCAAAGCCAAAAAGACATCACAGTCCAACCCATCTGCTGTGGGGACATGCGTCTCTCCTGACGCCTGCTCTTCCTATCAAAACCCCTGGCCCTGAAACAGGACTGGAATGGGCTCTCAAATAGACTCAGCGCTAACCCCATGCCAGGAAAGCTATGTCTCTGCAGCTCGCTGCACACGGCTCCCCTCAACCTCCTGAAAGAGTATTGTTGTCTCTGACAGAAGGATGAGTTCATCAAACCGTGAGAGAATACCCCAGTAGCTCATGGCTACAGAACCATGGCTCAGGAACCCCAGATTTGGGCAAGACTCTCCAGCACAACAGTTTACCCAATAACAGCTGGTGCCGGGGGTAGGGGGTGCTGTCCATTCCCACACCCCCAATAGACGTCCCAGGTGCTCCTACTGCTATACAGAAGCGGAGGGCTGGGGCCCTATCACTTACCTCAGGCTTCCCCGCAGTCACCACAAATGGCTCTTTTCACAATCAAGGCTGTGGCAGTGGCTTCAGGCGCCTCTGCCTCGCAGGATTGACATCAATCCTCATTCAAATCAAACTCTCTCTCTCTCTCTCTCTCTGAAACATGCTCCAGTGGAGTGGAATTTTCTGCTAAATAAGGTGTTATTAACCCAGCTCCCGGCTCCTTGGGCCCGGGCTGAGCTCAGCAGCGCGGAGGCCGCTCCAAGCTGATGAACCCACTTAAATACCGATTAATAGGCATTGCAGCAGTGGCCCGGGCAAGCTTGGTGAACCCTGGGCTCCTCAGGCTTCAGCGCCAGAAAGCTCAGATTCGTTTCTGACTCTCATACCAGCCTGAGCCCTGAGCAATGATCAGATGCTCTGCAGTGTGGGGATAAGCAGAGAATAGAGGGGGCAGAGAGGGACACTGGGGCCTACTGGAGAGATGGCTCAGTAAAGTGCTTGCCTTGCAGACAAGAAGCCCTGAGTTCAATGCCTAGAACCCACTTTGTTTAAAAAAAAAAAAAAAAAGGCAAGATGGACACAATAACATGAGTTTATAACCTCAGTGGTGGGGAGGTGGAAAACCCAGGGCTTGCTGGACAGCCAGCCTAGCCAAAATGAGACTCTGTCTCAAAAAAAAAAAAAAAAGAACAAAAAAACAAAAACAAACAACAAAAACAAAAAGATAAGCCACCAAACAAAACAACAAAAACCAAGGTGGGTGGTACCTGAGGAAGGCCACCTGAGGGTAATCTTTGGCTCCTGTATGCACACATATTTTATTATGTGCATGCATGAGACACCTTTCTTTTATTTTTATTTTTTTTCAGCCCCTTTCTTACCAAGCGTCAGTCTTCTGAGCTTCTCCAAACGGGAAGCCACAGGTCAAGCCCAATCCAAAAGAAAGAGTAGCTCGCCCTCCCCTAACTTCGCCACTCTGCATGTGGGTGATGGGAGGCTCCCAGCACCCTGATCGTGCTGTGACCAGCCATGCAGACTGCAGGGTGAGGCAGCATCCCAGCATAATGCTACTCCGGCTCCTAGGCAGCTCAACACACGCTCTGACGCCCCCAGCTCAATCATTTCAGCCACATACAAGTTGCGTGGATGTAATCCTCCGAGCTGAAGCTTTTAGTGCTGGAAGAACCCTAGGGAGTCCCTGGTCCAAGCTCATTTTACAGCCGAGAAAACTCAAGACCAGAGGGAAAAGGTCATGCTCAAGGTCACCCAAGCAGCAGCAGTGCCAAGATTCCTACCCACTTCTGCCAACTCTCTATGCAGCTGGGCAGTGCTCCCGTTGATGACCTGTTTTTCTTCCCTCCAACAACACAGAAGCTTCCAGTAGACAGAAAACAATAATTACGTCCACATGGTTGTAGCGGGTACGTTGTCAAGTGATATGTTATTAAAGATCAGAAAACATCACATCAAAATTTCCTAACTACGATACATAGGAGCACACCGCCCGTACTTGTCTTTTTTCAGCCGGCTGCTCACTGGGCACTGGCTGGGTATCAGACACTGTGCCGGATATGGGTTCCATTGAGGGGCGGTACATAGATCTTAGTCAGACCAACTGGGAGACAGGATAATCATGCCGGTATATATGTGGGCACTTGGGGAGCCAGGGGGAGGTGAGCATGCATACACACACGAACAATTACAAAGGATGTCATGCGATCAAGTCCAAAAGGAGAAGGAACACAGGACAGCAGAGGCACAGGTGGGAGACCCCCCCCCCCCCGGCTGTATGGCTGGTCGCAGCACAGTATGGGCGGTGTGCTCCTATGTATCATAGTTAGGAAATTTTGATGTGATGTTTTCTGATCTTTAATAACATGTCACTTGGCGACGTACCCACTTCAACCACGCAGGAATGTGCAGCTAGGACTCATCCCCTCCCCGCTTTTTGGGGAGGAAACAAAAAGCTGAGACCAGACAGGAAGTGGGGCCAGGCTACAATACCTCAAATCGCACCCACAGTGATCCACCTCCCCAAGCTCCGCAAGGTTCCGCAACTGTAACCTCCCCAAATAATGTCACAAGCTGGAGATCCAAGTATTCAAACACCTCGTAGGACTGTGGAGGAGAGTGGGGGGAGGGGGAGAGGATTGGGGGAGGGGGTGAGGCTTCATTTCATCACATCCAAACCACAGCAGAAGACTCCTCTGAGGAGCTGACAATCCAAGCATCCGAACTGAAATCCGAAGAATGGGGGAAAATCCAGCATGTAACAAGGAGAAAGGGGAACAACCTTAGCAGGAGGAATGGTGCTGGGGTTTCCTATCACAGACAATGGGGCAAAAACAGTCTTCAAATTAATACATGCTTACTGTTTTAAAGGCAGGAAAGCGGTTGCATTCCCCAGCCAATTGCCTGCTCCTTGGAGCTGGTGCCATCGATCAGCCCCTGTGCTGTGATCACCTGTGTTTCCATGCCATTTAGGACCTTTTAGCAAAGCGGGGGTGGGGGGGCTTGTTTCCCTTCTACCCCGTTAGCAGACTTGTCACCCACAGAAAGGCTCCATCTTTTTGCTGCTGTGTGACCTCAGGCAATGCGCTTCCCCTGTGAGCCTCGGCTTCCCCATTTGTGTCATCGGGAATAATAGAAGTAGGACCTCAGAGCATGGTTGGGAGGTTAGACTAAAATTGTGTGTGTGCAGACGCTGCTGTGGTATGGGATGCGTTCTGTTCCTTACATGTGGCCTCTGATGACAGCAGGTTCCGTTCATGCGGGTCAACTGCCTTGTTCATAGAAGGGTGTTGGGAACTTTGGTTCAAATTGATCTTTCCATACACGCTGCAGTGCAGAAGGGTGGGATGGGTTCTGGTTGTGAGTCTCTGGGGGAGCCCTCAGTCAGCTCCCCTAAGTTTGATTCATCTCTGTAAAGCTATCCCTCCATTCCAATTCCTTCATTCCAATCATCTGAGGTGAACTCCACGTTTTGCAGGGACTGAACTATACAGTCACATTCAGGTCCAAAGGTCCCATGGTCACCCACAGAGGCTGGCCTTAGACCTGTCCATCTGGCCTCTGTGCTGGCCCCCAAATCCATGATCTCCCTAAGATTTTGATCTGAGAGTCTTAGAGTTGTACATTCCTGCCCTGCCTCTGCCACCTTGACCCACATTGGCCTTTTCCAGGACTGGCTTTGCCTCCCAGTCACTGCTCAGCCTTGGCTTTGCCCTAGAAAGCAGCTTAGTAGAAACTAACTCATCCTGTATTCTCATCTCTACTCACATTGTCAGGACCAGTGCTGGCCTCCTGTCCTCCATGGGTTAGCCCCACCTTAGCCTTGGTCTAGGTTCCTCCCTAAGTGTGCTTTTTCAATCCATGTTCCAGGGCATCTCAAAGAAGGTGTTCCTGCCAGGTGTGCTGACACAGACTTACAATCTCAACACTCAGAACACAGGAGCAGGAAGATTTAGAGTTCAAGGCCAGCATGGGCTGAAAGGCTAAGATCCTATCTCAGAAAGAGGAGGAGGAGGAAGATGAGGAAGAAGAAGAGGAGGAGGAAGAGAAGGAGGAAAGGGAAGAGGAGGAGGAGGAGGAAGAGGAAGAAGAAGAAGAAGAAGAAGAAGAAGAAGAAGAAGAAGAAGAAGA
>OU015754.1:58653027-58682981 GCA_907169655.1 Acomys percivali | reverse complement strand
GAAGAAGAAGAAGAAGAAGAAGAAGAAGAAGAAGAAGAAGAAGAAGAAGAAGAAGAAGAAGAAGAATAATTATTTCTGATGTCTGCTTTGAGTCCCTACCCTTCCCACACTACTTCTGGAACATTCTTGGTGACCAGAGAAGCCCAAGAGCAGGCTTTTTGTGGTTTTGTTGTTCTTTCTAGCTCCTTCTGGGCCAAGGCCTGGTTTTGTTTTGTCTACCCATCAGAGTCCCTGGACATCTCCTACCTCAGAACCATCAGACCAAGCTTCTGCTCTGAGGAAAGTTACAGCAAGGGCAGGAGGTCTTGCTCCACAGCATAATGGAGAAATCCAAGAGGCACTGAGTTCTTCTGACAAATTTCCAGGGATCAAGGTCTATGGTGCCACTTCTGAGACTTAAAAATGCAGCAGGTGCCCGTGACTAGGACTTAAGGGACAGTGCAAGCAGATGACTGCAGGACAGGCAACTAGGAGCCATTACAGGACTTTATGAAGCACACACCAGGAGAATTGGGTGTCGGATGGGTCATGGCTGCCCTCAGGCTCTGAGCACCATGTGTAGATGAGTGGATGGGAGAGGAGCCAGGCACAGAGAGCAGGAAAGCAGGAAGTGGGGTGGAAGTAGGGAGGAGCCCAGGGAAGGTGGCAATGGCTAATTTGGTTTGTAAATGCCTATGGACTGTCCACTTGCATGCCCAGTTAGGTTAAAGGTTTTGAGCCACAGATTAAAAATTTGGGAGTCAAGACCTGGCCATGAAAACCAAAGAGAAAAATAGGAAAGTTGAACAGAGAGGTGACAGGCATCAACATTTAATGAAAGAAGGTTCTAGAAAGATGAGGAAGGTTCAGAGAAGGAGAAGAAGCAGAGGGGTGTCCCATCTGGAAGCTAGGTCAAGATAAAGTGTGGAGGAGGGAAAGGCCGCTGAGGAAGCAGGCTAGTTCAGAGTTGGTAGAGGTTGGAACAAGGCTCTGTAGCCAGCTGTGATTCTGGTCTCCCCCTCACAGCCTATATAGCCTTGGATGAGGGAAGTGGCCTCTGAGTCTGATTTCCCACCAGGAAAAAAGGAAACAGCACTGATATCTACCAACTAGAGAAGTGCCATTTTAGGGATCAGTTGACAGGACCACAGCTCTGTGTGAATACCCCCAGTGAGTGCAGTAACACCCAGGAAACAACACCAGGAAACAGCCTGGACCCTCAGAGAACAAGACATCACTTGGTGAGTTTCCAGGGACCGAGTGCTAAGCACTCGAGGGTATAACAGAGACTCAGGAGTGGTCACAGGAGTCCCCAGGGGACAAAACCCTTGCCATTGTTTCAGTGCCTATTTGAGGGTTGCAGACATGGATGCTTGCCACCACCCCAAGGAAGTACAGCACGGAGCGAGGAGCTGAGGGATGTGTAAAAGAACAGCCAGGAAGAGGGAGCAACCTGAATGGAGGTCTAGAGAGAGACCTTCACTAGGGTCCCACCATTAGAGCGACTAGGAGGTCCCTGCTGCCCTCTGGTGCCAAGCTCAAGGGTAAACGGCCCCAGGACTGGACCGCAACCACAGCCACGGCCCTGCACTTTGCATTGCAAACATGGGAACGCGATCATTAGGTGATTATGTTTTTAAGGCCCAAATTGTTTTATTTGTTTCCCTGCCAGCTTTCATTGGGCCATCAGTCATTCCCCCACACAGATAACATTTCTTATGTACATTGACAGAATAAATTACATGGTCCTCATCCAGCAAATCAACATTACAGGGGAACATTATCTTCTGCACAGCGATGCCTGGGTACATCATAAATCCTAACCAGGTTTATTACATCTGTCTTGTCATAGATTCATTTTATTGAGAAGTGAGGTTTTTTCCAGATTAATAATCACATTAATAGATGGGATTCTTTTTAGAGAGTTATTTTCTCGGGGAAACTGAAGGAGGAACAGCATGGCTACCTGTGTCCCACTGGAGACTGTTGCCATAGGCTGTCCTTGTCATCCCGACAGTGTCCTTCAGGACTGGGAAGCAGGGGACTCTTGACTCAATGGGAGGACGCTGGACCGGCCATTGAATCATCCTCCCCTCTCGTTTCCCAGCTCTCTCCAAATGCCAAATCCAAACGCTTTCAAGGTATGAGTAACTACCATGCAAACCAATGAGAGAGCTGACCCACAGAAGACTGACAGCAGTTTGGGGGCGGGATCTTGAGTCAGGCTTCCTGCCTGCCTGCCTGCCCGCCCGGATGCCTGCCCTGTAAGAGTGGCTTGCTGCCTCTCTGTACTTTTCTCTTTTTTGTGTGATAAGTGAGCTGATTGGACCAGACCACAGTTGGAAAACCAAGGCTGGCTTGAGAGCTAAATCCAGCGATGGCCTGATTCGGTAAGTGACTGGAGTACAGCCCTGCCCATTTGCAGAGAGATATGCGGCTGTGATGGATGACACTGACCCCCCCCCTCCGCAAAGCTACAATATTTAACCCCCAGATCGCTATAGTAAATGTTCGCCAGCCTCTGGTCCAGATAAACTCTAGGTGAACGAGTTTTGGGCAGAGCTGTGGGCTGGCACTCAAGTGCGCAGTGTCATATTGATTGGAGCCTACTGCACCAAGTCCATTCCTGGAAAGCATCTCATTTCATTCTTGCTAGGTCTCAGTGGCAAGGTTCTAACCTGTAGGTCCTAATGCTCCTCCAGAGGCAGAGGCAAGGTGGGAACTTAGGTCCTCCTGTCTGGTACCGATTTCTTACGTCTTTGTACACTGTGCCCCACCAAGATGCCAGGGAAACAGGGAAGCGTCTCAGAGGTCTTCTCACTTGGTATACAGAACCCTGAAGAGTGGAGCCGCAGAGGAAACAGAGAAGGAAAGGATGCCTGGTATTTAACCTGCTGGACCTGGCCTGGTAACAAGTGATCCCACTGTCTGCTGCCCTGTCCACTGTGAGATTCCCTCTTTTTAAGCCTTGTAGCCAAACTCTACAGTTGGTCCTCACTCAACAGATGGCGGAGCAAAGTCTAGGGTGGTAGGGGCTGGACCCAAGGCACATGATGGGAAAGCAGTATGCCCTCTTCATGTGTGTCTGCAGTGAATTCTTTCAGCCACATCAGACCATCTGCCCTGGGCTGAAAGAGGGGGATGGAGGGGTGCTCGGAATCATCCCATACATAGGTGGGGGTATCAGCATGTCAGAATCCCAAAGAAGGCAAAACCTTGGGCAGGTAGGAGTGTCATAGTTCCAGCCTTAGCTGACTGGGGTGGGGGGAGGGGGGCAGCAGGTCAACCCCCAGCCCTTCTCTGATCCAGTCAGCTTCCTGCCTGAACAAAGCAGTCTTCTAGGCCAGAGAAAGAGCCTAGGACCTGGTAGCCCTAACACAGAGGCGTAGGGCTTTCACCCCACCCCACCCCACCCCCCTCACCTGGCCCCTCCCACACGGCCCTCCCGACTTTTACCCTCCCCCACCCACCCACCCTCCAGGAGCCTGGTCTTGGTGCTCACAGGGACATCTCATGGATAAGCAGACAGATCCTGCACAGCCTGATTCCTCTTTCCTGGAAGCCTGCCTCCAACAAAGGCAGCTCCATCCCATCAGATGCTTGGTACCCAGATCTGAAGTCAGCCTGGACATATTTCTCTTTCTCACTCAACATCTAATCTATTAGCTTTCAAACTAGTAACAGGATCCGGTCTCTTCTTCCCACTTCTGCTGCTACCAACCTGGCCCGAGGCCACCGTCAGCTCTGACTCCAGCTGGTCGGCCTGCCTGTCTCACTGCCGACACCAGGCAGAGGATCTGTGGGAAAGGCTGCTTGTTTGCTCAAAATGTGCCAACCCCTCATTCCTACTCCGTTAGATCCAAAACTGCAAGATGACCAAAAAAAAAAAAAAAAAAAATGTCGCCATGCCCCTGCTGCCGTTTGTCCTAGCCACACAGCTCTCCTCTCTTTCCCATCACCCTTGGCGCCCTTGCAACCCACAGAGCAACCCTTTGCTCAGCCCCCAGGAGAAACACTGCCCCTTTGCTGCCTTCCTCGAGCACCTTGCAGACCACGGCCTCTGGGTCTTTGCATCCTCTGCAGTAAGCTATCCAGGGAGCCTGTAGGGCTTGCTGCAAAAATAACCTCATACATCATACCCCAAATTCCAGTTGCATTTCACGTGCTCCTTTCCCACTTCTCTGCCTGATTTTCCTCCGTACCGGTGTCCTTCATCTTGCTTGCTGGTTTACTGTCACTTGGCCACTCTCTAAGATGTAAGCTTTACACAGGCAGGGTTTTTCATGTGTCTAAATCATTGCTTTATCTTCAGGACCTGGAATAATCCCCAACACGTAGTATGCACTCAGTATGCATGTTTCTGTCATAGTAAGTCTGGAGGTTGTGTGCACAGATGTACATGCCTGTGCCTGCACACGGAGACCAGAAGAGGGCGTCAGGTGTCCTCTGTCATTATGGCTTGCTGTTCTTCTGGGGCAGGGTCTCTTCTTGAACCTGAGGCTTGTGTCTGTCTCAGCCAGGCCAGAAGCCAGCAAGCCCCATGAGGCCTCCTGTCCCCACACCACTAGCTAGGCACTGAGATTTAGAGGCGCTGGTGGGTAACGTTGAGCTCAAGTCTGAACTCCAGCCTTTATGATTGTGGAGCAAGTGCTCTCAACTGTTAGGCCAGCTCTCCAGCCCCTGTGTCAAGGTTTGATAGATTGTTGTTGTTTGTTTGTTTGTTTGTTTTTTTAAGACAGGGTTTCTCTGTGTAACAGCCCTGGCTGTCCTGGAACTGATTCTGTAGACCAAGCTGGCCTCAAACTTACAGAGATGCCCCTGCCTCCTCCGCCTTCCAAGTGCTGGGATTGAAGGCATGTGCCACCACCTCCCGGCTGGTTTAGTCAATTTTTATGCAGCTCCACTAATATGGAAAGTGAGGCTCTTTGACAGACAGAACGAGGCTAAAGATAGGGGATGGTCCTGGTTCAGAGTCGGCAGACTGCCTTACACAGCTGGGCTACAAGCTAAGTTCATTTGTATGTGAGACCAAGGGCAAGGTGACGAGGCTTAGCGTTACCACTTAGTAACGATGGCTCTCCGGAAAGGCCCAATTCCTCCTTGTGCACAGTTTGCCTGTCTGTAAAGTAGACTACAGTTGAATTGATGTCATGGCATTGTTTTAGGACAACTGAATGAAATAAAGTACAAAAGGATGCTTGGCCTGGGACCTGGACCGTTTGAATGATGCTGATCTTCAGGCTAAAGATGAACCTTGCCCAGGAGTACTGCAAAGGAGGCAGTGGTCCAGGCACGGCCTTCTCTGCTGCCTGGCCTCTTAGTGGGGAGTAGGCTCCAGAGCAGCGCAGGCCTGAACAGGTAATACGTAACAGTCTGTCTGGCTCTGTATTTTTTGTTTTGGTTTGGTTTTTTTTTTTTTCTTCTCTTTTTAGCATGAGAACCTGCCCTAGCACCTCTCATCCCCCACTTCATCAGTCTCAAACCGTCTGCTAATTGTACTCCCCAGCTGCCCCTCCCTCCTGCCTCTTCACGGAGCTCAATAATGCACAGCTGCCTCCCTATTTGGTGCTCCACAGGGGAGTTATAAGCGAGATGTAGTCTACAGTACCCTAATGCCTTCCCCAGGTTCCTTTTCTCCACTGACCTTGTTTGTCTCTGCATCCTCACACCCAGGGGTGTGGACACAGGACAGCCCAGGAAGGAGGACCCGTAAGGGCTGCATGGAGATGCAAGATTTCATGGTTGACTGAAGCCCTCAGGTTGGCGAGTCTGTAGCCCTTGCAAAAAGGAAACTCTGGAGGTTTGTTTGGCCTTCACCTTACCTTTCTGCAAGAGGTCATGTTCCAAAGCTCAGTACAGAATGTGGCCAGGCTGCTCCATTGGAGGTCACGGTTCCAGATGATGGTGGAGCCATAGGAGGGGGGAAGATGTCGCTAAACACCCAGCACTCAGCGGTGACTCCAGGAGGGAGGGACCCTTCTGCACCCACATATAGAAGCCCAGTCCAACCCATGACAGAACCAAGCTGACCCATTAATAAGCTACTGCCTTCAGAATAAAGTCGTCTTCAAAATACATCAGCAGGAACCTAAATCCTAAATCTGTATCCCAATATCCAGCACATAATTTTTGAATTAAAAAATATATATATATACAAATCATGTTGGTTTTATACTAAATGTCTATAACCCCAGCATTCAGGAGGCTGAGGCAAAGGCTTGAATATGAAGCTAGCCTGAGCTATATAACAAGACCCTATCTCAAAAGCAAAATAAAAACACAAAGCCGTACAGTATAACCCAAAAAAAATCAAGAGAAAGAGACCTAGAGATGACACACAGGTGTCAGACATAGAAGCAAAGGACTTCAAAGCACCCGTTGGGAATATGTCTAAAGATTTAAAGAAGAACATATACGCAGTGAATGAACCCATGGGGAAGCCCAAAGGGGGAAAATGGAAACTATAAAAAAGAATGAGATAGGAATGATAAATGGATACACAATTCTAAAACAGAAGAGTCCAATGCTAAACAAGAGGAGGCTACAGAGAAAAGTGTAGTGAGCTGGAAAACAGAGCCCTTGAAATCGTGACAGCTGAAGGACCTGAAAGGCCAAAGCTTATAGCGTGAATAGATTTGAAACCCACAAAAGAGAGATGGGAGCAAAAAAAGTTTTCTTGAAAAACTAATAACTATCAAAGAATAGGATGGACAAGCACCAGACCAGGACTCGGTGTTTGCAAAAGACAGATCTGATAAAGGGGCATTGCTCAAAGTACACGAAGTGCCCCCCCCAAAACCCACCAAGAAAAAGCTACCCAATTAACAATCCAAAATACCTCACTGGCCACCTCAGCAAAGACAAATGCTAATGATATGCAGGTGATATCCAGATAGAAGTCATCATTGAAAGATACTCAACATCACATAGCAGTAAGCAACTTCAACTTAAGACTCCACACATAGAATGGCCCAAACAAGCTGATGGATAGCCGGAGCTCATTGTACTGGCCAGTACATGATGCATGAATGTACCAAAACATCACACCGCACCACTAAGAGATATTCACTTATTGTCTGTGAGTGAAGATATTTTTTAAAGAGAATGGCTTAAATCAAAACACCTGACAATTCCAAATGCTGACAAGGATGCAGCGTGATAAAGGATGCGGTGTGATAAACAGTAAGTTTAACACACTGTGAGTCTGCACACTGCTCAAGTCGCTTGGGAAGACAGTTTTGCAGTTTCTTACAATACTAAATGCGCACTAGCATAATCTACTCTATTGCATTTTTTAGTATTTGCCCAAATGAGTAAAAAGCTTACATCCACCCAAACCTGCCCAGGAATGTTTATGAAAACATAATCGTCATCAGAGGGCCTTCATCCAGCAACTGATAGGAGCAGATGCAGAGACCCACAGCCAAACCTCAGGCGGGGCTCGGGGAATCCCACAGAAGAGGGGGAGGAAAGATTGTAGGAGCCAGAGGGATCGAGGATACCACAAGAACTCAGCCCAGAGAATCAACTAACCAGGGCTCATAGGGGCTCAGAGCCGAAGTGACAATCGAGGACCCTCTATAGGTCTGACCTGACCTAGGTCCTACGCATATCTGTTACAGTTGTGTGTTCTTGTGGGACTCCTAACAGTGGGGGGGGCTGTCTCTGACTCTCTTGCCTGGTTTTGAGATCCTTTTCCTCCTACTGGGTGTGGCTCATCAGTGTTTATATGGGGGTGTGCCTAGTCCTGTTGTGACTTGTTATGCTTGTTATGTCTGGTTGACATCCCTGAGAGGCCCACTGTTTTCTGAGGGGAAATGGAGGAGGAATGGATCCGCGGGCCAGAGGAGGTGGGGGAAGGGACTGAGAGGACAAGAGGTAGGGGAAACTGTGGTTGGGTTGCGACGCGTGAGAGAAGAATAAATAAAATAGATAGATAACTTGATTTAGAGTCACCAAAGCTTGAGTACAAGCAAGATGACCTTTAACAGGTAAATTAAGTAAATACTGACACGTCCATTCAATGAAATATTATTCAGAATTGAACAGAAATGAGCAATCAGGCCATCTCTCTGTTATCACATGGAAAAGCTTGAAAGGCATATTACTGAATGAAAGAAATAAGTCTGGGGAAAAGATATTCATTATCAGTCTAAGAATATGGCAGTTTAGGAAAAAAACAAAACTATGGAGTTTGTGAAAATATCGGAGGCTGGCTAAAAAATAGGAAGAGGACAGACACAGCTGGAAGGATTCCTCGATCGGGAAGATTATTCTGTATTCCTGAGGCAATGGGTATGGGTCACCATGCATTTGTCAAAATCCACAGATTGTGTAGCACCAAGAGTTCACCTTAAAATAAGATGTGCACTTTGGTGATAACAAGGTGTCAATGTTGGTTTGTCAGTTGCAATAAATGTACCACTTGGATGCAGGATGGTGACAGTGGGGGAGTCTATGTGTGAAAGGGGGTGGACTATATAGGAATTCTACATTTCCCACATGATTTTGTTGTGAACCTAAAAGCATCCTATTAAAAAATGAATTTCTTTCATTTTTAAGACAAAAAAATATGTTTAAAATGTGATAATAGTGTCAACTCAGAGAACTTAACAAAGCCCAAGCAAAGTAAACATACGCAGGCCCCCTCCACACACACATGCAATGGTCTCCTCCACAGCATAACTAAACCTCTGAAGGAAAAAAAAAAAGCAAATATAAAGGGAAAACCCTAAAGGCAGTAGGAAGAGAAAAGGCACACAGATGGGAAGTGAGCACAGGAGGGTAGACTGTCACCTGATTTACCATGACACAGTGGTGGTCAGGAGGCAGTGAGGGACTTAGGTTAAAGGAAATAGACTCAGCATTCTACCGTCTGTGCTCAAAAATAATTTAAAAGTGAAGGCAAATGGGGAAATAAAAAAATAGCAATAGAATTGACTATCCACAGATATGAACTGTAAGGTGTTATAGGAAGGTCTTCAAGGTACGGAAGCAATGCTGGATGGAGCAGAGTTCCCTGGCAAGAAGAGAAACACCTGGAATTTGTGAGCTTTGAAGGCGTGAAAACTTCCTGGAATCTATGAGTGTGAACCTAATGAAGAGTCCTAGTGATGACGTTTGAACTGGCCAACTTTTGTAACAGGCAAGGCTTCCACTGGTGGGACTGGGTTGCATTAGGTTGACCTGTTGGCAGAGGGAGTCCTGTGGAGGTCCCTGAACAATCCAGGCTGATGCTAGAATAGAGGGTCACTCTGAACACTGACAGTGGGCCCCATTGCCGAGGAAAACATCCGCACAACTCATCAAACGTAGAAAGATGTAGCTGGCGCCTGCATGGAGCCTTCACCTCTATGTTCTAGCATGTTTGGTATGAGAAGGTACTCTGCAAGCTACGGAAAGAGAAATCTGAACACCAATCCAGCCACAAACCCTCTACCTACAATCTGTCCTACCTGCTGCAAGATGGGCTGGGGCAATGGTGGCTCAGAACGTGTAGGAATGACAACCAATGTTTCGTTTAACTTGAGACCCACATCACAAGAGAGGGGCCATGCCCTACACTGCCTGGATGGCCCGGATCCAGAGACTGGATAGCCCAAAGACCCAGGGGAGAAACCTAACTGGCTAAAAAAAAAAATCAGTAAAAATGATTCCAAATGATATTCTGTTATTCTCATAGATCGGTGTCTTGTCCAGTCATTATCATCAGAGAGGCTTTCTCCAGCTGCAGATGGGAGAGGATACAGAGAACCCACAGCCAGACATTATGTGGAAAGACAGAGTCTAAATCGGTGGTCTCCATCAGGTCCCTCTCCTTGGAGAGGAGGGAAACCCAAAGAAGAGGAGGAGCGGGAGGAAAGACTGTAGGAGTCAGAGGGGATGGAGGGCACCAGGAGAACACGGGACATAGAGTCAGCTAATCAGAGCTCATAAGGGCTCACAGATACTTAACTGGCAAGAATGGGACCCACATGGGTCTGCACCAGGTTTTCTACAAATATATTCTAGCTGTTAAGCTTGCTGTTTTTGTGGGACTCATAGCAGTGGGAGTGGCTGTATCTCTGACTCTTTTGCCTGCTCTTGGGATTCTTTTCCTCCTATTGGGTTGCCTGGTCCAGCCTTGATAGGAGGAATTTTGCCTTTTACTGTATCTTGTTTTGTCTTGTTTGAAGAAGGAAGGGGAGCTAGTGGGAGCAGAGGGGGAGAAGGAGAAGAAAAGTGAAGTCCGAATAAGAAAAGGAATTTCTTTTTTTTTTTAATTTAAAATTTTAAAAATCTTTTTAAATTTTTTTTCTTTTAAAAACATACTTCCTGCTTCTTTTTTCAGCTAATATGTATTAGTATAAGCACAGGAATATAGGTGTGTTTGCCCAGGTGTATATGTGTGGAGCCCAGAGATCAATGCCAAATGTCTTCCTCTATTGAGTGTGACTATTGTAAGAGAGTCTTTAACTAACTAAATTTGCTGTTTTGGCTGACTAGCTGGCCAGCAAGGTCGGGAGCTCCTCCTGTCTCCACCTCTGAGAACCAGGGTCACAGATGCATGCTGCATGCCTGTATCTGACATGGGTCCTAGGACTCAATTCTTCATGTTTGCACAGCAAGTTCTTTACCCCCCGGGCCATCTCCCTACCCCTTAATTATTAATTTCTTTTAAATAAAATTTATTATTTTATTTTATTTCAAACAAAAGTAATATTGGCTAGCAGGAGTTAAACGTGAAAAGTAAAATAAGTGTAAAGGAAAATGTAGGGGGGAAGAAATGGAATAGAATTCAGTAAAAGATGCTTACATTGTATGTGGAGTGAAGTAATATGTACCAAAGATGGTTGTTGACAATTTAAGAACATGTGTGGTCAGCTAGCCAGATGGGTTAATGGGAGAAGCACGCTTGCCTCATAAGCCTGAGGGCCTGAGTTCAGACCCCAAGAGCCCACATAAAGTTGGACACAGTATCACACATATGCAATCCCATCACTCCTACAGAGGGCTGGGAAGCAGAGGCAGGGGAATCACCAGAAGTCTGTGGGCTGGCTAGCCTGGCATGCACATCAGTAGGCAACAAAAAACTCTTCACAGATGGCAGAAGGCAAGTAGCAGCCCTCAGGATTGTCTCTGACCTCTGCATGCACAACATAGCATGTACACGCCCACACTCACACCGACTTACCTGCACACATGCATTCTCAAAGACTTTTTAAAATGTCTTTTGCTTTAGACATGGTAGTGTGAGTGAGTCCTCACACTCAGGGTTCTGAGGCAGAAAGATTGCAAGCCTGAGGCTATCCTGAGTTACATAAGAGGATCCTGTTAATTAATTAATAATTAGTGTATATAGAAGTTCTTTTTTAAATTACCTTGAAAACATACTTTTTTTTTATTTTGTGTACATTGGTGTTTTGTCTGCATATGTCTGTCTGAAGGTGTCAGATCCCCTGAAACAGGAGTTACAGACAGATGTGAGCTGCTATCTGGGTGTTTAGAATTGAACCTAGGTCTTCTGGAAGAGCACCCAGTACTCTTAACCTCTGAGCCATCTCTCCAACCCGCAAGACATACATTTTTAAAACCTAGTAGATGAGTTAAAAACTAGAATATTGGCTGAGAGCAAAGATCAGTGGTGGGACACTTCCCTGGCATTTGTGAGACTCTGGTTCCATTCTCAGTACCATATAAAATTAGAATATTAACATTTTTCAACAATTCCAAGAAGGCAGAAAAGTAGGTAAAACAAAAAGTAGGTGAAAAGACAACATGGACATCATATAGCAAAATAATACTTCCAAAATCTACCAAATAAACAATCACACTAAATGTAAATGAAACAAAAATTCCAATGAAAAGATAGGAATCCCTAGGAACAAAAGCAACATATAATCATATCTTCATGAGAGCACATGAAGGTGAAAAGGATCTACCATGAGAACATAAATTCAGATTCAAAGTGGTGATAATAGTATGAGACAAAGAAAATGTAACAAAACACAACTGTTTGAACTAAGTAGAGACCATGGTGGGAGGTAGTCAATACAGAATCATGACTGTGAATATCTATCCAGTTCTGAGTCTTAACAGATAAATGAAAAATGACAGAACAAGACCAGGATATTTCACTGTATATGGAAGTTAGAGTATGTATTTGTGTGGCCATAAACTTCTCTGGCTCAAGAATGGTCTGGAGCTCAAAGTCAAAGCCCAATCAAGTACCAGGAATTCTTGACTCAAAGTTCTAGAGCCTTGGCCCAGAATCTCAGTGTCTCCCGCCCAAAGCCAAGGAGCTGCAGCCCAGCAGCTGGGACAAAAGGCAGCAATGGTCACGGGAGAGTTGAACACAGTGGTCCCCTATATCTGCAGCTTCACTGTCCTCAGTTTAAATTTCCCACACTCAACCACAATCTGAAAGGATTAAGTGGAAACTTCCAGAAATGAGCACCAGATAAGTTTTAAACTCCTAGTATGGGGATGAAATCTCTTGCTGTCTTGCTCCATCCTACCCTTAATGTGAGTCCTCCTTCCTTCCTTAGCTGTGCTATGCGCACTGCTACCTTAGTCAGAGCTCACAGACTATCAGGCCAGGGTCACGGCCTGTGCTCATGTAGCCTCCAGGAAGTATCTTAACAGAAGCCTCCATCGCTCACACCCCTCTATTTCATCACGCAGGCATTGTGTCACCTCCTCACACCATCACCAAGGGAAGGGTGGACACAATGCAACAAGGAATTTCTGAAAGAGAGACAATGCAGACAACCTGTGTGTGTCTGTGTGTGCATGTGTGCGCCCACATGTGGGCACCTGCATGCGGAAGGCAGAACTCAGTGTTGGGTATCTCCCTTAATTCCTGCTCTGTGTCATGATTTGAGATGTGCTCTCTCACTCGTTGAACCTGGGGCTCACCGATCCAGCTAGGAACAGCTGACCAGAGAGCCCTAAGGAAGGCCAGAACTTATGTTCAGCTTTTAAACTTGGGTCTGGATATCCAAAATCAGGCTGTACAGCAAGCATGGTACCAACTGAACCATCTCCCTAGCCCCTATAAAAACCTCTTTTTTCCCCGTTTCCAGGGCTGGGGCTTGAACTCAGGATCCTGTGTATGCCGGCAAGTGTTCTATCACTGAGCTATATCCCCACCCCCACAACTTGCATTATAGTATATTATTATGTAAGTCTAGGGCCAATTATTGTTATCAATCTTATCTTACAAAAGTTACGCAAAACCTCATCACAGGAAAAACCATAGAGCATCCAGGTTCGTGACTAGAAGTTTCCATAGGATTGTCTTAGAACGAATCCCAATAGATGAGCAGAAACAACTACTGTAACAGCAGCCATAAGGGAGTTGGGGGAGAGGAGGGTGCTGGAAAATGCTCAGTTGTAGGTAACACACAAAAGAAACAAGAAAGCTGACTTCCTGTCTCAGCACTTCCACATCCTTCCCAGGGGTCGGAAGCAGTTTGAGACCACTGTATGACCTATACACTTCACAGCATCACATCTGTCCCACACTGGGTCTCCCCGCTTTCTTAGCCTACGCTGTAGGTACAGTGTAACGACCGATCACGGGATCAGACTTGTCAGAATGGTTGAGCGAATGAGAAAATGAAGGGTAGAGAGAGGAAGAGGAGAGGAAAACAAAATGGTGAGAGAACCAGGAAAGCCGCTACTGACCCCAGCTCGTCTACAGGAATGTCATGAGGGCCATGAGGTCAGTGCAAAACCTTCAGCTCCCTGGTTCTGTCCTGGAATCTCTTACGACCCCTGGTTTGCCTACTCCCAATGCTGCCCTGTCTCCTGAGCCCTTAAGTCTCCCACCAGCTGGATAGCAAGGCCCCTGAGTGCTGCGGAGTCTCAGTCCCCGTTCTCAGCTGCTTCCCACAGGACATCTTATCCCTGGACCTCTGAGCGTCCCGCACTAAATCAGACCTTTGTCTGTCAGAATACAAGCTCAGCTCCTGAAAAAAAGAATCAACAGTCATTGATCGAAGACTCTTGCCTTAACTCCCTACCCCTCACCCCATCTCCACAATGGACCATTTTGCAGACAATAGCCATCATCACAGCCTTTGTGCAGGCCCAGGCATCCTGAAATTGAGCCTTCAATCTCCTCACAGACATGCACAGGAAATGGAAAATCTATGCCTGTCCCTGCTAGCACAGTGGCTGTTGGTTCCAAAGCAATCGGGAGGCTTATTTCTTGGGCTACAGAGGGCTCAGATGACCTGGTATCGCTTGGACAGGTGGAGGTTTTTCCCCTACAGTCACTCTGCAGGGTAGCATTAACCCCCATGACCCCTCTTCTGTATCACTCAACTACTTTCTTTTTCTTTCTTTCTTTTTTTTTTTTTTTTTTTTTTTTTTTTTTTTTTTTTTGGTTTTTTGAGACAGGGTTTCTCTGTGTAGCCTTGGCTGTCCTGGACTCGCTTTGTAGACCAGGCTGGCCTCGAACTCACAGAGATCCACGTGCCTCTGCCTCCCAAGTGTGTGCCACCACGCCCAGCATCACCCAGCTACTTTCTACAGGACAAAGGACAAGACAGTATGTTGTCTGCTGGGTCGACCCTGGATAATCCAAGCCTCAGTGTCCTCTTGCAGGAGAGTCCTCAGGAGACAAAAGTACTCTCAGGGAACTAGGATCCTGAGAAAGGAAGTCAGCCTTCAGGAAACAGCCTTCAGAGTCAACCTGAGGTCAGAAATACACCTCCTTCCAGTCCCCAAAGAACGGACATGAATACTTCCGACTCTTCTGCCTAAAACCCTGTCTGGTCCCCAGAGGGACCCTTCAGCTGTGTTGAACAAAACCTTAAATATTTGAGATACTTGGGGACATCTATTTAGGAAAGGGATATTAGGAAATACAAGGAACATCGTGTTAATTTTTGTTAAGTATGCTAATGTAATTATATAAGAAAAATCTTTTTTTTTTTTTTTTAATGAGCTCTGTTGATGCGGAATGGCATACTATCTGGGATTTTCTTCAAAAACACTTTAGCACAGAGGATTAAAAAAAAAAAAAAAAGGAAATGAAAAGTGTGATAAGACAGAATCCAGGCTGCAAAATGAGATGCTCTGATTGATTAATGATGTCTGCCACAGCAGGGGCAGAAGGCAGAGGGTGGTGACAAGATATTAGTCACATATCCGCCCATCCAGGCTGGCCCTTCATTTAAGGGACAAATGTCTGCTTTGCTCCTCCTCGGGCCTCCTCAAATGATGCCTTTGTTATGTGCATTGATTTGCTAGGAGTTAATGTGGTTTTTAACAATCCAGTTTATTCTGTTTCTGCTCTGAGACAAAGCTAAAACAAGAAATATCAGGGTCTCTGCTCAACAATGGTTATTCTTCATAGAATTTTATATAAGGATACGAATTTTTTTGTTTTAGACGGAAAGGACTCCTGCTCTCCTTTCTTTCGGGGAAGAAGTGATATCATCAGCTGCCTGCACTGTAGTGGGCACTGTGCTGAGTCCACACTCACCTCGTCTTGTTAACCTCAGCACCCCTGTGAGCTGTGTTGGCTGTGATTTCCCGGCCAGGTGACAGTCACTCAGGGTCACCCAGATGAGGAGACCGGATGAGTGAGGAGATAACTTCAAAGCTCTCTGATTCCAAAGACGTAGGTCAGAGCATTTGCTCTTGGCCTCTTGTTGAATGCCTGGACAGGGGACTGCTACAGCTTGGGAATACACACATACACACGATATATATATATATACACATACATATACATATATGTAGAGAGAGAGATGTATATACACACACGATATATACATATATACATATGTACATATACATATATATATGTATATACATATATATATATACATATATATATATATATATATATACAGAGAGAGAGAGAGAGAGAGAGAATGCGGTGGCTCAGTGAGTAAAAGGCAGCTACCACCATACTTGAATACCTGAGTTCAAGCTGAGCGACCCATGTGACCATGTGATGGAAAAAGAGAGCCAATTTCTGCCCGTTGTCCTCTGACCTCTATACATGTACCTGTGTATGTGCATGTGAAGAGAGAATGCTGGGGGCTTATGGATCAGAGGATTAAGAGAAGAGGGGAGCAGGGTAAAGCCTGTAACTAAGAGGATGCTGAGCTTGCTAACAATGGTAAAGGGAAGCCCAGGAACAGTCTGCCCAGAGAGGGGACACCTGTGGAGCAACTGAGCCCAGATGCGCTAAGCCACCAGGATGGGCCCTCCTCCTCTCTGTGTTCCAGGTGACTGAGCAATTTCCAGGCCAGTGTAGCTCAGTTTGAAGCCAGCACTCTGTCAGTCAGTAAGAGGAAGAAACTGGAAGCCTGCGTCAGCGAACCTGGAAACGCAAATTTGGGACTCCATAAATATAACTCTTGGTGGTTGCTTCAACCTTGCGATCCTCCGCTGCTGTGGCCATAACAGCCAGCCACTTCCCATCAGGTACAGCAGGTGTGGTTTTCTTGTTTTCTAACGATATAAGCAGAATCAAAATTTCTGTGTGACTTTTGTTGTTTTTGCAGGGTTCAAATTCCTATCAGGAATGGAGTGTTTTACCTGTTGTTGTACTTGGAGGAGGGAGTGCCTTCAACTCAAAATATAAAACCCTATAGTGTAGGCATCAAAGGTATTCTACTGGAATTGAAATCTATAAAAGTGAGGAGGAGGCAGTGTTGCTATTCTAGAATTTTCTGTACTCCTTGCTTCTGCTTTTGTTTGCTTCCTTCCCTTTTGAAAGGCCTCCGGGAGTTTTTCAGAGATTTCTGGGAATAGTCTGTGATAGCTTGAGGTGGAAGGTACTGGTATAATCCCATTGAGAAGTTGAGAGACGGGTCAGGGATTGTTTGGGCCTGAGTCTGTGGGGACCAGGCAGGAGCTTGCAGGAAACATCCACTGAACTGTCTCTGATGCTCCTAGCTGCAACCACGGTTTTGGCACAGATGACCTGCATGTGCCTGGCATCTCTTTTGCTTGTTGCAGCTAGAATGTGAAATGTCCCCTCTGGCCTCATGTGTTTGAACACTGGGTCTCCAGCTGGTGGCACTGATTTGGAAGGTTGTAAAACCTTTAGGAGGTGGAGCCTCACTGGAGGAAGTGAGTCTCCGGGGACAGCCCTTGAGATTTGATAGCGGTGGCAGGGCCATTTCCGGTGGGCTGCCTCCTTCCTTCCTGGGAATACAAAGTGGCCAAGCCACCTCATACTTCTGCTTCCAGGAATTGTTACCAGGATGTCACTAATTTTTTAAAAAATCTTCCATGAGGGCCTAAAGAGATGGTTCAGAAGTTAAGAACTCTTCTAGAGGACCAGGGTTCAGTCCCTAGCACCCACACGGCAGCTTACAACTGTCTGTAACTCTAAGATCTGATACTTTCACACACAAACATATATGCCAGCAAAACACCAATGCACATAAAAATAAAAATAAATAAATTAGACATACAAATAAATTCTACAACCTTCCAAAATCCACTGTCTCCTTTAAATCTAGAGAGTGATGGTCCAAGTCCCCAAACAGTCTTTAAAAAAAGCCTGGCCTTTCATCAATTTATCTCCCCAAGGACATCTGCAATAGCCCTGTCCATCCCTGTATCCCACAAAACAGTCCTGGTTTGTCATATGAAACTCAAGCAGCCACCTGGCTTCCAGCAGCTCAGTCCTGCGTTCCCATTGCATTTCTCTGGGTGATTTCTACTCTCGTAAAAGTCCCATTCCAATCCCCCAAGCGCATCTAAGACCAGATGGTCACATTCAAGAAAACTTTATGGTAGGCTCTTGGGGAGCAGGAGAGGATTGCAGTGGGCAACTGGCTCCGGCTCCTGACTCAGGCACCCACCACACTATGAAGGCATCCCCTCTGCTATCGGCTTGCTTGGGCTCATTTTTCATGGCTAGAGTCTTATCCCCAACCCAGTCTTCTCTGAAATCCTGGAAACGATCTCCCCACCCGGCTTCCCGTGAAGCCCAAAGTGGCAACACACGGCCTGTGCCTTGTAAGATGGTGCAATGCCTTCCCGCCCCCAGATTCCACTTCAGAAAGGAGGCTTTGGCATCATGATTATGGAGCCAACATCATATTAAAAGATTTGTCTCAGTTGGCGGAGTCCTTGCGTAGTACACAGCAAGCTCTGCCTTCGATCTCCATCTCTATGGCAGCCTGATACTGTGGCATGTGCCTGCCATCCTTGTACTTTCAAGATGAAGGCAGAAGGATCAGGGTATCAAGGTCATCAGCAAGTATGTCAGGGGCTCAAGGCAAACCTGAGGTACTCAAGATACTGTCGTGAAATTTGTTAATCAATCTATTAATTAATTAATTAGTTAATTAAAAGATCTGTCTTGAATTCAGATGTAATTTGCCCTCGCATTAATGACAACTTTTCCCTCAGAAAACTTTCCCCAGGGAACTGTGGGTTCTGAAAACAACTCTGAACTGTCAGTACCAGGTTCTGCCTTGGTAATTGAAGGTTGTCTTCAGACTCAGCAGCTGGGAAGACCCGAGCAGCAGGGAGAACCATACAGCAGGGAGGACCCGAGCAGCAGGGAGGATCCATGCAGCAGGGAGGACCAGAGCAGCAAGGAGGATCTGAGCAGCAGGGAGGACCCGAGCAGCAGGGAGGATCCATGCAGCAGGGAGGACCACAGCAGCAAGGAGGATCTGAGCAGCAGGGAGGACCAGAGCAGCAGGGAGGACCCATGCAGCAGGGAGGACCAGAGCATCAGGGAGGACCCGAGCTGCAGGGAGGACCCATGCAGCAGGGAGGACCAGAGCATCAGGGAGAACCAGAGCTGCAGGGAGGACCCATGCAGCAGGGAGGACCTGAGCAGCAGGGAGGAATCATGCAGCAGGGAGGAATCATGCAGCAGGGAGGACCTGAGCAGCAGGGAGGACCCAAACAACAGAGAGGACCCAAGCAGCAGGGAGGACCCATGCTGCCCAGACTAGGCTCCCTCTTTATGATCTGTTCTTTCACCCTGTCTGTACCCTTGCCCCAGAACCAGCTCTTTTACACTGTGCCTCCCTCTTGGGCAGCCGGGAAGTTTAGGATCAGGCCTTTGATGCACGCTAGAGAAAGGCCTTTGAGGGCTGTGGTAGGCAGCTCTGTGGCCTTGGGAAAGAGAAGAAGCAGAGTCAGGGGGGTGGTATGTGACTAAAGGCAGGATGATATATCCCAGTGTCTCCTCCAGGGAAAGAGGAGTGCGGGGCAGAGTTCCCGAGTTCTCTATGGCACCTTCTGCAGTCCTTTGGTTCACCTTCATGGGACACATTGTGTGTGGTTGGGTGGGGGTTGGGGCAAGGGTGGAGCTCTGGGGAAAATGAGACTTTCCCGTTTTGAACACTTTTAAAGCCCCTTATCTTGATGTGTCTTCTTCTTAACTCCTCAAACTAGAGCATGTTTCCCTATTCTCCAGGGAGGGGAAGCGATGAGCTGGTAGCCACAGACTTCTGCCCACTTTCTCGTCACCCAGGAAAGCGCAGCCTCTGCGTTTGCATCTGGCTCATTCCAGTGATGTTTGCTATCTTGTTTTGTTTTGATGAAAGTTTAGAGAGTTTATTGGTTTGGTTTTTTTGGTTTGGGTTTTTTTTGGGGGGGGGTTGACATTTTGGTGACAGGAAGGGCGTGTTTCTGTTGTTTTTGGTTTTTTTGAGTCAGAGTCTTACCATATAGCCCATGCTGACCTCAAATTTACAATCCTCCTGCCTCAGTCTTCCAAGTAGCTGGTCTCATAGGCTTCTAACTTATATGCTGAAACCGCTAACTCATCCTCCATGTGCTTGACTTCCTATGCTCTTCCAGAATGATGGTGGGTTTGGGTCTTGGGTCTTGGGCTGCTCTAGCCAGCATTACCCATACAGCTATTTCACTACTGCTACTTCAAGAATTTGGGGGGAAACTCAGCATTGGCTGGCAGCCACTCCTTTCCCCACCGACTACCTCGCTTCCCATTTGAGTGACACCTCTCCTTCCACAGCCTCTACTGTCCTGAGAAGTACACCCAAGAGTGAGGCCTGATGCCTGACCCCTACAACCCCAAACATAGAAGCTGTAATCATAAAAAAAACACCTTCAAGTGTTGCCAGTGCAGGGTGGGAGCCAGGCACTTCCAGATTCTTGGACTCTTATCCAGAGAATTAAAAATAAGGGCTCACACAGACTTGCAAAAGAAGCAAAATAACATTATTTGGAGCTAAAAGAGAGTGCAGATTAAACAGATATAAGTGATCAAGATTACATGTCCAGGACAGTGTGTCACACGTGTGAAGATGCTCAAGGGCCCCATATGGTCTTTTGGGGGTGGGGAGTTGTTACTAAGGAACATCACAGTGTGCTGCTCAGCCCCAGGGACTGGCCTGGCTGAGGTAGCAAAGGAATGAAAAAGGACAGTCACAGAGACACACAGAGGAGCTAGGATCAGGTATACTGGATTCTCTGATAGAGAAACTGCAGCATCCTAGAAGTTCAGTGTGTGTGTTGTAAACAGTCAAACAGGGAGGCAGGGTTTATGGGATGTCTTAGTTAGGGCTTCTATTGCTATAAAGAGACACCAAGACCATGGCAACTCCTATAAGGAAAGCATTTAACTGGGGGCTGGCTTACAGGTCAGAGCGTTAGTCTAGCATCATCATATTGGGAAGCATGGGGGCACACCGGCAGACATGGTGCCGGAGAGGTAGCTGTGAATTGTACATCCTGATCAGCTGGCCTCAAGAAGAGATTGAGAAACTAGCCCTGGCTTGAGCATCTGAAACCTCAAAGCCCATCCTCAGTCACACACTTCCTCCAACAAGGCCATACCTCCTAATAGCACCACTCCAGTATGAGCCTCTTGGGGTCATTTTCGTTCAAATTACCACAGGCACCCAACTAAATCAAGGAGACAGGCTTAGCTAATCTTGGTAGAGGCAGTCTGTTGGGAAGCGGTCTTGTGCACTGTGTATTCGGAGGCTGATTTCTGTGCCCCGAGATCTGGCTGCAGTCCAGACATGGGCATTGCCATTTCTATGAAGAATCTCCCATCTCAATGTTGTGTAAAAATTAGTCCCCAGTTATCTCTGATTGGCTAATAAAGAAGCTGATTAGCCAATAACTGGGCAGAGGAAACAGAATTTGGGACTTCCGTTCCTAGTAAGGGGGGTCTCACTCAGGTAAGGACCAGAGACAAAAGAAGCCATGAGGACCCACCATGAGTAAGTAGTTCACCATGAGGACAGAGAGATAACAGCAGAAGGCCAAGGCAAGACTGGGCAAGTAAAAGGGCAAGTGGCTGGGAGGTGGCCAGATTAGCATAATTGGGTTAGACTAGATGAATACCTGCCCAGTTATAGAGCTTAAAGCTTATTGAATAAATCTAATAGGTCTCTGTGTCCTTTTGGGAGCGAGGGTGGGTAGAAGAAATAGCCCCTAATAATGACTTGTTTCAACAACAGTCTCTGTAGGGAAGCAGCCTTTGAGCTATAAATATCCCGGGGGAAAGCTGTAGTAGACAATTTCTGCACATAATATCAACATTCACACCCAGACCAGAGGAAGACTTTGCTCCTTCTGAGCTGACTTTGGTCCATAACATGGTTGGCTCATGTCAACAATGCACACCCATTCAGGACTTCACGTACTCTGCTTCCTCTGCTCTCCACAGGGCATAGTATGGGTGGTTCTCTATTTTGATTGATAGATTGAACTATACAGTTATTACCCTACTGCATAGGTCCTATCCCATAGCAAATATGGTTTTAATAATATGCATAATTAAGGCATAGGTATAAGATGGTAGGTTCTTCCTAAAAGCTTACCAGAATTTTCCTGGACCAAAACCCAGCTCAGACTGTCTTGGCCATTCTATTCTTCATATCCAGACATAAAGAATATGCTTGAATAAAAATTTTCTTAATGTTATTGCTACCAGGAGCAGGGAAAATATGCTATTATCCAAATATGGGACTGAGTATAGCCTAATGCAAGCATTGAGGGCCTCTGAGGTTACTGGGTGCATTGTTTGAAGAGGAGTGTGTGTGTGTGTGCGCGCGCGCGTGTCCATCCAGGACTGGAACACACATTTACATAAACCAAACACCTGAAAGACTCTAACAAAACAGTTAAGAACTTTCATGCTACACTTTTATCAATGGACAAATCAATCAGATCCACCTACCCCCAAAATAACAACACTGAAGCTGAAGTACACTACAGTATACACTTGACTGAGTGATGTACAACACTGAAGCCGACAACAACAACAACACTGAAGCTGAAGTACACTACAGTATACACTTGACTGAGTGATGTACCTGAAAGTTACAGTGTATCTCATTCGATAGCTGCAGAAGACAGCACGATCTTCTCACCTGTACATGGAACATTCTCCAAGATAGGTCACATGTCAAGACTAAGACAAGCTTCAGAAGATCAAATACATAAGACAAATAACATGTAAATTCTTTGATCTCAAGGTAATAAAGGTAGAAATCAACAAGAAACTTTAAAAAATTGTGAGTTAAAAAAAAGCTGTGAGACAAACATGTGGAAATTAAACAACATTCTCCTGACTGACATATAGGTCAATGAAGAAATCAAAGGGACATTGAAATCTCTCTTTAAAGAAATGAAGTCACAACATCCCACCGCCCATGGGATACAGCAAAAGCAGTTGTAAGACAGAGGAGCTTACGTCAAAAAAAAAAAGGAGAGGAAGAAGAGACGGGTAGGCGGAAGAAGAGACGGATGAGAGGGTAGGTGGGAGAATGAAAAGAAGAAGAAGAGGAAGAGGAATAAAAGAGAAGGAGTAAGAAGAAAAAGAAAAGGAGGAGGGGGTGAGGAATAGGAGAAGTAAGAGAAGAGGAGAGGGAAAAGAAGGAAGGAAGATTCCCAGTGGACAACCTCATGATGCAACTCAAGAAATCTGAAAAGCAAGAACAAATGTAAATTAGAAGGAAATAATAATAAGGATAAGGGTCAAAATAAACCAGAACTATAAAAATACAAATTACAAAAAAAAAAAAAAAAAAAAAAAAAAAAAAAAGAAGAAGAAGAAGAAGAAGAATTGAGGGTTTTTTTGTTTGTTTGTTTTTTAAGATTAAACACAATTGAGGGGCTCGCCACCACCAATAATAGCAACAAAACCCCTTTAGCTACACTAACTGCTGTGGCTGTCATATGGAATCCTCCACTGGGCCAGGGGTGGAAGCCTTGGTCGCAGCTGCTGATGGTATAAACTCTCTAAGGTGGGGCCTGGCTGGAAGGACTAGGTCCCTGGGGTGTGCCATTGAAAGGCAACATGTCCCTGGTCCTATGCTGTTGCTGCTTCCTGGCTTCTGCGATGGGAGCCCCTCCACTCCACCCCGCTCTTCAATCTCGGTTATCAGCTTACCACAGACCCAGGGCAACGAAATAAGCCAGCCAAGGGCTGACACCCCTAAACCACGAATTCAAATCAACTTTTCCTCCTTTTATGTTATTTTCTTAAGTGTGTGTCACAGTGACAAACTAACACACTAATTAAGAGGGGAAACTCCAAATAAAATGAATTGTGGCAAAACAAGGCTTTTCAAGCAACACCATAGAAACACAAAGGGTAACCGGGGACCATCGGGGAGAGCGGCATCAGCAAACAGGAAAACCAAGGAGGTATGTATAATCTACTGAAACTGGGCCATGGGACACTGCAAATCAGAATACACCAATGACATAATTAAATACCTAATAAAAGCCTTTCACATATTATTAGTGAGCCATTTTATTAGGTATCTGTTATTTTAATTTCCACAAGGTCTATGAAATCTTAAAGAACACTGGGAAGTGAACATTCCAGTAAATACTGAAAGATTCAAAACAGAAAAGTCATGGGAACCAGGAAATAGGGAAAAGCAAAGAATTTGCTTATTTCATTCAGCATCTTCCAACCAGGGCTGGATATTCATCTCTCATCTTTATTCATCAGTCTGTTGATGGACAGTTGGGTTATTTTGTTATACCCTGGCTACTATGAACGGTGTTACACTAAACATGGAGATGTAGTTATGTCTGATATCCTAATTTCATTTCTACTGTGCATGCATGCATGTGTGTGTATGCATGCGTGTGTGTGTGTGCGCGTGTGTGAGTGCGTGCGCATGTGTGTGTGTTTTGCTGGGAGTTTTTCAGTCCAAGTCTTTAGATTTCACTGCCTAGACTATTTTGAGTTGTGCTCTGTATGCAATGTGAGATGCAGTCCAGTCACATTTTTCTGCCCATGGACATCCAATTTTCCCAGTACTGTCTGTTGAAGTGTTGCTGGCACTCTAATGCATCAACTCATTTTTAGGCTGTCTATTCCAAACCATTGCTCTGTACATGTGTGTCCACATCAGGCTTATTTTATATTCCTGCAGGTTTATAATGTACACTGAAAACACATTGCGAGCGCCAGCCTCGCTGTTCCTACTGAAGATGGCTTTGGCTGTTCAGTGTCGTTTTATGATTCTAATGTTCAACATCTGTCTCTCGCTAATATGGCTGGGTTTATTCCTGAGTATTTTATTCTTTTCTCCTTTTGAGACAATTCATCAATGGTATACAGTAAACTCGGAAGCTTCCATATATTGATTTCACATCACGCACCTGCGTTGGCTTAGTCCATCAGCTCTAACAGGTTTTTGTTTGTGGAAATGGAGTTAGGATCTCAGAGGTGCCCCACATCTATGCTCATTGTAACATTATGCATAATAGCTGAGATATGAAAATAATGTAAACGTCCATCTGCCGATTCATTTTCGGCCCTAGTCGAAAGGCATCCCACTGAGCGGAGTTAGCCAGATATGGAATCTAACCTGTGAGACCAGAAGCCATCACACTCACAGAAGCATCAAAGACAGCAGTGGTCACCAGGGGCTGGGGGAGGGAGTACATGGAAGGATGTGGGCTAGTGGTGCTGAGTTCAGTTAACGGGGCAAGAACATTCTGGAACTCTCGTGCATAATCTGGAAGCTACATTTAGCAATAACATATGAAATTCTTGGAGTCTGCTAAGAAGGCAGCATGTCTTCTCAAAGAGAAATAAGGAAAGGAAGTAAATAGTAATGTAGGTGGGGTGGGAGACATGCTGATTAGCCTGACTGCAGTGATGACATCACAATGCATACATATATGACACGAGCACATCACGGCATGTGCTACAAACACATGATGTTCCATCTGTCAGTTACACCTGACATCTGACATCTGCAACCTCTATCACTGTGGGTATGAATCACGTCGGGTGCTCATCTCAGCAGCAGGAACTTCAAATGACCAGTCACAATCGTATTCATAGTCAAGAGCAAGGATAAATGAATAAGTACATACTGACTCATTTGTTTGCACTCAACTCAGTTTCCCCTCTCTTATATGGCTCATGAACCCCTTCCTAGGGAATGGTGCTGCTCGTAGTGGGCTGGGTCTTCCCACATCAATTTAAGGCAGTTCCTCACAGGCATGCTCACAGGCCAACCCGATGTAGACAATCCCTCACTGAAATTCTTCCCAGGTGGTTGTAGGCTTTGTCGCGTTGACGATTATAGTTAACCATCCCAGACTCGGTGGCTCCTCAGTAAATTGAAAATAGAATTTACATGTGAACCAGAAGCATGCCCTGGAGAATTAAGGGAAGACTCTCAAAGATGTTTGTGCACTTATGTTATAGCATCATTATTGATAGTAGACAAAACGTAGTCCTGGCACACGTGATCTGTTCTCAGAGGAGTAAACGCCATTCTGTTTTTGCATGCAATAGAATATTATTCAGTCTTTAAAAATATATTCTATTAGAGGAAGGAAATTCTGACACATGGGACCACAGCAGTGAACCTTGGGGACATTTGCTTTGGTTTAGATGTGACCTGAGGGTATCATACAAGAGTGGGTGGGCTGGGCACTTAGTGCCTAGTGCAGTAGAGTGAAAGATGGCGGATTCCCTGAGAGGTGGAGGCTGCTGTGAGACCTCAGGTCAGTGGGAGAGCTGTCCTCGGAGAGGACTGAGAGTGGACCCACCTTCCAGATCCTGAGTTGTCCTCAGTTCCTGTTTCCAGATGTCATCCCTTCCTCCCACTCTCGGTCGCTGTTGCCACCTCACTTGTTAGGGCCTTAGCAGAAGCTAAACCAATATGGCTGTCAATCCCCCACCTTCATCCTCTAGAACTGTGAACTAAATAAAACCTCTTTTTCTCTACCAACATGATCGTGCCCCGGGTGTTTTGTTACAGTAGTTGTAATGATTAAACTTCATTGTCAGTTTGAAAGGGAGACAAATATCTGTGAGTCTTTCTAGAGAGACATAACTCAGGAGAGAAGATAAGCCTTAAAATGCAGCCAGCACACCCTGTGGGCTGAGAGCCCAGCCTGAATAAAAGGGAAGAAGGGAGGAAATGAACGAATACCATGACTGACTGTATCCCCTCAAACTGAGAGCCAAAATCAGCTCCTCCTTCAGTTGCTTTTGTCCTCAACAATGAGAAAAAGGAACTGATACCGTGTTGCAAACCTACAAGAACAGTGTTAGACCAAGTGGCACAGGCCAATCACACAAACACTGAATGGCTCCATTCATATATGTCTCAGGTCGTAGGATTCATAGAAAGTCTGTTAATAGTTGCCAGGATCTTGGGAGAGGAGAAGTTCCACTTCCAAACATAGATGGAAGGTGATGACAGCCCCAATTACAGGAGTGCACTGAATGTCCCAGAACTTACACTTAATAATGGATAAGACAGCAAATGCTGCTCTTTCTGTATTTTACCATAATTTTTCAATAAAAAAAAATCACCTTGGCAGGAAAAACTCAGGTTAGTGGTGACAGAGGGAGAAAGATGAAGGACTGAGCTGTAAAATTGCCTGAATGTTTAGGGACAAAGACACAGCTACACTGGGAATGATGCCCACACTAAGCCATGAAATGGTGCACTTTCAGGACGCTCTAGGGCCTGTTTGAATGAGTCAGGAGGGTAAAGAGGAACATGCCTGTGCCTAGCTATGCTGGGGCTGAGCAGATGTTGGCATCCTGGGCCTTTTATGGGGCTGTGTTCCCGAAGTCGGCTACAGTAGGAAGGCATTAAATGTAAATTTCTTGATGCTAAAATAACTGGTTAAGGAAATTTCCATAGGATAATATGAATTCCAGGGATACCATGACTCCAACTAGAGAATATGAACAGATGGAGGTGAAACGCTGGCAGGGTTGACCCAGGAGAGGCATCAACAGCCCTTGGGCAAGCACAGGAAGCTTCTAGAACCAAAGCCTGTTTCCCTCCTCACCTCCACGTATGACTCTCCCTCTCAGTGCTCAGCGGAAAGGCAGCTGCATTGTTTTTTTCCTGGGGGTGAGGGTGGACACTGATGCATTTACCTAGTAAAGGCACCTTGCAAAGCTGTTGCCCCTCTCCTGCTTTGTACAAGAACAGCTGGTGGCTGACACATCAGACCTAACTGAGAATGCCTGAGGACTGGGGGGGAGGGGGTGCTCAGTGTCTACCTTAATGATAAAGCAATGCACTGCACCAACTGGCTTAGGCAGCAAGCTTCTTTTTCCAGAGCTGGGTGTACTCTGTCAAAACCCTGTAAGGCTGGACTGGAGAGATGGCTCAGTGGCTAAGAGCACTTACTGTTCTTCCTGAGGACCTGGGTTTGGTGATACACATACGTACATGAAGGCAAGACATTCAAACATGTCAAAATAAGTGAATCTTAATAGGCTGGAGGACCAACAATTACTGCTTATAACAAGGTCCAGTGCTGTTTACAGGATGCTGAAACCTCTGGCAAGCTGACATGTACTGAGCTGGCACTGCCTGGAGGAGAGAGAATCACAGCATCCCCAGGTGTACAGACAGTGAGATTGTATGGTTGTCTTCCCACACCATTTTCTCAGCAGATGAGGCCAGACTCCTTCTTCAAAACACAAAGTAGATGTGTTTCCCCTATTCTTTTCACTAATAGAACTGGACCCGTGAGAACTGGCTGAATCCGAGTGGTTTCGTGAGTATCCATGTGCTGACAAACAGAAATTAATAAGGCCAGAGGCTCAAGGAAAAAAAAAAAGGGCACCTACATCTTTGCCTGACAATGACTATCAGAGAAGCCTGTCTTCAATAGGCTTCCTAAAAGAACCACAGCTAGCACAAAGGCCATTACAGCCCTGTTGGAAAGGATATCTGTTGGTAAGTATCTGCTCAACACTGAAGTACTGAGAACCAAATGGACCAAAGAGAACTTCTGCCAAACATCTCATTACACCTTCAATAGTTTCCCTTTTAGGTTGACCACATTCCTGTGGATGATCATCTTCCCAGCCCCTAAACATTGATTCTTTAAAATACTACATGTTCAGCAAAACTAAAATAATAAAGCAACAACAAAACATAAAATAAAGAAAATAAAAACTACAGTGATAGTCTTGAGCCCTAATGTTACAACAAGTACACTAAATGTAAATGGCTTAAATATATTAAACAAAAGATGAAAAAAATTAATACCCCAACTATGTGATGTCTATAAGGAACTCATTTCAAGAATAATAATAGAATCAGGTTCAAAGTAAACGAATCAAACTCAAAAAAAAAAAAAAAGACAGGGATTGTTGGAGCAATGTGAAATGAAATATGCTCAAAGAAGATTGACAAGGATAGAAATTAACATCATATAATGTCATGAAAAAGTACATGTCATAGCAAAAGTACATGGTGACTCTAATTGCATGGACCCAATGGAAGAGCTTTAATGCACATGCACCCATAAACAATATCAATTGTAAGCTTCAATTTTTTAAAAAATGTTTATTCTAGGAATAAGAGATGAGTTCAATATTTGAAAACTTATCTGTGTGATTCATCTTGTCAATGGGCCAAGGAAATGATAATGAAACCTTTTTTAACAGCTAATGTTGGAGCAGCTGTTATCTACACGCCTTCTCACACCTTGTACAAAAGTCCACTCAACATATCAACTCAAATATAAGACACAAAACTGAAAATGGTCACAAGGAAACAAGAAACATAATCTTCTGAGCTATGCTTGGTGAAGACTTCTTCGACGTGACACCAAAATCATGATTTATAAAAGAGAAAAGTTAATAAGTTGAACTTTACTGGTACATTTACCTAGTGAAGGCATCTTGCAAAGCTCTTGCCCCTCTCTTGCTCTGTACGAGGACAGCTGGTGGCTGACACATTGATTTACCAAATTTACTCTAAAGAGAACCATGAGAGATGATGCAGTGGTCAAGTTAGGATGCATGTACTTGTTGTTCATGCAGAAGACCCAGGTTCAATTCCCAGCATACAAAATAGCCCCAGGAAAAATAATAAAATTAAATTAAATTAAAAAAAAAAAAACATGTTCACAGATTAAAAACAAGTTATCCCGGAAGAAGAAAAAACAGTCAAAAGCAGATATCTGATAAAGAACTAGTATCTTAAATACATAAAGAATTCATAAAACTCAGCAATGTGCCCCTTCCCACTCTTTAATGAACTATAACATTAAATCATAGGGCATAGTGGGCACTGAGAGCAAGGAGAAACTAGAACCCTTGCGTACTGTTGGAGGGAATGCGAAGTGATACAGGTGCTATGGAAACAGCAGGGCATCTCTTTTTAAAAAATTAAAAATAAGCCAGGCAGTGGTGGAACGTTTAATCCCAGCACTCAGGAGACAGAGATAGGTGAGTCTCTGAGTTTCGGGCCAGCCTGGTCTACAAAGTGAGCTCCAGAACAGCTAAGACTACATAGGGAAACTCCACCTCAAAAATAAAAATAAAGGAACACATGGCCCAGCAGTTTCATTTCTGACCCAATAGAACTGAGAGCAGCATTTCAAAGAGATGTTTGCATACCTGCATCCCCCAAAAATATTGTTTACAATGGCAAGCAGTAGAAACAACTCAGACAGTGACAGAAAAATGGATAAATGAAATGTGTCATATGCACAGATTATTCAGCCGAGAGAGAGAGAGAGAGAGAGAGAGAGAGAGAGAGAGAGAGAGAGAG
>OU015754.1:58636651-58653017 GCA_907169655.1 Acomys percivali | reverse complement strand
GAGAGAGAGAGAGAGAGAGAGAGAGAGAGAGAGAGAGAGAGAGAGAGGGAGAAATCTGACACATGCTTCCACATCAACAAACGCCAAGGATCCTACACGCAGTAAATAAGCCAGTCACAAAAAGATAAGCATCCATGACTCATATAAAGCATCTAGGGCAGTCAAAGTCATAGGAAGAAGGAGGGTGGTTATCAGGGGTGAAGTGGGGAGAGTGAAGAGTTGTTTAAAGGACAGAGAGTTTCAGTTCTGTAAGATTAGAATGTTCTGGAAATGGGTGTGTGATCATGGACGTATACAGTACTCGTGAACTAAGCACTTTCAGATTATTAAAATCGGGGTTGGGGGGATGGCTCCATGGGTAAAAGAACTTGCCATGCAAGCCTAGCCATGTTTAGATGCCCAGAACCTACATAAAAGCTGGATACAGTAGCATATGTGTCTGTAATCTCTATAATCCCAGTGTCCCTACAGAGAGATGAGAGGTGGAGGCAGGAGAATTCCCACAAGTTAAAGCCAAGAGCCTACAATGAGCGATGAGAGACACTGCCTCAAACCACACCTGAGGGTGTGTTCCACATATGTGGCCACACAAACACATGCATACACAGACCTATTCACACACACACACAAAAATATTACTGGAAATTTTTGTTGTGTACATTTTCCTATAATTTTTAGAAACTCAACAAATGAGAAAATAAAAGACATGTACATGTATTTTAACAAAGATAATATAAAAGTAGCAAATGAACCCATTAACTGCAGCATCCCTACCCACTGGAGAATGCAAATTAAAACTACAGAGATGCCTGGCACAGTGATGAATGCCTGCCTGTCATTCCAGTACTAGCTTTGGCTACATAAACAATTTGAAGCCAGCCTGTGCTACATAAAACCCTGCAACGCCCTTCCAGTCGGTGGTGGCCGTACCAAGTACTGGTGGCGCTGCAGAGAAGCCAGCTGTCTCCTGTTCTGCCAATGGGATGTAAGATGGCGCTGTCCTCTGGAAAACAGCGGGACGGTGCCTTAAAAGCTAAACACTCCAAGAAGCACACAACTCTCTGGCTTCTACTCCTGGGCTCTTGTCCCGGAGAAATGAAGCGTGGCAGTACGAAAACACAGCCCCACATTTGGAAACAACCAAAATGTTCTACAATATGAGAAGGTTTAAACACCCTGGTGAGTCCACACCAGGAACACGACGGGGGGTGGGGTGGGGGGGATGGGGGGGTGGAGGGAATGACTCGAGCATGTGAAGACCTGGAGGTAGCTCAAGGTCAGAGTGGGGATAAAGCCGAGCTCCTAAGTCTTACTTAAATAATGCTCCGTGATAAATTAACCCTTTACGTCAACAAACACAGTATTCTTTAAAATGCCAAATAATAAAAATGAAGATTGGGGCAACGATTGCCAAGGTTTTGAGAGTGGAAAGATGCTGACGAGAAAAGTGGGAGGGTTGTCAAGGAACATTGGCTCAGTGTCTTCATTGTGTTGGCTATACAGTTTGTACAAGAGTTTTTCTAAGAACTTCACAGAGATGATCCACACTTTTCTCTAATGCTGAGGTACAGTTTCAATGCTGTGCCACAGTTAAACGAGATGGCTAAATAGGTGAAGGGTCCTGGGGCCTCTCTCCCTTGCCCTTGCTATTTCTTGTGCATCTATAGTTATTTTGAAAGAAAACAAAGATATAAAAGTTCAAGACAGGGCTGGGGCTCGGGCTCAGTTGATGGAGTATTTGCCTACCAAACATGAAGCCTCAGATTCCATTCCCAGCACTTTATCAAGCAATTGTGGTGGTGCACACCATAATCCCACCACTTGGGAGGTAGAAGCAGGAGGGTCCGAAGTTCAAGGTCATCCTCAGCTCCTTAGCAAGTGCCAGGCCAGTGTGGGCTATGTGAGACCCTGACTCAAAACATAAAAGGAAAATTAGATGAACCAGATAGTGGTGGTATTTTTACTATCAGGCAAATCTGGGAGAGCTGGCCTCTTTGCCAAAAGCCATTGGGGACGTTACTATGCACACTGTCATCTTTCTGGAAGATTCAGAGGCATCTTTCAAGCACCATAATTGTTGCCACTCGTGTGTATGTGCTGGTGTGAGCCCAAGTGCGTGCTGGGAGGTAGAGAGGCTGTGGCTGAGAAATAAACAGTTTTGATTCTAAGTGGATAGGCAGGACTGAAGCAATATTCATGATACTGACAACACGCACTGCTAAGACCTTTACACTACACCCTGCCTGTGTCCCTAATTGAGGAGAGTGCTAAATTTCCAACTCCAGGTTGTTTAAAACAGATTGTATGTGTATGTGTGTGTGTGTGTGTGTGTGTGTGTGTGTGAGAGAGAGAGAGAGAGAGAGAGAGAGAGAGAGAGAGAGAGAGAGAGAGAGAGAGAGAGAGAACGTGTCTATGTATATGTGAATACATATCATTTTTTCCTGCCAATCGCACAGGGTCCCTGACTTCTTGCCCCAGGTGAAGAATATCAGCTTGGAATATTCTCACCGCATCGCATGAGTTTTGATGGGCTCCTATTTTCATCTTTGTTCCGTTGAAAATACTTTCTTATTTGCATTGTGATTTCCTCTTTGACCTGAGGGTTGTTTAGTTGTTTAGTTGTATTCCTCTGCATCTCCTCAGACCCACAGCCTGCTTCCCTGCAAATGTGCTTTAGCTGCTGAATCCTTGGAGCACGCCGATGGCAGATGCTCGCCCAGCACAGGTGACTTGAGTGTGAGCTACAGGGTTGACGGAGCCCTTGGCCACGGCAAGCAAGACAAAGTGCTGCATGTGTACATCTTACCCAGCCAAGACTTAGCCCCACCCCCCCCTTTTTTTTAATGAACAGAAACACAAGATCCAGTTTCAAAGGCACCATGGCTGCCTCTTGGGGGATCTGGGGATTGGGAAGGTCAGGACAGGTGTCCCCACTGTGGGTCCTTCATGCTGCCACCTGTCTGGTCTTTGTCCTTCTGCACTTTGTTAAAGTGAGGCGTGACCTTGGGGACTACCAGGGGACAGGATGAAAAGCTTCTGGCTAACGAGCAGCTGCATCAGGCTCTAGGTGAGATGCCCTGCACTGGTGGGAATCAAAGAAGCACCCTGGAGAAGTAAGGCTGAAGAGGGCTGGGGAGCCTGCCCCCCCCCATAAATCCCACACAGCACACTGTCAACACAGGATAGGGAAGGGCTTGTCACAAGTCTGTAAATCCAGGGTGAGCTTAGAGGCTCTGTGGAGTTGGTTCCAGCACTTGGCTGACCACGTGGCCTTTAGGCTGTGGGCTTCGTGGCTATCGTTCTCCAAGGACAAAGTTCTCCTTCCTTGACAATTCTCTTCCTCACTCTGGGATGCTGTAACTGTTGAGTGAGCGCTCTGGCCCCTCTGACCCTCAGCCTACCACATGTGGACAAAGACAGATGATGGGCTGCCCATTGGAGGAACATCAGACGGACCAAGGGAGCTAGGCGAGGGAAAGTGTGTTGAAAATAGATGTAACCTGTTTTTTTGCAAACCACCCAGTCTGAGTTCAGGAACAAGGTCACAGAAACAGGGATGAACTGGCATTTTTCTCTTGGCCCCACGCTCTACCAACCCTAGGGAAACCTGACCTGCAGCCGCTACACACACTCTCACCCTTAGGTGCTCCCCTCAGCTCTCCAGGGGCTCCCAGGAGAGTGTCAGGTATACTCAGGCCACTGGTCTCTGATGCCTGTGCTCACTGAGGGAGTCTCCATTTTTGTCAGCAACTCCAAACACAAATGAGATGCTCTACCAGGCCAAGGAGCCTCCCTTGGGCCTCTCTACAGTGCCAGAATGTGAGCAGTAGTGGTGCAGGAAGTACGGGAACTAACTCCCTACCAGGATCAGGACTAGTGAGAGCTGAAAGAGACGCTGGGTGTCACCAAGATGCCAATGCCGCACTTGGACAACTCCAACAGTGACGGGTCCTCTTCTAACGCCCCCACCTCCCACCCTTATTTGTATCTCTCTGGTCTGTTACTGTGGAAAGTACACCTATGGACAGTACCCACAATGCTCAGCTTCTCACAGACACTCTCTTTGACCATGCATAGGCAGGTATGCCTGGAAGCTATGCCTGGGACAGCTGCTTGGCCCCCACCACAGCTGCCTGGATCAGGAAGAAGAAGCTACTAGAAAACTCTGCTGGGGACTGAGAATAAGCATCACTGAAGGGAGGCTGCTAGAGTGTACACCTGTTGACCTTATCTTGGTCTATCGGTCACCAGGCTCCAACCTGTGTGTGAAGGAGAGGGGAGGGTGGCACATAGTTGTTGAGGAAGAAATGGAAAGGAAACCCTGAGAGTCCCTTGGGCCCTGGGAAGTATTTCTGTGTTGTCTGGGATCGCATTTCCCTGTGTGCTCCAGCGGGGAATGCAGTTACAGCCCTCTGCCCTCTGCCCTCTGCCCTCTGCCCTCTGTCCTCTGCCCTCTGCCCTCTGCCCTCTGCCGAAGCTGGACTGAGATCTGTACCTCCAGAGAAATCCTCCCCTGAGCCCAGATTTCAGCCCTTCCAACAGCCTGCAAGTGATTTTCCTGTCTTCTCTTTTCTTAGGTAAGGTTTTCCGGGAAGCTGTTAAGATGCTGGATAAGGCAGACCCCAGCATGATTTGCTGGCTGCAGTCCTGAAGGCTCTAGATCCCTGGGGAGACCTCAGCCTAGGCTGCCTGGGGCCAGGTCAGCATGCCTCTGGGTCTGATGATCTCGGCTTCACCTGTTAGCATTCCAGGCATGGTGCAGCACGTCTCAGCTCCTTGACTGAATTAGCCACTTAAACAGGTGCCTGTCTGCCAGGTGACATGCCGATGGAATTCCAAAAGGCCCCTGACCCATTCTAAGGGGACTTCCAAGCCAGATCCCAGACCCCATTTAACCACTTGCTTGGATCAAAGCTTAATAGCCTATGTTGTGGAAGAAATAACAGGAGGGCGGGGCAGCCCGCAGGGGGGAGGCTGTGGAAAGAGCAGGACATTATCACTCCATCCTCCTCACACATCCCAGGCCAGCCACTCCTGTGGAGAGCCACAGAAGTAGGAGTGGGTGTGGTGCCCAAGTGCTTCTGTTAACCGTGGTGGCTGACAAGTCACCCCAAACTTAGAAGGTTAATATCTACCGATCTCTTGGGAGTTGCATGGGCAGTGACCGACAGGGTCAGCTGGGGGCTTTACACAGCTGGGCCAGGCTGAGAGATTCCAATGTGTTTCTTCATGTGCCTCATGCTTAAAGGGGTGGCAGAACAGCTGGGTTCTGTCCCTATTTCTGTGACGTTGCCAAGAGCCATGATCTTTACATGTGGTCACTGTAGGATGTAGGACAGCAGTCTGGCTTCTTATCTGGCAGCTCAGAGTCACAAAAGGAGATGCTTCCAGACTTCCCTGAGGCTCAACCTAGACCTGGCATTACATTTAAGCTCTCTGTTCTTTTTGTTAAACTGAGTCACAAGCCAGCCCAGACATCCCAGGAGGAAATCTTGCAGGAGCAGGAGGACCAGGAGGCAGAATTTATAGGAATCATCTTTGGAGCCACCCAACCAAGGAGGAAGAAACCTTTGATGTGACCTTGATGTGAGGATGCGCGCGCGCGCACACACACACACACACACACACACACACACACACACACACACACGTGCTGAGACAAGGCCAACCAGACAAGTAGAAAATCCTAATGTGTCCTTGAAGTGTTCATTGTGCAAGTCAGACGTGGTGGTGCACACCTTTGATCCCAGCATTTGGGAGGCTAAGGGAGGAGCGTGAGTTTGACGCCAACCTGTTTTAACAGTTGAGAAGAAAGAGGAAGAGGAGGAAGAATGAGGTCAGGTGGAGGAGAGAGATGAAAGAAAAAGACAAATAGGGAGGATGGAGAAGGGGAAAGAAGGCAGGAAGGCAGGCAGGAAGGAAGTGACTTCCGTTCACAAGTTCAGAGGAGCGAGTGTGACAATTCCCAGAACTGACACCCAGACAGGTACAGGTTCTGGCCAGAACCCTCCATTTTTATTGTAAAAATATGTCACCGGCTCTAGTAACTGTCAAAACATACAAATACCTGAGAGAAAACCCATTTGACAAGTTCTTTCTCGAGAAACGATGTTTGTGACAAGCCCCCTGGGGGATGAAGACCATCCAGGTCTTGCAGCTACCCTTGAGAAAACCCAGTCTGGTCCCTCAGAATTGGGATGGAGCCTGCGCTGTGGCTGCATCCGACTCTTCTGCCCTCTCCATCTCTCGCTGCTGGGTCTTCATTTTCTACCATTCTGCACTTTACTGTCAGTACAGGTTGCTACAAGCCTTCCTCAGAAAAGAGAGGAGAGGGGGAAAGAGGGCAATCCTGCAGGCTGGACTCAGCAGTGGACGCGGTGTCCCTTGAATGGTAGCCCAGAACATGGCACAGCTGCAGAAAGAGTTGGTGAGGCCACCTAGAGCGGCCTCGCTCAGCCCAAGCACTTACTAAGCACCTACTGTTTGCCTGACCTGTTCTGTTGAGATCCTAGCTGTGAACACACTGAGGAAGGACTGACTCTCCAGGAGGGCAGAGGCTGGAGAGCTCTGCCTAGCAAGACCTACGTGGTTTCGATGGGAAAAGGGAAGGTAAAAAGGTCAGGGCAGGAGGGGCTCTGCTGTCCTTTTACTTGAGGCACTGAAGGAAATGCCTTTTGCAGAAGGGTGTTTGAAATAAAACTTGAAAGACTGGAAGGATACCTCTGCGGGGCTTCCAGGAGAAAGAGCAGTCTTCACCATGGGAAAGAGGGTGTGAAAAAGCCGCCATACTGAAAACAGTTCTCTGGAGGATCAGCTCAGGACCGCCAGTGGGCTACAAGGTTGCTTTAATGGCCAAGATCACCATATTTGTTTGTAGAAAAGAATTCTTTTTTTCTTTAAAATTTTCCTTGGACGAAACATTTTTTATCCATTCATGGAGTGCACAGTGAGATTTGTGTGGGGGTTTTTGTTTGTTTGTTTGGGTTTTTTGTTGTTGTTTTGTTTTGTTTTGTTTTTTGAGACAGGGTTTCTTTGTGTAGCCTTGGCTGTCCTGGACTCACTTTGTAGACCAGGCTGGCCTCGAACTCACAGAGATCCGCCTGCCTCTGCCTCCCGAGTGCTGGGATTAAAGGTGTGCGCCACCACACTCAGTGAGATTTGGGTGTTTTTATACACTGTGAAACAATTAGCTCATGTTAGGTCCTCATCTTGCAGGCCTTCCATTTCCTCTGAGCTGTTTTCAAGGATGCGGCATGCTCTTGTCATCTCCCCTCACCATTTCTGTACAGCGCAGGCCAGCTTCAGAACTCACTCCTTCTGTCCGTTCAGACTGCCATCCCCACAGATGTGAGCTCAGCATTCTGCAACTGGTTTGTTTCACTTGTAAAACATTCTCCAGCTCCATCCATGTTGCTAAAAATGTGTATTTCCTTTTAAGGCTGAATAGGATTCCAGAGAGACAGTATTGCTCAGATTTTCTTTATCTACTCATTTACCAGTGAGCACTTAGGTTGATTCTGTGTTTGCTGCTGCAGGAAACATGGGAATACGCAGAGCGATGTTCAGTTCATTTTTGTGAATATATACATATACATATACATATATATATTCCTACAAATGGTATCACTGGATAATGCCACAGTTTGGGGGGGTTGTTTGTTTTGTTTTTTGAGACAGAGTTTCTCTGTGTAGCCTGGCTGTCCTGAACTTGCTTTGTAGACCAGGCTGGCCTCGAACTCACAGAGATGTGCCTGCCTCTGCCTCCTGAGTGCTGGGATTAAAGGCAAGCACCACTACCCCCGGCTCACAGTTCTATTTTTAATGTTTTGGGGTTTTTTCCTGTACGAGCTGTATCAATTGCACTCTTGTATACAACAGCCTACAAACATTCCCTTTTCTCCAAATCCTCACTAACATCTGTTATCTTTGTCCTTTGCATAATGGCCATTCTAGCAGCCACATCCCACCCTATCAAGGTGTTTGTTTGCATACAATTAGTAACCATTTGAATATTGGGGGCAGTGTTGGGGGCTTCAATTGTTACTGGTCAGGATATCTGCTCAGCCCTGCTGCCCATATTCAGTTCCCAGCACCCACAAGGCAGCTCACAATTGTCTGTGACTCCAGCTTCAGGGTACCCAGCATCTTCATACAGGCACACATGCAGGCAAAGCATCCATGAATATAAAGTATAAATCCTGCTGCCTGGATTATTCCTCATCTCCTTGCTATTCACTTGTATGAATTCCTTCTACACTGGATTCCGACCCCTTTGCTGGTGTATGGTTTGCACAGCCCTTCTCCTGTGCCTTGGGTTTTCTCTTCAGGCTGTTGCCTGTTTCCCTTGTGGTGGGGAGCTCTTTAGTTTGACGCTTGCCCATGTGTCTACCTCCATTTTTGTTGTGTTTTTAGGGTCAAATCCTAAGGACTTCTGCATAGAAAAAGGCAGTGAAGCTTCCCCCATTGTTTTCTCGCAGCTTTTAGTCTTTAAACCACTTTGAATTAATTCTTGTGTGTGACAAAAGATAAGGTCCCATCTCAGTCTTTGCATATAGGGATCCTGTTGGGTTCCCAACACCATTCACTGTCCCCTCCCAGCTATACAGTCCTGGCACCTTTATGCAGAAGTGACCAGATCAGTTTCTGAGCTCTCACTTCTGTCCCATTGGTCTACCTGTCCACTTCCACACCACTGCTACGCTATTTGATTACTACAACTTTGCAGCATACTTTGAAATCACATAATGTGATACCTTGGTCGTTCAAGGTTATTTGTATTGCTCAGTCTTTTGTGATATCATACGAAAAATTTGGATTCTGTATGAATTTTTTTTAGTGGTTTGTTTTTCATTCTTTGAAAAGTATCGTTGAAGGTTTTAAGAAGGACTGGGTTGTATCTATACGTTGCTTTGGGTAATATAGCATTCTAAAACTGTAATTCTCCATCTGGGGAGATAGCTAACTAGTTCAAGTGCACTGTGCAAGCATGAGGACCAGAGTTCAGATCTCTGAAACCCACCTAAATACCAGGGGATATGGCAGCATACCTCTAACTCCAGGCTCAGAAGGCAGATCCTCAGAGTAAGATGGCTAGTGAGACCAGCCATATCAGAGAGCTCCGAATTTGATTGGCAGAGCCTGACTCAGAAGCAAGGTGGACAAGTGATTGAAGATGATTTCTTGCATCAACCTCAGACCTCCATGTGTGTGCGAACATGTACAGACACATGCAACACACACACACACACACACACACACAAACATAGGAAAAAGAATAGTATCATAAACACTGATAATCTTTCTGCTTGTGTTTCTTTCATTTCAACAATTTGAAGTTTCTGCGAATTTTTTTCTCTTAATTTAATCTGTTTGTGAGTGTTTTTCTTGTTTTGTAGATGTTAGAATTACTTTCCTGATTTATTTTTTAGTTTTTTTCCTGACTTCTGTCTCCTTACTGGAGTTGTTGTTCGTTCCTGAGTTGTCTGTGTTCTCTCGTAGCTCACTGAGCTCTTCAAGGCTGTCTCGGTTTCTGTTCCTGTTTCTGTGATAAAATACCCCAACAAAAGCAACTTAAAGGAAGGAAAGGTTTGTCTGGGCTCATAGTTCAAGGACAGTCCATCAGGCAGGTAAGTCAAGGCAGCAAGAGCTTAAGGTAGCTGGTCACATTACAACCCCAGTCAAGAAGCAGGAACAATAAACGTTTGTACTAAGCTCACTCCATTTTCTGCAGGATCCAGGACCCCAGCCTAGGAAACGGCTCCACCCACAGTGGGCAACTCTTCCCATGTCAACTAACACAATCAAGATAACCTCCCACAGGCATTCCCAAAGGCCCATCTCCCCATGATTCTAGACCCTGTCAAGTTGACAACACTAACTACCACACAGATGATCATTTGAGATCAGGTAATCCATAGCTCCCTGCTCTTTAGGATTCACTGCTGGAGTTTATTTTGTTTCTTTGTTGGTCAGAGTATATCGCTGATTGTTCATGAGTCTGTGGCCATGAGGTCCCATCTTCACGTTAGAAGTTGGCACCCCTTCTAGCTTTTATATTCTGCCTGTGGTGACAGAGTCTTTCACCTATCAGCCAGCCCAGAGAATCTGGGTAAGCCATCTGGTAGGTTCTGCAAGCAGGCTTACAGCTGGCGATCCCAAGCAGGCTGGCCGGCTGCTGGGTCAGCAGATGGAGGCCCCGGAGCATTTATCCAGAGAGACTGGTCTAGAACCCAAGTCCTCAAAGGTGAGCCTCAAGGCCTGGCTGCAGGACCCCTGGCTGCTCAGGAATATGGAGTCAGCCCTGCTGCTTGCATTATGGGAATAGACTTTGACACTGTGTCCACTAAGGATAGCCTGGGGCTGAGTCTAATCTGTGACGATTGTACTAGGCTAGCACTGAATAAGCCTGACCTCTAGATCTGCAGGAGTAGGCAGGAGCCTGAATCTGTGTGGGCTGTCTAGAGGCCAGACACGTGGCTGCTGATCTAGTTCTGAGGTACAGCCTGAGCCCACAGCTGTGAGACCGGGTCTGAAACCAGGGTCCAAGGCAGCTGGTCATAAACTGAGGCTTCCTGGAACAGGCCCGGACACTGAATCCACTAGAACATATACCAGTGAGAACCTAGCTCTGGGCCTGGGTCTTTGGGTAATGGCCTTTACTCTGGGTTTTCAGGATGTGCTCTGGGGCCTGGGACTATAAGAGCCAGCCTAGCACCAAGGCAAGTCCATGTGAGCCTGCCAGGCACCAGTGCCTACAGAGCGTACTTGCCACTGGGTCTGCTAGAAGGCAGAGGGTACAGTAGACAGCCCATACCCATCCAGACCAGGCTGGAGCCTGGGCCACAGGAGCCAACCTAGGTCTCTGAGTACCTGCCTGGCTCTAGAGCACATGCCCTGATAAAGACACGCAGGTAAAAAGCAGCATTTTGTGAAAGAAGGTTAAAGCAGGACAGAGTTAAACCGTGAGAGCACTGTGCGCCCAGAAAATATTAATACGCTGTTCTGTGACACTTTTGTTTCGGTTGTACATAGCGGTGGTCAACTGGAAAGAGTTCCAAATAAATCGCTTAGTGTAAATTGCAGTGAGAAAGGAAAATGGAGCCCGCTCTGTGGAAAAACAGGAGGCAAACTGGTAGCTGGAACAAGGAAGCTAAAAGAATCTCTTCCTTCTTCAAGCCCTCTATATCTTCCTAGGCCCCTCACTGTTACCCAAGCCTGCTGGCTCCCTTGGGAATGCCATGCCTTTCTTGTCTTGGTCCTCTCTGGAGGGATGGTGTTGTATAACAATGTCGTAAGAGATAAGACCTTCCATCTTGGAAGCTTACGGTCTGGCTTAAAGTGGGTATCAAGATACCTCACTGCCAGTCCATCTGTCTACCCATTCACCTACTTACCACCTCATCCATGCATCCATGTGTCTGTGCACTCATCTGTGCTCTCTCTATCCACATACACACCCACCCACTCAGCCACTATCCACCCACGCATCTACCCAGCCACCAATCCGCCCATCCATCCATCCATCCATCCATCATTCATCTATCATCTATCAAACCCTGAATTGGATTTACAGCTGGTTGTAAGATCCCTGATATGGGTAGTAGGGACTGAATCCTGGGTCCTCCACAAAGATCAACAAGCTCTCTTAATCACTGAGTCATCTCCCCAGCCCAAGACTGTATTTCTTTATCCATGATTCACAAGGTCTTTTTTTTTTTTTTACATAATAGAGATGTTCAAAAAATGCTCAATAAATAAATTAATGAAAAAAGCACAGACATGTGGATGGATGGATGCATGGATAGAGGGATGTGTAAGTGACCAGGTGGATGGATAGTGGATGGGTGAAGAAGAAGACGAATGCATACATACATACATGGGAGGTAAACAGGTGGGTGGGTGGATGGATTGGGTGCAAAGGTGGATGGATGGATGGATGGATGGGTGGATGGATGGATGGATGGATGGATGGATGGAGAGATGGCTTGGCAGTGAGCCTTCTCGCTGCTCACTTCAGGCCAGACCTCAGCCTGTCTCCTTCCCAGAGGCTGCACACAACCTGAGCCATCATTCAAGTGAACGGTGACACAGCACACCTCACCTGGGCTGGAAAGAAACCACAGCCTCAGAAACCCAGAATGAGAATCTGGAGATCTTTTGGGGGCCAGAGAAGCCACTCGGGAGGAGCCAGGTCCTGTGCAAACCTGCAAGGAGCCTCAGTAAGAGAAAATGATTTAATTATCGGAGTGTCACCAAACAAATTGTGCGCCTCATTTTTGGGTACTTAATGCTTATGGGTAATTAACGTTACGGAGATTTTTCTTCTCTCCTCTGTTTATATTTAGTTTAGCCATTCACAATAGAGCTAAAATTATTTCAACTAATTTTAGGTGCTCCCTCGCCGTGGCCCCTCCGTTGCTTCTCCATTGCTGCTCCCTGAATGCAATCTTTAACTTCAGAGACAGCCAAACACAGGACAAATTGGAATCAATGCTGCCTTTGTCTTCACTAATAAGCGGCTGCCACGCAGAGGAATGCAGAACCGCTAATTGGCTGCTCTCAATGGGGAAGAGACAATGGTGGGGAGGATGCTGGGGATTAATTATAGGTCTGCCTTCTGCTGGCCCTGGCTTCCGCTGCTCCTGGCTTGCTGAGCATTTAGGCTGGGCCTCCCCACCCACCCTCAGAAAGAAGGCATCACTCTCTCATGCAGGGTGTTCTCCTGGGTTTAGAAACACAGGGGAGGGAAGGTGACCATGAGCACTAACAGTGTGTGGATGAGGAGGAAGAGGGGTCCAGGAAGCTAAGCTCTGGGATGGGGACACTGCACTCTCTCGCCTGTTCATGAGGGAGGCCCTTGGCACATGGGGAAACTGAGGTTCTGATCGGGACATGATTGAAGTAGGTAAGCTCAGCTCCTAAAAGGAGGTTCGCACCTGCTAAGGCAGCTAAACAGGAGGACTCCTCTGGGCCTGCGTGGGATTCAAACTTCACCAGTCCCAAGACTCACATTGGGAGAACTGCTAGACTAAGGCCACCAGGCCAAGCTCAGCATCCTAAGACAAGTAGACCACATCCTTGCTGCTGCTACAGCAGGAGGTACCTGCCTCCCCTTAACCTTCAGCGGGAGCCTGGACCGGTCTGGTAACCTGACGGAGGTGCATAGTTAATGCAGTGGTGGCCAGGGATTTTCATTTAGGTCTATTTGGTGGCGAAGCCCATGGCTTGAGTCTGCACTCCATACTGCTTAGCAGCCCTGAGAAGGATGTCAACGTCAGGCCTCTTTCTAGAACTCCATCTTAACATTTCCATCTTAAACACTTCCTCGCTCTCCCCTATGTCCTGACCTTGGGGCCCAGGTGAGCAAAACAGAAAAACCAAATACAAATGCTTGCCGCTAATGTCCTTTGGTAAAGATAATTTTGGTGTTTTGAGATCGTAATGCTCCCGAGAATGGCCTCCTCCCTCGGCACTTCTGAGTACACACATCTATCTAGGACTGATTGATTCTTACAATTGTGCTATTAAAACCTAACTAGGCCGGTGTGAGTCACATATTCAAAAGGAGAAATGGCTCTAGCATTCGAGTGTGTTCATTTTTTTTTTCAAGTTTCCTTTTGTACTCGACGAGAGAGAAATATTCGAAATTCAAGTAATGAGGTATTCATGGTGAGTCTGCCTCCCTGATGCCCAGGGTAAAAATAACATAAAATGCTAGCCTCTCTCTGCTTCTAGTGTAGGTGCTGGCTGGCTCTTTCTGTATGCTTACCTCTAAAATTTGAATACGAGTAAAATTCAAAGAAATTACCTCAATTCCTCGGCACATTTGCAGATCGATTAAGAAGGGGCCCAGCTTTCCAAGTCATCCCCAGTTTGTGGGAACTGCAGCCCACATCTGCCTGGCAAACAATGGCCAGCTGTCACAGTTAGAAGCAGGCTTGGCAGTGCTTGCTCACCTCAGCAGCTAATGCCACCCACTGAACCCATCCTTTCTAAAGCAGCCTCAGCAACCTGCAGGGGCCATGCCTCCTGCAGGGTATTAATGGTTCCCAAAAAGCAGTCTCTGCCTGGGGAGCCAAGCAGGTCTGCCTGGGCAACCCTTAGGCTGTCTCCTCCTGGCTAGGAGGCCCTGAGCGAATGGCTTAACCTTCTTTGCTTTGGCCCAAAGATGGAAATAGTAAGATACTAACTAGCCGGAGTGTGGTGATAAGCCCCTCTTCTGGAGGGACAAACAATGTCCCCCTCCTTATCTGCCCCGGTACCCAGTGAGCTGCAGCCGGCAGGTGTATCTTCCCTTGTGCTTGTCCTTCAGAAGCTTCCAGAGTGTCTGGGTCCCTAGGGAAGGGAGGCTTGGAAAGCAGTCACCCAGCCTGGCATCTCCTCTCCTTTCTCCCTTCCTCCCTGAGTGCTGCCCTGAGTGGCTGACCTGCACATGCATGGCACCTCAGAGCATCCTGTCAACAGAGCATTTCTGTTGACTGTGACCACGAGAGTCTCCCCAGCTGTATGGCCCTTCATGGAAGGCCCTTTCCAATGTGTCCCTCTGTCCATCAGAGACTGGTAACCACTCCTCTCTTTCCTCATTTGAGTTGATAGCAGCTTAGCTGTCATGAGCCCCAGTACACTGCATCCTAAAAGGTTCCTGCCCACGCACTGCCCTTACCTTTATAAACAGCACATGACCGTGCCAGGCTCATCTTATTCTGTGTGAGCACGCCCATCTGTTTCCAGCCAAGACTCCATAGGATGTGTTCTTCCGTTCATCTGATTCCTTCAGGACTTACAGGGTGGAGAAGGAGGTCTCAGAAAGAACTGGAAGTTTAAAAAAAAAAAAAAGCCACCTCCTCCTAAGAAACTCTCCAAGACTACATGAACATCATCATCTCTTTTCTTCTCAATCCCTTAGAGCCATGGGAGTTTTACTCTCTCCCTTGAACTGTGGGACTGTCTATCCACACTCTGTCTGTGACACTGCAGTACCATGACAGCAGCGACAGAACTACTGTGGCCTTCTCTGACTCTGGCTCCCACACCTCCATTTGCTCCATCTCTCCTACCTAAAGCATGCTTAATTCCACCCTAAAATCCAAAGGTCCCACTACCTGGTCCAGCTCTAAGTCAGCAGCTGCAGGCTCATGGGTGTTGAAAGTGCCTCGTTCCTTGGTTGCCTAAATTCATCTCTGAAGGGTGACTAGGACATAAGAGGCAAATTCTGAACCCATCTACAGCCCTGGAAGCCTCCCTGGAGGAGACTTGAACTGGCTCTGTTCCCATTCCACAGCTATAGCTCTGCCCTAGACAAGAAGAGTCCAGAGCCAATAGCTTAGGGATCCATGACCTGACAATAAGATGGCTTTATGCGTCAGAGGATGGAACATGCCAAGAGCTGATGGGATGAGGCCTACATTCTAAGATCCTGGAAAGAGTGCACTGGGGAGGGAGACAAGGACAGAGCCAGAACAAGGAAGCTGATGGCCCTTGAGCAGGGCCCTGTCCTCCTCAGGACCTCAACTTCCTACAGAAAGTTGGTGATATTGAATACGGAGCTTCTGAGGGTCCTTGCAATGAGCTCTCTTGGCTGCTAAGGGTGGACCTGCATGGATGAGAAGAAGATCTTACACTCCCTGCTTCCCATCCCCCACATTGACAACCCAGTGACCTTGAAGGTATCTCCAGGAGCTGGCTGGGGGTGACAGAGAGACCCAGTCTGCTTTGCTTGCATAGAATACAGGTGTGCCAGATTCCAAGGGAGCGGGCAGTGAAGCAATGCCGGCTTCTCACGGCTTCACAGAGGCCCGGGCTGCTGAATAAGAAAGGCTTGCCCTCAGATCCCCCTGGAGGGCCATGCACAGGTCTTCCTTCTCTAAGGCTCTGGGTGCATGGCCTAGCTCCTTTTGACAGCCTCCTGCCCTGTGGTGCTAAGGGCTGGTCCCTAAGCCACAGGAAGAGCAGGCCAGCTCCACAGGGGATGCCCCAGACAGGTGTGCAGGGCTGTGCTAAGCAGCCTGCCAGCCCGACAGATGGCAGAGCAGAATTGCCATCCATCACCACTGTAAGTGGCCAACTCTCTCCCGGTGCCCCAGACAAATGGCTCCTCTCCTGCCTCCTCCCATCCCCTTTTAGCCACCACGCCTGCCAGGCAGCCGGGTGGAGCTGGTTACTGAGCCAGCGAGTCCTGTGTACAGAGTGTGGGGGAAGGTAGAGCTGAGCACCAGAGGGAGGAGGTGCATCTGTCATCAGAGAGCCAGTAGCTAGCTAGCACCATAGGACTGTGGAGGGTAAGAGGCAGCACAGCACATGAGGGTACCAGCTCTACAGAAGTGTGTGTGTGTGTGTGTGTGTGTGTGTGTGTGTGTGTGTGTGTGTG
>OU015754.1:58624482-58636641 GCA_907169655.1 Acomys percivali | reverse complement strand
GTGTGTGTGTGTGTGTGTGTGTGTGTGTGTGTGTGTGTGTGTGTGTGTGTGTGTACTCATAAGGGATGTGGTCTGGCCTTTCACGCCTGGTCTATGATGGCTTTAGTTCTTAGGAACAGCCACTCAAGACTTCTGGCTAGTTTGAAATGGCCACTGGGTCCCTCTCTCCACACTGTAAGGCATAGGGCAGATTACAGCCCTATCAGTGTCAGTCAAACAGCAGCAGATCATATGTCAGCCCTCTTAGCCCAGAGTCAGAGCATCATCAGAGCACAGGTCAGGTCATTCCCGAGACCCAGTTCAGACAACTTGTCAAGTAAGTGAGAACCCACTCAGTGTCAGGAAATGCAAGCCAGTGAACTGACTGGGTAACCTGAGACTCCACACCGGAACTTTGTCCCAGTGACAAGGGCAGTTCTAAGGTGCCTGATGCTGAGTGTGGCCTGTGGTGCTATGTCTCAGCTCTCCTGCCTTCCAACCCTGGAGCTCCAGTGAACGACTGAATCTTTCAGAGCTTCTATTTGTTGTTTCCTTCTCTGAAAAGTGGAGTGAGCTCTGCCCACCACTGAGGGTCCTGTGCCCGCCCTGCCAGGCCCTCCCGGAGATGTGGGAGGAGGATTAGTACAACACGTGTCACAGACAAACCCCAAACACTGCAGGACGGTTGGGCTATCAGACAGTTGGGGGGAGGGGTCCATAGGCCTGGTACAGGGGCAGAGAGTAGAGCACAAGAGGCATGGTTTCAATGAAAATGATCCCTAAAGTCTCATGGGGAGAGATGCCTGTCCCTTGAGGATCCAGACGCAGACGTCTCAGGCCCCACCTAGCACCGTGTCTGTCTGCACTCTGCCTTGCTCCCGCCATGATGATAATGGACTAAACCTCGGAACCATCCCTCAATTGAATAGACTGTAAACCATCCCCCAATTAAATCTTTTTCTTTATAAAAGCTGCCGTGGTCATAGTGTCTCTTTACAGCAATAGAAACCCTAGCTAAGACGGGGCACACTATAAGACACCCAAAAGAAACAACTTAAAGCAGGAAGGGTTTATCCTTATTCACAGTTTAGAGGATGTAGTCTGTCTCTTATTCTGACGTCAGTGGTGTCAGCGGTGTCAGTAGGAGTAGGAAGCAGAAAGATAGGCAGAATCAGGCCGGGTTATGACCCTTACTGTCCCCTCTCCCCATTGTGACCCACTCTCTCCAGCCAGGCCCTAAGAGTCCATAGCACCACCGGCTGTGGACCAAGCATTCAAACACAGAGCCTGTAGAGGATGGTTCACGTTCCGGTCATAGTGTGGGGCTGGGGTAGACAGGGGAGAGTCCTTTGTGTGGTCAGAACTCACTGAAGACTCTTGAGTCCTAAGGGTCTGGCGATGGGCATGGGGGCTTGGGTCAAGTCTGTGAATGCTTCCAAAAACACAGAGGAGCTTGTGCGTTTCAACGGTGGGTCACTGCAGCGCCCCTGCCCCTCGCCACTGCCTTCATCTTTCATTCCCTTTTCCCCCTCATCTCCCTTCCCTTCTCTCTCCCTCTAAATCCAGGGACCAAACTCCAGGCCTCGTTCATTTTAGCAAAGTGCCCTACTACTGAGCTCAACCTCTCCCCCTAAGGCAGTCGCTTAATTACAATAAATCTAACATCTTGCACCTGCTTTCAAATACTAGGGACCCAAACACAAAATACAGAGGGACCTGAATTGGAAGTTCTTGTGAACGTGAGCCGTCAGACTCCTATGCGTCCTTCAAAGCCCAGATCTCACTTCCTAGGGGCAGCCTTTCTCAGCCTCCCACCTTACAGGCTCTATCCCAAGGCCTGTCCTATGGGATCCCGTTCTCTCTCCCCGCCTACACCTCTCATTCCCACCCTAAAAGATTAACACGATGCCTACGACAAACAGGAAATGAGTGAATTCACTCTTCTTATTGCCTTAATTATCCATAAGTTCCTAAGATCCAGGAGAGTTATATGGCCAGTTACCACACAATGACCTTAGGTGAGCTGTATCAACAGAGGCAGGGTGACGGAGATGGGAGATGCTCTCTGTTCTCTACTGCTCAAGAAGAAAGCCAGATGACCCAGGGCTAGAGCAGAAGTAAAGTCTAAAAAATATGAGCCAAAAAAAAAAAAAAAAAAAAAAAAGCACTCAAGAAAACTAGAGAGAGGAACTTCAGAGCCTCTGAAAAGTAGAGGAGCCTGACACCTCCTCTCTAGGGTCACTTCACAACTCTGACATCTTCCCCAGCCCAAAGCATCCTGGCTGCCCGACTATGTCCCATCCAAGGAAGATAGCAGACTTTTTAACATGCCCAAGATAGGCCTGAAAGAGTAGATGGAGTCTCCAGGCCTACACTGATGACTGCTGGACCAAGAGGTCACCTGGGCCCACAGGCAGGCTATGTGATGTTTGGCAGGTTCAAGCGATGGGTTGGTTTGGGCAATTAGACATCCCTAAATAAACCAGCCCAGAGTCCAACTTTAAATTCTACACTGCTTAACTTCAGGGAATAAGCAGTAACTGTGGTCTCCAGGGTGATGCGGCTTCTGCTTTTCTCGTACCTTCAGGAGCAGGTGAGCGCTTCTTCATTCCCAGAGTTCCTAGCCACACGCACCAGTAACACATCACAATAAGGTTAGATGCACACACTCCTTCATCCGCCCCAATCTGCTCTCGCTGGATCCAGCCATGCAAGAAGAAGCCTTGCCAAGCAGACACCTCCAGAGAGGTCTTGGAAAAAGCCAGGCTCCCTCTGTAATTTCCTCTTGGACTCCTACCACCCCCTCATCCCCCTCCCCAGCTAATTACAGGAAGAATTGTTATGCTAATTATCATTATTCACTTGTTCACAGAGTGTGGGGTCTAAATTTAGACCCCTGCTGCTGGGGGCTGAGTACTCATGTGGTGCTAGCAAAGATCTTCTCTGGAACCAAAGGTTTCAGGGCAGGGGCTGCAGAAGAGCAAGTCGGAGGAGAGCATCCTTGCCCCACCTTGGCCTGTCCCATCTTCTGGTCCCAACCAAGTGGATAATTTCTGGTAAGAAATGAGTACAGGACCCACAGCCCTGCCGGGGCAGCGGGGTACAACTAGAAAGCCCACACATGGCTAAAGGGACAAAATCCTCTTCCTGGGGAACAGACACCCACAGGTGTTGAGCTGGATACGCAGGCTATAAGAAAGGGAGAGGCTCCACCTGGGGTCATAGACTGGAAGTTAAGCATCCTCAGGAAAGCTACTCTGCCTGTTAAGTCTGGACCAGAGGACTTGAGTCACATGGCTGCTGGATACACCTGGGAGAAACGGCTGGAGGTGGTGTCCAGACATCTGGGATGGTGGCCATGGGGGCGGGCGGGTGAGGGGGGGGTTAGAAAAGGACCACTATTACTTTAATCTGAGAGGGAAGACGATTCAGTTGGTGAGTAAGGATTTGAAGTTCAGAACTGGACAGGACGAGAGGGTCTCATAGAACTAAGTCCTCGCTCCAGAGCTGTCTGGTTGAAACTGACTCATGGTTACCACAGTTCCTAGGTCCCGACAGTGCTGCAGGGTGGAGGCAGCTGTCCACTCCCTCGCCACACTATGACCTTCATTGCCTCCTGGGAAAGCAAGTACAAGGAAGGCTAACTGGGCAAAGGATCACTCTGTCCGCTACCTCCTCACCCCAGCACCTGCCACCTGAGCACCCGGGCTCCTCCAACAGAACGCATGGCCTGGGCCCAAGTTCTGTTTTTAATAGTACCGCATCTACGAAAGCAGATTGTGGGGACTTGGTGAGTGTCTCCCAGAGTGGAGCCAGAACACAGCAGGTGCTAGAAGAAGGAGACTCAGTCAGACAAGAAACCTAAAGAGTCTGAAAGCCAGTCTAGACCAAGACCAGCAACTTAGGGCCCATTTTCAACGGCACCTCTTGCTGAGGCCCCTTGGATTAAAAATTTAGAGGAACATGGGACCTCCCATCCTCCCAGGAGGGAGATGGTCTTAGACCTTAATTTGTAAACCCTGCCCTGTCAGCCTCCAGTTACCATGAGCGCCTGGGTCTTTCCATCTGTCCTCTGAGTCTCCCACGGAGGATCTGAGTCTCAGTGTCACCCAGGGTATGGCTGAGGAGTGCCATCCCACTGTGCAGGCCCATGATCTCCAGATGGACAGGGTCTACATGGAAGCTCAGAGCTCCAACAGTAAGGACAGCTGAGTTCATGCCCCGGCTTAGAGCCTCCAGCTGCCATCCTCAAGTTCAAGGCCTCTCTCAGCCCCAACAGCTTTGTCTTTAAGGCAGAAGGAGCTGAGAGATAGGGTCCAGTGACAAGGCGCATGAATAGTGTACTCTAGGCCCTGGGTCCAAGCCCACTCACTCCCACACCCATGAGGCAAAACCACCATGCCCGACACATGGCAGACAGGGCTCTTTCTGCAAAGTAGGATGGGGACACAGATGAAACCAGACAGCTTGTTCTCAGTGTCACAAGCCAGCTTAATTGATCATTGAGCTGCTGTTATCCCAGAGCATGTAGGGGTGACACTCACTGGCAGGTCTGGTTAGATCTGGATGTGTGGGAAGGAAGAGGAGGAGAAGCAAGCTGTACCCTCAGGCTCCCCCCACTATGGACAGTTCCTCTCTCAGGAAGACCAGTTTCCAGGGATACATCCTCCATCCTTCTTTCTCACCCTACAGCCTGCACATACGGTCCTCATTTCCACATCTAGGCTCAGAACTTGCTCCGTAAGTACCACCTCTGACCTAGCTCTCTCTCCAAAGTTCCATTTAACATTCTTCTAGACTCCCCCCCCCACACACACACCCTTGTCCAGGTTGTCCCACTGTCTATGCCTGTCCAGAAGTCTGTAGTCTGAACCCATTGACCTCCTTGAACCTGCACTTCCTGCAATTCCCCATCTTCTTCAAGGAGACCAGAGTGTCCCCACAGCCGGCCAGAGCACCACCAGACCGCCCAGATCCATCCTGACTCACTCAGCCAGGCTTCAAGTTAATGGGTAAGGGCTCTCAATCCTGTGTTGTAAATAGCTCTCGAAAATGGAGACACTGCTCCCTGGCTCTGTTCCAAGCCCCATCTTGCCATCATCTGTCCACAAAGATGTGCGCATCTTGAGGACATTTTGTCCTGAAGCTACAGGGAGGCAGAAGGAGGCAGCAACTGGAAGGACCACACAGGAGAGGTTTGCAACAGGATCACTGAGTCTTCCAGAGCCCCGCCCCTCACTCAGCCTTCACAGACAGCTTCTGCCTCTATTGCCATGTAGGAGGCAGAATAGGATCCGTGGAGTCACCACATCCTGGCCTCTGGAAGACAAAGGACACTGCAAATATTAGGAAGTTAAGTATCCTAAGCAAGGCTAGTAATCTGGGGGAAGGGGGGCAGCTGACTTATCATAAAGTTCTTTCTGGAAAGGAGCAGGAAGACCAGTCAAAAGGTAGGACTAGGGAAGTACACTTTGAAGACAGAGAAGGTTGCAAGCTAAGGAATGCAAGCGGCCTTTAGACAGCCAAGGGCTCCCTAGAGCCTCAGAGGGAATACGGCCTTGACAACACCTTAATTTTGGCTGTTTAAAACTCACTTTGATGGCACAAATGCAAACTTACACAGTTGCTATGGAAATCAATATGGAGGATCCCCAAAAAGTGAAAATAGGAGTGTCATATGACCTTCCTAGGAGCTCACCCAAACTGCACTCCAGGTCAATATGGAAACACCTGCACACCCAGCCCAGGTGCCCACCAGTGGATGCCTAGGTAAAGAAAACACGGTAAAACCAGGCACGGGGACGCATGCCTGAATCCCCAGCACTTGGAAGATAGACAGAGGGATCATTACAAGTCTGAGGTCAGCCTGGTCAACACACAAGTCCAGGCTAGCCAAGGCTATATAATGGGACCCTGTCTCAAAAATAAGTAAGTATATAAATAAATAAATAAATAAATAAATAAATAAATAAATAAATAATAGGGGCTGGAGAGGTAGCTCAGAAGTTAAGAGCTCTGGCTGCTCTTCCAAAGGTCCTGATTTCAGTTCCCAGCAACGACACGGTGGCTCACAACCATCTATAATGAAATCTGGTTCCCTCTCCTGGTGTGCAGGTGTACATGCGGGCAGAACACTGCAAACACAATAAATAAATCTTTTAAAATTAATAATAAAATAAATAAACAATCTGTTGTTTTGTTTTGTTTTTCTTTCAAGCAGGGTTTCTCTGTGTAGCCTTGGCTGTCCTAGAACTAGCTCTGTAGACCACGCTGGCCTCGAACTCACAAAGTTCCACCTTGCCTCTGCCTCCCGAGTACTGGGGTTAAAGGTGCACAGCACCACTGTCCAGAAAATTAATAAATTTTAAAAGTTGGTATACAGATATAGATATACATACACACAATGGTATTTTATTCATCTAGAGAGAAAAGTGAAATCATGGCATTTACAGGAAAATGGGAAGTCATGATGCTAAGTAAGATAAGCCAGACTCAGAAGGACACATACCTCTGTGCTCTTTTCTATATAAAACTCATATTTAAAAATTATTTATAATAGATGTCTGTATACGCATGTGTATTCTTAAAGACTGGCTTGAAATACTGACCTCCAGAAGGGTCAGTGTGTTGCTTAATCCACAAAGCATGTGGTCATTTGTTACAGCAGCAACAAGAGACTAATCCATGTTCTCTCCTTTGCACTGGGACAAGGGCTTTCAGTGATGGCCTCAAGTCCAAGAGTAGATGAGTTGATGAGTTAGAGTCAAGCTCAAACCTCTGGCAGAGGATTCCTGAATGAGAATCTCCCTCAGAGACAACAACAGGTCCACCAGAAAGCCCTGGAGTAAGCTCCCCGTCAGTGGAGGAATCCAACAGGGTGGATAAGTAATTGCTTACTCTGTGTTCTAATGGGGGTCTCTCTTTGGGTGTGCATGTATGCTTACATTTCCACTGGAGGGGAGGTGTGCTCTGTGCATGTGTGTAAGGGGTCCACCCACCGGGGCAAGGTCTCTCATTGGCCTGGAACTTTGCCAAGTAGGTCAGGCTAGCTGATTGACAGGTTCCAGAGATCTGCCTACCTCCACCTCACTTCTCACCATCTGAGACTGCAAGCATGTGGCACCATGCCTGGCACTGTTGCCTGGCTTCTGGAGATGGAACGCAGGCCCTCACATTTGCAAAACCACCACTTTGCCTTTACCAGCTTGAGCCACCTCCCAGCCCTAAGGGGAGTCCTCCTCGAACAGCCGGCTTTGTCCCCTGCCACAGTTCAGACTGCTTAGCAGAAGGCTTCTTCCACTAGAGTGAATTTCTTACTCTAAAGCAATGAGTCCCAGGAACTAGGGATAGGAAGATCCCAAGCCTGGGGCTTCACCCTCCACTCCCCACAAACCCCAAGGTCTCCTGCATCAGTCTGGGCCCCGTGGGACAGTGTGTGAAAGCCCTGTCCGGTGGCTCTCAAGATCCAAAGTCCGTGGAACCTGCTGATTTCCCATCTCATAGCAGGGAGCACGTGGTCTCCCTGGGCGCCCTGGAGCAGAGGCAGAGCTGGGAGGGTTTAAGAGCCTGTCCAAGTTGCTACTAACGATTTTTAGTTACTTAATTCTCCTAGAGCGGTGACAGGTCCCCATAACTTAGGCTTTATTTGCTTTCTCTTGAATGTCACATATAATTCTTGTCGAAATGTTTATTTGCCTAATGCAACTTTTAGTGCCTGGGTAATTTATTCCCCCTATTTGTCAACCAAGAAGGGGGAGAAAGGCTACTTTTAGCCTCTGGCTCCATTATGGAAAGTAATACAGGGCCCTGGTTTTCACCTCCAGTCCCGGCTGGGGGGAGGGGTTCGGCTGCACACACCTTCCCTGAAAGCCACCAAGCTGGATGCATTTCCACCTCCCACCCTCCCCTGTGGGCTACAGGCTCAATCTCACATAGGTAAGTAAGCTGTTTCCTTCCAAAGGAGTGGCCAGTGAGTGGGCAGAGGATTTACCCATCCCTAGGAGAGGCAAAGCTCAATTCTTTGGACGGATGTCATTGCCAGATAAAAACCAATCCAATTATCTGTGAGGAGGGCCCATTCAACCAACACTGACTGGGACATACTATGGGCTGGGCCTTCTGCTGAGAACTTAGCAACAAATAAGCCAGTGCTCCTGCCAGGTTTGTAAACCGTTAACAATAGTGCTGGGGGAGGAGACCACAAAGCCTTAACAGGGAAGTGACCTAGTGCTGGAGGCTGAAGGAGGAGGCGACACCCTGCCCCAGGAACCAGCAATGATGACAGAAGTAATGGGGACACACCTCACAGGGTGTCAGGGCAGGGAGCTCATGATGGGAAAAAGCAGGATGGCTGAGAGGCCCCAGGTGAGCTGGGATGCAGAGGTGAAAGGTCACTCACAGCAGGCCTTGGATACTAAGCCGTGAGAGCCAGACAGTTGTTTGTATTAGAGGATAATCATGCAGTGGCAGATGAGGGTGACACAGGAGCCGGGAGGACTGAAGTACCTTGAAAGTCTCTAGGATAATGCAGGAGGGAGGTTGGGAGGAGACCCGAGACAGGGAAGAAACAAAGTGACCCTGCAGCTGCTCAGTGCAGGTGGATATAGCTGATGATGAGATGTGAGAGTGGGGGGGGGGGGGGGGGGGAGGCGACTGGAAGGGGTTATGGATGTCACCCTTAGGTAAGGAACACTGAAGAGACCGAGTGTGAGCAGGAAAACGTCAACTGTAGACTCATCCGATCTGAAGATGCTCAGGGAAGAGGGTAGTCCTGAGACAGTCAGGGACCAATGTCTAGAAAGGCTTTGCTGGGCTTCACTGGGAGCCTGGAGCAATAGCAGGGTGCTCCCAGAGCCAACACCCAGTGCTCTCTGGATCTAAGAGGCAGAGCTGACTTCCCTACATGCCCTCCCCTAGCTTATCCTAGCACAGCCTGGGCAGGAGTAATGGTTTGCTTCTCCTGGTACCTCCCTGAGCTTTGCAGAACTTGCAGATGTCGATGAGGGAAACACATCATGTCTATGGTCCTCCAAAGGACTTAAGAAACATGAGCATCCCTCACGGAAATCTTGGTTGTTGGAAATCTAAGGATGAGCCAGGCTGGAGGAGACTTGTGAGCACATCTGCACCTCAGGGACCCCCCAAGGGCACCTCAAGACCTTCATTCACTCCAGACTCAGCCGTCCCAATGGCCTGGATAGGTGGACTGCAATTAAGGCACAGGACCAATGCAGGTTCACATAGAACCATTCATCCAGGTTGGAGTAGGGAGGACCAGCTTCTAGAACCTTCTGAAGAAGGTGGGGTGTGTTTATTACTTTTTAAAAAAGTATTTGTGTGTGTGGGGGGTATGTATATGTGTGTGAAAGAGAGAAAGGGGAGGGAGAGAGAGGGAGAGAAGGCGAGCAAGGAAGCAATCTCTTACACACATGCACACAGGTGCCTTCAGAGCCCAGAGAGGATATCAGAACCCTGGAGCTGGAGTTCCAGCTGTTAGGAGTCACCCAACATAGTGCTGGAAACAGGACTCCTCTAGAAAAGCAGAAAACACTTGTAATCACCATCACTGAGCCATCTCTCCAGCCCCTGCTACCTCTATCATCACTATGACCAAAACACCTGTGAGAACATCTCAGAGGAAGATATTCACATTGGTGCATGGTCTAGGAGGATTCCATCCATTGTGGTGGGCAGAGTATGGTCAAGCAGAGTGGCTTATATCCAGTAAGCCAGGAAGAGAACAGGAAATGCTGACTATAGGCTGCCTTTGACCTTTCCCCTGCTTCATCCCATATGGGTTCCCAGTGCACGGGGATAGTGCCACCTACATGCAGGGCAGATCTTCTCTCCTCAGCTAACCCTCTCTGGAAGTAAAATTTGCCACATCATCTCTCAGGTGACTCTAAAACCAGCAGACGTGACCGTGACAATCGTCCATCACACTTGGCATTCTGGCATCTTATCTGAGTGACCCAAATGTGGCCAAGGGTGTGTTTAAGCAAGAGTGAGTGGGGTGTCGTGGCCACAGACAGGGATCAGAGACACACTGGTGCTGTGCCCTGCAGAGAAGAAGGGGGCTCTGTTGTTTGCTAACTTCTGGCACAGATTCAAAATCAGGGGTCTTGGGTTCAAATCACAGCTTTGCTACTGATAAAGTGACCTCGGAAAGAAAATGCCTGCCAATAGCAGTGACCTCAAGGATAATCCCTGAGCCTCGGTGTCTTACTCTGATGATAGGGATTACAAAAGTGCCCACCCTACATAACTGTTAGGAATGTTGAGTGAATATGTACAGCACTTGCAGTTGAATAAGCATTCAAGCACTTGCAAGGTGGGTGGTTCGAGTGGATTATTTTTGTAATCATGTCACCATGCTAAAAGGAGCCACCAAAGCCAGACTGTCTTCAAAGGTATATTCTTGAATCTAACTAAGACTAGTGTTTGTCCCAAAGCTGGGAAGGAGCCTCCTGTCACATGCCAATGCACCCAGCCCTAGAAGGAGGAACTACCCCAATTCTGCCCATTCTGCTGGTCAAGGCCCCCCTCCAAATACAGTGACCTCCCAAGACTCTAGACTCACACAAGTATTTTGATCATAGTAGCAATGACAAATGTAGCAAATACATCAGGTCTTACTACCAAGAACCTTCAGAAGGTTCTAGAAGCTAGCTTTCCCTGCTCCAGTCTGGATGAGTGTCATTCTCTTAAATTTAAGCAGAAATCACAGTTCAGGAGCCAGTGCCCCTGGACCATATCCTCGGTTTCTTCTTCAACGTTCAACACCAGCCTCAGTGAAAGAGGCCTTTCTCCCAAGGCACCTTCCATCAGTCGAGAACTGTTCCCAGAGGACTACAGGCCTTGAGGACCCACATACCCTCCCCGGGGGACTGATGGAGAAGTCCCTCCTCAAATTCCAGGACACAGAGCAGGAGGTCCCTTTTCCCCACATCTGTGTCCAGAGCCCCCATTCTGTCTACAACTATGAAGAAGCACCCGGAATCCAACAACCAGCCACAGAGATCCCAAAAGTCACTGCTAATCACATTTGCATAATATGATCCTTTCCCTCAGCAGATTTACCTTCCTAATTACGCTGTCTCCAGCCAATATTAAAGTGATTTTGCACTCCTCGGCTTTCGGTGTTGAGCCAGGCTGTTCCCACGGTGGGCGGGGAAGGGGCCTAAATTGCCCTAGAGGCCTAGAGGTTTTACTACCAAGTGGATAATTTCTGGTAAGAAATGAGTACAGGACCCACATCCCTGCTGGGGCAGTGGGAGTACAACTAGAAAGCCCACGCTTGGCTTTACTGCTTGCAAAGGGCAGCCCTGAGCACTGTCTTGACTGACTTTCATCCCAAGCAGGAGAATTGAGGTTGCTCATTCTGGACTTTTAGGAATAGTTCAGAGTGCTGGGCTAGACCTTCCAGTTCTGAACATGTAGAGATGGTCTTCCAAGGCTTCCCTGTTGAGTTATATGGCTCAAGCCGCAGGTGAGCACACCAATGCAGAGAATTGTGACAACAGGGTTGACATGAACGTCCCCGTCCCCCTGCAGCTGGGCCACTTGCACACTGACACTGGCTTAGCTCCATGATTTGCCTTCACCAATGGAACCCTCTCGAATACATGTCATCAACAGAAGCTTGAGTACTGCGCTACCTGAGAGCTGTTCCCACTGTCCTCAAGTCCTGTCAAATACCATGTGAACAAGCTGGAACCAGCTTGGTGGAAGATGGGATGTGTGTGTGTCCCTTTCACCCTGCCCATCCTGACCAGCAGATATGTAGTAGCTACAGGGGTCCATCCAAGTCCAGTGCAGATATGGGTGGCTCAGCTGAGATCTGCCAAGCTAAGCCAAATCACCCATGCTTGGTAGCCACTCAGTGACTGGATGGCTTGTCACCCAGCAAAAGCAGCTCTCACTGATATCTGTGTACTCTGTATCTATGTCCTCAAATTTTCATTATGGAGCAGAGTCTCCACTGTTTGGGCTCAGACTCTCTGAGATATAATAGGATTAATGGCCTTATAAAAGTGACCTCAGAGAACTCCCCTCACCCTCTACTGTGTGAGGACACGAGAAGACAGCTCACCAAGAAGCTGGCCTTTTCCAGATACAGAACCTGCTAGCAAACACAGTCAATTTATCTCCCTCCTCTATCTGTGAGCCATCCTGGACTCT
>OU015754.1:58599519-58616519 GCA_907169655.1 Acomys percivali | reverse complement strand
TGTGTGTGTGTGTGTGTGTGTGTGTGTGTGTGTGTGTGTGTGTGTGTTTAGCTGCTAAGTGTTGAGGAGTTTATTCTGTAGCCTTAGAGAACCAGTGCAATCATTATTCACAGTCTGCAGTTGAGGGAACCCAAAAGTCACTGTGCTTGCCTGTAACACAACGAGCAGCTGAGGGACCCAGGGTAGAAATGAAGCTGATCTAGTCTGTCCAAGGTCTCCTCCTTGCACGTCAAGCGCCCTGACTCACTTCTGGAGCTAACACAGAAGAAGCCATGGGGGGGGATGCTCCAAGTCTCTGCCCTCTGCCCTACCATGTCTGCTCCTGCTCCAGGCTGGATTCTGAGGAGTCCTTGGCTCTTTATAAGAACCAGGAAAATTCAGAGATTCTGGTGGCATCTAGGTCACCATGGATGGGTATGTGGCCTTCTTCCTTGCCTAGAAAAGATGATTGCATACAAGAAACAATGCAAATAAGACAGGAAGGAAGGCAGAGAGCTAAAGGCCATGTTCTTTGTAAAGAAGCAGACTCCCCTGGCCCTCACTCCATTCCAAGCCTTCACTCACTAGAACGTCATCCAATGGCTAACTTCTATCCTCATCAGGGAGGGCTTGTTAGCATTCTAAAGCCATCGTTGGCTCCTCAGCCACTCCAGCCACACCAATTAGCTGAATGTCTATCAGAGCAGGACAGAACTGCCCAGAATTGCCCGAGCCCTGCTCCCAGGTCCCTTCCACAAGCTTGCCATTCTTCCTGTGGGAGGGGCAGCATGTCCTGGCTCATTCCTCCTGTGGCAGTCCTCCCTACCTCAGCCCTCAGTCATTCCTTCAGGAAGATCTTCCCAAGGTCTGCCTGTGTCCCTTCATCAGCAGGATCCTTGGCCCAGGTAAAGCAGCAGGGTGATTAGAGGTGGCTGGTCATTCTTTCATGTCTCTAAGGCATCCAGGCGGGTGGCGAGCGGGAGTGGCAGGATAAACGATGACAGCCCAGCTTCTGGTTCAGAGCTATGGATGCCTCAGGCAGGACAAGCATTCACTAGGTTCAATCATTTGTCCAATTTTCAGAAATATGACCTTAGGCTCTCTCAGGATTAGGTATCCCCATCCCAAGCAGCCTGGCTGCTCAGCAGGGTCAGTGCAAGCAGCCCAGCTGCAAACAGCACCAACTCCCTCTCACCTTGTGATAAAAAGCCTGCACCTGAGTTAACATCAGTTTAACATCAGTTAAGTTCTCCACGGCAACCCAGATACCATCTGTGGGTAGGAAGAGACAGCATACCTCCACACATACCCCACCCTCCCACCCCCAGTTCTACTCCTCAGTCCCAGCCTGGGGGTCCTCAGCCAGCTTCCCCTGGGTCAGAAGGGCATGTGTCCCATAGAGGGCGCTGATGACTGCAACATCTGCTCGGAGCACCCAGAAGTTGTTACTGGGTGGTGCAGGGTAAGAGCCACCGCCAGTAAGCATCATGATTCCCTGAGCAGCAGGCACATGGCCCAGTCCCGGCCCAGTTCTTTCTATGAAGGATAGAGCGCTTCCGAGAGCTGCTGAAAGGGGTAGATTCAGTACAATCCCACTGCCTTCCAGATTACGCTGCCACTGTGTCCCCCACCCGACCCCATCTCAGACACTTCTAGGACTTCCACACTCCTGGGCCCTGACTAGAAACTAGATTCTGTTCTCAAGCGGACCTGGAAGGAACAGGAGCCCCAGGCAGCAGGCTCTGGGCCCAAGTGGCAATGCCTTGTAGGAAGATGTGAACCCACATAGAATTATGATGATATGGAGTCAGGGAACAGCGTGACACCTCGGGGACATCTCCCCACCTTTCCCACCTCTCACCTGGCTGCTTCCAACAGGTCGCTATTTGTACTTCCTAGTGCCGCAACCTCCCTCACAGGCTCTGAATTCCACAGGCAGAGGAAAATGAATATTTTAAGGCCCCATGGCCTGAGTCACCGCAGTTTGGTGGTGCCTAATGTTCTGCAGCTGGCCTGCCCACGGGGCCTGCTTAGCATGGAATTAAGATGCAAAATAGCATCCCTCAAAAGCTCCCCTCTGGGCATCTCTGCTTTTTCCTTCAAGGTCCTGGTGGATTAAGAAGCTTCTGGAACAGTGGGGGAGGCACTTCTCTGCCTATTCTTACTGGTTGGAGTTCCAGGCCGGGCTTATGAGCTTGGTTCAAGGCCAGCTAGTGATGGGGCTCCCACCCTTCCATAGCCACCTCCTCTTGACTCCTTACAAGCCAGTCCTGTGCCAGTCCTGAAGAGGTACATTAGATTGCATCTCTACCCACGCCCATGCCAATGCCCACTGGCCTTATTTTAGCATTTGAACCGTGACAATGACTTCCACTTTGGGCCACCTGGCAGCCCCTGAGTCTCCAACCTCTTCTTCCACTCACTTCTCCAACCACTGTGGCCCAACCCTCCCACCCCATGCCCCCCCCCACCCCACCAGAAAACCAACCTTTCTGCCACAGGCTTTGCAGAGACACACAATTTTGTCTCTGTACACAACTGGTTCCTAATCAGTTCTAAACACTCCCTCACTCCCTGTACAGAATGAATTCCTAAGACCTCCTCCTTCAATAAGAAACACTGTGTAGATAGATGATTTATTGACACCCAGCAGGTAAACGGAGTGGGGCATAGGCTCATAGTGTGCCCAGGGCCATACAGTCAAGATAGGGTCTGAGCATCGAGTCCAGTCTAATGGGTGCCTAGCCAGCCTACTTACTGCACTGAGAAGCCCACTTCTTCCTAGCTTCACTAGCATTTTTGTTCATCTTCCATGCATGGTACTTTCTATGAAGACGGGACTGCTGTGGTAAGACACCCCACCACCACCACTGGTCTACTTGGGGGAGTAAGGTCTGTGGTCTATAGCAGTTGAAAAATGGCAGCCCAGCCTCAGGACCATGCAACTCAGAGAAAGCTCCACCATCAGCAGCTTCCATTGTATGGAAATGGGTTAGAAACAGGCTCAACCCCGAGCCTGAGAAGCTCGGATGCACATCTTAATAAGCCCTGTGGATAGGAACCACTGCTCCACACAGCTGGGGAGGCCAAGGCCACAAGAGTGGAAAAGTCTGGGCTCCCTGTTTGGAAGATGAAGAATGAGCACCTAAACTCTCAGGTCTGGAACACCAGGGCAGGTTGTCCAGGCTCTTTGGGGATTAATGTAGGCCCCTAAAGGACAAGTGAGCTCATAAGAAGCTGAGGGTGTTCCTGAAAGATGAAGGCTGCACAACCACTGGGAAAAACCTTCAAGTAAGGCTCAGAACAGTCAAGGTTGCATAGAAAGGACAAATAGTCACAGACAAATAGACATCTTTCCACAGGCAGCCGGGCTAAGCCCTCCTCACCACCCTTTGGTCATAACCACACTTTTACTCATGGCTTTGACTTCCTGCTCTAGGAGGCTCCTGCCTTGCAGGATCTACAAGTGGCTGGGGCAGAGGCCATGGCTAAGCTGGAAGGAAGGATCGTATGCAAATTGAGCCAGGACTCGGGGTGAGGGTGGGGGTTGTTCCAGACTGGTTACCTTTACCTGTGTGACTTCAGTCAGCCCACAAGGCATTGTGTTCCACAGACAGGAGCAGAGTGAGAACAGAAGTTACTGATAACGCTCCTCTCCTTCTACCCACTCCACTGTTGACCCTTAAGAGCTCTCTAGCCACATTATAAAGCCACCAGGCCCACTACTAGGCTGGACAGCCTTTATTCTCTCTGTACCTTTGACCTCTGGTCCAGCCCTTACTCAGCCTCAGCCCTATATGCCTGACCCCATCCTCAGTTTATCCTAAATACCCCAACCCCTGCCTCACTAGCACCGGGATCCAGGCTTAGCAGTGGTACAAGAGTAAATGTGCCCTTAGGAGGAACTTGACCCTTTGGTGTACATTTTAGCATTTGAGAGGGGGGAAGGGGGAGGCTAGGAGACAACAGGACAGCAGATGCTTCTAGTCTGAGCTCAAGAGTCCAAAGTATAGCCATGCATTTTTGTTTTTGAGACCAGATCTCATGTAGTTCAGGCTGGTCTCCAACTCAAAATGTAGCCAAGGCAAGCCTAGAACCCCTGATTCCCCCTGCCTCCACCTCCCCAAAACTGACAGTTCTGCTTCTCACCAGGTTTCAGTGGAGTAGCACTCAGCCACCCTTTCCAGGGTCAGTCACTCATGTATGCAATGGGTGTGTTGGACCAACTTCCAGGTGAGACTGTAAGAGGCAGCCACGGACAGTGTCAGTGGGTCACCAGGGGTGCCACCATGATAAAAGAGGAGCCTGAGATCACGGTGATCTCCATGTGCCTCTGGGAGGTGGTCACCCTCAGGGAGCCACTGGGGCTGCAAGGAATAGAGAGGAGGATCCCATGGGCCTGGAATGCCAGCTCTGGCTTCCCAGTGGGGCAGGTATCCCCAAGGAAACACAGGCAGAGGCCCAACCCCCAGCCAGCTCCATTAGTGACCTATGGAGGCAGAAGATGGCTGAGAGGGAAAGAAATGGGAGGGGCCCATTTCTGGATCCAGACCTGCAGTAGAGCTGTCCTTTCTGGTGTGGCAAGCCATTTCAGGGACTACTATGGGCCAGCATAGCCAGAGTAGGAAAAATGCTACTCAGAGATGTGGAGGTAAAGGTCCATCAGGTTTGCATCTCCACGGGTTGAAGGTGAGGACAGGATTGAATAGTCTCAGAACTGGCACCCGTGCCACTTGGTGAGTGCCGACAGCACTCCAGATGGCAGCTCTGGGCCTCAGTGGCTATGACATCCAGAGAGCTTCCCAGGGTTTAACTAGGAGTGGGGTGTCCTAACCACCTCTCCTTCTGGTTCATAGGAGAACACGATGCAGGGGGATGTCCGTACTCTATGAGTCCCCCAGTGCTGGCCACTTCGGCAGGCCTTTGGTTTTCTCTAAGGCCTCAGTACCATTCAGAAGAACATATTGGTGTGGTTACTGAAAAGAGCCCAGGTCCTGGGTCAGCCCTACTGCTTCCCAGCTGAGTGGCCTCTGGGAGAATCAGGGGCACCCCTTGGGATGGCCAGCCAAGAGAATTGAACAAGTGTATCAAGATGAAGCCCTTAAATCAGAGCCCAAAGGTGGAGCTCAGTCCATGGTAGCAGTCACCACCACTGTCCTGCAAGAGACATCGTGATGTCAGCATGCACGTTCGTGTGCACACACACACACACACACATACACACACACACACCAGCGTGCATGCTTACACAGTGCAATTCAGGCATACAACAGTGAGCTCCATGAGAGTAGGGATGGATCCACAGGTGTCCTGAGGTGGCCCAGCACCCTGCCTGGCACCCTCTATACAGCATTTGCTCAGACACACTGGCTGTTAGGAAGCCAGAGGCCTGATGGCCAGTTTAGCTGCATGGAATGCTAGGTGCCCCTCCCATCTCAGGCAGCCCCACAGCTCAAGCCCCTCAGGAAGCTTAGCTAGCAAGTCTGGCCTTAGAGTGTGTCATCACACACAGCCCCCCCCACCCCTTTTTTAAGACAGGGTCTCATATCTCAGGCTGGCTTCCAGTTCATTACGTTTCAGAGGATGCCCTTGAGTTTCTGATCCTCCTGCCTCCACTCTAGAGGGCTGGAATTACACGTGTGTACTAACACTCCCAGTTCAAGCAGTTCTGGGGATCAAAGCCAGGGCTTCATGTATCTAGACACTCTATCAACTGAGCTACATCCCTAGCCCTCCCACTCTCTTTTAGAACAATCTTAGATTCATAGGAAAATACCAAAGATAGACTATGTTGACATGTTCTGCACACTGCAAAAACCCAGTTAACAGTCACTGGACAGATACAGACAAACTATTATTAAACAATATCCACAGCCTACTTAGATTTCCTCCGTTTCCCCTAATGTTCCTTTTTGCTTTCAAAATCACACTTACTTGCTCCTTTGGCTCTTCTTGGCTCTTGGTAGCTTCTTGGACTGTCCTGGCTGGTTTTATGTCAACTTGGCACAAGCTAGAAGCGTCAGAGAGGAAGGAGCCTCAGTTGAGAAAATGCCTCCGTAAGCTCAGGGTGTAGGCAGGCCTGTAGGGTATTTTCTTAATTAGTGATTGATGTGGGGAGAGCCCAGCCTGCTGCCGGGGGTGCCACCCCTCAGCTGGTGGTCTGGGTTGTATAGGAAGGCAGGCTGAGCAAGGCAGTAAGCAGCACCCTCCATGGCCTCTGCACTGATTCTAGCTCCAGGGTCCCTGCCCTGGCTTCATTCAGCGATGGACTACAATGTGGAAGCTTGAGCCAAATAAACCCTCTCCTTCCCAACTTGCTTTTGGTCAAGGCATTTCATCACAGGGATAGTAACTCTAAGTCAGGAACTTTTCCTTTTTTACTAACTTGTTATTCGATAGGTTCATATGTGTATACAATACATTCTGGTCACACCCGACCCCTCTACCCTCTCATTCTCCTCCCACCCCCACCACCCCTCCCCCACCCAGTACATCTTCACTGGGATGAAACTTTGCCTGGTACCCCCAAGGCCACTGCATTTTCCTAGAACCTGAGATCCAAGCCCTGTCTGTCATCTGAGCCTTGCCCACTCTCGCACCCCTAGCTGCTGCGCCTCCCTGTGCCTGTGCCTCAATCCCTGCTATGCCTCCCAGGAGAACAAGGGTGAAACTGGGCCCAAGCATAACCAGAGCGCTCCCTTTTTGTAGGATTGAGACTTGGATAGCTTTTTTTTTTTTCACCTGAACCTCAGTGTCACTATCATTTTCACGTAAGTACCCCCATCCGCCAGCCACTGGGATCGAATGACCTCTCAACTGTCCCCACGGATGCAACTCCCCAAAGTCTCAGCCTTGCAGACCCTGATCTTCCCCGCTCCCAGCCCCTGCCCAGGCTGTGCAGGAGTTAATTCAGCATACAGCAGAGCCAGGATCCACAGGCGTGGAACACGCACAGCTCCCTTAGGAATGGTGACAAAGAGCTGGAACGGAGGTGACCTCTGAGGCCCAATGAGGAAGTCCTAATCCTTGGGTGGTTGATACCTGTGGCACAGCAGGAATGAACTCTCAGGTCAGGGCCACCAAGTTTCCAGAACACTGAGGGTGGCAGTGAGGAGGCTCCTCACTCTCCTCTCTGGAAGCCCTGAGCTGCCTCCACCACCCAAGACCAACAGAGGATTATTGCCACCTGACGTTACCGGGCATCTCCAGGCTGAGCTGGTGCCAATGCCAACCCCAAGGCACCTAGTTAGTTCCTCTGCCAGAGTGGGAGGAACAGAACAGGAGGGCCTGGGCTGACCCCAGCTGCAACTAGAGCGCCTAATGTGATCTTGAGCAAGTCCCTCTACTCGCCAGCCTCAGTTTCCCCAATTGTAAAAGAACAGATTACAGACAGACAGACACACTTGCCACAAGTGTGCTGGGGGTGGGGCGGGGTTATCCTGGGTTCAAACTTTATGGCAGTGTTCAGAAGGTGTAGGCAGGAAGTGGCCGCCTGGGAAAGACCACACCTGCTCAATCTACCTGCAAGTCAAGAAGCTGGAGCTGCCCTGGGTTTAAGTCCTACCTGTCCACGTTCTTACTGTGAAACACAACCAAGCGCGTTGTCTTTCAGCCTCTGTGCCATGGAGATACTCGGCACAGTCCCTGGGCGGCTGTGGCTCCCCAGTGGATGCTGGGACCCAATCCTTTCACCTGCCCACCTGCCGAGGTGAACCAGAGCCCCCTCATCTAAGACCATTTCATCCCCAGGTGTTCCATTTTACTTGAATGGAATCTGCCAGAAGCTGAGCTAGGGAACTCCTATTCCTCCAAAATGAGGACAATTTGGGTCACAATTGTAGAGACCCTGGCAAGATGGAGCCCCTGCTACCAGCTAGGGCACTCCCTCTCCCTCGCCATGGGGTTCCAGAGGACAGCACATGTCAGTGCCCCCAAGTGCTCCCTTTCTGAGGGAGCCCTGGGATAGCACCTTCACTCACCCCATGTTCTGGGCACAACTCTGAGCTGCTCTTTACCAGCGGGGCTCCCCATCGTGGAAGTGGCCCCCCTGGCCACAGCTGCGCCCCAGCCCCTGGATCCACATCCTCCTCGCCGCCCTCCAGGATCTGCCACAGCCTCCCTGATTGCTAATTTAGACTTCCCTGCCGTCCCACGCAGGGGAATCAGGGGAAATCAAATTACCGAGTTATTCACTCTTTTTGTACAGCTGATGGGCTGATTAGCTGTCAATCAGGGCCAACATTAACATCTGACACTGTGTGCATAACAATTACCAGTCACATTAAGGAAACCTTCCCTTTCTTTCTCTACCGGGAGCGGTGGGGAGAGACAGGAGAGGAGGCGGCAGACGAAGCTCCGAAGGGAGAGGGAGGAAATTCAATCAGCATAATTAGCTCAATCAGAAGAGAACATCACTTCACCAGCTGAGCGGAGCCGCTGCCGCTGCCAAAGGCCTCGGGCTGACCAGCTGCTCCCGAGCCTCTGCACTCCCTGCCCTCCAGCCAGGGTCTGGCTCGCCTGCAGTCTTTGCGCTGGCCCAGGGCCGCTGCCCAGGCCTCCAGTCAGTTGCTTGGCTCCGCCTTAGATTTGCTTTGCTCCAATCAATTGGGCGCATTCTCGCCTGCCTCTCTCGGATTGGCTCCGACCTGGAGTATAAGAGGCTCCAGTGTTGGCGCTGAGGGCAAGGGAAGGAGGAGAGAGAAGGATGAAGGCTCTCTTCTGCGGAAGCGACCCTTGCTTCTGACTGACACTTAACGTCCCTGAGTATCCAATTAGTGGAAACCAACTTGACATTCTTCGGCCTCAGTTTCCCCATCTGTGAAACAAAACTGGCTGCATCTGTGTCTTGCTTGGCTCTGTCCAGCAGCATCACCCAGAGAATAGAGTTCCAGCCAGTAGGTTGTGAATAGAGAGCCACACTCCAGTCTGCCCCTCACTGCCTCCTCCTGTGGCTGAAGCAGATAGACCAAGGTTGTGCTTGGAAAAAGCCAGGCATGGGCCCAGGGCCACAGGCTGTGTTTGTCCAGGTGCCCAGGCAAGGGACTACCTTGTTTGCTTTCTTGTCACCAAAAACATCTCAGCCTCCTTACTCAGCTCTGACCCGGTGAACAAATCCAATGACCTCCGATGGCACCGTGACACCTACAGGGGGAGGGAGGGGAGCAGACACAGAGAAAGGCCTGAGCTGCCCTGACACAAGCCAGGTTTCTATTTTTTTTTTTTTCGAGACAGGGTCTCTCTGTGTAGCCTTGGCTATGCTGGACTCACTTTGTAGACCAGGCTGGCCTCAAACTCACAGCGATCCACCTACCTCTGCCTCCCGAGTGCTGGGATTAAAGGCGTGAGCCACCGTGCTTGGCTTACAAACCAGATTTCTGAGCCTGAGATATTTTATTTATTTTGTATTTATGTCTGTGTTTTCTTTTTAGTTTGCCCCTGTGTGCATGCGTGCGTGCGTGCGTGCGTGCGTGTCAGAGGACAACCACCCAGGGCAGCTCCAGCTTCTTGACTTGGGGGTAGATGTCCCTGCTACATACACAAGCTGTCTGGCCTAGTAGCTTGTGGGGATTCTCCTGTCTCTGCCTGAACCCCATCTCTCCTTTAAGAGTGCTAAGATCCCAGACACACACTCTGGGTTCCGGCATTTACAAGAGGGCACGAGTTACTTGGGTCCTCATGTTTGTGCAGCAGCACTGTGTTCACTGAACCCCACCCGGCTCAGCCTGTGGAGTTCTTAATCCAGTGTCTTGGGCTGCGGCGATGTCAACACACTAATACCACAGAACAAGCAGTGTAAATTCCAGACTCCATCATCCCACAGCTGCCAGGATGCTATCCAAGAACAAGATGTAGGCTTGCTTCAGGGGTCGGCTTCTCTGTGTGCTTGTGTAGCAGCACCCCTCCCCCATCCTTGAATCCATTCTTCTTCTAGTAACATCAGTCCAATAGGATTAGAACCCCCCACGCAACGGTTTCATTTCAACACTCACTTACTTAAGACCCGATCTGAAATCAGAGCCTCACTCTGACATACTGGAGATTGGGATTCTAGTTTACTAATGGGATGGGGGAGGGGTAACTCAGGCATAGCTCCTAGAGGAGTGATAGCAGTAGCCATTGGCTCTAGCAGCGTCTGTGCATGATGCTAACTTCCCTGCAGTTGCAAGGCTGCAAGCTCCCTGGGGGTTCATTTCATCCTCCAGATCTGAACAGAAGTTTGAGGAAGGTGCTAGTCTGGTCTCGACTTTATAAATGGGGAAAGTGGGGTACAAGGAAGTGAATTAGCCCACCCTTTAATATACTGCAAGTTGGAATCCAGGCACCTGGCTCCGGAGACTCCACTCTCAGCATCCATATCATGAGCTACAGGGTCTTTGGCAGCCCAAACATAGCCAGTCTTGCCTGACCCAGGAGCAAACCATATCCTGGTGCCCAAAGCCCTGAAACCTCCACTGTGAGGCCATCTCAGACAGCCTCAATGAGTCACCTCAGCATCTCACGTGCAGCCCAGACAAGCCTAGACAGCAGCTCAGCATCTAGAAGGGTTGTTATATGATCACCATGGAACATGGACTCAGCCTGGGGCTGTGCACCGTGACTGGAGCTCAGCTAATGTTGTTGGGTGCTGTCCTGAAGGACACGTGTCATTAAGGGACCATTCCCGTTCTCACCTCACCCTACACCCAGCAGAACTTGCTAGACTCTCCCTAACTAGGCACAGGCAGGGCCACTCTGGGCCATGCTAACTGATCCTCCATCCACAAGTCTGTGTGTCAGGAACTGGGGGTGGGGGAAGTGGGGGGAGGGGGAGGGGAGGGGGACTCTCTAGAAAGAATTCTGAAAGCTGATCTAGAATAAAGAGATCTGTGGCAGATGGTGATCTGTGGGATAATAAAACAAAACCAGGCAGTGAGGAGGCCTCCCTGAGGAGGTGATGCCAAGGGTCCAGTAAAAAGAGGGAAGAGCTAGTACAAAGGCCCTGAGGCATGGCCAAGAAGGAAGCTGAGGAGACTGGTGCAGACGATATTCTTGAGATCTCCACACCTCAGCCTCGTGGACAAGATGAAAGTCCCTCCCGGTGTCTAGTTCAAATCCATCCCACTTTAGCCTAAACCTCTCGACTTAATTTGCCTTCAGAGCAGACAAATCTGGGAGCACTTAGAGTGCTCCCCCTGACAAGCCCTGTTTCACAGAGCATCTCTAGGCAGCATTTAAAGAGGAGGCAGGGATCAGGCCTGGGAGCTTCCATCAGCTAAGGAAAATCTCCCGTCTTCTGCTTCCAGCCGCCTCCTTGCAAAGGCCGTCCGAGCGTGACAGAGAACATTTCTCGCCACAGTCCCCTCGTGTCGCTGCCTAAACACACTCATAAATCCTTGCCTGACCCCAGAAACAAGGCCCTGAGTTTAAAATAAGAGAGACAAGGAGACAGAGGGGAGAGCCATCCTCTCTGCTCTGGTCTAGTTCCCTCTCATTTCTGCCCAGCCCCCAGCCACAAAGCAGAATAAACATCGCTCAGGATGCAAGGTGGCTGGGCTGGTGTCAGTGCTCCCAGCCACATCCCAAGGGAGTAAGCACAGAGCACACCATGGTGGCCAGGGAGCTAGGGAAGCCCAAGCTGAGAGTCCAGAGCTCACCCAGTATCTGTGCAGCTACATTCAAGGGCCAAGCGTGTGGATCGGCTAGGATCCACTTAAAGCAGAAACCGCTCCAGGGGTTCCACATGGTGGGAATTTAATGCAAGGGATTGGCCACTTAGGTGATCTAAGAATTGAGAGGCCAAATTAACATTGTCTCTCCCCCCCCCCTGCTCCCCCCCCAAGCCAGCAACAGTAGGAAGCCGCTGGCACCCCCCAGGAAGGGAAGGCTAATAAGAGGGCGTGGTTTCACTATAGCCCACCATCCAGGGCCATCCTGAAGGGAGCTAGGGGAAGGCTGCCTGGCAGAATCAGACCACACAAGGGAGTGAAGAAGATAAAGCTTCTTCAGAGACTGGCCCAGGCAAAAGCAGGTGAGAGTGGCCTGGTAGCCTCCCTCCCTCCCTCCATCCATCCATCCATCCATCCATCCCTCCCTCCATCCCTCCCTTCCTCCAGTCTCTTGCTGCTATCTCCTTTATGACCAACCCACCCACAAGCTTTCCATGAGCTTCTGAGAGTATAGCCTGCAGGAGTCAACCCTCCAGCAACCGCCCCCACCCCCACCCCAACCCCCACCCTCAGCCAGAACGGAGGAGGAGATGAGTAAGGAAGGGATTTGGGTGAGCCACAGCTGAATGAGTAGAATACAATTGCCGAGAATTCACAACAACAAAACCAGGGAAAATCAGAGCACACTCAGTGGTCGGGAAGACCGTCTACTTGGCTGCTGAAAACGAAGCTGAGCAGAATGAACAAAGCATTGGGAGCCATCCTGCAGGGCCTCGAATCAAAGCTGAAGCCAGAGGGGTATGCTCCATCCTACGAGGCTGTTAGGGCTCCATTGGATCTCAGTTATAGACTGGAATAAAGTTGGGAGGAGAGATGGCAGAGTCTCTTCAATGGTCCTAATAAGTGATGATTTAGCCTTGGGCGGGGGCCGTTTCTATGGAAACTGGGAGGCTGGGGGATGTTCAGCTTCTATGGCATGGTGGTCATTGACTGGCTATGGTGGACAGAGAAAGAAACAATGGTTGTCCAGGGAGGAGGACTAGAAGGACATGGATTCTACTGTTTCCTCCCTAGCCTCTCCTTCCCCTAGGACCACTGATGGACAGTCACCCTGGCTTCCATTGTGTTCGAACCCTCCATCTTTAAATGGACAAAAAGACATCGGAAGACTAAGATTCCATTTCTCAGAATCCCTTGCAGCTAGATCTGACCATGTGCCTGAACTCTAGCTGATGAGTGTATGCATCATGTGATGGCATTGAGGAATCTTAAAGGCAGCAGGGCAGCATCCCTGGTTCCTTCTTTGCCTCCCTTCCTCCACCTGCAACCTGGACAGTAGGTGAGATGGATAGAGCTTTAGTTAATATTCTGGATAAAGAAGCTAAAAGAGCCCTGAGTCCCTGGGGATTTAATAGGGATAACATTGGCACAAGCTCTTCACTACCCACTCACCTCATTGTTGTAACCAAATATTCAACAGGAACAATTTAAGAGAGGGGAGGCTTGGCCGGGGGCTCCATTCTATCATGGTGAGGGAGGCATAGCAGACGGCACCATTTGTGCAGTGACATCATGCAGCTACAGATCTGGGAGCCAGAACCAGGGCTGTTATAATCTTCCAAGCCCATCTCTGTCAGCCTGCCTCAGCCAGCTAGCCCACAATCTCCCCAGGTAGCACCACCATCTGGGGACCTAGTGTTCAAGTACCCAAGTGTGTGAGCGACATTTCCCAGTTAAACTCTAACCCTGTCAGATTTAGGGGAGGCAAAGACTAGCAACTTGTTAAAGCCACCGATGCCTTTCCGTCTCTCAGTCACAAGCTGAATACGAAGGGATAGGAGCCGATATTGGTCCACAAGGGCAAAGGGACCAGGGGGAATGGGGGGGGGGGGTTGGGGGGGGGGGGAGGGTCAGACAACATGAGTGCAACAGAATGACTAACTTCCTGGAGCAGCTTCATTGAGACAGCTCAGCTTTATTTAGGGTGAACAAGGCTTATATATGCTTCTTGGGGAGTGGGTGAGGGGTTCTCAGGATAGGTGTAAACTATTGGCTGGGGCTTGAGGTGCTGGGAATGCTGTTTACCTTCCAGGAGTCCCAGATACTTGGTCAGGCAGGTTCTTATCAGGAGAACAAAAGTTAAATCTGCATTTTGGCCTCAGGCTATGTGGTTTCTCTCAAGGGGTGGGGATGGAGCTTAGAGACGCTCTCCCTGGATGAACTCAAGCAGAAAGAAAGAAGACCCCTGCTGAGAAAGGGAGTCCTCCATTCTGTGTTGTCCAGACACGGTGGCCTGTGACCTTAAACAGTCCAACAGCTGACTCCTCGACCATCCAAAAGTAAAGGAAGCAGCAGTGCGCCCAATGTATGGATAAGGAGGCGGAGGTTTGGTGAGGCTGTGTCACATGTCACATGTCCAGCTTCACAGAAAGAGCGTGAGGCGTGGGGAAGAAGTCACTCTGGATGTTGTTCTCCAACAGTCCCCCCCACCTCTCATTTTCACCTTCCCTCTCAACCCTACCCCCCAACCACCGCCCCCCCAACACACACACACTTCTTCCAGCCAAGCTGGAACAGCAATAACAGTGGCCTCAATAACAGAAATGACTGTAAAGATGCTAAGGGGTGCTCACTGTGAAGCTGACAAGTATGTTTGTTTGTTTGTTTGTTTGTTTGTTTGTTTGTTTTTGCCAGCAAATGAGCCTTAATCACACTCTGTCACCCTTAGGTGGCATTTTGGAAAACACAGAAGGTCCTCAACATGTCAAGACCATAATTCGATCAACAAAACATCTGAAAGGGAAAGAAAGAGAAAAGTCAGTAGATGCTTATATAAAGAATAACTTGTTGGGCTGAGCCTTACAATCTGTCCTCTGCAGATACCTTGGAGGTGCCAGGCTGTGCCTCAGCCACCACCCACCCGAGCCACCCACCTGCTGACAGCTGCAGGGAGGCCTCTATCCCCAGACAAAGAAGCCTATCTGGGCAATATCCTTCCTTTCACTCGAATGCTCTCTGTCCTTTAATCAGATGAGCAGCCAAAGGAAACTTCAAAAAATCCCAGGTCAGATCACTCAAAATGGTGATGGCCCCTTTGTCTCCTCCACTCGGAAATGGTCAAGTAGTTTCTCATTGGTTTCAGAAGGAAACTAAAGTGTTCCTCACGACCCAGTAGGCCTACGTGACCCACTCTCTGCCTGAATCCCCAACCTCTCTACCCTTTGGCATCTGCTGCCTCCCCAAGACCCCCAGGTACCAAACACCAATCCTGCCCTGCCTGTTGGATGGAACTTTGGCCTGATAGATGAGCATTCTACCTCTGAGCTACATCTCCAGTGTTTGTATTCAGTCCCTCCTTCCCCCCCTTTTTTTCCCATTCTAGGACAGGGTTCTCTTGAGATAACCCAGGTGGGCTTTGACCTGCCCCAGCCCCTAAGCTAGCCAGGCTGACAGCTTGCACCTAGTGCCTGGCTCTGGCTCTTGAATTAAAGACAACTGGCCTCGACCTCTGAAACCAATCTGTTTTTGCTGCTTTGAACCTCAGTGGGCAAGGGCCAGATCTAGTTCACTTTATGTCTGTTCACCCAACTTTGGACTCACAATATTTGTCCATGTATATTGGTTGGGGGGGTGGGAGAGGAGGACAAAGGAAAGAAAAGAAGGCAGGCAGAAGGGGAGGACAGAGGGAGGGAGGGAAGACTGGTAAGAGCCTGGTGAAGAGAGCTTCTCTGAAGCTGGGTTAAATTAAAACAAAATTTAGTGAGAACTCTCAGGCACAAGGAAGCACTTTTTGACCAGAGGGTAAGCAACAGGAGCCAGATGGGGGTGGGGGTGGTTTACGACTAGGAAGTGGGTTGCCATCACTAAGGTCAGGGTTAAGGGTCTAGTCCAGTGAAGAAAGAGAAGGCCACCTGCCTCTGCTGGCAATGAAAAGCCTCCCCGCCCTCACCCTCACCCCTACCCGGCCTGATCTGTGCTCTTCTTCCCTCTCCCCTGCTGTGGGAGCAAGTGGCACAGGTGGGATTCTGGTCTCTGAAGGGAGAGAGAAGAGGAGGAGGTGGCTCTTCGCTCTTAACCTCCCCACGAAGTTACTGAAGACATCTCGAGTCGTGAATCATCCCTCTTTACAATCAAGCCGTTATTTAAAATGGAAAAAGGAAAAGAGACCCAGAAAGAGCCTGAGCAGAGTTGCTCGCACAGCCGCTCCCCAGCTCGCAGCAATCAGCCCCAGAGATGCGACTCCCCTCACGCGAGCTGCTTTCCTGATTGAGGGAGCTAATTGCCGGCTGACACAGCTTCCAGGGAAAGCTCTTGGAGAAAAAAAAAAAAAGCCAAGTGCTACATCAACAACCAAACACTTCTGTGCACACTGCACTCTGGTGGCTCAGGACTTGCGAGGCAACTGTGACCTCAGCTCCACCTAGCAACAGGAAGCTCTTGGTCTCAAGGGGCTAGTCCCTCCACAAGCGAAGCCCTGGGGTAGGAGAGCCCTAAGAGAGGTCCGGAAAATGGAGGCAGAAATTACCAGTAAGCTGAGATAGGAAGGTGCAACCTCGCCTGTAGTTAAAGAAAAGCCTGGTCTACAAAGAGAGTCTAGGACAGCCAAGACTACACAGAGAAACCCTGTCTCGAAAAACCAAAAAGAAAGAAAAACAAAAAAGAAAGAAAGAAAAGAAACGTCAGGATCAGCAGCCACGGTCTATGTTTGTTGATGAAATTAGAACAAGGCTGGGAAATGCGCACTCACAAGGATGCCTGTACATCCCAGCTTATTGCTGCACTATCCCTGCCGCTGAACCATAAAAGCATCCCAGACGCCTGCCCATCTCTAAATGAATGGACGAAGGAAATGTGCCACCTATTCACAACAAGGTTCTATTCATCCGTAAAGAAGAAATTACATCACTCTGTAGGAAAACGGGTGGGACTGGAGATCATGTTAAGAGAGACAAGCCAGACTTAGAAAGAAGTGATTCCTCTCATATGTGGAATCTAGACTTGGGGGAGGGGTCACGTAGGAGGAGTAAGGAGGCTGCTGGAGAGGGAAGGAGAGTCAGTGAGGGTGATGGGGCTCAACTCGAGGAAAGGATGGAAGAGTGCAGCATTTGTGAAAATGCCATAATGAAGCCCACTGCTCTGTAGGCTAATGTTTTAAATTAGTAATAATTTGAATTACACTGGGCCCAGTGAGATGGCTCAGCTGATACAGTTAGTGTTTGCTGCCAAGGTGAACAGCCTGAGTTCAAAACCCACGTCCCACGTAGTAGAAGGAAAGAACTGAACCCACCTCCACACATGTGCTGAGGGACACTCATGTCCCTGCATGCATACACACACACACACACACACACACACACACACACACACACACACACA
>OU015754.1:58582145-58592678 GCA_907169655.1 Acomys percivali | reverse complement strand
GCTCTTCCCTCCCACATGCTCTGCCCTCATAAATAACCATGAGGCAGCCACTTTCACAGGGGTCAAGCTCACAGCTCCCAAGAGCCCCACCTTCAAGGCCACCTCTCGGCAGTACTGCCTCTGCTCCAGCTACCTCACCAAGGCCTGGGGGCATGAGCAGCTAAAAGCCCTCCTCCAGTTCTGATGTGCAAATTTGAGAGCCTCTGGTGGCCCTTTAGAAGCGCCTGTCCTTGCCCGGACTGCTTGCCCCCCCACCCACCCAGTCCACCTGAGCGGGATGACAGGCGGAGAGAGGCGGGATCTGAAGATAGAAAGTTCTAGAGCTAGAGAAAAACTCAAAGCCACCCCTCATCTAACCTGGAGGAACTGAGGCACCTGGAAGGGCCAGAGTCTTGCTCCATGCAGGTGCAGAGAGGAAGAGATTCCCCAATGCTGACGGGGGCGCAATCTACTGCCCCCTGCTGGTCTTGGGGAAGAACACAGGCACTCGTTGGGATGTCCATCATCACCTTTGCTTGCATATCACAAGGCAAGGGACACCTACTAAAGTCCTGAGGAAATCTACTGGATGTGAGGTCCCAGTCTGGAGGCACTTATAGCAGGACTACGCTGGGTGAGCATTTGGCATTAACAGCTGGGTGCCAGGCCAGGAACTGATCGTGCTTTATATTAGGTGGAGTGACAAAGGACCCTAGTCACCTGCATTCTCTGCCAGTCCCTTGGCTCTCTGTAGCACTCTCTTTGTTACTTTGCAACCTGTATGATTCCCTACCCCCAGCCTCAACTGCACCCCCACCTACCCACCCACCACCCATCCCCCAGCTCCTTCTCTCTCTCTTCCCTCCCTCCCTCCCTTCCCCCTTCTTTCTCTTCATCTCTGGCTGAATGAACTCCTATTTCTTTTGCTTGCTGTAATATTTCTCTTGCTCATTTCCTCATTTCTTTCCTTTTGCACCTCAATATTCCTGTGACTACCTCACCCCCACTGCCCCCTCTCCAACCCTCTCCATCCCTCATGCCCTCCCTTGAGGTTTCTGTCCACCCTTCTCCCCCGTGCAGCCGGGCTGTTGGCTGCCAGCAATGATTACGAGTACGTCTGTTGAAGACTGCATGCTCTCTTTCTATGATGGGTAACAAGAGGCTGTATGTTTGCCGCCACCGGCTGCAAATTCTGAATTCCTTTTCAGCGCAAAAAAAAAAAAAAAAGACAAGCACCCTCTTGGTTTATAAATATTAATTATAGGCACCCGGTAATGAGAGAACAGGGCGGCTGTTGGCTGTGATCTCCGATTGTTTGACTAATCCTAGAAACAGTTTAAACAAGACAGTTATTGCCTGACAGGAAGAGGAAATTAGGAAGCCCAGTCCCTCCAGAAGGGTGGGTTTAGGACGTTGTAGAAGCAGGAGTAATGTTAGAAGGCACTAAACCTACCCAGCTCTGACAGCCACGTTGTGGGGCGTCCCACTCTGGGAGAAGACTTAAGGGACTACATCAGAGCATCTGTCCAGCAGAGATCTTGTACTCCCAGAGGGGAAGCAAGGCTTAGAGGAGACGGCTCCGATGACTAGAGAGACCGTTTCTGATACTTCATTCTTGGACTGATCCAAGAGTCTCACCTACATGGAGTCAGCTCCTGCTCCAACTGAAGCCAACTCTTTTTTAAAAAATCATTTATTTATGTATACAGTGTTCTGCCTGTATGTAATGCCTGCAGGCCAGAAGAGGGCACAAGATCTCATTGTAGATGGTTGTGAGCCACCGTGTGGTTGCTGGGAATTGAACTCAAGACCTTTGAAAGAGCAGGCAGTGTTCTTAACCTCCGAGCCATCTCTCCAGGCCTGAAGCCAACTCTTAAGTAGGAGAAATGGGTCCATCATGGTCTAAGCTTACCTCTGTTTTCCAAGCCCCTCAGTTTTACTTCACAAAAACTGGGAGTAAAGTGAAAGAAAAAAAGAAACAAACAGAAACAAACAAACAAGCAAAAACCCAAAACAAACAAACAAACAAAAACTCAGTGAACTTCATGTTAATGCCAGGACTGGATAAACTTCTAAATTGAATCTGAGAAACCCCATCTGGCAGTGGTGGCCAGAGGCCACTTGCCCCATGGCCTGATCTCCAAGCTTATGTCTCACCACCAGGTAGTTCAGAAAGTGCTATGGGCAAGACACAACCAGAAAAGAAGCCACCTGGGCAGAGAGACAAACTCTGGGACAGAATAAGGCTCTGACACAACCCTGAGCAGGACCCCTAGGCTGATGGAAAGTAGGCTATTCCTTCTAGAACATATGTTTCTAAACACCCCCACCCCCAGACAAATCTTTACACTTTGAGCCATTTATCCTCCTTTGGGCGTGGCAGCTGGCCTGCTGGAGACCCAGTGTGAAATGCATGCTTCCTATCCAAATAAAGCAGGGCCCTAGCTGCAGGGGGTAGGTGTGGCAGACCACACAGCCAGGACCTAGCCCAACTAAGAGTGGAACCCCAGGTCTGTGATTCCCCAACCCAGCTGAGGCTCATCATGCAGTCCCCGGCATCTGCAGCTGCTCCGAGGGCCACACAACTCAGGCTGGCCTCCTGGGAGGCTGGGACCAGTCACTTCTCTTCCCCGACCCTGTCAATATAGGAGAGGACAGACCCGGAGCACCTAGAAATTGGAAATTCTTACAAAATGTAACTACCCAGCTTCTGTGGCTGTGTTGTTGTTGTTGTTGTTGTTGTTGTTTTGGTTTTTTCCCAATTAGGTATCAGTTTTCTAAATTGTGCATAAATACTAGTCTGACTGCACAATAAAAGCTGTACTCATGTTGGCTATTATTATTAATATCTGCCCCCTGTGATACTGCCTGCCAGCCTCTGGGGAAAGTTTGCCCAGCCTCACATGGAGTGAAAGAGAGGACCACGAGCCTGCGCACAGAAGCACAAGCACATATACCCTTTATAATACTGAGCGCCTCGGAGAGGTTGAGGGGATCCAGGTCTGGCTCCAGCCACACCCTCATGAAGCCAAAACTCATGACAGCTCCCCTTAGATATGTTTTCTATTCACGAATCCATGTTATATGCCAGGCCTGGGAGCCACGGAAAACAGGGTCAGTATCCCTGTTATGCGGCAGTTCACTGTGACGGTAGGAGGAGAGAGGAGCCAATGGTAGGAGAAGGGAGGAGCCTATGGTGAGAGGAGGGAGGAGCCTATGGAAGGACCCAGCAGGTCCTATCCTAGCTAACACTGAGGCAGAGGAGATGAGGGCTCTGCCTTGCTATAGGCTCAATGTCACTACCATCTATGCATCTGGAAGGAAAGAGTGGGGTGCCTTGCTTAGGAGCACACCATGACAGCATACCTCGTCTGGCACTGGCTACCTAAGCGCCTCACCAAGTTCAGAGCCATGGCCAGGGCCCATCCCGCGGGAGACTGAATACAAGTCAGGCAGCAGCAGGGACAGAATGGCTCCTCTCTGGCTCTCCCCCACCCCAATTCCCCACCCCACCCCACCCTGCCATCTCATGGCCTTCCTAAACATCACCGCAGTGCTCACTGGACTTGTCATTTCCACACTGTGCCCACAGTGCACCCTCTCCAGACCTCTCAGGGGGCTATGCCAGCTCAATGACCCATTGATCCATTGGCCCATTTTCTGGCTGGGCACTGTCCCTAAAAAGATCGCAGCCTCAGCACGTGTGTGTGTGTGTGTGTGTGTGTGTGTTTGTGTGTGTGTGTAAGGCACTCACATCTGTGCCCTTTGCCACTCTCCTCCTAGCCTTCCCATGCATCCTCCTCTTAGCTTCACCAGAGGGAAAAGAAGGCCTTCTGCCTACAGCCAAAATCCTCACCACTTTCCCTAAAGATTTCCAAGAAAATGTTCTCATAGAGCCAAAAAGAAAGCCACGAGCAGATGCCAGCCCTCCCGTCCTTCCCCCCCCCCGCCCCCCCCCCCCCCCCCAATTCCTTCATTTGCACCTCTGTTGAGTTGCCATCTACTGAAAGGTCTGTACTCTAACATCCTGACCACTCCGAGCCTCAGTGCCCTTGTCTGTCATCTGCAGACAGTAGTCATGACACCCTGACAGGAAACCAAGGAGCAGCCAAGAGATGGCGCACACAGAGAGGAACCCGTTGCTACTCTTACGTGCATTTTTTTTTTTTTTAATTCATGAGTATGTGTTATATGCCAGACCCAGGAGCTGTGAAGAACACAGTCAGTGTCCAAGAGTTCACTGCAATCTGGATGAGAAAGACAGATGAGTGAAAATACCAGTGCAAGGGATAGGCGCCAAGAGGCTGGAGGAAAATATAAAAGAGGAAGGGGTGGGTGGGTGGGTGGGTGCAGGATTCGGGACACTCCCAGGCTGTCAGAGCATGGTAGGTAGATGAGAAGCTCAAAGCCTGTAGAGAGGACCAGAGAGAACGCAGGATGGACGACAGGGGCCAAACGGCAGAAGGATTAAACACAGGAGATGATGAGTGTGGACTCATCATCGCCGGCCACTGAGGTCGTGAGAAGGATTTTAAGTTGGAAGCTGACACACAGTGTTAAGCTGAGCTCATACCCAAGCCGGTGGGGGTTTATGTAACTTTTTCCCTTTCCCTTTCCAGCCTGTAGGCAGCCTAGAAATCTGAGAGCAAGCACTTTTTCTTATTTCTATTCAACCTGAAAGCTGCTGTTGCATCCAGCCTGCGACGCATTGAAATGCAGGTGGCCTATGCAACAGTGTTGCTAAAATTACCAAAACTTACCACAGCCAGGGAAGGGGCCATTATCGGAAACAGATTTTATTACCATGGAAACCAGCAGATAATGCCAAGTCCAGTCATTTTTATTCTCCCCAAAGAGGGAGAGAAACAGAGAGCCTGAGAAGGCGGCCACTGAGAGAGAGAGCTATTGAGAGGGCAACAGCATGCTGGCCGGAGCTGGGAGACCGGAGACAGAATGCAGGGCCTGTCAGCCGGGGTCCCGCACACCAACCTTGGGCCCTCCATCCACACATACTTAGCTACCCACTCATTGAACCCCACCCCCCACTAGAGGCCCCATGCTGACAGGGAGCAGCTACAGGTGGCAGGAGTGACTCTGCAGTGTGACTTCCATGCCAGGGCTCAAAATACAGGAAGCATCCAAACTAGCCCCCAAGAGGCCCCTGGTGTTCCCTATGGGTATAAGATGCAGAGGACTTGAGGTGGGCTCTAACTTGGGTGGCTGCAGCCTTCAGCAAAGTCACAGAAAATCTTAAGAGCCTCGGTTCCTTTAGGTGTCCTAAGCCTGGGGCGGGGGGGGCTGCTGTGAGGATATGGGGTGCACAGATGGTGAAGCTCTTTGAGAAGTACTGGCGTTTTTGTTTACCTATTTTTCTCTTTCATGTCACAGTGAACTCCGGGGTAATGGGCACACTGACTGTGCTCTGCCCCGTGGCTCTAAGGCTTGGCAAATAACATGTACTCATGAATAAAAAATGCACCTCCTAACAGCTGCCACGCGTTCATCCTGTCCTGACTGTCAGGCACTTGGCTAAACGCAGGCCAGGGGTTTCTGTATCTCTGCCCCAATTTTGTTTCCCGGTTTGAAGAGCCCCTTCCAGCTCTTGCATCGCCCCTGGCCCTCTACTGCCATGTAGGGCACACCCCCAACCCACTGAGACCCAAATGGCAAGGGAAAGGGACAGGGAGCCCTCTGGGAGGACAGCTGGAGCCAGCACTCACATAGATTTGTGTACAGGGTAGCAGTGTGACTTCCACAAACTCAACCTGGGGACAAGGCCAAAGGCAGAGAAGCGAATGGGGAGAACCGGTGACCCATGACCCAGGAGGTGGGGGCTTTGAACATGCTAGATCTTCCCTCCCCCTCCCCACCCTCACCCTGAGGGAGAGAGTGGGGCCTTCTGACTTCTGAAGTGTGGACCGGAAGGAAGGCTGTCAGGAAGCCGCGGGAGGGCTTTGCAACCCCAGCCGTCAGGCGGCTGAAGCAGAAGGATTTTGAGTTCCGGACAAGTGAGTTCCAAGCCTGTACTATACAATGATACCCTGTTTCGAAAACAAAACAAACAGGCAGGAAGCCACCGAGTCTACAAGGCCCCTGATTGGCCTGACTATTCCTGGGCTAAGGTAAGGCCCGTTGAAGACGGACTGTGGTGTTCACTGGAAGTCTCTATTCCTGGGTGCAGCACCTGGCATAGTTCCTGTGGGTAGACCAAGCCATTGATTCCAGTGCCTTTGCACATCCACACATGTCACCCAATCCTTCCCACTCAAAGCTTGTGGCATCTGGGGACTCGAGTGGGATACGTGTTGACCAGCGGCCCTCCCGGAGATTTGTCTGTACATCCCAGGTTGAAAAGTTCTGAACTACGTCACTTCCCTTTTCTGAGTCTCGGTTTCCTCACTGATAGAATGGAAATAAAATGTTCCCCATCTTACAGGCCTACTGGAAGAGATTAAAATTTTAAAAAATTATATCATGTGTGGGTCTGGGAACAGCTCAGTTGGAGAGGCCTTTCCTGTGTAAATATGCAGACCTGAGCCCAATCCACAGAACCACATTTTAAAAGCCAAGTGTGCTGGGCTAGCAGGATGGCTCAGTGGGTATAGGCACTTGCTGCAGCGCCTGAGCATGATGGCTGAAACTCATGACTAGAACCCATGTGGAAGAGAAAGAGCTGACTTCCACAACTTTGCTTCCCACCACCACATGGGTATTGTACTGTGGCATTTGTGCACGCTCACGCATGCGCACACATACACATGCACACACACACACACACACACTGAAATAAATATTTTATTTTTTAAAATTTGAATAAATCACTCTGAAAAATTAAAAGTGCCATACTGAGTGTATGCTCTTGTAAGCATTTTCTATTCCTTGTTATATACCAGGAGCCCCAGGCCCCCACCACCAGGTAACAAAGGGCTTGCTTTCATGACAAAATGACTTGATGAGACTGTTCTCTTAACAACCCTGCACGCTAACGCTTCTCCACCTGCCCCCCCCCACTCCCCCCCCCCCCCCCCCCCCCCCCCCCCCAGCCACCAAAGCTCTCGCCACAGCTGCACACTCAAATCCTCATGCCGTCAGCACTTGACAGGTTGCAGAGGCACAAAATGGAAGAGGGGACGCGGGCATGAATTAGCAGTTTAAGGCGGGAATGCGATCATGATAAAATGCCCTCTCCATCCATCACAATGTAATAAGAATGGAGCGCGAATATGGGAATATCAACATGACCTACGACTCCGAGCTCGTCGCCACCATTCTTTACGACCGAACCTTGCGAGACACGAGCATCTCATCTCGTTTCACTGCAGGCATCACGGGGATGTTGCCAGGGGACACAGAGCGTGTCTGAGGCGGGATGCCCGTTTGGGGAAGCCAGGGAGGGACCAAAGACTACATACCCGATGCTCTGGCTTTTACAGGTCACAGAGAAAGAATAAATAGGGGATTGGAGCTGAAGGGGTTGTTGTTATAGGTTTTGGTGCTGTCTACATGTAAGGAAGCCACAGGCCTGTCAAGGGTCATGGGAGGTCCTGGGGAAAAAAAAACATTTCTCTTTGGGTATATGCATGCGCGTGCGTGCGTGCGTGTGTCCGTGCGTGCGTGCGTTACGCAGCAAGGACACAAGTGCCACGACATGAACGTGGAGGTCAGAGAACAACTTCCTAGAGTCAGGTCTCTCCCTCCTCTTTATGTTGGTTCCAAGATTGAACTCAGATCTCCAGGCTTTTGCGACAAGCTCCTTCGCCCGCAAAGCCCTCTTGACAAGCCCCAGTTAGGATATTTTTCGGTATGTCCCCCAGAAATCCCTATCCCTCATCTCAGCAGCCACTGTGGCCTCAAGGACTGGCCTGACACCATCCAGAATATGTTCCCAGAGCTCTGGAGTGGTGGCATCACGTGTCCCTACACCAGCAGGGGAGCGGGCGTGGCACTTGATCAAGAACTCAAGGCAAACAGGGGTTAAACCTCAGGCCTATATGGCCTCCTACCCCAGGGTGTTCTTAGGGTATCATGTGGCTAACACTAAGCTGGGACACGCCTGATCTAGAGGTCCACACAGCTCCGTGGGGCCTTCCAGCCCACTCCCAGCCAAGATTACTCTCCGGCTCTTATTATCCCGTTTTCCTCTGACCACCCCATTTTTTTCCTGAAGCACTGACTTTTTCATTCATTTCCTGAAGCACTGAATTTTCATTCCAGTCAAGAATTCTCTCCTTGCCCTTTGAGTGCTTGCCTTTTCACCTCACTGATCAAAGGGACACCCCCCCCCCCCCCTTCCAGCTGAACCTAAGAACCTTCTCCTGAGGGGGGCTTTCCCAGACATCCTTTCTCCTCACCCTTTCTTGTCACTAGGACCCTGAAGCCCATTTTACAGTGGAAATTAAATAGTCAGGACAACAAGCCATAAAGCTCTGGGGCCCCTCCGCCTCCTGGCACGGCACCCGTGCTCACTCACCTCTGTGTTACACCTGTTTGTTGAGGGGGCTAGGGAGATGGGTCAATGGATAAAGTGCTTGCTGTGCAAAGTGAGGACCATATAAAAGCCAGTTACATACGAAAGCTACCTATAATCCTCAAGAAGCAGAGACAGGGGCTGCAGAGATGCCTCAGCATTTAAGAGCACTAGCTGTTCTTCCAGAAAAGCCAGGTTCAATTCCCAGTACCTACAAGGTGGCTCACAGCCTTCTGAAACGCTAGTTTCAAGGGAGCCAGTGCCCTCATCTGGCCTATACTAGTACTGCACCCAACATGGTGCACAGATGAACAAGCAAAAATTCTGAAAGAGGGGTCCCAGGAGCAGGCCAATATCTAGACTAGCAGGAAGTGGTAAGCTCTGATTCAGTAAGACCCCTGCCTAGACAGAGAAGATGGAAAGTGGCCAAGAAAGACACATGACTTAAGGCACATACATGCACACACACACACACACACACACACACACACACACACACACATGTTTATTGAGCACTTGGAAGCTGAGACAGAAGGATTGCAAGTGAGACAGAAAGATCAAAAGTTTTAGGCCAGGTTGGGATTTTTTTTAAAAAAAACCAGTTCTCGCTATATACCAGGCATGGGCAGCATCTTATGGAAACAGAGACATCATCTGGAGAAGGGACCCTAATGCCCTACAGTGACAGGGTGAGAAGAAAGGTGAATTAGGCAGTGCCGAGCTCAGCTCAAAGTGTCTAGAATCGTCTTTGGGAAGGTGGCATTTGAACAGAGCTGGGATTGAATCTAGGGAGCTAGCCACACTGGTGCTGTAGGATCAAAAGCCACATGCCCTGGTACTGGCATGGGTGTGCCAGTAGGATGAGGAGGAGGGCCGGGAATGACTCTGGACACAGCCCTGAAAGCAGAACCCCCAGAGGCAGCATTTCTCTTGTGGAAGTGACCAAATGCCCGAAGGAAACAGTTTAAGGGAGGAGGGATTTATTTGGCCCAGAGTTCAAAAGCTACAATTCATCACGGCCTGGTGCCGCTCTGTTCTCCATGGCAGGAGCATTCAGGGGCTGGTCACATCACAGTGGCTGACAGGAAGCAGAGTGTAAGACCGGAACCGGAGGAGGGATAGCCTTCGAAGCCTGCCCTCAGTGGCCTAAAGGGGCTAGCTAGCGAGGCCATAGCTCCAAAGGTTCTCCAGCCTCTCCAAACAGCGCCACCATCTGAGCGGAGGGGGTAATTCACATTCAAACCACCACAGAGGATAGGAAGTGACTTTTGTTCGGGGATAGCTGTAGATCATGTGTAAACCCAACCCCAGAAGCAGATCGGGGAGACCCATTAAGTTAAGAGGCAATTATAACAGTCGAGGTGGGGTGATGAAGGCTTGGACCGGAAGATAAGCCATGGAACTGAGAGGGACTCTGGTTATGTCTTCTTGTTGCTGCTGCTGGTGGTGGTGGTGCCGCCAGATGGCCTAGAAATGACTGTGCAGCCAAGGATGGCCTTGAGCTCTTGCTCCTCATACCTCTGCCTCCCACGTGCTGGGATTCCAGGTGTGTGCCACCCAGCTAGATTCCAGCTGTGTTCTGAAGATGCGGCCAACAAGACTTGACGCATTGAATGTGAGAGGAAGGATCGTTTGACCTAAACATCCTGTGAATGGAGTTTTCGTGAACCAATAAGTTATTTCTCGTGCCTGAGCCCGTTTCAGGTTAAGACAAAAACCATGAGGCACCCAGAGACTAAGGAAAGGCCAGAGACAGCAGAATGAGGATGGCAGAGGATGGGGGGCGGTGTGGGGGGGAGGGAGGTGGGAGGGGTAGGGGGGGAACAACAGGAAGGTAACACCTGGGGGAGAAAGAATGAACAACAGGACCCCAGCCCGGGCTGGAGTATGGCAACATGAAAAGTGTGGCAACAAAGACCTGCTCCCCTCTTTAAGCACTACTGAAAATAAATAAATAAATAAATTTATTTATTTATTTTTCAAAAAGCACTACTGAAATATGGAGATGGGACTGCAGAAAGGCATCAGCAAAAAGCATGCACACGTGCGCGCACACAGCTAAGCATGTGCAGGGTAGGGCTCGCTGT
>OU015754.1:58549985-58571165 GCA_907169655.1 Acomys percivali | reverse complement strand
AAAGAAAGAAAGAAAGAAAGAAAGAAAGAAAGAAAGAAAGAAAGAAAGAAACCCTGACATTTTGCTTCGTATTGTCAATAACAAGGCCTTTTGCTCCCTACCCCACCCCCAAGTGTCCATCCTGGCTTCTAGACTTTGCAAGTTATACTTCTAAATATCCCACACTTTCAAAAGCCAGAGCCTGGGCATCCATCTCCCTGCCTGGTCCCTCTCCTGAGATGTACCATGAAAAGCCTGGTCACAAGGTGAGTCATTGTCCACTAACTCACTAATGAACTGACCTTTCTGAGCTAAGTCCAAAAGGATGGACAGTACCTCTCCTCCAAGGCAAGCCTTGTGGAGTTGGCCATCCGTGGAGACCCAGACAGAAGAACTGAACCCAAGGGCTAACAGGAAGCTCCAAACTGGACCAGTGTATCATTGGCTGCAGAGTAGCAGGCAGTGACTCCCAACCAGACCTCAATCCACCAAGGGTTATAAAGAACTTGCCACAGGATGGCGCTCTGGTTCGTGCCCTGCTCCTATACAAAGCAGATGGCGGAAGTATGGACAGAGGGACAAACAGAGGTGCAGTTTTACAACCAGGACTTCAACTCCCCACTTAGATGCCACAAGCCAACTCCCAGACCAAGAGCTGTTTGTAAATGAACCCCTGGGTACACCCAGACTGGGGAGTCTATGACTTCCTCCCAGAAGCCCTTGATTATCTACCAGAGTAGTTTCAGATGCACTGGAAGAAAGGGATTCCAAGCTCCTCAGCCTCACCCTGGAGAATCGAGGCCAATAGGGGAGGGGTTTCTTGTGTTCTTCTGGACTCTCCTCCCTCCCTAGCGGGCCCCTCCAGACTCTCATTTGTGGATGTGAAGGTCTGGGGGGGGGGGGCATGAAGCCACATTCCTTTGTCTTTGATCTCCTCTGCACTCAAGTTGCTCCAGCATCCGGATATGTCTGTCTCTTCGCATCTCCCTTTGAAGTCTGGAAATAAGAGATGACTACAGATTACAGCCATTTCAGCCGCCTGAAGCGGACTGGGTCTTCCTCAGGCCTCCGCCCCTTTCTGCCCTGAGCCTGTGAGCTCCATCTGTAGATCCCTGAAGCCCATACCAGACTTCTCCCTCCCACAGAGGAGGGGGAAGACCCAGCATCTCTGTTTGCCCTGTTCTCAGGATGTGGCTCTGAGGTCATGTTACTGGCCATAAAGAGTGGATGGAGCTGAGCATGTTAAACACAACTAAGACCCTAGCTCTGTGTAAGAAGTGAAGAACTGAGTCTATCGTAGGGAACTCCCCATGGTGCTGAAGTCAGTTGCTGCTCCACAGCATCTGAGAGCTCACAATCACACACACACACACACACACACACACACACACACACACACACACACACACTGTCCACTCAATGCAGCCCCGAATGGGAAGCTAGGTGGCAGCAGTCTTCCCTTCATAATACAACTTCCTCCTGGCAAATTGTCTCCCCATCCCCACCATCCTCCTCCTGCCTCATCTCTGTTCTCTCTCTCTCTCTCTCTCTCTCTCTCTCTCTCTCTCTCTCTCTCTCTCTCTCTCTCTCTCTCTCTCCCATCCATCTCAGAAGCTTCAACCTGCCAGCACTATCTCTTAACCTACTGCTGGCAACCAGAACAATCATTTCAAAACACAAATCGGGTTCTAGAGACCATACGACCCTCCTCCCAAGAAACAGCACAGTTGTTGTTCTTGGTCCCATGCTAACTGGATGGTAAGAGCCTGTTGCTGAAGACACAACAAACTTTCTGGTCTGATGACATAGAGAAACCAAGGTAGAACTGACCTAAAAAGTTCCCACCTATTAGCTAACTGTCATAGTGCCAGAAGATGCTATTCAGGCCACTGGGAGAAAGTTGTCATCTCTGGGTATTACCCAACAGTGAACACTGAGTGCTATAATCCTGACCTGCTAGGTAAGATGTGTCCACTGATGTAATAGTGGTATGTATGACTGTTATGGTCGTAACCAACCACTTTCTAATTGGGCCTAAGGCCTTCTATACAGGAGGGAATTTGTGCTTCATGCTGCAAACCTAGTCAAAGCCACATAGATTAAGAGGTCATAAGGCCGTGGTGGGGAACCTACCACTATTGCTTTGCTACATGGACCTGTTGCCAAACTGTCTTCTAAATATGTATGTCTGTACCCAAAGATCAGTGTTGCTCTCAACCCGGGCTAGAGAAGCTCCATCTGCAGTGAAGTGGTGGTTAATACATACACATAACCAGACAACATCCTAAGAATAAATGGCTGCTGAGTTCTCAGCCCAAATGGAGCATCCATATCAATCCCCTCAAGGCTCAAGGTTCAAGGCTCAAAGAAGAGGAAACAGAAGAAAAATGCAGGAGCCAGAGAACGAGAACAGGTGCTGTGAAGTGTTGTCTTCCAATGCAGCTATGATGCTTTGCTCAGAGTCAAGCCAACAAGATCAGTCAACGCTCCAGCAGACAGCACCAACTGGACTCGGTGGGTTACAGAACAAATAGGGAAGAGGACATAAAAATGGGGATGGGGCTTGTTAGAGGATGTCTGGGGGGGATGGGATAGCGCAGTTAGCGGTAAGTAGGATCAAGAAGTATGAGACTGACAAGGATAAACAGGTTCAAAAAGAACAAATTAATAAATAACTACAAACCATGACACTCTTTGCTATATACAGAGTCTCCAGTAGCCCCAACTATATCTGCAGTGAGGACTCAATGTCATACTTTTTTTACATACCAGACCCTGCAGGAGCTGGGTGGATCCCATCTGGCTTCCTAGCCTCATCAGGATATCTTTTTTTCTGATCTATCACTGCTCCTTGCTTTGCTCCTGGCCCAGGATTTTACTCACACCTTCTGTTGCTTCCTTGTATCGATGCACTTTCTACCATAGTAATGAAACTTTCTCAGACTGAGTGACTTTATAAAAAAAGAAGAAGAAAAGTAGGTTCCTTTGCCTCACAGTTCTTGAGGTCCAGAGTCAAGACACCACATTTAGTAATGACCTTCTTGCTAACAGAGTCCACGTGGTTCATATTGCAGGAGTCAGGACCAGGCATGATGGTTCATAACCTTTCATCTCACCACTTGGGAGGCTGAGGCAAGGAAAAAAGTTGGTGGACTACAAAGTAAAACCTTGTTATCAAAAGGAGGTCAGGTGCTGGAGATAGAGTTGAATTGCAAAGCATCTTGCCTCGCTGACATCTAGGTTTAATCTGCAGCACTGAATAACCAGTTGTGATGTTGCACATCTGTAATTCAGCACTTGAAAAGTGAAGGCAGGAAGTCACCCTTGGCTAAATATCATTTAAGGCCAGCCTGGGCTACGTGAGACCCTGTCTCAAATCAAACAAAAAACAGAAAAAGAGTTGATCAGCTAAGGGCATCCTCGTGTGTTTTCCATGCTCTTGTATCTCTTTCCCTGCCCCACCAGGACTCCATCCTGAAGCTGCACCTGATGACCATTCCAATACTAACTGCCTCCAAGTGACTCTGTCAATCCCGTTATCAGATCTAGTCCCACCACACAGCTCACGATAGGAATTCTATCTCAGCTCCTGAAACATAGGTGGAGAACAAGGTGCATGTGACGCCAGCACCCCCTGCCCAGCAGCCCTGGCTGATCACTCAGCGCTTCTGGCACGTCAGCACCAGCTGAGCCAGGACTGCTGGGATGTCCTCTCCTCTGCAGCTTGGCTTTCACTACATCACTACTGCCCGCCCATGCTGGACTGCAGAGTCCCATGTGGAGTCTTCTCCGGGGTCCTACATACCACTTTGACATTGTAGACACTTTGGTTGGTTGGTTGGTTGGTTGGTTGATTGGTTGGTTGGTTGATCCGGATCAGAAGGAACTAACTGACATATGTTTAGAGGGCTGCAGCACCCCCACCAGGTTACCTCAATATTTATTTCAGCAGGTGAAGGTTTATGTATTTGAGGGGAGAGGGTACATGCATGTCACAGTGCGCATGTGTTCTTTTCTTCTTCCACATGGACCCCTGGGATCAAGTCATCAGGCTCTACAGCAAATGCCTTTACCTACAGAACCATCTTGCTGGTGCTGCTACCTCAACTCTTAATTCACCCACTGAGGATACCAAAAATGAGTGTGGCCCCCTAAAGAAAGAAAGAAGAGTGAGTCTGATCCTTCCTCTCCCTCCCCTGTTCCCACTGTTCAGCATGCCACCAAGGGCCAGGCGCAGTGTCTGGGGAACTAACTTGGTTGTGGCACTTCCTTAGGCATGGTCTCAGAGGGCCTGAGCCATCAGCCAGGAACTCCACAGACCTAGCCTCTTGAGAGGCCTCATCTTAAAGAGACACCTTCAACTTCAGAACCAAGGCAATAATAGCCGGGTCTGAAAGACTCTGGAAGCCCACAAGAGATGTGCTGCTAGAAGTCTAAACCTGGAACCAGGCCCTTCGCTCCCAATGGAACACTGCTCATCCTGAGGCATAGCCTGAGCGATCCACTCTCTAGACCCAAGGCCTATCGTGACCTTCATTCTCCCTTCCCGCCACCCCAACCCTTACATCCTCTGGCCCTCTCAGAAGCACAGAACACAGCTCTAAGGTCTCTGCTTCTCTCTTCTCCTGAGGGAGGCAGTGGCTGTCACCTTCAGTCCCCTGATCCGCCCTACTCAGCCTGGCCCTGGCTTCTGTTCTGGAGAGCCCCGATATACACTTTCATTAGGTTTAAGCTCTCTTTTATCAATTAGTCATCCCTGCCTCGATAAAACCAGGGGGGAGGACCCTGCTTCTTGCCTTCCAACCCTCTCACTGAGCACCTTGTGAAGGGAAGGGAAGCAACACAGAGAGACACCCTCTTTTGCAGCTCCAGGCACTTTAATGAATTCCAGCCTTCAGGGACAACGACATCGTGTTAACAGTGCCTGTGAAAAATGAGGGGAGGAACAGTGAAGCAAATTTCTTTTTATTGACTTTTAGTGAGCTATTTAATCCAAACAGCTCATTATCTACAATATAAATATACTATATAATGGATTTTGCAATAAGAACAATTAGTTTTGCAATTAGCATGAGAATACGCTCTCCCCAAGTGCAGAGGAGGTAAAGGCCCAGGCACTGGGGGCTGGGGTAGCTGCGGAGGGTAGAGGTGGGAGGGATAAAAGTCAGAAAGCAACCCCAGGGCAGAGAGGAGAGATGCACACTGCTCCCCACTCCCACACCCCGGTGTGACCTCAGATCTGCAGGGCAGTCCCAGTAGAGAAGTCATCTGAGCCCTGCTGGGTAACACACAGGCCTGCACAGATCGGATTCAGGCTCAGAGGCGGCTCTTCCCAGCTGTGCAGCCTCAGGCAAATGACAGAAGCTCTCTGAGCCTGTGCCTCCTCCTTGGGAATGAGCATCACTTGTGGTGCTCCTTTGGGGGAGTCCTCATTGTCATGAGGGTGACATTAAGAGACAGAGCAGTCTAGACAGAGCATGTCGCCCATGAGCATTTCCCACAGGGACATTCAGGTCTGTCTCCTGGGTTAACCACGATGTCTGTCTTGCTTACCACAAAATTCTTAGAGCCTGGCCCTGCCCATAACTAGCAGTGAATACTGTCTGTTGAGTAAATATGGTCCAATGAGCGAGACTCAGTGGTGGCTTGGCCCAGAGCTGGTATACAGCCACTTAATAAATGTTCATGGAATTCACACTGCTGAGTTAAAAAACAAAAACAAAACCTCAGACCTTACTTCCCTCCCTCCTCTCACAGGCAGCATCCTTGTCACAGGGAGCCCTGCAGTTAAGCACAGTGACAAAGGTCAGTCTGCAAAACCAACATGGCCAGGGCCCTGCAGGACTCCATCTTCAATGGGCTTTCCCACCCCAGTGCTCTCTGCTGCCCTCTTTAGTGAGTACGCACAGATCCAGGGCCTCCCATCAATGCCCCTCTTCTCCAAGGTCTTCCTGAAGCCCCACAGAGTGAATGACTGTCCCCATGGTCCCAGTCCCTACCCGGAGCTAGACCACTGTGCCCTAGGAACCACAGACAGACATGTACAGTTGCTAAGACAGTAGCCTGGGTCCAGGGCTAAGAGTCTCACTTTCTAGCTAGATGGCATGAGTAGGAGACCCGGGACCTACCTTCGAGCTCTGTTAAGAGTGTTTTACCTCTGAGTGCCAACCAGGTATGAGCTCTCTTGTGCCCTTCCCCAAAAGGCCATCTTGAGCTCATATTGATTAGCAGGGATGGGCAGCATGCAGGTGAGGAGTCAGTCTCCAGGCACTGGGAGGTTTAGGTCTGTGTGAGGTCACTTCCGCTAATAGTGACCGCCCCCAGGACTCCTCCCACAAGCTTTCCAGGATCAACTCTTGCTGGTGTCCATGCGAGATCCTGAGGGAAGGGAAAGGCGGAGAAGGAGGAATCCTAGTCCCTCCTAAACCTCCAGCGTCCCTCCCAGGCCCAGCAGTGGGCACAAGCACACATGGAGAAAAGGGGGACACTGCCGATAAGTCAGAGCCCAGGATCCCCGAGTCAGCCAAAGGGACCCATGGACTGGGCAGCCTCACACAGGATCCCTGTTCTCACCCAGGAACTCCTAACCTGGAGCTGAGGCTGAAGTGACCTTTGTCCCTCCTGGAAGGGGTGGGGTTGCTGCGACCAGAGGCTGAAATTCGTGGTGCACACACAGCATCGCTGCCTGCAGAGGGACACATTGTGGAGGAAGCTTAGCCATCGCCTGCTTAGGAAAGAGGGAAGCAAGGGCTAATAGGAGTATTTCTGGACAGAAAAGCGCGGACACTGAGTTCAGAGATTCCCATGCTGGAAGGTCAGGACCTAGTGTTGTCTGGGACCTGTTGCATGACCTTGCATGACCTTGGTCCTTTATTCCTCTGAGCTCCAGTCTCCTCCGATGTAACATCAGGATACCGATGTGCTAGTGCCAGAGTGGGCACGATATGAAAACTGGAACAGCAAACACCACACAGACACACACAGACACACACAAACACACACACGGGGGAGGGGTGGGAGGCAGAGCAGGGAGAGAGGGAGGAAGGGAGGGAGAGAGGGAGGGAAGGAAGGGTAATAAGCTCTGTGTAAAGGTGTGGGAACTACATGGGACAAGGTGTGACTTCCTGCCCTCTGCAGCCTTAGGTTCTCCACTAGGACAGGACAGTTAGTCAGCAGTCTTGCGCCCTTCCTCCTCAGGCTGCCCTTGCCCTGGCTCCTGCTCACTGCAGTCTCCCCCAAACTGATACCTATCCCAATGGCCCCTAGACCTTTCTCAGGAGAAGAGACTAGAGCCAGGGCTGTTAGTCACGGTGCTGCGGAGAGGTACGATCCCTCCGAGGAGGCCAGCGGGACTCGGAGAGGTCATCTCCATTACAAACTGGCTGTGATTAAGCCATTACTTACCTTAATGGGATCCTTTCAGTCGGAGGTGATGCCTGCCACAGCCGATAAGCCGGGGCGACGGCCACAGCAGCCCGGCAGGCTGCAATAACACAGACTCTCCCCTCTGTGACAGGTTCAAGCTCTCATGCTCATCGAAAAGTCCATTTTCCTGCACAACTGGGTACACTTCCCCATGACAAATGCCTGTTCACCTTAATCTGTTACAAGCCGAGGAGGCCCGAAGGAAGCACTCCATCACAGCCAAGACTGTTTTCCAAATCCTGTTTTTGAAGCCCCCAAGCGAGGGGCTGGCCAGTGAGGATGGGATGACTGAGTGTTTCAGGGAGGCACAGCTGGGTCCAGAGTGGCAGTCAGGTGGGTGCGCTGTGGGGGTATGAGTTTGAGAGAGTGTGGGGTTCACCTTCCTAAGCCTGTCCTTGGAGAAGGCTAAGGGTGGGTCCAACACACCTGGGTAGAATAAGAGCCAACACACCTGGGTAGAATAAGAGCCAAAGGCTGTAGCACCCTGAGAGTGTGGAGGCGGAGGCTGGCCAGGAGGATAAGAGATGTGTTCAGATCCCTGACTGTGACAAGTGTGCAAGGGTAGCTGTGGGAAGGCAGATGATGGGGGGTGGGGGGGAAATGGGGAGGCCTAGATATGAATGGATGTCTATATGCCTCTAGGGGGGGTGGCCAGCACCCAAGCATGTATACACCTTGCATGTGTGCGTACTCGGGTAAACACAAGCATACATGGGGCATGCTTGAATTCTTATGCTCGGAGACACAGGCAGGAAGAATTCTGAATGACTGAAAACTCACAAGTATGGCTGAGGAGGGACAGGGAGGGTCTCCTACAATACCTTAAGATCTTTTGGAAGAAGAATGAAATGCAATGCCTCAATTGACACTGCTGAGATCCCAACATCTTGGGGGGTCACTAGGGTACTTAGAATTCACATAATGCCAGGAGGAGGAGAGATAGTGTCAGTGGTCGGCAATGCATTTGTATGTGAATTTTTTAAAGTATTTGTTTTCCTTTTAAGTGTTGTGTGTATGTATGTGTGTGCATGTGGGGGGCAGGGTGGGGTGACAGGGATGGGCATCTGAGTACAGAGGTCGGAGGCTATAAAAGGATGTGTCTGATCCCCCGGGAGCTGGAGTTGCAGGCAGCTGTGAGCTGTTGAAAGCGGATGCTGGGAACTGAACTTGGGCTCTCTGCAAGAGCAGCATGTGCCTTTAACCACTGGGCTAGCTCTTTGGCCCCCCGTGTAGGCATTTTTATCATGATTACAAACATGATTATGAGAAACGGCTTCCAGGAATTAATAGATCCCTCACATTGAGTAAGGTCTGTATGTGCGTGATTCACACATGATCTCATTTGTAATCATCGTGATAAGCTGCTATTTCCTGAGCCCCTATGAAACCTTTACATTGATAGCATCAAGTCCTCCCCGAGAGAGTCAGGGCTGAGCAGCCAAATGTCCTTGGTCCCTCAACCAGTAGCCAGAAGACCCACGGAAGCCTTGAGTGCACTGAGCTGAAGGCAGTGCTCGGTCCCTGATGGGTAGAGACTACACTAACGTAATTCAACAACCAGATCAGTGCAAACTGCCAAGACCTCCACTTAAAACAGGGTGGCGGGTGGGCAGGTAGTAAAGTAGCCAGAAGAGCCTCCTGCCCCCGCCGTCATAAAAAAAAAAATCAACAAAATAAAAATGGTGGCATCTGTGAACTGTTCGGCTCTCATCTGTATTGTCATGTTCAAGGTCACACGGCGAGGAGCCAGCATCCAGCCCAAGTCTCAAGCACCAGACACTTCTAAGAGATTCCATGCTGGAGTGGACGGTGACTTATTTTGTTCAACCCCTGGGAGGATGTGCTGGAAAATATGTGGCTGCGTCTCCTGTCAGATAGCTAGGGGGCTTCTTTTAAAGAAAGCTATGCAAGTGTGTGGCCAGGATGAGGCCCAGTCGAGACCAGAGCAGAGAGGAGAAGTGGGCACCAACAAGGCCCTGTGACCTCAAGCAAAGGTGAGGCCCCCTGGGGTTGGCGGGTGTGAGCACCTCAAGGCCTGAGAAGGAGAGGAGGCAGAAGGGAGCTCAGAGGTAGTGAGCAGCAGCGGCGGGGGCGGGCCAGGCAACGTGGCTGGCCTCCTAGTCTCGCGACACTGCTTGGTCACCCCACTCCACCAGGTGATCCCAGCATTTCAAGCTCGCCCATGAGGATGGCCAGGCTCAGGGCTAGGCTGTGATTGAAGAGCGCATAGCTCCTCCTCTCAGGGGCGACAGGAGAAGAATTTGGAACAGACCTGGGGGCCTTTGACCCTTCTGACCAGACACTGAGAAACTGGACTCCCAAGCCCTCTGTCCTGGTTAGTGTTTCCATTGCTGTGTCGAAACACCATGACCGAAAAGCAAGTTGGAGAGGAAAAGGTTTATTTGGCTTACACTGCCACACTGTAGTCCATCACTGAAGGGAAGCCAGCACAGGAACTCAAACAGGGCAGGAAGCTGGAGGCAGGAGCTGATGCAGAGGCCACGGAGGAGAGCTGCTTACTGGCCTGCTTTCTTTCTTTCTTTCTTTCTTTTTTTTTTTCATTTATTTAATTCCTTTATTTTTTTTAATTAGTTCAGATTACATCTCAATTGTTATCCCATCCCTTGTATCCTCCCATTCCTCCTTCCCTTCCACTTTCACTCTATTCCCCTCCCCTATGTCTGTGACCGAAGGGGATCTCCTCCCCCACTGTATGATCATAGGCTATCAAGTATCATCCAGGTAGCCTGCTTATCCTTCTCTGAGTGCCACCAGGTCTCCCTGCCAAGGGGAAGTGGCAGTTCGTGTCAGAGTCAGTCCCTGCTCAACTGTGGAGAATGTCCTGTCCATTGGCTAGATCTGAGTAGGGATTTGAGGTTTACTGCTTGGTTTGTCCTTGGTTGGTCCAGTAGTTTGAGCAAAACCGCTGGGCCCAGATCCGCCCACCATGATGCTCTTCTTATAGGTTTCTAGGACCCTCTGGATCCTTCTATTTCCCCATCCTCCCATACTTCTCTCACCTAGAGTCCCAATAGGAAGATGTCCTCACATCTATCCCAATCTCCTGGTAAGTGAAGATTTTCGTGGGACATACCTCTTGGGCTAATGTCCAATTCTAAGTGAGTATATACCACGTGAGTCTTTCTGCTTCTGGATTAACTCACTCAGTATGATCATTTCTAGTTCCATCCAGTTGTCCATAAATTTCGACATTTCCTTGTTTTTAATATCTGAGTAGCATTCCATAGTGTAAATGTATCACAGCTTCTTTATCCATTCTTTGACTGAGGGACACATAGGCTCTTTCCAGGTCCTGGCTATTATGAATAAGGCCGCTATGAACATGGTTGAGGATATGTCCTTGTTGTGTGGTGGAGCGTCTTCTGGGTATATTCCAAGGAGTGGAATAGCTGGGTCTTGAGGAAGCCCTATTCCCAGTTTTCTGAGATAGCGACTGGCCTGTTTCCTTACAGAACCCAGGACCTCCAGCCCAAGGATGGCACCACCCACAATGGGCTGGGTCCTCCCCCATCAATCACCAATTAAGAAAGTGCCCTACAGGCTTGCCTCCAGCCAGACCTTACGGAGGCATTTTCTCAATTAAGGCTCTCTCCTCTCAAATGCCTTCAGCTTGTGTCGAGCTGACATAAAACAAGCCAGCACACCCTCCTAGTTTAACTCTGGACCCCCAAGCTCCCATCCTTGTGCTTTCAGTTCCCTCTTGAGCCTCACTCTTCACCCTGAGGCATCATCATACCCAGAATGGGCCAGGGCTACAGCTCAGTTGGTAAGGCGCTTGCCTACAGTGCGCAAGGCCCTGGTTTCGATCCCCCAGCCCAGAACAAACTGATCATGGTGGTGCGCTCCTGTAATTCCAGACTTTCAAACGCAGAGACAGGAAGATCACGTGTTCAAGGTCTTCTTTGGAGCCAACTTGGGATACATGAAATCTTGTTTCAAAATCAACAAACAATCAAAAAAAATTGTTTTGGGTTTTTCGAGACAGGGTTTCTCTGTGTAGCCCTGGCTGTCCTGTGCTTACTAGGTAGACCCGGCTGGCCTCGATCTCATGAAGATCCACCTGGCTCTGCCTCCTGAGTCCTGGGATTACAGCTGTGCGCCACCACGTCCAGCTCAATGAAAATTTTGAATGGGACCCAAGAACCCAAAACAGGAGAGTTAGTAATTCAAGGCTAAAAATTAAAAGGAAGCTGGGATCTCCTTGGCCAGGGGAGAACCTGTACTGTCCCCTACCCAGAACATCTTTCCCAGCTCTGCTGTCTGACAACCATTTCCCCTTCCTGACTCCTCCCAGGGCCTCTCCTCTGCTGACCAATAATAACCCCTTCTTTGGCTCATGACCAAGTGACCTCTAGAAAAGGAGTGGATGGCCTGGTAAGTGGGCAAGTTAAACTAGCCTCAGACCTCAGGCCAAACACCACTTCCTGGGGAAAGCCGTCTCTGAGACCCCCCCACACCCACACCCACACATACCCACACCCACACCCACACCCAGCCCGTCTCAAAGGCACTGAGCACCTATCCCTCAAGTACTCTATAACCCACAAGCAAACTCATGTCACCGAGCACTGCGGCCGTCTCCTGGGTTAGGCGGCACAGCAATCTGCGGAGGTGAGGTGGGGCTGTTTACCACCTGTAGATACCCAGCCCTCAGCACGGAGCAACGTACAGCAGGAGAGGAGTGAATATTTACCGAGTGGATGAGGACTGGGTGATTTATCTATCAGAGTTGGGGCCCCCTCCTCTGGGCTCCCACAATCCGTGGACACAGCTCTCTTCCCTGCGTATCCCCTAAGCCCCTTCCTGCCTGCCCCTCCCTCATAGCCTCTCGCTCCGGCAAAGCCAAATCTGGTCTAGAATTTTTAAGTCAGGATAGATAGATAGATAGATAGATAGATAGATAGATAGATAGATAGATAGAGATAGAGAGATTAGAAACACTTACCAATGCTAGGTCACACGACTCCTAGTAACCTTTGCAACTGTGACCTCTTTAGGTGAAGCCCTATGTCTTCAAATTCCCCAGTCCCTCCTCCCAGTTCTTTCTCAGAGGGGCCCATGTACCCCCACTACCCTACCTTTGGGGTCTGGGAATGCTACTTTTCCCCCTCCCTGGCTGAGGACATCCCCGGCTTAGGGCTGCCACGGAGCACAGGCACCGTAAGCGGGACTGAGTGAGTGCCTGTGCGTTGGAGCAGAAGGCAGCTCTGGGGAGACAGAGAAGAGAAAGCCTTCCCTGGGGACTGAGCACGGATTAGCCCGTTCTTTAGGGATTACTTAAGAAGAGATAATTGAGTGTACCAAACACTTTGTATTTTGTCTCATTAGCTGCGGCGACGCTTGCCATGCTTAAAGTTGGGGTGGTAAGTAGGTTAATCTCATTGAACTGGTTTAATAAATAGAAATCCATTTTCAACTGTTTCCCAGGAACGGGAATACCTCTGCTATGGCACGGCTCCCAGACGAGGTCTGGGTCTCTATTGCCACCTGGTGGCAGTGAGCATGTATTGCAGGAAGAGTATTCTAAACTAGAAAAGTGCTCAAAGAGAAGTGTGAAGAGCTGGATCCTGGCAGAAACAACCCTGACACAAAGGGAAGCCAGCACATGCAGCACAAATAAGTGACCAAGGGGGAAATTTTGAGTTTGGTGAAATGCAAAATACAAATACTGAGTATTTGAAAAATCTGATCTGGGCCGAAAATAATCTTTCTGGGAGCTATAATCATTGCATTTGGGGGACTTGGGAAAGTGGGAGGGCAACTGCACATGTGGTAGGACACACGCACTATTCCCCAGACAAAAGGCATTCAGAATTGGCTCCAATCAAGGAAGAGCAAGAGTGAGCCTGGCCCTGCCAAACCCTGAGTGTCACTGTCTGAACCACTTCTAGCTCGCAAGGTTTTTTATATATGCATATGCATCCAAAGGCTGTTTTATATGTGCATATATATCCAAAGGCTGTCTTCTATGTGCATTTCTCTTTCCTCTGGCTGATCTTTATACCCAACTTTCAAAGTAAGCCCTATTGCTGGGTGTGGGCGCACGCCTTTAATCCCAGCACCTGGGAGGCAGAGGCAGGCGGATCGCTGTGAGTTCGAGGCCAGCCTGGTCTACAAAGCGAGTCCAGGACACCCAGGCTACACAAAGAGACCCTGTCTCTGGAGAAAAAAAAAAAAGTAAGCCCTATTATTATCCTGTTCTGCAGAGGAGGAAACTGAGGCCCAAAGGGGCAACATCCCATGCCCAGGAGTGACAGAAAAAGGCTGTGGCTCTGAGTTGGCTGTGGCCCTATACTGCTGCGCAAGGGCCCCACTGTGAGTCCACAGCTGACCCTGATGAGTGTTACCAACTTGATAGAATCTAGAATCGCCAAGGGGACAGGCCTCTGAGTATTCCTTTAGGGCTTATCTTAATTAGGTTAGTGGAGGGGGAAAGACATGCCCACTGTGGGCGACACCATTCCTTAGGGGTGAGTCCTGGACTATATAAAAAGGTGACAGCTAGCTGGAAACAAACTTTGCTTGCTCTCTGCTTCTGGATCAATGTGACCATCTCCTCAAGTCTCCTCCGTTGTGACTTCCATGGCCTAGAACTGTAAGCCAAGATAAGCCCTTTCTCCCTGAAGTTGCTTCTGTCCTGGTATTGCATCACAACAGGAAAGTAACTAAGGAAGCAACCGAGTCAGGGGTTGCTTTTGTAGTTAATTTACCAGTATGGCCCAATAATCTTTCTTAGTAGGCCTATAATTATTGTTACAGCAGTATTTTCTAACCCGCTAGGAATCAATCAAGACACAGACACCTGTTATATTTTAAAATAGCCTTAGTTAACCTGGGGCAGGGCAGATATTAAACCCCTAAACTACTTCCTATAGTGGGGCTGGTATCCCATACCATGCTATCTGCTTCTAGTAATTTCTATCAAGCTACATCCCATCCATAACCCCAAATACTTACTAATGTTCTTCATCTGGGCCAAATCTCCATCCACGCCTGCCATGTGCTTCTCTTCCGCCTAACCATGGTGGTCTTCCTCCTTCTCCCTTCTCCGCTGGCCCCTCTTTCTCCCAAGATTCTCTCTGTCTCCCCTAGCCCGGGAACCTTAGCTTTGCCTATCCTATTTACCCTGCCCAGGTGTGTGAGCCTTTTATTGGTCAAGCGGGTTAGGCTCTTAGGCAAGGTACAGGTGGAGCAGAGAGACTGTAAGCAGTAATTAGCATCAAAATACACCAGACCAACCTCCAACCAGTTGCCCCTGTATTATCTCTTTGGGTGTTTGGAAAAACTAGATCAACACCAAGAGGGCCCATAGAAGCCTGCTAGCCTCAGACTCTGGTTCGGCTCCATCTTTGGGCCTCTCCGTAGAACCCTGCCCAAGGAGAGACTCATTGGGTTCTGTTCTGAGCCTGAACAGACCCTCAATCACCTGACCACAATGTCTACAGCCCACTGCCAGGCCACAGGGAGTCTTGTTTGCTGACTGCTGGCTTCATAGTAAGCTCTGCACTCCCTAGGGAGAAATACAAAACAAAACAAAAACAAAACCACAACTCTCCCCAGATTGGCTTGTGGTGTCTGTGAAAAGAAACAATACACCGCCTTTGTGTTTAAAAAAAAAAAAAAAAAAATTTACTGAAACAAACAAACAAAAAAAAAATCCAGTTTGCACTCTTGAATTGAGAGAAATAAGTAAACACTATTTCCTAAATCTATATTCACTGGGAAGCGTCCTTTTATTATATTTATGCGAAAACATGAGTCAAATCTCATCCCAGGCAGAGTGAAGACACATTCAATAATAAAAACGCAAACGCTGTTTGTGGAGAATTACAGAGGATCAAGTTTCTGGCCTATTGTGAGGAGTGGTTTAAAATTAAGACTTTTAAGCTTCATGTATCCCAATTTTATTTTGCAATAATCCATGCCTTTAACTTGCCCCTGCTTATATTTGCTCCGAATAATGTAGCCAAAAATCCAGCAAGTGCTGATTGTGAAAAGGGTGGGTAACTCATTATCTGCTTCCGCCCAGGAATAACAGAGGGAGAAAATAGAGGGTGTTTGCTCGCGCCCCCACAGTTCTTGGGAAATATTTGCTCTCAGACATTTGGTAATATTGTGGAGAGCTTGCGTTTCTACATGGGAGCTTTGCAATTTTAAAAAGATACTTAAGAAGAGCCGAGAGGAGATGACAAAGGTTTGTGCCTACAGCTCAGGTCCCGGGGGGAGTCCCATCGGCAAACCCACCTGAGACATCCTAGGTACCTGCAGAAGCTTCTGGCGAGCACTGATTGGCTCAGGAGAGCCTCAAAAACAGTAAGGAGGAGGTCGTGGTTGGGCTGGAGGGACTTGGCTAGGAAGAGAAAAGCCTACTCACAGCTGTGGGGCCACGCTGAGACACTCAGCACACTGGGCTCACTGGGACAAGGTGGCACTGAGTTGAAGTCACCCAGGAGAAGAGAAGTTGTCCTCACGGCTGGATTCTGGGCAGCCTGGAATTTGCGATTTCCCCCCTTGAGCTCAGCCCCTCAGGCTCCCCACACCCCCCACTCCCAGCCCCATTGCCTTCCCGTTCCTTCTCTTCCCTCTTTCCACAAGTCTTGGTCTCTGATGGGTGTATTCCCATTACTGCCACGCCTCAAACTCCCTGACCTTTACGTAGTGTGTGTTTAGCTCTTTCCAGAGCACTGTACCTACACAAATCTTTCTTAAACTGGATACACACATCCCTGGGGACTCCCCCGCCCCTCCCCCATCGGTGCACTGAAGAATATATGAGCCACACGACAAACATGGCGGGTCCTGCTGGCATTGAGATTACCCGGTGGTGAGCAACTTGAAACACGGTCTCTGTGTTAAAAGGAACAACGCAAATGCATTATGGAGCTGAATGCAAAATTCCCATGAATTTTTAAGCTGCAGTAAGACTTCAAATAAATGCGGAGCTTGCGGCAGGCTGTTTTAAGCTACATACACACCCCACAACCCCGCAGGGCACCTGTTTACTCTCCTCTGCAGTGGGGGGTGGGGTGGGGGCGGGGGGGTTTGCTTTGGTGGGAAACTTCCAAGTAGCTCTGCCTTACTTTGTCACATAGAATCCTCAGCACGGGCCCCTTGAAAAGAAACACAATTTGAGAGGTGAAGAGACAGAGAGGCAGGGCAGCTTGCTCCGAGTCAGCTGGCAAGCTGAGCCAAAGTGTCCAGATGTTCTAGGCCATTCCATGGCAAGGTACTGTCAAGTGTTCTGAGCTACCAGGAGCAAGGACCAGAGATGGGGACAGGACATTGGTGGGGGTGGGGGGTGGGAGGCAGTACTAAAGAGGATGTTTTGAGATATATATCTAAAACCTGCACCTGCAACCAACAGCCTCAAAACTCTTGAGTAAGCAGGAGCTTCAAGCTGGAGGTTTAGACCTTTTGAGTAAGCAGGAACTTCAAGTCTGGAGGCTTAGACCTTGGTGTCCACCATTCTCATGTCTCTTCAATAAGCCACTGTCAACTGCCACTCCCAGAAAAGCAGAGAAGCTGGCATCATGGCTTCTAGTTCTTTCTGCAAAGATTCAAGGGGCAAAAGGTGACCACAGGGAATTTGGTGACCCTATTGCATCTTCGGTACCTGTTGTCAGGGCAGGTGCTTTGGCTTCTGGGTCTCTGAGTCCAGCAGGATTCTGGAGTCAGTGGCTGAATGGTCAATGGGAGGTGAGATTGGAATCCAGATTAGGATCATGGAATCCAGCTCCTGCTTGAGGCCAGCAAATGAGTTCTGTCCCTTGGGGTTGGAGAGATGGCTCAGTGGTTAAGAGCGCCACCTGCTCTTCCAAAGGTTCTGAATTTAATTCCCAGCAACCGCATGGTGGCTCACAATCATCTATAATGTGACCTGATACCCTCTTCTGCAGATAAAGCACTCATATACAATAAATAAATACATTTAAAAAAAAAAAAAAAAGAGTTCTGTCCCATCACTCCAAAAGGGCTGGACCCTTGCTCCCTCTACCTCTAACACAGGGTTTAAGACCAGGGGCCCCACAGCCAGAGCTATCTGGGTTCAAATTCCAGTTCTACCACCAACTAGCTGTGTGCCTCATAGGTCTGTGATTTGCCTCACTCATCTGTGACTAGAGGTTCTCTTTGTACCTGGCTCCCAGGGTCACTGGGAGGATAAAGTGGGCTAATCCACTCAGCATAGTGACCAAAGCCTGGGGCAACTGCCCTCGATGAAGACAGGACCTCATTATATAAATGAGGATAAGGAAAGATGGAGCTGCAGGCCAAAAGACCCAGTCTACTAAAGCCATGGCATCTAAGATCAGTGGGTAGGGAGAGAGTTCACACCCAGTATCTCCTTCAGTGGATTCCTGTCGTATCAGGCTTACAGAACAACCTTTGTGTTTCATCCATAGCGAAGTAGAAGTCACCTACTGCCTCCCCATCTTTCCAGGGCCCAGGGATTGGTTAGTGGAAACTGAGGAAGCCATAGACATTTCTCATAAACCTAGGCAGCTCAGGCCATCGGAGCCCAAGTCAGAAGCCAGCCAGAAGGCAGTAACCCAAGTTCTACAATACCTTTTAGACAACTAAACTGGAACACAGCCCCTTGGCTCTAGGATAGGAGGATATCATGAAGGCAAAAAACCATCTCTACATTCAAAGGTATCAGAGTCTAGGGCTGGAGGTACAACCCACAGAAGGGCACCTAGACAGCATGCACAAAACCCTCCGTTCTATCTTCAGTAGTATCCCCAAAAAATAATAATAAGGGGAGCTAGAGAAACGGTTCAGCAGTTAAGGTGGCTTCCTCCTTTTCCAAAAGACACCCACATTGAGCAGCTTGCAATCTTCTGTAACTTCAGCCCCAGGGAGATCTGATGCCCTCTTCTGGCCTCTGAAGGCACTGCACCCATGTCACACACACACACACACACACACACACACACACACACACACACACACGCGCGCGCGCACATCTCAAAAATAGCTATAAAGAAGTAAAAATCTCAGCATCTAGAGCAAAGATAATAAATCTACTGACAATGTAATGACAGCAGCAATAAATATGAGGAGAGAGAATAAGTCAGGATAAGGAGACAACGCTGGGGAAGGGGGCTTCAGTAAGGTGGTTAGGGGAGGCCTCTGTTAGGAAAACAAAGAAATACCAACTACTTTATAAATAATGTTCATAATACAGACCATTATAAATAAAAAACATTACCCAAAAAGAAGCAAACTGTGGAGTTATGACTGAAAAATGTTCCTGGCAGTGGAAACAGCATGTGCAAAGGATGAGAAGCAACTGTGCTAAAAGGTTCAGTTTTTATTCTGTATGAAATGTAAATCACTTCTCAAAGCAAAGTAGCAGGTACCAAGTTCATCCATAGTAACCTAGGAGCCCAGAAGCTCCAAGATACCCTAAAGTCTCCTCTAATCCTATTGGTCCCAGAAAAAGAAAAAAAAAACAGATTGTACAGTGGCCCAAATAACAGCAAAAAGCTCTATTTTCATGGCTGGAGATGACTCAGTGGTTAAGAGTACTTGCTGTTCTTCCAGGGCTTGAATTCAGTCCCAACACCCATGTTGGACAGCTCACAATGGTAGTTCCAGATTCAGAGAGGTCAGACGCCCTCTTCTGGCCTCCTCAGGCATCCGTACCCTCATGCACATACCCACACACAGGCACACACACGATAACAAAAATAAATATTTTTGAAGTTTTGTTTTCGTTGTTAGAAAGAAAAAAAAGTAAGCCAAGAGCAGAGTGTGCACACCTGTAATCCCAGCATTCAGGAAGGTAGAGGCAGGCAGTTCCCTATGAGTTCGAGGCCAGCCTGGTCTAGGAAGCAAGCCCAGGCCAGTCAAGGCTACACAGAGAAACTCTGTCTTGAAAAATAAAAAAATAAAAATTGAAAGAAAAAAAAATAGAAAGAAAAAAAGTACTAATGAGTGCTGCCTCTCCTGACACTGAGCTGCGGCTAATGTAGAGATCACAGAGGCAGGTACCCGTACACTGTTAGCAGCAAGCCTGGAAATCAAACCAAAAAGACCTGGAAAAGAGACACAGCAAAGGGAACTTCCTTCCTAAATGAGCCTTTCAAATTGCTGCAGGGCACCCCAGAGGGTCTTCAAAATGCCAGGCTCAGAGTTTGATAATGTTTTCCAGGCAGGTATGTCCCCACCAGGGGCACCCCAGGGCCTGTGAGGTTTCCTAGAGGTCTTGTTGTCATCATCAGAGAAGGCTGCGACTCACAAAACATAAACCAGCCAGGTGAATGGCAGGGGGCCTCCCCTGGGTTGTTTTCCTTCGTTTTCAGACAGTGCTGAGGTGTAGGCGATGCTCTCTCCATCTTAAGGATTGGAACATAGAAAATCAGAGAAGGGGAAATTTTTGTTCAATTGCGTGCAGTTTTAGTTAACTGGAAACCTGGTCATTTCGAAAGGCCAGAAGCTCTTGGTTAAGATGGGAAGTCAGACACCTCACAGCTGAGCTTAGCAGCCAGGAGATAGCCTTGATGAAGCTACCTACTATGAGCCAGGCGCACAGTAGGCAGCCTTCAAACCTTATCCTGTTCAGTCCCCGTCATCGCGCTGTCAGAGTGTTGTGTCCCTAACCCCTGCAGGACGAAGACATAAGCTCACAGGGTTTGGGACCCTTCGCAAGGTGGACAACCATTAAACACCACGACTCAAGAAGAGTCCCACCCAGTGGCCAATCCAGCTCTGGGAAATGAACAGCTGTCACTATCTTTGGGATCTGAGCACCACCACCCCCCGCCCGCTGCGACCCTAGCCTCTGCCATGACTTGCTGTGTGACCTTGGACCCATTGCTTCTCTCTCTAGGCCTGTTTCCTCATCCACTAAATGAGGGAATAGGTGAAGAGATCAGTAAGTAGCCCCAAGTCTATGAGGATCAAAAAGCAGACATCCAGCCAGGTGTGGAGGAGCACACCTGTCATCTCAGTGTGCAAGAGCTGACGCGGGGCAATCCTGAATTGAAGGCTAGTCTGGGTTACATAGTAAGATCCCATCTCGAAAGAAAAAAAGAGAGGAAGAAGGGGAGGGAACTGAATAGAGGGGAGGGGAAGAAAGAGGGGAGAGAGGAGAAAGAAGCGGAAAGATGGAAAATCAAGCCGAGGCTGGTCATCTGTCGGCCTCATTCCTGGTGTTGGAGATGGGGTAGCAGGGCCCTGATACTTTGCCTGTGTCCTTCATAATGTGCCCCTTACCCTGCACTGCCCCATACCTCGTGTCTCAGCCTCTAGAGAAGTGATTCTCCAACTCGTGATCCTCCTGCCTCTGCCTTCTTCAGCAAATCCTCCTGGCGTGCGCCACCATAGCTGGCTAGAGAAGGGATTCTCAACCTGTGGATCCAGACCCCTTTGGGGGATCGAATGACCCTTTCACAGGTGTCACTTAAGCCCATGGGAAAATAGATATTTACATTACGATTCTTGACAGTAGCAAAATTCCGGTTATGAAGTAGCAGCAAAAATAATTTAATGGGGAGGCAGAGGCAGGCAGATCTCTGTGAGTTTGAGTCCAACCTGGTCTACAAAGTAAGTGCAGGATAGCCAAGCCTACACAAAGAAACCCTGTCTCAAAAAAAAAAAAAATTATGGTTGAGGGTTACAACAACCTGAAGCCCTTGTTAGACAGCCATCTATCTACCCTCTCCTCACCACCTCACTGTCTGCCCTGAAATGGCCATTCAGTGTGCACACACACACACACACACACACACACACACACACACACACACACAC
>OU015754.1:58518660-58549975 GCA_907169655.1 Acomys percivali | reverse complement strand
CACACACACACACACACACACACACACACACACACACACACACACACGCCCTCACTAACTCCACAAAAGGAAAAGAGCTGGGCTTTGGCTCTGCCCCTCCCCACAACTCATCCTGGCCAGGTGGGCCCTTCAGTTTCTTCGCTCTGGCCACTTTCCACATTCACAGTCAATGGGATTCCCGGTGGGCATCTTCTGGCCGCCCCGGACCTTTAAATGCTGGTCAGAATCATCTGGCCTGACTCACGAGGTAGCCATGGATGCAGGTTAGTTGAGTGCTGTCTCCCTCTTTCAGGGGTTAGAGACTTGTTTCAGCTGTGGTACCCACTTATCCAACAATCTCTGCCCATTGCTCCGGTGCTTGTCAGGGTGCCCAGAGCAAGGCACATACCTCCTTCGAGAGCAACTGTGTTCATCTGCACCCCTCACACACACCCTATTTACTCAGAGGATGCCGGGCCTCTCTCCATCCATCCAGAACTTGGATTCTCTGTCCAGGGGTGGGCCAGAGAGGCTGGACAGCACGGAAGGGGCCAGATGCAGGGCCTGGAGATGCACATCTGTGCTTCAAAGGGGAAAATGCGTTGGTGAGAACTAACTAAGCAATAGACACCGGTACAACCCCAAGAAGTCAGGGCAGCGCTCAGGGTGACTGGCAGGTCACAGACAAGGGAGGGATTCTCTGCAGGCAGGAGCATGAGGTGCCTGGGCTTCAAACCTGAGTCTCCCCACCCCTGCAGAAAAACAATAGCCCTATTTCTATACTGAAAGAAAAGGATAGAGAGAAGGAAAGGGGCTGGGAGGGGGGAACTACCGTATTTTTTGGACTATAAGACCCACCCAGGTTTTTAGAGAAGAAAAACAGTAAGAACAGCATTCAGACATAAGGCACACCCTAACGGGGGCGGGGGGGGGGGGGAGTGCATCTTATGGTCCAAACAACACGGTAAATCAGAAAATGAGGACAAGGGTGCCTTTAGCCCATATGCATGGAAGTAGTGGGGTTGCCTGTGCGCTACCTCCAGTTCAACCCCATTATCACACCTCCAGGTCACAAGCCAGCCTCCCTCCCACCTTGTACACAGCCCTGTGTGGTCAGAGCAGCAGGCAGGCACCCAGCTGCCCCCCCACATCCCCAGAGGGAGCCTCATGCGGACACAGTGTTCCAGGGGCCAGTGTAAGGCTATCTGCAAACAGGCCTTCAAGACCCACAAAGGAAACCCACAGTGGAGGATATGACTCTTGGTGTGACTCTTGGGGACACATTGCCTTTGTGCAAAGCAAGTACCATTCCCCATTGCTAATGCTGCTCCCAGCTACTCCCCCGCCTCAGCATCTCAGTGGCCTCCTTATAAACCAGATCTCAAAGGGAGACGTTCAGCACAGGGTCTGGTGCACAGTAGGACCTCAAGAAAGCCAGCTCACACTGGTACACACGGAGTCCTGCCTCGGTGGCTAGTGACATGGCTGAGAGCATGGGTCTCTCATTAACAACATGAAGGAACCCCAAGGGGCCCTTTGGTGACCATTAGGCAGCTGGCAATGCCTGAGGAGTTTTGACAGAGGGAAAATCGATTGAGTTCACAACCAAGGGAAAGGACCCTATTTGTCAAGAGACTTGGTTGGTTTTTTGTTTTTGTTTTTGTTTTTTGTTTTTTGTTTTTTGTTTTTTGTTTTTTGTTTTTGTTTTTTGAGACAAGGTTTCTCTGTGTTAGCCTTGTCTGTCCTGGACTTGCTTTGTAGACCAGGCTGGCCTTCAACTCACAGCGGTGATCTGCCTGCCTCTGCCTCACGAGTGCTGGGATTAAAGGCGTGCACCACCACACTTCTTGCACAAGAAAAGGAGGAAAGGCTCTGAGAGTGTGGGTGTGGAGGGGAGGGGTGTGCATCTGGTGTATACACATATGTGTGTTCAGAAGCTAGAAGAACCTCTACCATTCTCTACCTTATTGAGACGAAGTCTCTCGCTGACCCAGGAGTGAAGCTGGCAGCCAATAAGCCCCTGGGACCCTTCAAGTCTCTGCCTCCTACCACACTGGGGCTAGAGGTGTATGTGGCCACACCTGAATTGTGCGTGGATGTTGGGGATTCAAACACAGGGACTCTTTATGCTTGCACAGCAAGTGCTCTTATACACTGAGCCATCTTCCCAGCCCGCTACGCAGCCTTCTCATAAGCATGAGATGGGGGATGGTGCTCACTCCCATCCAGGCTGCTCCAGAGCAGATGAAGCCAGGCAGAGAGCCACTGTTTGGGCAGGCCATTGCATGCATAAGGAATCAAAGCATGAAGCAGCAGGCACTCATCTGGGGTCGACTGCGAGGGAGTCACCTGAAGCGTGGCCCTCTAGAAACCCATGACCATCTTTCCTGGATTCTGGCCCCAGAATCCATGTGTCCATAACCACCCCACATCTTCAGCCCACACTGGCCAGCCTCAGACAGGGCAGGGGAGGGACATCATTCTCTGTCCAGTCTACGGTCTGTCAAAGCTGGTATATGCCAGGGAAACAGATGAGCACCATGTAGGAGGCAGCAGAACATGACATGCACACAAATAAAGACAGGCCACGTCAATCTGGCAAGTCTCTCTTCCAGAGGGAAAAACCCCTCAGGGCCTCTTGTCACCTGCACGGTGGCATCTGAGTCCCCTCCCAAGCAGCCAGAGCTGACTGGTGGAGATTCCCTGCAGTCCGTTTCTCCTCTCCCAGGACTCTGCTTAGAGTGTTGTGGAATGCTGATCAGCTAGAGCCTCTCCATCAGACGAGCTCCTACCCATCCTCAATACCCTTAGCAAATGCCCACTCCTCCATGTACCTCCTCAAGCTACCCTGGCATATTCCAATTCTCAAAACACCGGGTGTGAGTATTTATTTCAGCAGTTATCATCCTGTTTCTTTTTGTTTTGTTTGTTTGTTTGCTAATCTGTGGATGGTTGTTTGTTTTGTTTTTCTTGACAATGCTGAGGATCAAACCCAGAGTCTTGTACGTGCTAGGCAAGGAGGGCTCTAACCACTGAGCTACATCCCCAGGCCAAGCTGTGAACTCTCTGGGGCAAAAACTGTACTAAACAAATGCCTGTCTAATAAAAAATATGATCGAGACATAAATGTGGGAAAACTACTGTCCCTCAGCAGAGGCAACACTCAGCTCCCTGCAGTGAGAAAAATGAAAACCCTAACAAAATGAGATGTGCAGGCAAGGAAGGAGGTACATGCCTGTGAGCCCAGAAATCAGGAGGCTGAGGCAGGAGGAACAGAAACTCAAGGTCATCTTCAGCTACGTAGTTTGAGGCTAGCCTGGACTACATGAGACTCTGTCTAAAAAAAAAAAAAAAAAAAAAAGAGGAGGGAGGAGGAAAAGGGAAGCAGAAGAAAAGGAAGAGGAGAGCTGATTCACCAGGTAAAGGCACTGGCAAGCTTGATGCCTAACTTTGATCCCCGAACCCACGTGCTAGAGAGAGCCTACTCCAAGTGACCTCTGACCTCCACATATGTACCATTGCATTGCATGCACATAAAACACATTAAAATAAATGAATATAAACGCACTCTAAACATTTAAACCTCATTTGTCAAAAGAATAAGGTAGTTCTGTTTCCGATATTGATCAATGTTCATTTCAAAGCCAGCCAAAGATGCCCATCACTTCACTCAACACCGTCTCTCTCCTCCACAAAAGCCTACAGGTCTGCCCTGGCAAGACAGGGGACAGATCCCAGAGCCCGGAAAAGCCAGCAGGTTGTCCTTGTGAAGGAGACCCCAAAGTCACCCAGAACCCCAGACCTCCAAACTCCCTGTGTAGCATCTCCTCTCCTCTCCGCGGAGCTCCTCCCCTGGCACACAGGTGTGTGCACACGTGTATGCATGTGCATGCATATGTATGCATCTCCATCCTTGCATGTGCCCTTTCTTTTGTCATTGACCCTCAGGTAGGCAGGCTTTGTGCTTCTGGGGGTGGCAGGCCCTTCAGCATTTACACGAGTTAGTATTTCTGTCCAAGAACTCAGGGTCATCTGGGGACTTCTTTTCCTGAAGCTTGTCAAGATCACCTTCCAAATGCAGGGCTGCACCTGCATATTAGACAAGGCATCCTTTCCTCTGCTCTCTGGAACCCCTGGAGGGGGACTGAAGGAACGGATCAAATTTCTTAATTTGAGCAAACCTCTCCAAGTGTAGGCAGGGGGTGAAGGGGGCCATTGGGTATGTCGGAGGCATTTGGAAGAAAGAGCTGCCTGGAAAGGACGTCTCACTGCTGTTCCGCAGACTGCTTCCCCATGAGGGACCCAATCCAGCTCTGGTGCTTAAAAGACAAAAGCATGGTCAGGGAATGGTGTGGTGTGCCATCTGCCTGTCTGTCCATCACCTGGCAGTGGTATGAGATGGTCCACAGCCATGGTGTATTATTAGACACACCAGCTCCATTCCACAGGCAGTTGCTAGAACAGCACCGAGATCCTGCAAGCAGCTGGAAAGCCATCTGCGCCTTCCAGAATGAGCACTGCCTCCCTGTGTCCTCCCTCCCCCACGCCCCACCAACACCCCCACGTGCAATCTCCCTCCTAGGCTCTGGAAAGAGACAGGCCCCAACCTTTCCTGGCTATGTGTCTCTAGACTTGTCACCTCACACCTCTGAGCTCCAGATTCTGCTCTGGAAATGGTGGTCAGCAAACAGTGATGTGACATGCTGAGACGACGCAGGCCAGTGAGTCAGGAAGCAATGCTAAGCAGCAGCAGTGACCTGGTAAGGCTCATTCCTGAAGAGCCAGGAAGGTGCTAGAGGATTCTCACTCCAACTCCCCAATGTCCAGATAAAAACGTGACACTCAGGATGGTCTTGGTGGCAGACGCCTTTGATCCCAGCACTTGGGAAGCAGAGGCAGTTGGATCTCTGTGAGTTCAAGGCCAACCAGATCTACAAAGCAAGCCCAGGACGGCCAGTGCTACACAGAGAAACTGAATCTCGAAAACAAAACAAAACAAACCCGAAACTCCGCCGGGCAGTGGTGGCGCACACCCTTGATTCCAGCACTTGGGAAGCAGAGGCAGGCAAATGTCTATGAGTTTGAGGCCGGCCTGTTATACAAAGCAAGTTCCAGGACAGCCAGGGCTACACAGAGAAACCTTGTCTTGAAAAACAACAACAACAAACAAAACTGACTCTCAGGGCATGGGGTGGGGGTGGCGCTTGCCCAAGATCACATAGCAAGCTGGAAAATCTGAGACCTGACCCCATGTCCCTGTTTCTCTGACCAGGTCTCACTCTTACAGCATACACTCACTACGTCCCTCTCTCAGAAGGCATGGAAGGTTCCAGTAGCCATGTGAATTAAGCAAAGGAATCAAGCCTGGAAGAATCAAAGAAAGTCCCAGATGCCTGGTTTCACCAGGCAACCTGCAGAAGCAGATAGAGGGCGCCTTTGTTGGGCATCTCTGTTCCTGCGGAAGACAGGGTGGAGCTTAGGTTCTCCGTGGAAGATCACCACCATCCCAGACTCCTCCTAGACACCAATGCTTCCTCCTCTGCTCAGGCACTCCTATGGGCATCCATGCTTTTCATGCCTCAGCCAAGCGGCAGGTCTCCACAGAGATGCTCTACATATGGGCTTCAACACACGCCCAATGGGAAGCGGCTGAGCTGGCCTGAAAGATAGCAAGATTCCTCAAGATCGCCCTTCCGTGTCCCCACTATGCCGAAGGGGGTTCCCTCCTGATCCTTCCCAAAGGACAGTTAACTTCTCAGCCCTATAAAACCCTTATGGACAGAAGCAGGACCCAGGCCTGATCTCTGAGGAGGGATCTGGAGAGATGGCTCTGTAGTTAAGAGTACTGTCTGTTTTTCCCAAGGCACTGAGTTCAATTCCCAAGACCCACATGATGGCTTACAACTTTCTGTAACTCCTGATCCAGGGTGTCCAGCACACTTTTCTGACCTCTACAGGCACCATGTGCCTGCCTGGTACCCACATGCGTTCATGTAAAAAACACATAAAACAAAAGAAAAAAAATAGTAAGACATTGCGATGTAGTTACTATTGCCAACCTGACAGGGTCTAGAATCATCTAGTAGACAAACCTCTGGGCATGAATGCGAGTGAGTTTCTAAATTATGTTAATTCAGATGGGAAGACCCGCCCTGTGTGAGCATCACCATTCCATGGGCTGGAACTGGGACTGAATAAGAAAGTGATATCAGCAGTCCCTCCCTCCCTCCCTTCCTCTCTCCTTTCCCTCCTTCCCTCCCTCCCTCTCCCTTTCCCTCCCCTCCCCCCTTCCTCACTGAGGATGCCATATGACCAGCTCTGCCTCAAGCTCTTGTTGCCATGACTGCCCAGCCATCCATGATTGTACCCTGAACCTGTGAGCCAAAATAAGGACTTCTTCCCTCAACTTGCTTTCGTCAGGCACACACACCCATCATTAAGGATGCTCACAAACCCAAGGAGTGGGATCAGCCATGACCTGCACCACATCAACAGCTGATTGGTCTAGGAGAGAACAGCTGACCCTCAGAGAGCCCGTTCATTGGCCAATCAGCAGTCTTTTTTTTTTTTTAAGATTTATTTATTATTATGTATAGTGTTCTGCCTGCATGTACACCTGCAAACCAGAAGAGGGCATCAGATCACGTTATAGATGGTTGTCAGCCACCATGTGGTTCCTGGGAATTGAACTCGGGACCTTTAGGAAGAGCAGGTGGTGCTCTTAACCACTGAGCCATCTCTCCAGCCCCCAATCAGCAGTCTTATGTGTCTACGGAAATCATATCCATAGCACAGAGCAAGAAACAGTCTTACCGGTTCTCAACGCTAAGCAACATGGTCCAACACAGAGTAGCAACAGACACTGAGGTCCCTCTCCCCATAACTGCAAATCCCATACTCATCGTCCGGAAAGAGGAGGAGGCCACTCATAAACATACCCTGCTGGCAGCTTGGCTCGCTTGTCCCCTATGTGATGAGGAGACAAGACTAGAAATGAGGCTAGGTTTGGTAGAGACAGAAGAGCGGCATATGACTTGGTGACGCACTGCCCGTGCCACCACCTCCTGTTCTCCCTCTACAGAGGTCTAGGGCAAAAGCAAGGGAAGGGATGGGCCCAGCGGCCTGAAGCCAGGGCGCTCACTGACAAGACGGAGACCCGGAAGCGCGTTCTGCCGAGCCCAGAGCAGGAACCCAGCGTCTACAATCACCTGTTGTGGAATTAGTAACACTTAATATCGATTTATATAATCGCTAAGGATTTAATTATCCTATTAACACTGATAAATGTTCGTTATTACTTAACCCATTATTTTATAAATAAAAGACACAGAGACCTGTTAGATTTCATGCAAGCCTTAGAGTTCTACAGTTGGGAAGTTAATCAGTCCTCTAAGCAATCTTGTCTGCTTCCTATCCAAAATCCCCATAATATTTGCACGTGTTCCACTTGGGCTGTTTCTGCTCCCCCAGGCCAGTGGTGCAAGCAGCTCTAGGCCGTGTCTCCTGGTTACCCCATGGCTGCCTGTTCCTCTCTTCCTCCCTCCTCTCCCTCCTCAGGGTCCTTCGCAGACCCCACAAGCCCTTGAACCTTTGCCCTGCCTACCTCTCAGGCCCAGCCCAGGCTGGAGGCAATTTTATTGCGAATCGGGGATAATTTGAGAGGCAAGGTTCACATGTCATTTTGGATACTAGGACAGTAAAGATCTTGGAGTGGAGGGGCGGGGCGGCATGGAGGGGGTGGGCAAGCAATTAACATTTGAATACATAGAACAACCCCCAACAATCATGGGGCTCAGGTAGGAAAGGGTCACCAGCCCTAATTCTGTTGTCCTGGTGTGAAGCTGAGCTTGATGCAGCAGCCAAGGCTGGGAGGTAGCGTTTGTCTTGCGGGGGGGGGGGGGGGGGGGGGGGGGGGAAGGGGGGGCCGGGGGGGGGGGGGGGGGGGGGGGGTCTTGAACTAAAGGAGACCTCAAATCATAACTTTATGGTCCTAGCTAGGGCTCCTACTGGGGTAGAGAGCTGCCTGTCACGGGAGGTATGCAAGGTCTCTGGAAAGTCGGTTGGAACAGGTGAGTTTCTGGCCACTCCACGCAAAGTTCTACGAGCTCGTGGGAAGCATTGCCCCCCGCCCCCCACCGAACTTCAGAGACACATCCTGTTTACTCTAACAGCTAGCACCACTCAGTGGGTTAGAAGTCGGCACACCCTTCTTTACATCGATCCTTGTGGGAATGTCCACGCTTATCACATTGTGACCTCATCCCCGATAGAGTTCACACAGGAAAACTATGCAGTCCCATTACCCAGCCCCAAACGCCAAAAAAGTCTCATCATGCGTTCAGTAAGGTTACAGTTTGATATCAGGCCACCAGTGTGATAAGGCCACCTCCATGACTACCCTGGTCCTCGTGCCAGCCACGGGCTGTTGGGTGGATGAGACGGATACACAGTGACCCTCGGGTGTCCCTATGGAAGAGTGCCAGCAAATTCCAGAAGGTGCCTTGTTATTTATACCTGAAGAAAAGTGGAAATAATTGAACTGTCCAACAACAGAGCAATGATTAAATAAATTAGCTTGCAGCCAGCAGACGGAAAGCCAGACTTCTATTAATCTAGTCTTTAAAAAAAAAAAAAAAACTGAGGATTTCCCCACAATTATCCTTCCGAAAAGAGAAAAAGCTCTTTAAATTCAAGTTGTTAGAAAGACTTTCCTATTAAGCACACTCTCTCTTAGTTACTTTATTTTAAACAACAAAGTGTTGTCTGGGGAAATCGCATTAGCCCTCCCTGACCTCAATCATTGCTCGTTTGGGATGTTTATAGAGGTCATCTGCGGGAATTGGCAAAAAAAGGAGGCCAAGAAATTTACAGGGTTCTGGTAATTGTTCTCCGGGTTGTGACCTGACAATTGCCTAGTGCTGGCTGTCACTGTAAACAAGGTTTTAAAGATCACTTTTAAAAGCAAGCAGTGCTCTGAAGCTCACCAATACACACTTGTGGGAGGGGAGTGTGGAATGGCCTGCCTGGTGTTATGCAAATAGATACTTGTGGCTCCAAATGCAATTTCCAGAAACAAGATACACAGATTTTAAAAGGGTGGCACTTCAGTCTCCAGCTAGTTACACACAAACGGAAAAGGTTGCCCCCATGCTGAGGTGGCTTCCTCAAAGAGGCTCCCAGAGAGGGAAGTGGGGAGGGTGGGGGGGGAGGTGCAGGGGGCGGTGTGGGGGGGGGTGGACAAGCACCCGGGGAGGCTGAGGCTGCCAAAAGTTTGAGCCCAACCTGGGCTACGTGGCAACTTCAAGATCAGCCTCCCTCCCTCCCTCCTTTTCTTCTTCTTCGCTCCCTTCTTTACTTCTTTTTACTTTCTCTTTACTTTCAGAGGCATCACAGTATACACGCTGGAATTGTTTCGGTAATCTTTCCCCTCTCGTTATTGTGACAGACACATCTTCCTGTGTCTACATCTATTTCTGTTGCTGCGTCTCCCACCTCTACCGTACACTCCACTTCCCCCAAAGACTTATAGAATAGAAAAGATAAAAGGATCTTTTTACAGCCTCCGGGGATATCATTGAGAAAAGAAGCACTTTTACAAAAGACTTTAAAAATTATTATTTTGGGGGGCCAATGAGATGGCTCAGCCAGTAAAGGTGCTTATGGCCAAGGCAGATGACCTGAGTTTGATTTCTAGAACCCATGGCAGAAGGAGAAAGGGGAAAATTGTCCTCTGACTCCCATACCTCCCCACCCCACACAACACACATTAAAACAAATATTATTTTCTCTGGCTAAAGCATTGACAGGCCTTTAAAAACAAGCTTTGCAAAACAAAACACATCTGTCTTGTAATCTCACCACCCTGACATATCATTATTAACATTTTAGCACAATTATTTCAAGTGTTTGTGTGTGTGTGTTTAAAAGTCGGTACCACAGTGTACCAATTGTCACATACCTTAAATTAAGAATTTTGTTAATTTTTTTTTTTTAAACTTTTGACTTTCTTATATTGCATATCTGTGTCCTCTGGGATTAAGAAGTTGATTTTGTTTTCATTTGTTTTGGGTTTGTTTGTTTGTTTTGATTATTTTTTCTTTGTGTATCACCTTGGCATTTAAAACCCTTCTTGTATCCCAAACACCCTCTCAGCCTTGACGTCTGCCCCCATCTGTGAGATCTGTCACCAAGGCTCTGCCGCACACAGAGCACAGCAGCAGGAGCAAGCCACACCCTTCAAGTAGCGCCTGATACCCTCCAGCCATATGGGGGCCATAATGTTATGGTGTGACGAGGAGCCCATCAGACATAAACACTCAGACATGATCTGTAGCCAACTGGAAATCTTTATTCCAATCGGCTGGGACTACACTGGGGCATTTGGGACGCAAGTGTAGTGCCGAGTGTTTAGAGTAAAGAGTTTTTAAAGACAGAAACCACATCCTAGTATCTCACTCTGAGGCTGCAGGGGAAGGTTTTGTGCAAGCAAGCAGTTTAACAGAAGCTGAGCTAAGTTAGCTGGGTCATCTTGACCTCGGGATCCTAGAATAGAGTCGAGTAGTTTTTCCATGGGGCTAATGCTAATTAAACCTAAAATGGCCTCAGCAAGAATACAAGACGGAGGAGGAACAAATTGGTTTTCCCTGTCACAGTGGTGCCCCCGCAGCTGCAATGGGGACCTGTCTGTTACCATGTCTCCATCAGTGGAACAAACAGCCTGAACCTTCCACACAGCGTCTGCTCTGTGCACCTTGAAGCACCGTTAATAAGCTGGGCACGCTGCTCAGCCATTTGTGCCACATTGTCCAACACAGTGAAACAATCTGGAGCATCTTGTGCGTTGGTGTTACTTCACCAAATACCCCCTCCTTGTTGGCTCTGTTTCTTAACAATTAAACTTTATTATACAACCCAACTAGCTTACACAAGAAGGAAAAAGGTTAAAGGGACAAAAGAGTGAACCTTCCGGTATCCGTTCCACGGGAGGAGTCCTTAGGTGTCTCTCTGGCCGGCGTGATAGTCCAGCCTGTTCGCTTTCTCCATACGCTCTCCCAAACCCCTGGCTGAATCTGTTGTTTTTCTCTTCCCCACCTGCCCGAGTCACATGGGAAGGGCGGTCTCCTTCTCCCGTTGAGGGTCCATTAGGAAAACAATAGCCCAGGTGGGGTTCCCAGGTCTGCTTCCTGAATTCCAGGCCCAGGATGGCTCCACTCAGTCTATCACAAGGTATTCATGGGGTGCCCCAAGGGTAAAGCCCGCCAAGACTGCTTCCACCTGTGACAAAGCTTAATCTTTCCCACACCTCCTTGTAGTTTCTTGCACACCTCACCACCCCTACTCCCCCACAATGCACTTGAGAACATTAATAAGGACCCCAAATCACCCTCCCCAGAGACCAAGTGGGGCAAGCTCCACATTGCTCTCTGCTGGCTCCTTTCTCACTCAGTGTCCTCTCTTGGTCCCCTGCAGGCAGCCCTCCACATCCTGCGTAGGCTCAGCACTTGCCTGCATATATCCTATCCCAGGTGAACACTAGATAGAAAGAACCTCCCCAGACACAACCCATTTCTTTCTCCATCCTTACATACCTCTGTGTGTGTGTGTGTGTGTCCACATGTGTGCATGCATGTGTGTGTGTTTGTGTTATATGCATGTGGTGACAAAAGTTGATAAGTCTTCCTAAATCACCCACCACCTTTTTTTTTTTTTTTTTTTTTTAAAGCAGGGTCTCTTGATAACCTGGTAACAGATTTGACTAGCTGACTGGCCATCAGACTTTAGGGATTCACCTATCTCCACCTCCAGTACAGCTGGGTTTTTACATGGGCACCAGGGGCTCTGAACTCGATCCTCGTGCTAAGCACATACCAACTGTGCAGTCTCCCTAGCCCCCTTACTCAACATTCTTAAAAGACCATCACTTTCCCCACCCTCCACCAGACAGACACCCCATCCTTGCTCACTCTGTCTCTGCCTGGGCAGAAAGATGCCACTGCCTTGACAAGGACTTTAGCAAAGGTCAGAGAATGACGCAGCAAAGCCTCTTGCTGAGAGCAGAGTCACCCCTACAGACAGGCTGGGCAGAAACCAGGCCTTCCTATCTGCTGCCCCCCCATCTGATCTCCCCCCTCTGCCTGCTTTTGATCTTGTTTTTTGGCACAGCAGCGCCTTCCCACGTGGACTTGGCTTGATTATAACTGACTCGAAACCTATCCAGTGATTAAAGTGGCCGCCAGGCTCTGTTCTCCAGAGAGGCAAGCTGCAGGCTGAATAATTCAAGGCACCCCTTGCTGGAAGGCTGGGGAATCTGCTGGAAGAGCACGAGAGCAGGAAAAAAAATGGGCTGTTTTGTGGCTTTGTTTTTTGTTTTCCTAAAGAAAAGGACAATTTTCCCCATGCTGGCTATACAACACGTACACCACAAGCATTAGTTAGTTTTGATTGACATGAACAACTCTGAGAGAAATCAGAGGAAGAGGCTGGTGATTCCCTGGGCTGGGCAGGATGCTGGGTGCTCCTAGGGCTGCTGAGGTGCCCCATAGCCAACAAGACCCAATGAGAAGACATGCACCTGTTGAGCCTCTCAGTTCTGAAGCCCTGCAGGAAGGACAGGGGAGAATGTAAATGGATGAAGTAGCCCAGAGGCCAGCTGTCTCTGTCAGGGCCTGAGGAAACAGTGCTGCACTGGCCAGTGGCCACCTTCATTCGGGGAGCAGAGGGTTCGCCACAAAGGATGGAGTTGCAGTAAAGGCAGGCATGGGAGAGCCTCCTCCTCACTCTCCTGAGCAGCCTGCAGACTGGGGAGAGGGAGAGTGGCCGCTTGACTACCCACAGGCTGACACAGTCTGGAACAGGTCAGGTTCTAGAACTTTCTCCATGACTGTCCCAGCCCTTGGCCTCTCTCCACCAGCCGGGAAACACTAGCCCAAGCAAAGAAAACTGAAGCCCATGGAGCCAGTCCCTCCCACCGGTCCCCAAGCCTCTGCACACACTCCAGAAAGAAGCAGGGACTAGGACTGGGAACAGGACTAGGTCTCGTTGGATGGAGAGTGGGGTGGTGGCAAGGCCCTGGACCAGCACTGTCAACCAGTGTTCCCCATCGGAACCTGTTGCCACTTCCCCAGGCGACTCGGTCAGCACTCTTATATCAAAGTAGCTGCCTAAGCTATAATGAGCATCTCATGTTACAACCAAGAACTAGAAGGCCAGCAAACCTCAATTTCAAGTATCCTTATGGTCAGCATCGTAGCTCCTTCCTGGAGAATGCAGCATCCATCCACAGAGGCCCTGCCCAGGATGACCCCTATCCCAGCTCCCGTGCTCACACAGTTGAGACGGGTCTCCTGTTGATCTGCAATGACATCAGCCCCACGCTTCAGGTGGGAGTGGACACAGCCTCTGCTCCCGATCCTCCCCTCCAGAGTCTCATCAGGCAGGGGAAGGAGACTCTGTGGACATGGACAAGAGACCAGACAGAGGTTCAAGGGTACTGGCTGGTGCGCACCTGTGATGCCAGCTGCTCAGGACTCTGAGACAGGAGGAATGATATTCAAGGTCAACCTCAATGCGACCCTGCTTCTGAATTAAAAAACAAAACAACAAAAAACGGAGGGCTAGGGGCACAGCTCAGTGTTAGAGCACTCATCTAGCTTATGTGAGGCCCTGGTTCACCTCAGTACCACACACACTCACATATGCACGTGCGCGTGCACGCACACACACACACAGAGACAGACAGACAGACAGACAGATGCAGAGAGACAGAGACAGAGTGCTGACTGTACACAAAGGAACCCTGCCTCCGAAAAAAGAAGCAGGCAGCAGCAGAGAGGACCAAAGCCAGCAGAAGAGATGGGAGCCCTGCCTTTCCCTGGGCCGTTCCAGTTCTTTGTGACAGCTCTATCTTACAGAGGTGTTTCCATCCTGTAGGACCCCTCTGCTGGGCCTGCAGTCTAGGCTCTCAATGTCCCTTTTGCAGTGGGGCTTTGTGGAACTGAGCCAAGCCCTACCCCAGGTCACAAAGCAGCCTCTAGCTAAGGAGCAGAGTTTCCTTCTCCCAACACACAGGGCAGATGCCAGGACTGCCACTCCTTACCCCACGTGTCTCCCCAGCCATCTCCCTCCTCACGCATTAGGTCACATCCTAGGATTTAGTCACCTCTATGCAGTGTCCTGTAGCCCACAGGCCTTCAGCCTGCAGCGCCTTACTCTTGTACCGTGACCAGCCCTGAGCCAGCAGTCTGAGCTGGGACAACCCCCCCCCATTCTGCCAAGCAGTCCTCTATGATTTGGGGAGCTCATACTCCTGGATTCCTCATGCAACTTCAGACACAGCTGAACCCTACATGTGACCCCATAGCCACCTGACCGTGCCTTTAACCAACTCCATGCCTCACCAGACCCTCAACAGTCAGCACCCTCTGTCTCCTGGACACATGCTTGAGTCATGACTTCTGCCCCCCATCCCTTCCCCCCACCCCCACCCCCGCCCAGATCCCAGGACACGACTTGACCCACAAGTGAAATCCATAGACACTTATTTAATTGAATCACACTGAATTATTCAAAGCTTATTGAATTCTGTCACCCCGCATGTTCCTCAATCCTCCCAGTTCTTAGAAGCTGCCTTCTGCCTTCATCAATAACAATAACTCCAGCTAAGTCCATCAGCTGCTTCCTGTGGGACCCTTCCCTTGTAAATTTGGTGCAGAAGAGGCTTCTGAGTCACTCAAGCTGTGCTGCCCTCGGCCCCACCGAGGCTGCCACTGTTACTAGTCTTGTTCTTCAAAAGGGGGAAACTGAGGCTCAGAAGTTTGAGCATCATACCCAAGACCAGACAGCTAGGAGCGGAGTGGCAGAGTGGAGGCTGTTTCCATAACATTTGTTCATCTTCTTTTTCTAAAATGTTTTATTTGGCGGCAATTTTTCTTAAGGATTCTTTATCTTATTAAGGGGGGCAGGTGCACAGATGCCACGGCATTCCCGTGGAGGTCAGAGAAAACCTCAAGGAGTGTGTTCTCCTTCCACCATGAGTTCTGGGGACCAAACTCAGGTCACAAGGCTTTTGAAGCAACAGCTTTTACGCACTGAACCATCTTGCCGGCCTTTTTTCTTTTTGCAATCATTTCAGATTATTGACAAGGTGCAAACATGGTAGCGCGCTCCCTGAGACCCTTCACCCCGCTTCCCCTGGGACCATGCTCTCCTAACCAAGCACAGTCATCAAGTTTAATAACTAAGCAGGGTTGGGATGGCTCAGACGGTAGAAGCATTTGCAAGCAAGCTTCATGGCCTGAGTTTGATGGCCAGGACCCACACAATGGAAAGAAAGAAGCAATCCCCTCAAGCTGTCATCTGACTTCTACATTCACACGGTGGCGTGAACACACCCAAACGCACAAATAAAATGAATGACATTTAAAATTTTATGTGCATGAGTGTGCTCTCGCATGTGGGCCCGCGCACCATGTGCACACCTGGTACCCAGCAGAGGTCAAGAGAGACTGCCAGAGCCCCTAGAACTGGGATTACAGGTAGCTGTGAGCTACCTACCGTGTGGGCAATGGGGACTGAACCCCTATTCTGCAAGAGCAGCAAGTGCTCTTTAAGCACTGAGCCATCTCTGCAGCCATAAAAATGTAAAATTTAAGAAACGAACTAGTGTAGCCAGGCATGGTGGTGCATGCCTTTAATCCCAGCACTCAAGAGGCAGAGACAGGTGGATTGCTGTGAGTTCAAGGCCACCCTGGTCTACAAAGTGAGTCCAGCACAGCCAAAGCTAACACAGAGAGACCCTGCCCGCCCCCCCAAAAAAAGAAAAGAAAGAAATGAACTAGTGATGGTTGTCTGTCATCTCAGGACATGAAACGTTAAAGAACAGGGATCTCAGGTGTGAGGCCAGCCTCAGCTACATAGAGAGTTCGGGGCCAGCTCAGTGAGATAATAATAATTAATAATAATAATAATAACAACAACAACAACAACAACGGCTGGAGATTTAGCTCAGCTGGTAGGATGCTTGCCTAGCATGCATGAAGGCCTCGGTTAGGTCTCAATTGCAAATAAAATTGGATATGCAGACACGTGCCTGTAATTCCAGCACTTAGGAGTTGGAGACAAGAGTACCAGGAGTCAAGGTCACCCTCAGCTACATAGCAAGTTTGAGGCTAACATGAGTCACATGAGGCCCCGTGTCAAATAACAACAACAACAATAACAGTACTGATTCGGTGAGTTCAATACTGTTAACTAAACTACAGGTGTGGTGTGATTTGTCCCCAACTCCATATGGATGCCTTTTTCTGCTCCAACTGTAACCCAGAAACTCTGTGGCATGTCATGGTCTCGTCGCGCAGCTTCTGTTGATCTGCGGCCGTGTCCCGCGGTCATAACCCCGTTCCTTAGCAGAGCTGCAGTCAGTTTGGTTACAGGATGTTTCTCAGACTCTCTGAGTTGATCTGGCACTTTCTCAGCAGGAGTCCGGGACCTCGGGTCTAGGATAACATACTACAGTAGTGACGTGCAGACTCCTCGGCTCCTATCTGGGACACATGCTGTGACCAGGACAAATATCCCACAACATCAGCAAGTTTGTGGCTAACCTGCGGGCTCCAGGTTCAGCTTTAATCAGTGTGAGCTGTACAGGCCCAGGGGAGTCAGGAGAGCCCAGAAATGATGGGTGTGGAACTGTCCAAGGTGGAGTGAAAAGGGTGCCTGCATCAGAAAAAGGACACATCCTAGAAAGATCTCCCTACAGCTGGAACCGGAGGGAGGGCCTCAGAGCTCAGAGAGGATCTGTCCAGGCCATCGGGAGGCATGGCCATCAAGAGCAGGCCATGACAAGAAGAAGGAAGCAGGGGTGGGTGGGCTTAAGAAGAAGCCAATAGCCAGACTCAAATGCCAGACGGGTCCTACTCAGCTTCCAGGCAGAACATCCATCCCTGCAGCCGGCCCAATGCCTTGAAAACACCTCCACATGGTGCTGAGAAACTTGGAGCAGTGCCTCCCAGACTGATGAAGCAGAGCATCCCACCTGCCTTCTCCACTCCACTTCCCCTCTGACCCTCAAGACTACCTTGGATCTATCACTGACTTTGCTCTATGCTTCTAGAAGCCCACAAGCTCCCCCAAATCTCACCCTACCACCACCACCAAGGCTGTAGCAAGGTGGAGCCCTGCCATGGCTCCTCCTGTATCTTTCCCCTCCTCCTCCTTCAGTGCTGAGCACAGCCCTCCCGAACACACACACACACACACACACACACACACACACACACACACACACACACACACACAGTAGGAGCTTATCAAATGCTCCCCAAAAGGCTAACGGCAAGCAGGTTCGTTTCTGTCAGCAGCTCTTCGGAAAATATTCCGACGGTATTTTTGTGACTCTCACCATCTTCCAAAGCTCAGAAAATCATTTAAAAAAACTGATGACTGTGAAATTCCAATTATATTCACATGGAAAGCCACAAGAGGCACAGAGACCCAGCTTTGTGTCGAAGAAACTGAACAAGCCTGGAGAAGAGGAAGATGGGGGCCAGCCCTGAAAGCAGACCCCACTGTTTCCAAAGATGAGCTGCACGTGAGCGGACTTGAGGTCATCGTCCTTGAAAAGAAGGGATAATTCCAGTAACATTGTAAGTCTATAATGACTGTATAACTCCATAGATCAACTTCCAACAGTAATACAGTGCTCAGAAACTTTATTAAAGGTGTTATACATTATTAAAGGTATTATATCCACGCAAAAGGAGGTGAAGTTCTGTTCTGTTTGATGCTGATTAAGCCATAACCAGAGATCTGGGTTTAGAAAAACAAACTGGATTGAGTGCAGAGCCAGCCTGGTCTTAAGAACAGAGATTAAAATCCAGGCATGAGAACACATGTCTGTTACCCCAGCAGAGGGGGGGCGGCCTATGCAGGAGTGCAATATTGAGGCCTAGCTTGGACTCCATGGTGAGATTCTGACAAGAGAGAGGAGGTGTGGGGAGAGGAAGGAGGAAAAGGAAGGACACCAAAGGTTGGTGAGACAGCTCAGAAGGTAAAGGCATTTGCTTACGCAGAGCCTCACAACCTGAGTTCATCCCCAGAACCCACATGGTAGGAGGAGGAAGCTGATTCCGGCAAGTTGTCCTCTGACCTCCGTCTACACGCATGCCATGGCACCACACACACACACACACATACACACACACACACACACACACACACACACACACACACACACACTGAAGGGAGAGCTCTTTTATGTTTTGTGGGGACTCTGCTCTGGAAGAGCTTCAAAAAACCTGGAGGTGGGATCTCCTGCAACTCCAAGGGAACAAAGCCCCGTGGCAAACTGGCACAGAAACCTCTTAGGGCCGTATGGACTCGTTCTGGGATCTCGGGGAACCAGGAGCTGCAGAAGAGGCCCCACAGTAGTCTTCTTGCAAAAACTGGGTTCAGAGCTCCCCCCTTTCCTTCTGTGGCCATCTTCCCAGCTCTTCTCCAGGGGCCTCACTGGGATGGACACAGGGCCACATCTCTGGGGATACAGGCCTTGGGATGTCACTATTGCCAATGCTGACTAAAACCAGGACATGGAGGAGAGTCCCCCTACCACCATCACAAACTATGCCTTCCTCAAGCACCCAAGTCCCTTTCTCCTGCCTCTGTGGAATGCTTCCCACCAATGCCCACAGAAATCAGATCCAAGCACCCTGCACCTGCTTCCCTACTGGAAACAGATCCTGCGGCTTCCTGATACTTTCTCCCTGGCCACAGTACAAGTTGAGTGTGTCCCACCTCTCTACCTTCACAGAAAAAAAGAAATGGCTTTCAGATTCTCTCCTGAGCTGTGGGCTCAAGACTCAAACGGTGGTGGAACTTCCAAGCATGGGAACGTAGTTCTGATGCCCACTGGGCTACAGATCAGTGGGAAAGCATATAGTTAACACGGGTGACGCTCTGGCTTCTGGTGCAAAGCACCTACACAAAAAATACAGACCAACAAGTCCATGTCGACCCAGGTCTTGTACAACCCAGCTCCATTTCTACCCAGCAAGGTCCTCTGCTTTCAAGGAGTGACAAGCTCCAAGCTATGATCTGGAAGGGCTGGCCTCATCGGCCTCACAAGGTCTGACGGCCAGTGAGGCAAGCACCCATGTCTAAACCCAGCATCCTGTGGAGGCAGAAGGCCAAAGCCATTGGCAGAATCATCAGAGAAGCTGCACAGCTTCCCCTGGCCCTGGTCTCACCGGGACCCCAGGACAGAGGCTGCAGAATACAAACAGGTAAGAGGACAGACATCACCCAGCTTGCCTCCCACATCTACCCTGAGAGCCACTGCACCTTTGCGTACAGGGGATCTCATGTAGCTGTTTCTACCAGCCTGAGACAGACTTAGGCCCTTCCTGGGGTCCCAGATTCCCAGCCCCTTAGCATCCACCCATCTATCTATATACCTGTGCCCCTAACAGAAAAACACCAAGGAAACCAAACCACCTTTCTTTCTTTTTTTTTTTTAAGATTTATTTATTTATTTATTATGTATACAGAGCACCTGCAGGTCAGAGGAGGATATCAGATCACATTATAGATGGTGGTGAGCCACCATGTGGTTGCTGGGAATTGAACTCATGACCTCTGGAAGAGCAGTCAGTGCTCTTAACTGCTGAGCCATCTCTCCAGCCCCCAAACCACCTTTCTTCTGGAAAATTGCACTCTACAAAACCCTTTCCCGGGCTGCCAAGCCCAGAGGAATGTGACTGACAGCAGCAGGGCACAGCTTGTGCCAGTGGGAGAGGAAGCGGCAGGAGCTGGCCAACAGTCTAGCTCTCTCCCCAGGTCCCTACCTAAGGCTGGGCTGCGGCGGAGAGAGAGCTACCCTAGAGACATGTGCTAAAATTAAACCACCGTGAGAGCAGGACAATGAAAGTGGCCCCCTTCTCAATTTATTTAGGACATGCTACACTGGCTGCCTCAGCCCAGAAATCTGGGAAGCCTTTAGGGAGAGGAGCTGCAGGTTGTACAATCATACACTTGAGATGCCCAGACACCTTGAGCCTAGAGCCAAGTTGCAGTCATTGGAAAAAAAAAAAGCTCTCCAGTTACAGTCTGAACTTCACTGGGTCCGGCAGGGTTAAGGACGGAATGCTGTGAGATGTCCCTAGCCCCCATCAATGTGTCCGCTTATCCTACAATGAACCTAGGAAAGGGAGGACCCAGCTAACGTCGCCTAGAGGAGAAAGCCAGAGCCATTTAGAACAGCTAATTGATGGGGTCAAGGGGAGGAGGTTTGGGCTCTGAAGGGCATGCGTGTCTCGCCACTCAGCTGGCAGCCAACTCATCGCTCAGCCCAAGTCACCCAGATTTATTTATATTTTACACGAAAGAGGGAAATGACTTAGCCGTAGGGATCAATTCTTCAATCCAATGTTTCTAACATGGTCATAAATCTATTTCACAGTCTCCCTCTTTTTCTTTTTTCTTCTCCTCAACTTTAAAGAAAGCAGTTACCTCTGAGGAGGTAAGTCTTGGAGAGGACATTCCCAGGAAGTTGGGGTTCTACTCTGTGAGGTGAGGCCTGGAGTTGCAGCCAGGATACGTAGGATCCAAATCAGGGCCCTACCAGTTTTCCATAGGACAAGTCAAAGCTAATTTCCTAATTTCTGGAAGAGGAGGTTGCTCCAGTCCCTGCCACACTGGTAGAGAAATGATACCCAGTGTCCACAGGCTCCACTTCAGCCCAGTTCCCTGAAGGAGTGCTTTAAGACATTTCATGCTGTGGTCCAAGCCTCTCTACCAAATTATCCTGGCCGGGATACACACAGATGTCATGGTGAGAAATTCCCAAGCCAGGCAGTCCCCAGGAGCCTCTTCCCCTCTATAGCCAGGATCTAGAACATTGGAGACAGTTCTAGACTAAAGTGACCCCTGCCCCCAGAACTCCAGCAACTGGTCCCAGGGCTGGCATGCCTCTCCATAGGAGACAGGCTGGGCGGGTATGTGGTGTGGGAAACTGTAGGTGCCGGGGCGTGAAGCTTTAGGGTGGCCATTAACCCTGGGGTGGGGCAGGGTGCGGAGAAGCCAGGATATAGGAAGGAAGGCCAGGAGGGGACCTTCTTCCTGGGAGGTACTTGAAGCAGGAAAGAGTGAGCATTATATAGATAAAGGAGACAGCCCAACGGGAGGCAAAGAGACCAACACAGGGAAGATTGTCCTTTAACGCCCAGAACAAGTGTCCCCTCTTCCAGGAAGATTTTTTGTTGTTGTTGTTGTTGTTGTTTTGTTTTTTTGAGGCAGTGTTTCTTTATGTAGCCTTGGCTGACCTGGACTCACTTTGTAGACCAGGCTGGCCTCGAACTCACAGCCATCTGCCTGCCTCTGCCTCCCGAGTGCTGGGATTAAAGATGTGCACCACCACCACCCAGCCCTCTTCCAGGAAAATCTTTCTGACCTATGGTTATGACATGCACCTGGTCGTACTTCTAGAAGGTTCTTTGATGGTAGCATTGGGGACCTTCCCGGTTAGCTCTAGACTGCCTTCATCTTGCTAGGCTCTTATTCCATAAACCTGTCCTCTGTCCCTCTGCGGATTTTTTTTTTTTTTTTTTTGCTTCAGTTCTATCACCATTTGGGACACTTCCTTGTCTCCCTTCTCTATCAGAACTCTAGCCTAGTCTGTCCAAGCCACGTGTTTCCTTTTCCTAGACACTAGCTTAGGCCCTCTGTCTTCCTTTTTAAATTCTGATCATCTTTCTGCCCTTGTCGTTTTTTAGGGCATGAGGGTGTGTCTTCATGCCCCTTGCCGCATTGCACTGACACTCAAACATAAGTGTTTATCTAGCACAGACATGCACACATCGGCCTCCGCATGCAACACAGTGCCACTTGCCAAGGAAACGGAGGAGAGGGATGGGGAGATGGCTCCGCCCACAAAGTGTCTCCAGGCAAGCCAGGGACCGGAGTATGCATCCTCAGCAGCCACTCAAAAGCCAGGCACTGGAGTGAGTCTGTAAACGTAGTACTGAGAGGCAACGGAGACAAGCAGATTCCCATTGTTCACTGGGCAGCCAACCAAGCTTAACCTACCCTATCTCAAAATCTAAGGTTGAGAGTGACTGGGAAAGATACGGGACATTAACCTGTGACCTCCACAGTCACATGTGCACAAAGGCACAAAATATCAACTCAAAGACAGGGCTCGAAGGCATTTCACGTGAAAGGACACTGAGAGGAACACGCATACCATTTCAGTTCCTCCATGCGAAGCTCTAGAGCAGCACAGTGGGCCCGTGGTGACAGGAGTCAGAACATGGCTGACTCTCTGCGCGTGAAGATGGCCTGCACAGGGACGAGCAGAACTCGCTTTCTGAGCCGGTCGTGATGTTCTGCTGCGGTGTTCCACACCAGAGCTTCGAGCCACATGCATGGCCAGCCTAAATCTAAATGCGGCTTTAAGTATAAAATATAAGCCTGTTTTCAGAGACCCGGGATGATCAAAAGACTATAAATGCCCTCATTCGCAAATTTTAAGTTGATTATTTAAGCAATAATAATTTGGACATACGAGGTTAGGCAAACATAGTGTTGAAAACTGTGAATGTGGCTCAGTTTGTAGAACACCTGAAGCCCTGTGTTCAACACCCAGAAACATATAAACCAGCACTTGGGAAGATCAGTTCAGCATCATCCTTGGCCACACTGTGAGTTCAAGGCTAGCCTGTGTTACGTGAGACTCATCTCAACACCACACACACACACACAGAGAGAGAGAGAGAGAAAGAGAGAGAGAGAGAGAGAGAGAGAGAGAGAGAGAGAGAGAGAGAGAGGTGCAACACTGCAATGCTTCTTGATTAAGGTGTTGGTTACACGGAGCACACCCGTGTTAAGACTCATCAGAACCTGCATTTTACTATGCAAATTAGACCTCACAGTAAAACAGCTTACGTCGAGCTCTTACCACAGCTGCCAGACTCTACAGACAGATCAGGGCAGGCTGTACAGTCAGCCCAGCCAGGGAAGCTGACTTACACCCACCAATTTCTCTAGCCGTGATTTTTGCCACATTCCCAATCTTCAGACTATTGAATGAACAAGCAGCTGCCCATCAACACACGAGTGGATGAAGAGAGCATGTAGATGCTTGCAATGGAGTTTTATTCACGCCATAACGAAGAGCAAAATTGTGTCATTTGTAAAAAAAAAAAATGAATGGAATCAGAGATCATCATGATATTGAAATAAGCCAGGCTCAGAAAGGCAAACATTGCGTTTTTTTTTTTTTCTTGTATTCTGAGTATAGTTTTTTTTTTTTAAGACATGAAAATAGAAGGGAGATTATTGGTGGGACCAGAAGGGGGTCAGCAGTAGCAGAGAGAGGAGGTAAGAGAGGCTAATGGAGAAGGTGATCAGAGCACATTAAATATATGTATGAAAATATAATGAGGCCCATTATTTTGTATAATTAATATGCATTAGTATAAAATGAAGCTGGGTGTGATGGCATACATTTATAATCCTAGGACTTGGGAAGTGGAGGTTGAAGGGTCAGGAATTCAAAGCCAGCTTGGGATACATGAGACTCTGAATCAACCACCCCCAAGAAATATATATGTTAATAAGAAAGGATTGAGAGGACCCATGGGATGGCTCAGTGGGTAAAGGTGCTTGCTAGCAAGCCTGATGATCTGAGTTCAATCCCTGGGACCCACATGATGGAAGGAGAGAATGGACCCCTAACACTTGCTCTCTTACTGCCACATGCATGCACGCACATGCACATACACACACACACACACACACACACACACACACACACACACACACCATGGCACACTAGCTCCCACCCCAACACACAAATGAATAAATAAATGTTATTTACTCTTTTTTTAATGAATGAGAGAAAAAAAGGGCTGTTGAGGAAAGTACTGCACTTGTGTTCTTTGTCACCTAGCATTTTCTAGCCCAGGGGAGAGTGTAGATTTGGTGTCCAATCAATTCTGCTGTACCAGGCCACACTATTGAATTGGTTTCAGTTTGTTTCCTGAAACAGGCCGCTATCTGGAGCCTAGCTGGGGACTGCTGCCCATGGGTCCTTTTGTCCTCCTGTGACATTTCCAGCTACTGAAGAAATCAGAGTCTATCCCTGTTTGGGGCCTGCTCCCATGGAACAGAATCCTAGCTTGGCTATGAAATGTTTTGGTTCTATGTCCTGAGCCTCATGGGTAAATTACTGTGAGCACCGGGGCAGACAAAATGTACCCAAACATATCAATTTCCTGATATAAATTGGATTGTGTACATATAGACAGATTTTCTTCTCCCAAGAGATGTTGAAGGTAAACGTGTTAGGAATTGTCTGCACAGAGCGGTGACACCTGGTGAGAGCGATAGGTCACCTAGTTCATTTCTGGGGAAGATTTGTAAACATCTCTGACTACAATGCTTGCCTAGCTCCTCCGTAAGAGTCACCTCAGTGCCTCGGCACAAAACAGACTTTTGGCATCCTCTTTGGCACACTGGGGTAGAAGGGAATCTCTCATGTGATCCCTGTTTGCTGATAAGGCTCTGAAGACAGTCAGCCATGACCCAGCAGAAGTCACTTCAGAGTGTGGGGCCCTTAGTGACCGCTGAGGTGAAAACCCAACCCACAGCAGTAGAAGGGATTTCTGTATTAATCTGCTTCAAGGTGTTTTTAAACCACCACACTAAGCTGCCTGTATGCAGGGTACAGAGACCCACAGAGCATAGAGAATGTCAGGGCAAGTCCCTGGCCTTGGAAGTCCTGTCTTCTGGTGGATAAAGGGATAAGGATTACTGATACAGCCATGTCAAGGTCAGGAGGATGTGAAGAGGATTCTGGGAGCATGGGGAAGGGTGAGTCCATTCCACTTGTGATGAGTGGCACCGTTGCTCTGTGTGTGTGTGTGTGCTCACCACTGGTGCACACAGCCCAGAAGACTCTCCTAGTTTTCCCACACCCCTCACTCTCCTCACAGCAGCCAGGGATATCATTGACAGCCTCCAATTGTACTTAAAATCAAATTCGGAGTTCTTAACACAGCTGTGTGAGTCAGCTACTGCTGCGTAACAACCGCCCCCCCCCAAACTCAGCGGGCCAACGGCAATAAGAATGCTTGCCCGTGTGTTTTCAGGTCATCTTGGCCAGATGATTTAGGCTGATATGGCCTCTGTGCCTGTTCCTCCTGTCTTAGGATGAACAGGTCAGTCTCAATGTATTTGTCTTGTAGGATTTAAAGGGGCAAGCGGGGATATAAGGGTACTCTTTTGTTTGTTTTGTGGGTTTGTTCATGGTTTTTGTTTTGTTTTGAGACAGAGGTTCTCTGTGTAGCTTTGGCTGTTCTGGACTTGCTTTGTAGACCAGGCTGGCCTGGAACCCACAGAAATCTACCTGCCTCTGCTGGAGTTAAAGGTATGTGCCACCGTGATCCGGCTAAGAGTACTCCTAAAGCCTAGGCCTGAAGCCACCTGGCTAAGGCCAAAAGCGAGAGGTAGAAGGCTACTGAGGGCACAAAGATGCTAAGACAAGGGTAGCTGAGGCTGAAAAACACCCCCCATCTATCCTGACTGCTCTCCCTACCTCTCCAGATTCCCTTTGACTCCTGCATGCCCTTTCTTTGCTCCAACCACACTGACTTCCCCCCTGTCAACACGCTGCCAAGAGCCTCCCTCTCCAGGCACCTGCCTAGAAGAATCTTCCCAGTTCTCATCAGGGTGGCCTCCTCTCACCTGCTGATCCCAGCTTCAGTGTCACTTCCTCTGAGAGGCACCTCAGAACCAGCCACCTTCCCACCGAGGTATCCTCTGGTACTTACATCTGCATCTTCGCTGCTTACTGTATTTCCCCTGCAGCTCCACTCTTACCCATACCCCAATTAGACACTGAGTCACACAAGGACAGTATATCTATTTCACTTACCAAGTGGCATCCCCAGCGTGTTCCATTGTCTGACCCACAGAAGGCACCCGGTTCTTACAGTGTCATGGAAGCTGTCTTTGCACTGACCTTTCAAGGAGAGTGGAATTTACCCACAGGTCAAAGCAGGTAAGAAAAAAAAAAAAGATTGTAGACATAAGAAACAGCATAAACCAGTGAATCTCAAAGTAGAGTCCACGGAACCACAGCATTCCAGCTGGCTATGGTGGCGCATACCAGTAATCCCAACACTGGAAAAGAAATGAAGATCAGGAGGTCAAGGCTAGCCTTGACTACATAGTATATTCAAGGACAGCCCAGGCTACATGGGACCCTATCTAAAAAACAAAGCGAAGCAAACCAACACCAGCATCCTTTTCACCTAGGAACTTGCTAGAAATGCCCAGCCCTGGGCCCAGCCACAGCTTGGGTTCAATGAGGCTTTCCTGATATGGGACTCAGCAACCTGGATCTGACAACCCTTTATATAATTCTCATTCAGGCAAAAGTCTGAACACCATTGGCCTAAGCCAGAAGTCAGCCATCTTTTCTCCTTAAGATTTATTACTATTATTAGTATAATAATAGTCATCATCATCATCATCATCATTATTACGTTATGCATGTCTATCTGGGTATGGGTGTGTGCCCACGGGAATGCAAGTATCCGTAGAGTCCAGAAGAAGGTTTAAGAGTTCCCTGGAGCTGGAATTGCAGGCCTTTGTGAGCCATGGTGTGGGTGTTGGGAATCAAACCCTGGTCCCCTGCAAGAGTAGAGAGTTCTCTTAGCCACTGAGCCATCTCTCCAGCCCCATCTTTTTATCCTTTTTTAAAGGATAAGATAGTAAATGTGTCATGATTTGCAGCTTTGTTCTGCTGCAGTCTCTCAACACTGCTCCAGATAACAGGAAGGAAATGAACCCAGCTTCAGACAATATATGCATATGCAAATTATGGGCATGGCCACGATCCAACACAAACAATACTAATCAAAAAGCAGGCAGGCTAGGCTTGTGGACCGGTCTTTGCCGGCCCTGGCCCAGGTGAAAGGGTCCCATGTCACAAAGTGCAGTTTGTCAAGCTCACAAGTCCCAGGTCGAGCTAAAGGAAGTAAAATTCCAAGGCTATATATACATTTCCTCTTCATAAAAATTTCATTTATTCAAATGAGTAAATACCTTATCTGCACCAGGCACTCAATACGCAGAAATGATAATGTACCCACAACCTTCCAAAAGTGGAAATCAGTCAGTCAGTTGAGCTTTGTCAGGAGCCAGCTACTGCACATGAGGCTGCCCCCTTGTTCCTCCCAGCCATCTGATGCTAAGGATACTGAGGTTCAGCGTGGACACCCCCAGAGGGCCGCTGGATCTCTGTGCCCTGGAACAGGGAATTGGACAGACACACATGAATGGTAGCAAGCAAAGGGAGGGAATCTATTAAGGACGAGTATTTCCAAGGGAGGCAGTGAGCTGGAGCAAAGCAAGGGTTGAGTGGGAACAGCCGCACAGTACAAAGGAGCCGGTTTTCTCTGGTACATTGCAAAGGTTTATTTCGGTTGTGGTTGCTGCTGCTGTGTGGATAAGGGATAAGTTTGCTTTGTAGATGAGAAAAGTAAGGCTCCGAGAGAAACGCCAATTCATCTAAGATGGCGGTAGCCTGCTCAACATGTAACTGTGATGGACAATAGGAGATACATAGTAGCCCCGGATCTGATGGTGTGCCCCCACTTCACCTCCTCCCACCACACACACCCTGGTAGCCGAAAGCAGATGTCAGCCATGTTCCAGCCACCTTCCAATGTCCCCCACTTGGGTGCTGTGTCAGCAAACTAGGCATATAAAGTTGCAGAAAGGAGCCCCAGACTGCCTAGCTGTACTTTGTCTGTACAGATTCTGCCTACAGGTCTGTAGGCAAGATTCTGACAACATCCATGGAGTCAACGGTGGGGTGCAGAGTGTGTCTGAGGAGATGGGGGTCCACCATAGTAGACCGGCATGGCAGTGGGCGGGCACTTGCAGCATCGGCTTGCGGCTTGCTCACATCTCTGTGGATCAGGAAGCAAAAAAGCAGAGGATGCTCGCACTCCTGCTAAGGCTTTGGAGCTCATTTGCATATCGTGGGCTTTTTGTATCATTTGCACAGTGCAGGCTTTCTTGCCTGCTTTGCTCTGTGTAGTTCTTGCATCACCTGCACACACCTCCAGGGTGTGTGCTTTAGTATGATAATAAGTCATAAGACGCCTTTGCACAAGGCGTGCGGTGACTTCGCGACGTTACCCTCTGCTCTGATCTATCCCAGCAGGCTGCTCTTCTTCTCCCCATTAGACAATGCAGAAAACTGAGGCTCAGCGGGCAAAGTGATGCCTTGTCGGCCACCACAGCCAGGCATCAGCAGTGCTGACACTCAGACCCGGCCCTGACAGATGCCAAGGCCAGAGCTGGGTCTGTTGCCCCAGAGGAAGATCCTACAGTCAGTCCAGAGCAATGGGACCTGTTTCAGGAAAGTATGTATTTGGGAAAGAATGCAGCCATCACACCCCGGGATCTGACCAGCGTTTCCCTCAGCTGCCTCCAGGATCTTCTGCTTCTGCCACCTGCAAAGTCAAGTGTCACTTGTCCTTCCGCTAACAGGGCTGCAGAGCACATCTGAAAGAAACCGACGAGATAAATCACAGCTTTGCGATGTGTTGTGTGCCTCTTCTCAGAGTGCACCCCCCGGGGCTCCCAGTGAGTCGGAGAAGGAGAAGGAGCCTGGCTATTGTTTAATAACATGCAAAGTGCTTTTTGAGGAAGCGTGTCCTCTGCCCACCCCCACCCCCACATGTGCTTTATTTTGGAAGAATGGTGATTGAAACCCATCGTCCTGACTGGAGAGTTAAATCAAGCCGTTCAGACAGGTGATTGAAAGGAGGACGCGGGCAGTCAACAATTTGATTCTCGCACAAGCCCAAGCTGGTGAGACCCGGACTGAGGTGTTTCCTGCTATCTCAAGAAACATCAAATTAAGGAGCCTGCTGGGCCTGACAGGGAGCGAAGAGGCCTCTCTGCAGGCTGGCTCTTCCAGAACCAGGAGCATAGAACTTACTCCTAAAGTGATGTCTTTTGTTGCAGGACAATGATCCTGGTTTTGAGGACAGTACAGAGGTCTGTGCAAACAGTGAAACCCAGAACAAACTCAGAGCCAGGAGGGAAATCTGGAACCCTGACAGTGTCGTTAGCCTGTCACCCACTCTGCAAAAAAAAGGCCTCTCTGTGTGTGGCAGCTTTGGTGTACACCCCTTGTCCCTGGTCCTCTCTTGGACCCTCTGAGACTGGGTCTCTCGGGAAGGTGCTGGTGTCCTGAAAAACCCAGGAGCGAAGAACTTTGCAAGATGTTGGGTGCATTCTAAATTATCCTTCAGTAGCTGTGGGTTCCTGGGAACAGCATGCTGCTGCCTGCCACTTCTCAGCGGCGATCTTCCACTTTATTCCTGCTAGTCTCTGCCTATACCCACAAGTTGCCTGGCCCCTCCCCGGGGCCACTTCTTTCTCTTCCCCCTAAAGACAAAGTCAAAACACTTTAGAGATTAAATGGAAACGGTCCATGGAGTGTAATCAGCTTAGCTCAGCCGGAAGCCTCCCACTCTCCTTCCTGCTGCCATAACCCCCACGACAAAGACACTTCCTCGTCCACAGGCTCTGAGGGCCACACAGCAAAGCTCCAGCAGATGTGAAGGGTTCTTCCAGGAAAGCCAGCGTTGCCCACTTAGAAGGCAACCTGCCCGGTCAAGGATGACTTTCTAGTGACTAGCTTCCCATATTAGATGCCTAGCCTGGACTGTGGTCTGGGGCCACCAACCAGAGCAGCCTGTCTTAGTCCCCCTCAATACCGGCTAAGCCAGGGGATGCGGTGATGATGGAGAGAAAGGATGCAGCAGTGTCGAGCACATCTGCCCAGAGTCGGGTGGGCTGTTCTTGGCCTTTACACTTCGGTGACTCCCTCTGTGCCTACACAGATGAGAGAAAGAGGGATGAACAGGGGGAGGAGTAACTTCCTGAAAAATAACTCAAGTTAGACTAGGAACTGAATTCGTTTTTTTGGTTTTTTGTTTGTTTGTTTGTTTTGTTTTTTTAGTTTTTCGAGACAGGGTTTCTCTGTGTACCCTTGGCTGTCCTGGACTCACTTTGTAGACTAGGCTGGCCTCGAACTCACACGATCCACCTGCCTCTGCCTCCCGAGTGCTGGGATTAAAGGCATGCGCCACCACCGCCCAGCTTAGAAACTGAATTCGTGGTATCCAAGACCCTCCCTCATTTGATTCCCAACACTACCATGCCCCCAAAATCAGGCACACACACACAAAAAATGGAATCACAGGATGACGCAGATTCCTAAGAAACCCTCAAACTGGCCAGGCCTCAGAGCTGACAGCCCCACAGACTGAGAGGAGCAAGATGCTGACTGACCAGCCAGGGAGAACAAGAGCTGAAGCTAGGCCCAGAAATACAGGCTTCCCTCACATCCGGTCTCTGCCTCACAGCCTCTCCTGGGCCTTAGGCTGGGCAGAAGCTTCTCCAGGATGCCCTGCCATGGTTTGGATCTGAAATGTTCCCCATGTGTTAAAGGCTTGCATATTGAAAGTACGGTCCCCAGTGCAGCAACGTTTAGAAGCAAGTGGGGAAGTAACAGGACCATGATGCTGATGTCATCAATAAATGGACCCATCAGTGGGTTTAGTTTGGTGGGATGGAGGGGAGGGTCTATGTACGTCCTTGACGGTGTGACATTGAGGCCATAATTTGTCCTAATACTGTGTGTGTGTGTGTGTGTGTGTGTGTGTGTGTGTGTGTGTGTGTGTATGTGTGTGTGTGTGTGTGTGTCTGTATGTCTCTGTATCTCTATCTACTTCTCTCTCTCTGGCCCCCTTCCTCAACCAGCCGCCATGATGCTCTTGCTTCACCACAAGGCTAAATGCTGAGGGCAGCCAGCTGAACCCTCTGGACAAGCAAACCTTCGCGTACCTCGAGCCATGTACTCTGTGGCAGTCTCCCCTGTTGGCAGATTTTGCTTTATCCAAGCTGCCTGCCTGGAGCAAACCCTGGATTGCCTGGGGACGTACGCTGAAACTACAGAGCGAGTGCTGGTGTGGGTCGTCTGTAAAATGTCCACCTGGGGCTGGTGGGTTTCAGTACTTGGCCCCTGCATGGTGGTCCTGTTTTGGGGAGACTGGGGCACCCTTAGAAGGGAGCCAATTGCTGGGGCAGGACCTTGAGGTTTCATGTCCCTGTTCTAAGCAGTTGCTCTGTCTCTGCTTCAGGGCTTTGGATACAATGTGACTGGACAACCTGCTGAGCCTGCCTGCCTGGATGGTATCCCTTCCTTTCTTAAATTGTTTTGATAACATCTGTGTGTGTGTGTGTGTGTGTGTGT
>OU015754.1:58496351-58507538 GCA_907169655.1 Acomys percivali | reverse complement strand
TCTTCTTCTCCTTCTCCTTCTTTTTTTTTTTTTTTTTGTTTGTTTGTTTGTTTTCTGAGACAGGGTTTCTCTGTGTTATCTTGGCTGTCCTGGACTTGCTTTGTAGACCAGGCTGGCCTTGAACTCACAGAGATCCACCTGCCTCTGCCTCCCAAGTGCTAGAATTAAAGGGGTGCACCATCATGCCCGGCTTGGCTCAATTTTCTTCTTTTTTTTTTTTTATTTAAAGGTTTATTTATTATGTATACAGTATGCATCAGGTCACATTATAGATGGTTGTAAGTCACCATGTGGTAGCTGGGAATTGAACTCAGGACCTCTGGAAGAGCAGTCAGTGCTCTTAACCGCTGAGCCATCTCTCCAGCCCCGGCTCAATTTTCTTAACAATTATAATTTATTATGAAATTATAAACCGAGAGTACCTCACTTATAACCCAACTAACACAAACAATAGGAAAAGGAGATTAAAGAACACAACAATGAAACCTTAAGGATATCAGCTCTGAGGAACAACCCTCCTGGCATAGTCAGCACCTGTAGAGCCAGCACCTAATACTTGGTTAGCTATTATTAGATACTACCATTAGTATCGCTCCAGCCCATGTTGGCTTTTGAGTTTTTGATTTCACAAAACCATAAGCTCTTATATCTGGAACTCCATTTCAAATAGAAAAACTGAGTCACAGCAAAGGCTAAGAGGCTTGGCCAAGGTCATATGGCCAAAAGAGAGGTCACGGAGACAACACTGCTACCACGGCCATACCTCCTGGGTGCTTTCTTTTCTTCTGCACATGAATTCTGGCTGTGGAAAACACAGTTTTGCTTCACTGCTCAGCTTCTTCAGGTGGGTGTTCAGAAGTGGGGGGGGGAGGGTAGACTGGGAATTGAGAGTGGATAGAGCTTGGTCATTTTTCCTGTGTATGCTGACTTGTGTGTCTGCATGGCATGGTGAGTATGCTTCCAGGTGCACTTGTGTGACATGGGCATGAATGAGAACATGCCTGCACATGTGGGGGGGTGGATGTAGGTGCCTGCTGGAGGGTCCCACCACACACGTGTAACTGATCTCTACCATCCTATTATATGTTCCGTGTAGACAGGACCGAAACAGCCAGATCTCCGTATCCACATAGCTCGCGGCACAATGCGTGGCCCAAAGACTGGCTTTCATTTAATACAAGTGAAGCAGAAGAAAATAAGATATGTGTCCCCAAAAGCTCCAGGCATTTCCACCTCCTCAGCAGACCCATCAGCTGAGCTCAGCATTCAAGGAGGGGTGCTCCCCAGGGACCCCCGTCCAGCTGGGCCACCCTGAGCTTTCCCAAATCAGGCATCAATTGCAGAACAGCTGGTTGAAGTCCTCCCATGGGGAGGCTGGACGAGTGGGTACCCGGGGACATACCCCCAGCCCGAGGGTGGCTGCTTAAGTGGCAGTAAAGGAAACAAAAGACGAAATACATCAGCCATTGGCAGCTGTAAAAAGAGCAAAATCGCTCAGCAGAAAACCAGGTACCATCCATCATCCAGCCCTTCTCCACTTGAGCGGCTGGTGCAGGAAGGTTTTTAATGCCCTCCGCTTCGTTTGCATTCTCACAGCTACTCTCTCATGGTAGCGGAGGTTGCCAAGAAGATCTGAGTGGTTTTTTTTTTTTTTAAGACGCTGATAAAAAACCATTTCCGCCAAGGAATAAGTTTTTTTGGGGAGGGGGAGAAAGGGAAAGGAAAGTTTTCCGAAATAATACATTCAGTCTACAGAGCGACAGCAACTGACTCGGCAGATGTATTAGCCCCATAAAAGCCAAGCGGGAAGTTTGGCCCGGGTGCGCTCTGAGCTGGCGGCACGAGCGGTTCATTCATTTTGCAGCCGAGTGGAGACCTGGGTCTTTACAGAATCACTGGGAAGAGCTTCAGGGGCGGTCTGCAGCATGGCTGTGACCAGAGTTTGTCACCCTGCAAAACGTACAGTGTGTGGGGGTGGGGGGTGGGGGGGTGTGTGTCAAAGTCTCTCTGAGCCAGAGGGCACCTTCAAAGTCCCCTCTAGCTTCCGAGGAGCAGCCGCAGACCGTCCAGGAAAGGGCAGCTCTTCTTCCCCTTTAGAAGGTTGGAGCGAACCCCCTCCCCTTGCACTCTTGGCTGAGTCCTTCAGCTGAGACGATCTGCAGCCTAGCTCTAATTTCCAGAGCTGGGTGCATCCCATGCGTGCTGAGGCTAGGAGAGTCCCAGAGGAGAAAGGCAGCTTGTCCAGGCGCGCGCTCTGTCAAGTGCCTGGCAGGATTAGAACAGGGCTTCCTCCGTGCCTGGGCCACGCATCTCTCTTTCCTCTCCCATATATATTAGAACTGGCTGTGCTCAGCATGCACCATGCAACCATGGGACCTGGGACAGGAAGGAGGGGAAGAAAACAGTGCCAGGCATCCTGATTCTGTCATAAAGAGGGCAGGGCCAGGAGACCGCCAGGCAAGCCAGCGTGAAGAACTCTCCTGATGCCAAGTGCCAAGCTGGACCTCACGCCCTCATGGCACACACCTGTAACCCCAGCTCTCGGGAGGAGAAGGGGGGAAGGGAACTATCCTAGGCCTTCTCTTGGCCTGAGCTCTGCACTAGTTGCTCTTGCCCTCATACAATAGGTCACTCACAAAAGTGCTATCCCAGCCAGCAACGGAAATTGCCCTCTGTCCCCACGATAGCTTCCCTGGCTCTAGTGCTCTGCACAGCACCCCCAGCATCAAGCAGGAAGGCACAGTTGGAACTCCCAATGGCAGCTCAACAGAGAGGACAGTCACTTGTGAGACGGCTGTCCCTCCTTGGCCCATGGACAGGGGGACTCTGGGAGAAGCAGAGGCCTGCCTGGGTTGCTTTTGTTTGTCTGCTTGTTGGTTTTTAGCTACGATCTCGTACATGCAAGCTCGGTAGCTGAGGAAGATCTGGAACTTCTGATCCTCCTTATTTCAACCCCCCCACACACACAAAAGTGCTGGGATGACAGCTGTGTGCCACCACACCACACAGAGGTCTTCAGCATCTGTACGAGCATGGTGTGGTAGCTTCACACCTGCACTGCCCTTGGGATCATTGTGAGTTTGAGACTAGCCTGGTCTACATTTGGGCTACATAGAGAGTTCCAGGCCAACCTGGACTGTAGAATTAGATCCTGGCTCAAAAATGCCAATTTTTAAAAATTTGAACCCAAAGCCCCTCTAACTACCGAGCTACATCCCCAACAACTCCTGTCCTCTCTACATCCTTCTCAAATGCTGTCTGTCTGTGATGCATTGTGTGTCTCCTCCTGGCTTTGAGACTCTCGAATTCTCCTACCACCCACGGTGTCATGTGCACATCTCTACCCTAGTACCTATGACTCTGTTTGGTGAGAGCTGTGGGCAGAGAACTTAAACAGAAGAGGAACGGCCAGGTGTGGTGACACACGCCTTTAATCCCAGCACTCAGGAAGCAGAGGCAAAGAGATCTCTGTGAGTTTGAGGCCAGTCTGATCTACAAAGCAATCCCAGGGCAGCAGAACTACACAGAGAAATGCTGATAATAATAATAATAATAATAATAATAATAATAATAATAATAATAGGAGAGGCATGAGTGTACTGACAGCAAGTCAGCTGATGATAATAAGCATTATTTATTGGACTTTTATATGTGACCTGATGACCCTCATTTGGCCTTCACAACATGCATTGGGTAACTTCTAGTCATTTCCCTTTTACAGAAACCAAGACTGAGAGAGGTTAAGTTAATACAGCCAAAGTCACACAGCCAGCAGATCACAGAAGGGCCAGAATTCAAGTCCTATAATCTAGCCCTAGGGTTCCCCTGTCACCAGCTCAGCACAAGACTACGCTAAAGGATTATTGACTGTACCACATCACCTCGTCAGTAAGTTCTTCCTGGAGACCCAGAGACTAGACGGACTGGCCTAAGAGCTTCCTCCCTCAAGCATTCCTAGAATCTGATCAGTGATTTTATTTTGTTTTATTTACTTTTTATTATTTATTTATTTATTTATTTATTTATTTATTTTGGTTTTTCAAGACAGGGTTTCTCTGTGTAGCCTTGGCTGTCCTGGACTCGCCTTGTAGATCAGACTGGCCTCGAACTCACAGTGATTCTCTTGCCTCTATCTCCCAGAGTACTGAGATTACAGACGTGCACCACAGCTCCAGGACTGATCAGTGATCTCAGTGGTCTTCTCTAATCCATAAATGTCTATCCTGGACTCCAGAGTAAGCCGGGTAGTGAAAGTCTCTTTCCTCTCTATAGTCCTCACATCCGATCCCTCAACAAGCCCAATTTCATCCATCCCCACTAGGCCTCCACTCCCATTTCCCCTCCCTCAGATGCCAGAGGCTTGAAGCTTCTCTTCCACCCAATGGGACACACACACATATATACATACCTGCTCCCTTGTTGACTGCGAACCAGAAAACACCATGCCCAGCACCTTGGAGAGAGACCTACACCGCAACATTTGCCAGTGGGGCAAACACTCTCCTTCCTCCTGTGAGGTGCACCTGCTGAGTAGAGAGCTGCAAAGAGCCGGAAAGTGCCTCGGCCTTGAAAATTGTGCGAGTGGGGTCATTATAAAAGACCATGAGAGCCTGATGGGGCTCAAGAGGGAAGTGGACGGAACAGGAAAAGCCTAAAAGAAAGAGCAATTAGACAATGAACAACTACGGCTCCTGGTGACCGATCCTCCACAACTCACCCAGGTACTTTATGCGCATGCGCTCGCCCAGCCCTTCCCATTGAACCCTCTGAGAAGACACATGGGTCCGTTGCTCGATTCAAAAAGCCAAGCATAGCTTTTGAAAGGCTACAGACAGAGAACCCCAACACCACCCTTCTTTCCAAATTCATAACCTCCCCCCAACGCTGTTGGCCATGGCTTGTTCATTCACCCAGAGGAAGATGAGCGTAAGGCAATTCTTACAACCTCTAGTCTCTCATCTGCACAACGGGGATAATAAAATCGCAGAGTATCACGCTAATGACCCAAAGGGGTTCCCACGTTTTAGAATCAGTCTGGAATCTAGGGGGACATGTCGTTCTTAGTAATAATGTTATTTGTGGGGATCTCCTACGTTAGCCTGTAGATCTCGCGGGACCCCTGAGGAACACTTTCACTGCCCTGTAGTACAGACAGCAGCTGCCTGTTGTCACCCACTGAGCTCAGTCTCTGTTTATGCCTCCAGCTCCTTCTACCCAATAGAGAAGAACCCAAGGGACCTGAAAAAAGACAGAGGGTTCAAGTCCTACAACCCAACCACGGGGTTTTCTCAGGGTTGGTGTGGCTGGCCAGTGCAGACTCCTGCAGAAGCTGCAGGTTCCCTGTGAATTTCAGTGAGGGGTCCTCCTGCAAGGAAGAGAGAAACCACTGTGTAATGGGAAAGACTGGGATTTTGCTTGGGAAGCTACAAGCATAGAGTAGGTGCTGCTAAAGAGGATCTGAAGTGTGGCGTCCACCCCCAGTGAGTGTCCGTGCATTTCCCTGCTCTGTGCCGGGGGCTAGCTCACTAAGAAACCATCACCAGAAAGGGTCAAAGGTAGCTAAATTAGATATGTGCGTACCCTTGAGGGATGGATGGGGACATGAGAGTCCTAACTCCAGCAAGGGACATGCAGGTCATCACAGAGCAGACAGCATTTGAAGAGAGTCTGGAAAGAAGAAAGGAAGAGCTCTTGAAGGGTATAGCTCAGTGGTAGAATGTTTAGCTAACGTGCGCAAGGCCCCAGGTTCAAGCCCCAGTACTGCCAGCAATGGTAGTGATTATCGAGACATTGGAAAAGGCTAGGATGGGGAAAGGGCCCCCAGAAACAATAGTAGGAACTAGAACACTGTGTGTGTGTGTGTGTGTGTGTGTGTGTGTGTGTGTGTGTGTGTGTGATCCCAGAGTGTTGGGAAATGATGCAGTGTTAGAGTACAGGGCCTGGTAACAAGGGACACCGGGAAAGGAGTTGGGTCACTAGATATATGGCTGCATTTAAGGCCAATGTGGTTTTTCTCTCCCCTGACTAGAAGGTTTCAAGGAAGGCAGTGGTGTGATTTGTTGCACATCTGAGGGGAGCAGTGTGGACTGTAGACGCTGAAGGACTAGAGATGGGGAAAGGTGCAGACTCTTGCCTTTCCCAAACTTCAGATACTGAACATAGGATCAGAGACTCCCAAAGTAGGCTGGAGGAAATGCAATGGGGGCGGGGGGAAGAGGACAAGGTATTTCCACTGCGGAAAGGGCACGTGAGTATAGAGGAATAGGCAAGAGACTCAGGAGCCCCTGGGGCACAGCGTAGCCAACCACACGGATAATGGCCAAGGACTCTCCAAGACCCCCCAGATGTGTGGCCTTCTGGGCCAGCTGAGATATGGGTCCTAAGACCCTAGACCAACAAAAGGCTGTCAGGAACCCAAGGGCCCAATCACAGTCTTGCAACCAGGATTACAGACACAGTCTCTTTACCTGCCAGCTTGATGGATTGGTAGTATCTGCCTAAATTACTATTTGAGAAGGATTATGAGACCATAGCTGGGCCCAGTAAGAGAGAGAGCTGTGATTTATTAGCAGTGTCTGTCATGGGTGCTGGGCCGGGAGGGGTGGCACACGTGTCTCCGACTTGTTTTGTCTGTAGTTTGTATGCAGATTCCGCGGCCAGGATTACTGAGGTGTGTGGCCAGTTGGGAGAGATAACAGGTGCGCAAGGAGGGAAGCGCAAATGCCTGGCACTCCAAGGACGACGTGTTCGTGACCTCCACCCGGAAGGCCTAGAAGAGTATCAGGCTAGGCGTGCAGGCCCACACCTGTACTCCCAGCAGAGATGGGGAAAATCAAAAGTTCAAGGCCAGCCCAGTCTACATAAAGAAACCCTGTCTCAAAACAAACAAGAGTTCGAAAAGCATCAGACAGCACGTCCATCACTGGCGCTCAGCAGTAGCCCCTGCGCTGGTCCATGACACCTTAAACAGCATCTTTGAGGCTCTCCTGAGAAGTTCATGGGACTCCTAGACATTAGCCAAGTGCTAGAGTATCAATATTGCCCCGCGTACAGAGGTCACGTCAAGAGATAGAAGCCACAGTTGCCGGGGACTCGATGAATAAGGCATTTTTTTCAGCCGGGCGTGGTGGCGAACACCTTTAATCCCAGCACTTGGGAGGCAGAGACAGGCGGATCGCTGTGAGTTCGAGGCCAGCCTGGTCTACAAAGCAAATCCAGGACAGCCAAGGCTACACAGAGAAACTCTGTCTCAGAAAAAAAAAAAAAAAAGAATAAAGTGTTTTCCACCCAAGCCTAAGAACCAAAGTTCAGGTCCTCAGAACCCATGTAAAAAGCAAGGTGGGCATAGTGGCCATCTGTGATCTCAGGACTCTGGGGACAGAGACAAGGGATCCTCAGGGCAAGATGGCTGGTTAGACCATCAAGAGATACTGCTTCTCTTTGAGTAGAAAGAGCATAAAATCGAATGTGAGCTTCCAGGGCTTCCACTCCAAATGGCTAGCCTGACTGTTCACTGAGTTGTACAGTCTTTGAGTGTGGTTAATCAAGTTTAGTGTGTGATTACGTGTTTGCTACTTTTTTTTTAATAATAAAAGGTTTTTTTGTTGTTGTTTCTAAAAAATAAATAAAGTAGAAAGCAATTAAACAAAATACCTGGTGATACCAACCAACTTCAGTTCTCCACAGGCATAAACATTCATGTGTACAACTACATATATGTGTGCCCACACACACATGCACACACCACACACATATACATGCAAAGAAAGAAAAGAAAGGCCACAAAAAATGGTGACAGGGAGGCTGGGAGATGGCTCAGCAGTTATGAACACTTGTTCTTGCAGAGAAGCCAGGTTTGGGTCCCAGCACCCACGTGATGGCTTGCAAGCACCTGTAACATCCATTCCAAGGGCTCCAACTCCTACCTCTGGGCCCTGCAAACACAAGTGCACACACAGTGCACATGCATACATGAAGGCAAAACACTCAAATGCATAAAATAAGCCCTTAAAAAGACACTGGGAAAAAATATCTTTTAGGTGGAATATTCTTCACTTGGGACCAGTGAGATGCTGCAGGGCCTAGAGGCAAAGGCATTTTTCTCAAAGGAGGTCTTCCGTATTCTGCAGTCTCTCAAAGAGATCTATATCCCTAGAATGGTTTCAATCATCACTCAAGATGAGGGAGATTGATGAGGTTTAATTGAATCCTGCTGGATGAAGAAGCATCTATGTCTCTCGACGGGAGGTGAGCTTCTGGAGCTACCAGCTGACTGCTCCACAGTACCGTCTGCTTAGCCTTTAAAAAGGTCTCCCCCTGCCTCCCCACCAACCCCAGGCACAGCGGCACACACCTGTAATCCCAGCACTCACGAAGCCCAGGCCATCACATCATGGCTTCCACTGTAGGCTTGTATAATGAGACCCTGCCTCAGAAAGTTGTACTCCAATCTGGAGTGCAAACTTGGGGGCTACTTTTGAATATTAGAGTTCTTGGAAATCCAAGAGGCATTTTTTTCCCCTCTAGGAATGTTCTCGGGGACTAAGGAGAGAGCTCAGTCAGTAACATGCTTACAAGTACAAGGACGTGAAGTCAGCTCTCCGAATACACATTTTTTTAAAAGCCAGATGCGAGTGAAGGATAATGGCACGCTCGGCAAGCACGAAGGCCTGAGTTCAAATCCCAGCACCCACAGAAAAAGCCAGACACAGAGCTAGGTGACAGTGCATCTGATGGAGATCAACTGGTCACACATATGAAACTGCTGACAAATAAATAGAGGAAAGTCTATTGAAAAATAAAATAACAAGAAGCCAGGCATGCTTGTGTGTGCCTGTAAGCCTAGCAGCAGGAGGGAAAGACAAGAGGCTTCTGGGAGCTTGCTAGCCAAACAGGTGAGTTCCCAGCTTAAGTGAGAAAGCCTGTCTCAAGGCAATAATGTGCACCTAGCCCTGGCCACCAGGTACACACACACAGGAACATATACACACACACCCATGCACACATTCATATGCATTCAACACACACAGGAAGCACATCCACACACGCATGTGTGCATGTGCACACGTGAAAGAAAGAAAGCCAGACATGGCGGCATACACTTGTAATGCTGGCACTAGAGAGGCAGAGACAGGTAGACAGCCTAGCTGAGCTGTAATCTCTAGGTTGTGTGAGAGATCTTGTCTCAAAAAAAAAAAAAAAAAAATGACATCTGAGGACCAACACTAAAGGCTGGCCTACACACACACACACACACACACACACACACACACACACACACACACACATTTTCATTAAATATGTTTATTTTCTCAGTGCCTCAGTTTCCTCATCTGTAAAATGAGGGTAACGGTGGCTCCTGATTCCCAGTTACTAAAGCCAACTAAATGAATAGACATGAGACACTTGGAAGCGAACCTAGATAACAACTCAAAGAAACTAAGCCAAAATGGATGATGTAAGCATAAGATAATGACATATGGAGAGCAATGAGGCCTTTGAAAACACAAAGTGGCTGAGTGTGGTGGCACATGTGCCTTTAATCCCAGCGCTCCAAAGGCAGAAGCAGGTGGATCTCTGTGAGTTCGAGGCCAGCCTGGTCTACAAAGTGAGTCCAGGACAGCCAAGGATACACAGAGAGACGCCAGTCTCGAAAAACCAAAACCAAACCAAAACAAAACAAAAACCCCACAAAGTGATGGGCTCAGTTGGTGGAATGCTTAGTTCAGATGCATGAAGCCCTTGATTCAACCCCCCAGTACCACTTAACCTGGACATAGTGGCAGCTCTAAAGAAATAGCTGCAGCAGGATCAGGAGTTCAAGGTCATGCTCAGTCACATAATGAGTTTAAGGCCACCATGGGATACACAAGGGGGGAGGGGGAGGGAGGGAGAGAAGGAGGCAGGCACGCAGGCAGGCAGGCACGCAGGCACGCAGACAGATGAGAGAGATGGGTTAGTGGTTAAGAGCACCTGTTGCTCTTTCAGAAGACCCAAGTTTGATTCCCAACACCTGCAAGGTGGCTCACAACCATCTATAACTCCAGTCTCAGGGAATCAGATGCCCTCTTACAGCCTCCTTGGGCACCAGGCATGCACCTTATGCAAGCATAAATGCAGGCAAAACACTCATAAACATATTTTAATTTAAAAACAAACGGATGGATGGGTGCATGAGTCATGAACAAAGTTGAAGAGATGGCTTCACTGTGACCTGGTGAGGTGCCGGTGGCTCTGCTCATGGTTGAGAGGAACTGAACAATCACACTAAGCAGATTTGCACAGCAGTGGTTTGGGAGAGGCCTGGGGTGCAGGGTTGGAGGTAATGAGTTGGTTTCTAGATGTGACTGTGGATGCAAACTTCCGCAAGGGGCTACCCAGCGTGTGAGCCTGGAGGAAGATTTCAATTAGATGTTAGTTAAACATATAAAAAAAAATTTTTCCCAGGCTGGGCATAGTGGCACACACCTTTAATCTCAGCACTTGAGAGGCAGAGGCAGGCAGATCTTTGTAAGTTTAAGACCAGGCCAGCCTGGTCTACAAAGAGAGTTACAGGACAACCAGGGCTACACAGAGAAACCCTGTCTTGAAAAAAATAAAAATCCGTCCCTATCCTAGACCTCAGGTTCCTCTCCTGCACCAAGGCTTCTGAACTCAGGTCCCTGATGCCTTATTCTGAACACCTTCAAGGCTTAAGGTCACTGGTCCTCCTAAGTGAGGATCCATGTGTTAGCAGCTTCCCCAAGTCTGAGACAGTTGGGTTTCTCCATGTTGCTAGGTTTAATGGCTAGAAGAAAAAGACTGAAGTCTGTTGGGAAACCCTGCTGGTGTGGTTGCAGTCTACCATGAATGGAAAGCCCTGAGCTCAGTGCTAAATGGAGGACTCTCTTTGTCAGCAAGGCTTCCTCTTCTCTGCCTGACCCCATCTGGAGAGTGTCTCTAGGCACAGATGCCTCTAACCATATCTGGAACATGACCTTTGACATGGTTCCCTGCTAACTCTCTCCCTCTGCTGCCCGTAGGGTAATTAGGTACTGTGTTACCATAAATATGATAGAACTGTGCTGCCAAATGCAAGTAAAGTACTCCTGGCACTTCTAACCCCAGCCAACAGTGCCCATCTACCCTGGGAACCTATAAACTCTCTCTCTCTCTCTCTCTCTCTCTCTCTCTCTCTCTCTCTCTCTC